>JAEOAD010000026.1:11510000-12110000 GCA_036365145.1 Orientallactaga sibirica
CTTGGGAGGCTGAGGTAGGAGGATCGCTGTGAGTTCAAAGCCACCCTGAGACTACATTGTGAATTCAAGGTCAGCCTAGGCTAGAGTGAGACCCTACCTCGAAACCCCCCCCCCAAAAAAAAAGAAAGGAAAAAAGAAAGAAAGAAAGAAATTTAGAAATGTGTGTCTATGGGGCTGAGAGATGGTCTATGTTAAGGTGCATGGCCTAAGGATGGTTCGAGCACTCCAGGTGCATGATGCTGACGCATGTGTCTGGAGTTCGTTTGCAGTGGCTAGAGGCCCTGGCGCACCCATTCTCACTGTCTCTCCCTCTCTCTGTCTCTAATAAATAAATAAATAAGAAATGTGTGTGTCTAGCCGGGCATGGTGGTCCACACCTGTGATTCCAGCACCTAGGGGACTGAGGCAGGAGGATATCATGGTAAATCTGAGCCACATGAGGAGACCCTGTCTCAAAAAAGGGGGATGGGCTGGAGAGATGGCTTAACAGTTAAGGCACTTGCTTGCAAAGCCCATGTAAAGCCAGATGCACAAATGGTGCATGCATGTGGAGTTTGTTTGCAGTGGCTGGAGGCCCTGATGTGCCCATTCTCTCTTTCTCTGTCTCTCCCTGCTTGTAGATAAATACATTTTTTAAAAAATTTAAGGGAAAGTAAAAGTCTATGGTAGGTGAGGTCATGAGCCTTGGGGGTATAAGCCTGCTCATGTCTGACTAAATGTATATATTATTCCCACCATGCTGCTCTGGGGACACTACACTAAATGTTCATGTCCACATATTAACGCTATTCTCACTTCTGGCTAGAGAAGCTTCTCTTTTCAGATGGTGATGACCACTGGGATGACACAAAAGGCAACATAGTGCTGAGAAGAAGGGATGGAGGAGTGCCCAGCACTGAAACACCTCTGTCACATCCTCCAGTGGCTCAGGGACCATTGCGGAAGAGGGGGCGGATAGAATGGAAGAGCCAAAGGAAGGATATGACCTCTTAATGCAGCTGCCCAGACAGAAATTGGCCTCGATATCCATGATCTTGCAGTGCCTAGCAATCCTTTTGCAAGACCTCAAAATAGAAGAGAAAGATGATGTCATCAAATTAGAGAGAGACTAATGGAGAAAGGGAGGGGATATGATGGAGACTGGAGTTCTAAAGTGGAATGGGGAGGGAGGGAAATATCAGGTGGGTCTTTTTGCTTGTAAGATTAAAAATCAAGAGAGTGAAAAGAAATGTAGGGGTCACCCTGCCTGCCTTCTCTCTCCTCTTCTTCCCAACCCCTTATCAACAACTTATTTAAAGCTTGCCACACCCCCCCAGATTCCTCCCTACCTATGAGGACATACTATCTCCCTTTAAGAGCTACAGCATAGTGGGAAGGGATGAACTTGAACCCTGTATGTGACAAAGCATCTAACAAAAGCAAATTGAGGGTTGAATATATATATTTGGTTTTTATAGGTAGGGTCTCACTCTGGCCCAGGCTAACCTGGAATTAACTATGTAGTTTCAGGGTGGCCTCAAACTCACAGCGATCCTCCTACCTCTGCCTCCCGAGTGCTGGGATTAAAGGCATGCGCCACCACGCCTGGCTCAATAAATAAAAACATTTTAAAAGGGAGGAGAGTCTGTTGGGCTTGCCTAAAAACAAAAAGTTGAGGGAGGTAGGATTTTTTCAAAAATATTTTTATTTCTTGGGCTGGAGAGATGGCTTAGCAGTTAAGGCGCCTGCCTCCTAAGCCTAAGAAGCCAGTTCCAATCTCCAGGTCCCACGTTTAGCCAGATGCAAAGTGATGCAAGGGTGCAATGCTGCACTTGACCACAAGCAGGCACACACATCTGGATTTTGTTTGCAGCAGCTGAGAGGCTGCTGGCGCGCCCATCTTTATCTGTCTTCCTCTCCTTCTCTCTCTGTCTCTCTCTGTGTCTCTCTCCAAAAATAAAATTCATTTCTTTATTTGCAAGTAGAGAGAGAGAGAGAGAGAGAGAATAGCCATGCCAGGGCTTCCAGCCACTGCAAACAAACTCCAGATGCATGCGCCACTTTGTGCATATGGCACTGGGGAATCAAACCTGGTTCATTAGGCTTTGCAGGCAAGCGCCTTAACTGCTGAGCCATCTCTCCAGCCCCTTTAAGATTTATTTTTGCTCATGGTCTCAGAAGATATCTTGTCCATTATGGCAGGAAAGGTAGAGTACAGTGACTTTGTCCATGGGGGCAGCTTGGTCACATCGTGGCTTTGGACCAGGAAGTAGACAGAGCAGGCTGAAACCAGAAGCAGATATGTATGCCCTTCTAGCTGAGGATGAGGCTTGGTGGTAGAGTGATAGAGCATTTGCCTGGCGTGCACAAGGCCCTAGATTCAATCCCCAGCAACATACACACATCTTATTAACAGGGGCTGGAGAGATGTCTTAGCCGTTAAGGCACTTGCCTGCAAACCCTAATGATCCAGGTTCAATTCCCCCATACCCATGTAAACCAGATGCACAAGATGGTGCATGCATCTGGAGTGAGGCTCTAGTGCATTCAAATCTGTGTGTATGTGTCTTCTCTCTGTTTATAAATAAATTAATTAAAAATTATTTAGGAGCCGGGCGTGGTGGTGCACGCCTTTAATCCCAGCACTCGGAAGGCAGAGGTAGGAGAATCGCTGTGAGTTTGAGGCCACCCTGAGACTCCATAGTGAATTCCAGGTCAGACTGGGCCAGAGTGGTGAGACCCTACCTCGAAAAACAAAACAAAACAAAAAAATTATTTAGGACTGGAAAGATGGCTTAGTGGTTAAGGCACCTGCCTGCCAAGCCTAAGAACGCCTGTTTGATTTTCCAGGTCCCATGTTTAGCCAGACACAAGTGACACAAAGTTGCAATGCTACACTTGCCCACAAGGGAGCACACGCATCTAGAGTTCGTTCACAGTGGCTAAGAGGCCACTAGCACACCCATTCTCTCTCTCTCTCTCTCTCTCTCAAAAAAAAAAAAAAAAATTAAAAGCCTTGCACTTGGGAGGCAAAGGTAAGAGGATCACCATGAGTTCGAGGCCTGAGACTACATAGTGAATTCCAAGTCAGCCCAGACTAGAGTGAGATCCTACCTCAAAAAAATAAAATAAAATAAAATAAAATTATTTAAGGGCTAGAGAGATGGCTTAGCAGTTAAGGCATTTGCCTGCAAAGCCAAAGGACCCAGGTTCAACTCCCCAGGATCCATGTAAGCCAGGTGCACGAGGGGGCACGCATCTGGAATTCGTTTGCAGTGGCTGGAGGCCATGGCATGCCCATTCTTTCTCTCTACCTGCCTATTTCTGTCTCCCTCTCAAATAAATAAAACTAAAACATTTTTTTAAATTATTTAAGGCTGGGCATGGTGGCACACGCTTTTAATCCCAGCACTCGGGAGGCAGAGGTAGGTAGGAGGATGGCTGTGAGTTCAAGGCCACCCTGAGACTACATAGTGAAATCCAGGTCAGCCTGAGCTTGAGTGAGACCCTACCTCAAAAAAAAAAAAAAAAAAAAAAAAAAAAACCTCAGGGCTGAAGAGATGGCTTAGTGGTTGAGGCATTTGCCTGCAGAGTTAAAGGACCCAGGTTTAATTCCCCAGTACCCATGTAAGCCAGATGCACAAGGTGGCGCATGTGTCTGGGGTTCGTTTGCAGTGGCTAAAGGTCCTGGAGCTCCCATTCTCCTTTTCTCTCTCTCAAATAAATAAATAAAATATTTAAAAAGAGACTTGCGGGGCGTGGTGGTGCACGCCTTTAATCCCAGCACTGGGGAGGCAGAGGTAGGAGGATCGCCGAGAGTTCGAGGCCACCCTGAGACTACATAGTTAATTCCAGGTCAGCCTGGACCAGAGTGAGACCCTACCTTGCAAAACCAAAAAAAAAAAAAAAAAGAGAGAGACTCAAGGGGGCTGGAAAATGGCTTAGCAGTTAAAGTGCTTGCCTGCAAAGCCAAAGAACCCTGGTTCGATTCTCCAGGACCCACATAAGCCAGATGCACAAGGGGGCGCACACATCTGGAGTTCATTTGCAATGGTATGCCCATTCTCTCTCTCTCTCTCTCTCAAATAAATAAATAAATAAAGTATATTTTTAAAAGCAGCTCAAGGGCTGGAGAGATGGCTTAGCGGTTAAGTGCTTGCCTGTGAAGCCTAAGGACCCCGGTTCGAGGCTCGATTCTCCAGGACCCACGTAAGCCAGATGCACAAGGTGGCGCACGCATCTGGAGTTCGTTTGCAGTGGCTGGAGGCCCTGGCATGCCTGTTTTCTCTCTCTCTCTACCTGCCTATTTCTTTATCTCTCTCTCTCAAATAAATAAATAATAAAATTTTTTTTTTTTAAAAAAAGCGGCTCAAGTATCTGCTGTCTGTAGCAGCTAGAGGCCCTGGCACACCCATACACACACACAGTACTGGAGACTGGATGTAAACCAGGCAGGCTGAGTTCTTAACCCTTTAGTCAGTAGCACCTTATACGCCTGCTCTTCAAGGGCCCGCCTCACCTGGCTAAGGTCATTTTGGCCTCTACCTGGCTGTGTGTCCTCAGTCATGTGGACTTGTCGCTGGAGTCTGGACTGTGTCACTCCATCTGCTAGCTACATCATACAGCAGGAGCCAGAGATGAAGGGCACTTCCTGCCACAGTAACAGTCCAGGTCTCTACCACTGTCTGGCCAGTCTGGTCACAGCAACACCTTCTGTGGCTGGATTGTCACAGGTGGGCCACACATAAGGACCACTGTACTTATCCTCCATATTGGGGGAGGGGTCTAGCCTCTGCCTATTCCCAGCCCCCACAAAGGCCCTGAGGGAGGCTGAGGCAGCCACCCCCAGATGTCTATTCCTGTCCCTGGCCTAGCGCCGTGCTGGGGAAGCAACAGCTATTTTGAGGCCCTTCTCCCTCCAAGCGTGAGCGGTGGGAAGGTGCTGGGAACATCCTGAGCCAGGAGGCTGCTCATCAGTCAGAGCCTTGTCCTGGACCTTGGCCGCCCCAAGCTTCTGTGGTTCAGCCACTTTGGCTAGCTAAGGTGATATGGCCCATCTGTGATCACTGGCATAATCCATGGGAACTGATTGCAAGGCACTTCCAGCTAGAGTCCTGGAGCACAGGGTGATTTGTGCCTGGCCCTTTGGAGGGAGAAAGCCAAGTAGTCACAGCTAGCTGGCAGGACCTCCTGCTCCAAGCTTGCCCTGGAGATGAGCAGAACCCCAGCATGAAGACACCTGACCTTTCTTTATCTTTCTTTCCTCTTTCTTTCTTTCTTTCTTTCTTTCTTTCTTTCTTTCTTTCTTTCTTTCTTTCTTTCTTTCTTTCTTTCCTTTCTCTCTTTCTTTCTTCTTTCAAAGAAGAGAGACAGAGACAATGGGTGTGTCAGGGCCTCCAGCCACTGCAAATGGGCTCCAGATGCATGTGCTACTTTGAGCATCTGGCTTTACGTGGGTACTGGGGAAATGAACCTGGGTCTTTAGGCTTCACTGGCAAGCGCCTTAACAACTAAGCCAGCTCTCCAGCCCCACCTGACATTTCTTGAATTCTCATTAGACAGACCCTGTTCTCAGCTCTTGATGCAGAGGTCATTTAATCCTCAGAAAAAGAAAACAGGGCTGGGTGTGGTGGCACACACCTTTAGTCCCAGCACTCGGGAGGCAGAGGTAGGAGGATCACTGTGAGTTCAAGGCCAGCCTGAGACTACATAGTGAATTCCATATCAGCCTACGCTGGAGAAAGACCCTACCTCGAAGAAAGAAAGAAAAAAAAAAACAACAACACAGATTCAAAGAAGGGGGTGACCAGCCAGGTGTAGTGGCATTCAACTGTAATCACACCACTCTGGAGGCTGAGGCAGGAGGATCAATGTGAGTTGGAGACCCTCCTGGGCTACATGATTAGGGACAAGCCAGCCAGAACTAGCTATGCAGCAAGCCCATGGAGAGAGGGAGAGGGAGTGGAGAGAGAGAGCCAGGGAGAGAGCCAGAGGAAAGAAAGTGACTTGTCTGAGGTCACACAGCTGCCAAGTAGCTGAGGCAGGTCTTGAACCCAGGTGAGCTGGCTCCAGGATCCACACTTCTAACTTACTATTCTTCTCCCCTGGACCCTGAAGGCCCCCAGAAGGCCATAATGAATTAGGAGAATGAGCACTGGTTTGAGAGTCTCTTAGCCTTTGCCAGTCCCCATATCAGACCAGCCTGACCACCTTAATGAGCTCAGCTCACCTCCCCTGGATCATGACAATGATAGTTCTGGGTTCCAGAGTTGAGGTAAACATTAGTAATAACATAGTTTGGGGACCGGGGTTCTGTAACTTTTTTTTTTTTTTTTTTTTTTTTTTAGTTTTTCGAGATAGGGTCTCACTCTGGCCCAGGCTGACCTGGAATTAACTATGTAGTCTCAGGGTGGCCTTGAACTCATGGCGATCCTCCTACCTCTGCCTCCCGAGTGCTGGGATTAAAGGCGTGAGCCACCACGCCCGGCTTCTGTAACTTCTTTACGTTATGAAACTAACATATGCACATGTCTAGTCAGATCAGACTGTTAGAACAAAATAGCACCAACTGTGTGGCTTAAACAACATTTATTGTTTGCAGTTCTGGGCACCAACAAAGTTCAAAAATCACATTTGGGGCCGGAGAGATAGCTCAGTAGTTAAGGCTGCAAGGCCTAAGAACCCGAGTTTGATTCCCCAGGACCCATGTAAAGCCAGAAACACAAAGTGGCACATGCATCTGGAGTTTGTTTGCAGTGGCTGGAGGACCTACCCCACCCATTCATTTATTCATTCATATCTTCTCTCTCTCTCTCTCCTTGTAATTAAATAAAATAAATATATATATATTTTAAAATCACATGTGGTATCGGATGAGGGCCCTCTTCTTGGTTGTAGACAGCTCCTCATAGGGAAGCAAAGGTGAGAGAGTGCTCTGGGTCTCTTACATATGGGCACCACTGCCATTCACGAGGGCTCCAACCCTATAATTTAGTCACCTCCAAAGCCCCACCTCCTGACACTCTTGATGGTGTGGTTAAGACTTCATATTTAGCCGGGCGTGGTGGGGCACACCTTTAATCCCAGCACTTGAGAGGGAGTTCAAGGCCACCCTGAGACTACTTAGCGAATTCCAGGTCAGCCTGGGCCAGAGCAAGACCCTACCTTGAAAAACCAAAAAAGAAAAAAAAGTGAGTCACTCATCCTACTTCACACTTTTCACTTTTGTCTACTTCACACTTTTAATTTCTCTACCCAGAGGTAATCACCATGAACAGCCTTTTATGTCACATTTTGGAAATTTTCCATGCAAATAGAGAAGTTGCACAGGACAGTGGGTTAAAAAACTATACATTAGGGCTGGAGAGATGGCTTAGCAGATAAGGTGCTTGCCTGCAACACCTAAGGACCTGTGTTCCATCTCTCTCCAGATCCCATGTAAGCCAGATGCCAAAGGTGGCACAAGTGTAAGGATGTACATGCCCACTAGGTGGCACAAGCATCTGAAATTAATTTCAGTGGCTGAGGCCCTGCCAAGCCAATTCTCTCTCACACTCTCTTGCTTTCTAAAATTAAAAAAAAATCATTTAAGAGCCAGGCGTGGTGGCACACGCCTTTAATCCCAGCACTCAGGAGGCAGAGGTAGGAGGATCGCCGGAAAGTTCGAGGCCACCCTGAGATAACATAGTTAATTCCAGGTCAGCCTGGACCAGAGTGAGACCCTACCTCGCAAAACCAAAAAAAAATATTAATAATAATAATTTAAAAAGAAAACATAAACCAGGTGTGGTGGCACACGCCTTTAATCCCAGCATTTGGGAAGCAGAGGTAGGAGGATCGCCGTGAGTTCAAGGCCACCCTGAGAATAGAGTGAATTCCAGGCCAGCCTGGGCTAGAGTGAGACCCTACCTCGAAAAACAAAAAATACACTATTGCCTGTCCTAAGCTTCCATCTATAACTTGCGTGGGCAAGTTACTTATTCTTTCTCAGTCTTAGTCTCCTCAAGCTGTAAAATGAGATTAATAAGATCAAGTTCATACTTCATAAGGTAGCTGTGAGGATGAAACCAGTCAACGTATGCAAAGTATTTAGAACATGCTCCCACACATAGTCGTCCAGTGCTTCACATGATACAGTGATTCCTTCCCGAATAGACACTGAGGTGGCCTTTGCCATGATAAATAATGCTACAAGACACATCCTCATTTATGTGTGGACTAGCAGAAGTGCAAGAATCTCTGTGTTGTACATCCCTGCTTGAGAAAGAGCTGGGTCAAAAGGGTAGTGTTCTTGGATTTCCAATTCATTTTGGGATGAGTGAATCCCCACAGAAGCCAAGGCCACGAAAAGAGGTCCACAGAGCAGGGGAAATGATGGAAGGGCAAGATGCAGAGTTAAGTCCCAGAGGTTCAGGGAGGACCGTACTTGCTCCAGCAGCCTGGAGCACACACTGGCTCCCCAGATTCCTGGCTCAGCAGATGGAGGATTTAATTTATTTAAATATTCTTATTTATTTATGAGCAGAGAGAAAAGACAGACAGAGAGAATGGGCATGCCAGGGCCTCTAGCCACTGCAAAGGAACTCCAGATGTATGCTTTACGTGGGTACTGGGAATCGAACCTGCTTTGCTGGCAAGTGCTTTAACCACTGAACATCTCTCCAGCCTGGAGGGTTTAATTTTATATAAATTGTCCCCATAGCAGGTTTTGTTTTTTTTGTAGGTAGGGTCTCACTCTAGCCCAGGCTGACCTGAAATTCACTATGTGTTCTCAGGGTTGCCTTGAATTTATGGTGATCCTCCTACCTCTGCCTCCCGAGTGCTGGGATTAAAGGCATGTGCCACCACGCCTGGATTTCTTTTTTTTTTTTTTTCTTTTTTCTTTTTTTTAATGGTAGGTCTTGCTCTAGCCTAGGCTGACCTGAAATTAGTCTCAGGCTGTCCTCCAACTCACAGTGATCCTCCTATTTCAGCCTCCCGAATGCCTGGCTCAGAGGTGTGCACCACCATAGCAATTTTTCCCACAGTAGTTTTTCCTAATAGCAGTTTTCCAGGAAATTGGTTGACAGGATTAGAGAAACAGGAGGCCCTAATGAACAGTGGCTCCTTTAGACAGTGCTGAAACAGATACAGTGTTCCTCTGCCACCATCTTTTATGGCAGCATCCAGACTCTAAAGGAGACTTCCTAGATGCCAACAGCACCAGGGCTGGAGATGTAGTTCAGTGGTAGAGCACATGCCTTGCACACACAAGAACCCCCCTGGGTTTGATTCCCTAGCACCTCCCAAATGGGCACCCCAAATCGGTTTTCACCTTCCTTGAAAATCCATCCATCCATCTTCCAGAACGCAACTCAGAACAAGGTGGTAGAGGGTTAGGGATAGGTCAAACAAAGGTTGGCCCAAATTGCTGGGAGCTTGAGTAAGTCATTTCCCTTTCTTTGTAAAAATATTTTATTTATTTATTTATTTATTTATTTATTTATTTATTTACTAGAAAGAGAGAGAGAGAGAGGAAGAGGTAGGTAGAGAGAAAGAATGGGCATGCAAGCCGGGCGTGGTGGCACACGCCTTTAATCCCAGCACTCGGGAGGCAGAGGTAGGAGGATCGCTGTGAGTTCAAGGCCACCCTGAGACTACATAGTGAATTCCAGGTCAGCCTGAGCTAGAGTGAGACCCTACCTCGAAAAACCAAAAAAAAAGAAAAGAAAAGAAAAGAGAAAAGAAAAGAAAAAGAATGGGCATGCCAGGGCCTCTAGCCACTGTAAACAAACTGCAGATGTATGGGCCACCTTGTGCATCTGGTTTATGTGGGTCTTGGGGAATCCAACCTGGGTCCTTAGGCTTCACAGACAAGTAAGTGCCTTAACTGCTAAAACATCTCTCCAGCCCTTTTAATCTTACTTTAAAAAATATTTTATTTATTGATTTGGAAGCAGAGAGTATAGGTGCACCAGGGCCTGTTGCCACTGCAAACAAACTCCAGATGATGCACATGCCACTTTGTGCATCTGGCTTTACACGGGCACTGAAGACTCAAAACCTGGGCTGGCAGGCTTTCCAACCAAGCACCTTTAACCACTGAGCCATTTTCCTACCCGTCCTTTTTTTTTTCTGGAGGTAGGATCTCTCTCTAGTCCAGGCTGACCTGGCACTCACTCTGTAGTCCCAGGCTGGCCTCAAACTCACAATGTTCCTCCCATCTTTACCTAGCATTGTGCTAACATTAAAGTGTGTGCCATCAAACCCAGCCTCTTTCTTTTAAAAAATATTTTTAAATATATTTTATTTATTTATTTATTTGACAGAGAGAAAGAGGCAGAGAGGAGAGAATGGGAGTGCCAGGGCCTCCAGCCACTGCAATGAATTCCAGACGATGCGCCCCTGTGGTAGTTTGAATAGATGCCCCCAATATATTCAGTCTTTTATTAGACTGAAGTTTGCATTTGCATCCACCTGGCTGGAGGCGGTGTCACTGGGCAGATCTTAAGGTGTGGAGGTGGGTTTGAGATTTCAATCTAAAGATATGCAAAGTGTGCCTAGCTGGAGTTCCTGAAGTGTGCTGTGCTGTTTAGCTTTTGGCTTTTCTCTCTTTGCCTGGTACTGTAAGAGCAGGCCAGCCTCTTCTGCCATTATGGAATGTCCCCTGGATCTGTAAATAAATCTCTTCCTCCATAACGGTGCCTGGTCTGGAAGTTCATCTCAGTGAACCTGAAGCTGTCTGCTACAGCCCCCTTGTGCATCTGGCTTATGTGGGTCCTGGAGAATCAAACGGGGATCCTTTGGCTTTACAGGCAAATGCCCTAAGTGCTAAGCCATGTCTCCAGCCCCCTAAAATATTTTTTAATATTTTTATTTATTTATTTGAGAGAGAGAAAAAATAGACAGGTAGACAGAGAGAAAGAGAGAGTGCCAGGGCCTCCAGCTGCTATAAGTGAACTCCAGACTTGCATGTCCACTTGTGCATCTGGCTTACATGGGTCCTAATGAATCAAACCTGAGTTCTTTGGCTTTGCAGGCAAGTGCCTTAACCGATAATCCATCTCTCCAGCTTTTGTTTGTTTGTTTGTTTTTTTCTTTTTGGTTTTTTGAGGTAGGGTCTTGCTCTAGCCCAGGCTGACCTAAATTAGTCTCAGGGTGGCTTCAAACTCACAACAATCCTCCTATCTCTGCCTCCCAAGTGCTGGGATTAGAGGCATATGCCACCACACCTGTCCCCCCCCCTTTTAAAAATATTCTTGTTTATTTATTTATCTTAGTTTATTTTTTGTGGTCTTTTAAAATATATTTTTTTATTTTATTATTTATTTGAGAGAAAGAAAGAGGTAGAGAGAGAGAGAGAGAGAGAATGGGCACACCAGGGCTTCCAGCCACTGCAAACGAACTCCAGATGCATGCACTCCCTTGTGCATTTGGCTTACATGGGTCCTGGAGAATCAAACAGGATCCTTTGGCTTTGCAGGCAAGTGCCTTAACCGCTAAGCCATTTCTCCAGCCCTATTTATCTTATTTTAAAGAGCGAGAGAACGCACATATGTTCTAGCACGCCAGGGCCTCCTGCCGCTGACTTTACCTGAGCACTGGGGTATAGAATCCAGGTTATTAGGCTTTGCAAGTAAGCACCTTTAACCTCTGAGCCATCACCCAGCCCCCAGTCATTTCCCTTCCTGAGTGTCAGAGAATAACGAGACCAAGCCACGTGGCTAGATTAAATGAGGCTGAACACAGAATGGTGCAGAACCTAAAACATGGTAATCCTGGAGATAAAGGTGAAAGCCACTGGAACCTCGACTGGGTCTTACCTGAGAAGAGTCAGGGAACAAGAAGATATATACATATATCGGGCCGGAAAGCTGGCTCAGAGGTTAAAGTCCTTGACTGCAAAGCCTAACAACCCAGGTGCCCCTGTAAAGCCAGATGCACAAAGTGGCACATGTGAGTTCATTTGCAGTGGCTGGAGGCCCTGGCATACCCATTCTCTCTGTCTGCAAATACATAAGGAAATTTAAAATTTTAAATTTAAAAAAGAAAAAAAAAAATATATATATATATATATATATATATATACACACACACACACCTTTGTCGCAGCCTCCTACACCCTATCTAAGGAACATACTAGCAGCTGACCCAATTACCTCCTAGGAAATGCTCTAGACTCCAGTCTGTGAAATGGGTTATGAGCTCATGTTGTTTGTTTTTGTTTTGTCTTGTCTTTTTTTTTTTTTTTCCTACAGGGTGTGCCAGGGCCTATATCCACTGCAAAACTAACCCCAGACGCATGCGCCACTTTGCTTCTGGCTTACGTGGGTCCTAGGGAATTGAACTTCAGTCCTTAGGATTCTTAGGCAAACGCTTTAACATCTAAGCCAACTCCCCAGCCCTGAGCCTGTTAGCAAGTGAGTTTCTAGGGTTCTCTGGAGCCAAGTTTCTCAAGTTCTCTGGTTCTGTGGCTGGTCCAAAAGAACACATTGAGAGTGGGAACTCATAAACCAAACAGGGAGGGACCCAAAGGAAGTTTCCCAAACCCCTGCCCTCCACCCCATTTAGGATTGCTCTTCCAGTCTTTAAGGCCAGTGGTCCACTGCAGCTACCGCGCTGGTCCAGGCTGGAGATGGTGAGTCGGCTAAGGGCGCGGTTTGGGCTCAGACAGCCGGGATTAGATTCCCCAATCGAGCGTATGAGTCATGCCTGCGTGAGCGAGCTCACCCCCGCTAAGCCTCAGCCCCCTTCCCGGTACTAAAGCGGGGATCACGGCTCGGCTGCGGACAGGGCGGCGGGATGGACCACGACTCCCGCCCCCGCGGCGGCGGCCTGCGGATCCCGCCGGGGAGGAGGCCGGCCTCCACGCCTCCGCGGGCGGATTCCCCCGCGGCCTCCCGTCGGGGACCCGGGTGATTGCAAACAGCCGCCGGCCTCATTAGGAGACGTGTAATTAGCGGCTGGCGGAGCCCGAGTGCGGGCGTTGATTTGCACCGGGAGAAGCTGCGTCTCCTCCTCCGCCGCCGCCGCCCGCCCGCCTCCCTCCGGCCTCGAGCGGGCGTGGGCACCCCAGGAGGCCCGCGCACAAGGCTCATTCAAAGCGGCGTGCGTAATCCCGCTTACACTGCCATCTTCGTGTCTAATAATAGGAACCATGATTCGATTGCACAGATGGGGAGGCAGAGAGAGAGAGAGAGAGAGAGAGAGAGAGAGAGAGTCCTGAAGTATCTTCCCCACCTGGCTGGTCGATGAAGGAAGGAGGGTTTGAATTTGCACCTGTGTCTCTCCTTTGCATCCCACGCAGTGGGCAGTGGTAGCTGGCTCAGGAGGACGTCAGTACAGCAGACTACGTGGTTTGGGGTTCGAATTCTACACCTTCTCTCTGTAGAGCTCTGGTCTAGACTACTGTATGAAATGGGTGATCCCTGGTAGAAGGGATGCCATATATATTGGTCAGGCATGGTGGCGCACACCTTGAATCCCAACACTTGGGAGGCAGAGGTAGGAGGATCGCCATGAGTTCGAGGCCACACTGAGAATACATAGTGAATTCCAGGTCAGCCTGGACTAGAGTGAGACCCTACCTCCAAAAAAACCCAAAATATATAATTTATTTATTTTGAGAGTGAGAAAGAGGCAGATGGAGAGAAAGAGAGAGGGTGGGGAGAGAGATTGGGGATGACAGGGCCTTTAGCCACGGCAAATGAAATCCAGACCTTGTGCATCTGGCTTTACATGGGCACTGGGGAATCGAACTCCAGTCCTTAGGCTTTGCAGGCAAGTGCCTTAACTGCTAAGCCATCTCTCCAGCCCAGAGGTGTTATTTTTAATATTTTATTTGTAAGGGGAGGGAAGGAAGCGAGAGACAGAGGAAAAACTGAACTTACCAGGGCCTCTTGTCACTGCGAATGAACTCCAGATGCATGTGCCACTCTGTACATCTGCCACTCTGTGCATCTGGCTTTAATTGGGTGTTGGGGAATCGAACCCAGGGCCATCAGGCTTTGCAAGCAAGCGTCTTTAACCGCTGAGCCATTTCTCCAGCCCAGAGGCGTTATTTTTTTTGTTTGTTTTTTGTTTTTCGAGGTAGGGTCTCACTCTGACCCAGGCTGACCTGGAATTAAGTATGTAGTCTCAGGGTGGCCTTGAATTTACGGCGATCCTCCTACTTTTGCCTCCCGAGTGCTGGGATTAAAGACGTGTGCCACCACGCCTGGCCAGAGGCGTTATTTTTAAGGAGTTAGGGATGTGGGTCCAGTTCTTTGCATACTCCAGGCCTCTGGCACCCCCTGGCGGCCAAAAGAGAATACTAGCGACAGGATTTCCGGCTAGTGAAGTGATTGTAGAGCAAGACAGGTCTTTGGTCCCCAAGCAGCCGCTTTCCTTCGCGTAGCCATCAAAAGTGGGCGATGGGATCTCTCCGAATCTTGCAAATAAGCAGCTGCGGACGGAGCGTTTCTTCGTGAAATCATTCCACGACAACTCTACAAATAGAGATGCGTATAAAGACCTAGCTACAAATCAGACATCAAAGAATTTGGGATAACAAGAAAATCTGGAAATAATTTATGTCCATCACGGAGATACGGACAAATTTAGTGGTACATCCAAATGCTGCAATACTAAACAAGTGAGGAATGATGTAGCAAAAGAACCAATACGAAAATATAATCAAGAGATGAGAGCCTTATAAAGCCAGCCACCTAATAAAATATGCTGAAATATTTACATAATACCGCAGAACGGGTAAAATGCCCCGAAAGAAGCCCTGGAGAATTTAAACACTACATCCTAATTTGAACAGTTGTCACACAAGTCTATACGTATAAAAATTATTTGGGCTGGGCATGGTTGTCACACGCCTTTAATCCCTGTACTCGGGAGGGAGGCAGAGGTATGAGGATCACCATGAGTTCGAGACCACTCTGAGACTACAGAATGAACTCCAGCCTGGGCTGGAGTGAGACTCATCCTCGAAAAACCAAAAAAGGTATATATATTATATGTATGTTGAGCATATCCCCTCCCACCGGTCCCCTTTAATCCTCTTAGACAGTTTTACTTTAAGTCATATATATTCATGACATCTGTATAAAATCTAGGAACCACAAATGAAACATTGTGATTGGCTTAATTTGCTTGATGATTACATACAGTTGCATCCATTTTTTAAAATTTAAAATATTTTATTTATTTGAAAGGAAAAAAAGGCAGACAGAGAGAGAATGGGCACACCAGGGCCTCTAGCCATTGCAAACCAACTCCAGACACATGTGCCACCTTGTGCATTTATTGGCTTACACCAGTACTAGGAATCAAACTTGGGTCCTTAGGCTCACAGGCAAGCGCCTTTACTGCTAAGCCATTTCTCCAGCCCTGCATCCATTTTTCTACTCCTGTTATACATCTGAGTAGGTTCCATAACTGAGCCACTGTGAATCCTCCTATTTCAGCCTCCCGAATGCCTGGCTCAGAGGTGTGCACCACCATAGCAATTTTTCCCACAGTAGTTTTTCCTAATAGCAGTTTTCCAGGAAATTGGTTGACAGGATTAGAGAAACAGGAGGCCCTAATGAACAGTGGCTCCTTTAGACAGTGCTGAAAGAGATATAGTGTTCCTCTGCCACCATCTTTTATGGCAGCATCCAGACTCTAAAGGAGACTTCCTAGATGCCAACAGCACCAGGGCTGGAGATGTAGTTCAGTGGTAGAGCACATGCCTTGCACACACAAGAACCCCCCTGGGTTTGATTCCCTAGCACCTCCCAAATGGGCACCCCAAATCGGTTTTCACCTTCCTTGAAAATCCATCCATCCATCCATCTTCCAGAACGCAACTCAGAACAAGGTGGTAGAGGGTTAGGGATAGGTCAAACAAAGGTTGGCCCAAATTGCTGGGAGCTTGAGTAAGTCATTTCCCTTTCTTTGTAAAAATATTTTATTTATTTATTTATTTATTTACTAGAGAGAGAGAGAGAGAGAGAGAGAGGAAGAGGTAGGTAGAGAGAAAGAATGGGCATGCAAGCCGGGCATGGTGGCGCACGCCTTTAATCCCAGCACTCGGGAGGCAGAGGTAGGAGGATCGCTGTGAGTTCAAGGCCACCCTGAGACTACATAGTGAATTCCAGGTCAGCCTGAGCTAGAGTGAGACCCTACCTCGAAAAACCAAAAAAAAAGAAAAGAAAAGAAAAAGGAAAAGAAAAAGAATGGGCATGCCAGGGCCTCTAGCCACTGTAAACAAACTGCAGATGTATGGGCCACCTTGTGCATCTGGTTTATGTGGGTCTTGGGGAATCCAACCTGGGTCCTTAGGCTTCACAGACAAGTGCCTTAACTGCTAAACCATCTCTCCAGCCCTTTTAATCTTACTTTAAAAAATATTTTATTTATTGATTTGGAAGCAGAGAGTATAGGTGCACCAGGGCCTGTTGCCACTGCAAACAAACTCCAGATGATGCACATGCCACTTTGTGCATCTGGCTTTACACGGGCACTGAAGACTCAAAACCTGGGCTGGCAGGCTTTCCAACCAAGCACCTTTAACCACTGAGCCATTTTCCTACCCGTCCTTTTTTTTTTCTGGAGGTAGGATCTCTCTCTAGTCCAGGCTGACCTGGCACTCACTCTGTAGTCCCAGGCTGGCCTCAAACTCACAATGTTCCTCCCATCTTTACCTAGCATTGTGCTAGCATTAAAGTGTGTGCCATCAAACCCAGCCTCTTTCTTTTAAAAAATATTTTTAAATATATTTTATTTATTTATTTATTTGACAGAGAGAAAGAGGCAGAGAGGAGAGAATGGGAGTGCCAGGGCCTCCAGCCACTGCAATGAATTCCAGACGCATGCGCCCCTGTGGTAGTTTGAATAGATGCCCCCCAATATATTCAGTCTTTTATTAGACTGAAGTTTGCATCCACCTGGCTGGAGGCGGTGTCACTGGGCAGATCTTAAGGTGTGGAGGTGGGTTTGAGATTTCAATCTAAAGATATGCAAAGTGTGCCTAGCTGGAGTTCCTGAAGTGTGCTGTGCTGTTTAGCTTTTGGCTTCTCTCTCTATGCCTGGTACTGTAAGAGCAGGCCAGCCTCTTCTGCCATTATGGAATGTCCCCTGGATCTGTAAATAAATCCCTTCCTCCATAACGGTGCCTGGTCTGGAAGTTCATCTCAGTGAACCTGAAGCTGTCTGCTACAGCCCCCTTGTGCATCTGGCTTATGTGGGTCCTGGAGAACCAAAAGGGGATCCTTTGGCTTTACAGGCAAATGCCCTAAGTGCTAAGCCATGTCTCCAGCCCCCTAAAATATTTTTTAATATTTTTATTTATTTATTTGAGAGAGAGAAAAAATAGACAGGTAGACAGAGAGAAAGAGAGAGTGCCAGGGCCTCCAGCTGCTATAAGTGAACTCCAGACTCGCATGTCCACTTGTGCATCTGGCTTACATGGGTCCTAATGAATCAAACCTGAGTTCTTTGGCTTTGCAGGCAAGTGCCTTAACCGATAATCCATCTCTCCAGCTTTTGTTTGTTTGTTTGTTTTTTTCTTTTTGGTTTTTTGAGGTAGGGTCTTGCTCTAGCCCAGGCTGACCTAAATTAGTCTCAGGGTGGCTTCAAACTCACAACAATCCTCCTATCTCTGCCTCCCAAGTGCTGGGATTAGAGGCATATGCCACCACACCTGTCCCCCCCCCTTTTAAAAATATTCTTGTTTATTTATTTATCTTAGTTTATTTTTTGTGGTCTTTTAAAATATATTTTTTTATTTTATTATTTATTTGAGAGAAAGAAAGAGGCAGAGAGAGAGAGAGAGAGAATGGGCACACCAGGGCTTCCAGCCACTGCAAACGAACTCCAGATGCATGCACTCCCTTGTGCATTTGGCTTACATGGGTCCTGGAGAATCAAACAGGATCCTTTGGCTTTGCAGGCAAGTGCCTTAACCGCTAAGCCATTTCTCCAGCCCTATTTATCTTATTTTAAAGAGCGAGAGAACGCACATATGTTCTAGCACGCCAGGGCCTCCTGCCGCTGACTTTACCTGAGCACTGGGGAATAGAATCCAGGTTATTAGGCTTTGCAAGTAAGCACCTTTAACCTCTGAGCCATCACCCAACCCCCAGTCATTTCCCTTCCTGAGTGTCAGAGAATAACGAGACCAAGCCACGTGGCTAGATTAAATGAGGCTGAACACAGAATGGTGCAGAACCTAAAACATGGTAATCCTGGAGATAAAGGTGAAAGCCACTGGAACCTCGACTGGGTCTTACCTGAGAAGAGTCAGGGAACAAGAAGATATATATACATATATCGGGCTGGAAAGCTGGCTCAGAGGTTAAAGTCCTTGACTGCAAAGCCTAACGACCCAGGTGCCCCTGTAAAGCCAGATGCACAAAGTGGCACATGTGAGTTCATTTGCAGTGGCTGGAGGCCCTGGCATACCCATTCTCTCTGTCTGCAAATACATAAGGAAATTTAAAATTTTAAATTTAAAAAAGAAAAAAAAAAAAAATATATATATATATATATATATACACACACACACACACCTTTGTCGCAGCCTCCTACACCCTATCTAAGGAACATACTAGCAGCTGACCCAATTACCTCCTAGGAAATGCTCTAGACTCCAGTCTGTGAAATGGGTTATGTGAGCTGCGGTTGTTTGTTTTTGTTTTGTCTTGTCTTTTTTTTTTTTTCCTACAGGGTGTGCCAGGGCCTATATCCACTGCAAACGAACCCCAGACGCATGCGCCACTTTGCTTCTGGCTTACGTGGGTCCTAGGGAATTGAACTTCAGTCCTTAGGATTCTTAGGCAAACGCCTTAACATCTAAGCCAACTCCCCAGCCCTGAGCCTGTTAGCAAGTGAGTTTCTAGGGTTCTCTGGAGCCAAGTTTCTCAAGTTCTCTGGTTCTGTGGCTGGTCCAAAAGAACACATTGAGAGTGGGAACTCATAAACCAAACAGGGAGGGACCCAAAGGAAGTTTCCCAAACCCCTGCCCTCCACCCCATTTAGGATTGCTCTTCCAGTCTTTAAGGCCGCGGTCCACTGCAGCTACCGCGCTGGTCCAGGCTGGAGATGGTGAGTTGGCTAAGGGCGCGGTTTGGGCTCAGACAGCCGGGATTAGATTCCCCAATCGAGCGTATGAGTCATGCCTGCGTGAGCGAGCTCACCCCCGCTAAGCCTCAGCCCCCTTCCCCGTCCTAAAGCGGGGATCACGGCTCGGCTGCGGACAGGGCGGCGGGATGGACCACGACTCCCGCCCCCGCGGCGGCGGCCTGCGGATCCCGCCGGGGAGGAGGCCGGCCTCCACGCCTCCGCGGGCGGATTCCCCCGCGGCCTCCCGTCGGGGACCCGGGTGATTGCAAACAGCCGCCGGCCTCATTAGGAGACGTGTAATTAGCGGCTGGCGGAGCCCGAGTGCGGGCGTTGATTTGCACCGGGAGAAGCTGCGTCTCCTCCTCCTCCGCCGCCGCCGCCCGCCCGCCTCCCTCCGGCCTCGAGCGGGCGTGGGCACCCCAGGAGGCCCGCGCACAAGGCTCATTCAAAGCGGCGTGCGTAATCCCGCTTACACTGCCATCTTCGTGTCTAATAATAGGAACCATGATTCGATTGCACAGAGAGGGGAGGCAGAGAGAGAGAGAGAGAGAGAGAGAGAGAGAGTCCTGAAGTATCTTCCCCACCTGGCTGGTCGATGAAGGAAGGAGGGTTTGAATTTGCACCTGTGTCTCTCCTTTGCATCCCATGCAGTGGGCAGTGGTAGCTGGCTCAGGAGGACGTCAGTACAGCAGACTACGTGGTTTGGGGTTCGAATTCTACACCTTCTCTCTGTAGAGCTCTGGTCTAGACTACTGTATGAAATGGGTGATCCCTGGTAGAAGGGATGCCATATATATTGGTCAGGCATGGTGGCGCACACCTTGAATCCCAACACTTGGGAGGCAGAGGTAGGAGGATCGCCATGAGTTCGAGGCCACACTGAGAATACATAGTGAATTCCAGGTCAGCCTGGACTAGAGTGAGACCCTACCTCCAAAAAACCCAAAATATATAATTTATTTATTTGAGAGAGTGAGAAAGAGGCAGATGGAGAGAAAGAGAGAGGGTGGGGGAGAGAGATTGGGGATGACAGGGCCTTTAGCCATGGCAAATGAAATCCAGACCTTGTGCATCTGGCTTTACATGGGCACTGGGGAATAGAACTCCAGTCCTTAGGCTTTGCAGGCAAGTGCCTTAACTGCTAAGCCATCTCTCCAGCCCAGAGGTGTTATTTTTAATATTTTATTTATTTGTAAGGGGAGGGAAGGAAGCGAGAGACAGAGGAAAAACTGAACTTACCAGGGCCTCTTGTCACTGCGAATGAACTCCAGATGCATGTGCCACTCTGTACATCTGCCACTCTGTGCATCTGGCTTTAATTGGGTGTTGGGGAATCGAACCCAGGGCCATCAGGCTTTGCAAGCAAGCGTCTTTAACCGCTGAGCCATTTCTACAGCCCAGAGGCATTATTTTTTTGTTGTTCTTTTTTGTTTTTCGAGGTAGGGTCTCACTCTGGCCCAGGCTGACCTGGAATTAAGTATGTAGTCTCAGGGTGGCCTTGAATTTACGGCGATCCTCCTACTTTTGCCTCCCGAGTGCTGGGATTAAAGACGTGTGCAACCACGCCTGGCCAGAGGCGTTATTTTTAAGGAGTTAGGGATGTGGGTCCAGTTCTTTGCATACTCCAGGCCTCTGGCACCCCCTGGCGGCCAAAAGAGGATACTAGCGACAGGATTTCCGGCTAGTGAAGTAATTGTAGAGCAAGACAGGTCTTTGGTCCCCAAGCAGCCGCTTTCCTTCGCGTAGCCATCAAAAGTGGGCGATGGGATCTCTCCGAATCTTGCAAATAAGCAGCTGCGGACGGAGCGTTTCTTCGTGAAATCATTCCACGACAACTCTACAAATAGAGATGCGTATAAAGACCTAGCTACAAATCAGACATCAAAGAATTTGGGATAACAAGAAAATCTGGAAATAATTTATGTCCATCACGGAGATACGGACAAATTTAGTGGTACATCCAAATGCTGCAATACTAAACAAGTGAGGAATGATGTAGCAAAAGAACCAATACGAAAATATAATCAAGAGATGAGAGCCTTATAAAGCCAGCCACCTAATAAAATATGCTGCGAAATATTTACATAATACCGCAGAACGGGTAAAATGCCCCGAAAGAAGCCCTGGAGAATTTAAACACTACATCCTAATTTGAACAGTTGTCACACAAGTCTATACGTATAAAAATTATTTGGGCTGGGCATGGTTGTCGCACACCTTTAATCCCTGTACTCGGGAGGGAGGCAGAGGTATGAGGATCACCATGAGTTCGAGACCACTCTGAGACTACAGAATGAATTCCAGGTCAGCCTGGGCTGGAGTGAGACTCATCCTCGAAAAACCAAAAAAAAGGTATATATTATATGTATGTTGAGCATATCCCCCTCCCACCGGTCCCCTTTAATCCTCTTAGACAGTTTTACTTTAAGTCATATATATTCATGACATCTGTATAAAATCTAGGAACCACAAATGAAACATTGTGATTGGCTTAATTTGCTTGATGATTACATACAGTTGCATCCATTTTTTAAAATTTAAAATATTTTATTTATTTGAAAGGAAAAAAAGGCAGACAGAGAGAGAATGGGCACACCAGGGCCTCTAGCCATTGCAAACCAACTCCAGACACATGTGCCACCTTGTGCATTTATTTGGCTTACACCAGTACTAGGAATCAAACTTGGGTCCTTAGGCTTCACAGGCAAGCGCCTTTACTGCTAAGCCATTTCTCCAGCCCTGCATCCATTTTTCTACTCCTGTTATACATCTGAGTAGGTTCCATAACTGAGCCACTGTGAAGCATCCAAGTATGATATGCTATTCTTTCTTTTTTTTTTTTTCGAGGCAGGGTCTCACTCTCACTCTGACCCAGGCTGACCTGGAATTAACTATGTAGTCTCAGGGTGGCCTTGAACTCACTGCGATCCTCCTACCTCTGCCTCCCGAGTGCTGGGATTAAAGAGGTGTGCCACCACGCCCGGCAATGCTATTCTTTTTTTAAAAAATACTTTTTATTTATCTGAGAAAGAGAGGAAGAGGCAGATAGAGAGTGAGAGAATGGACATACCAGGGCCTCCAGCCATGGCAAATGAACTCCAGATTCATGTGCCACTGTGTGCATCTGGCTTTACATGGGGAATTGAACCTGGGTCCTTAGATTTTGTAGGCAAGTGCCATAACCAATAAACCATCTCTCCAGTCCTGGTCCTCTATTATTATTATTATTTTGGTTTTTCGAGGTAGGGTCTCGCTCTAGACCAGCCTGACCGGGAATTCACTATGTAGTCTCAGGGTGGCCTTGAACTCATGGCAACGCTCCTACCTCTGCCTCCCAAGTGCCTCTGAGATTAAAGACGTGTTCCATCTCACCCAGCTTCTTCTTTTTTTGGGGGGGAGGGTGAGGTACGGTTTAACTCTAGCCCAGACTGACCTGGAAGTCACTATGTAGTTTCAGGGTGGCCTCGAATTCATGGTGATCCTGCTACCTCTGCCTCCTGAGTGCTGGGATTAAAGGCGTGAGCCACCACCCCTGGCTCGCCCAGCTTCTGATCCTCTATTCTTGTTTGTTTTTTCGAGGTAGGGTTTCACTCTAGCTCAGGCTGACCTGGAATTCACTATGTAGTCTCAGGGTGGCCTTGAACTCACAGCAATCCTCCTACCTCTGCCTCCCAAATGCTGGGATTAAAGGCGTGCACTACCACACCCGGCCCTGATCCTTAAAAGAAAACAAAAGGAACCAGGTGGCACTTGGCAAAGGGAGGCAGGAGGTTCAGGAGTCCAAGGTCATCCACAGCTAAATAGCGAGTTCAAGAGCTACATGAGACCTTCTAAAAAAAAAAAAAAAAAAGCAAATAAATGAAGGAGCCAGGTGTTGGAGGTAGGAGGATCGCCGTGAGTTCGAGGCCACCCCGAGACAACACAGTGATTTCCACGTCAGCCTGGGCTAGAGCGAGACCCATCCTCGAAAACAAAGAGAGGGAGAATACTAGGTGCATACATGAAATTACTGCAGCAGCTGTGTGATGGGGGTTCCAAGTTCTGGCGTGGAACAGAGTCATCGCAGACATCAGCATCAGAGCCAGGACTGCGCCCAAGCGCTCGCACACGCGGAGAGGGCGGGGCGTGGAAGACTGACAGCGGGTTCGGCCTACCGCTCGTAGCTCCGCCCCCTCCTTTATCTCCTCTGAGTGGCTGCAAGGTTGCCCGAGCGAACTCCCCATTGGTCGGGGACGGACTTCCTGTGTGCCGGTCCGCGAGCGCGCAGGCGGCCATGGTGCGCTTCAAGCACAGGTAAGGCTGCACTTCTGGAAGCTGCGTGACCCGCGCGGGTCCCCGTGGGGCCCGGCTGGCCCTCACTGTCCTCTCGCCGCCGCAGGTATCTGCTCTGCGAAGTGGTGTCGGACGACCCGCGCTGCCGCCTCAGCCTGGATGACCGAGTGCTGGTCGGCCTCGTCCGGGACGCGATCGCCCGGGTGCACGGGACCTTCGGCGCCGCCGCCTGCTCGGTCGGCTTCGCGGGTGCGAGGGCGCTCGGGGGACCCGGGGGTACCGCGGGACGCGAAGGGGACAGGAGCCGGAGAAGGGACATGTGGCCGGGTGTGGTGCCGTACGCCTTTTAATCCCAACACTCGAGAGGCAGAGGTAGGAGAACCATCGTGAGTTCGAGGCCAGCCTGAGACTACATAGTGAATTCCTGGTCAGCCTGAGCTAGAGACAGACCCTACCTAGAAAAGCCAAAAAAAAAAGTCAAAATTATCCCCTGTAAAGTCTGAGAGCGCACAGGAATTTGTATATGTAAATGCAGGAGGAACCCAGACCTTCCTCAGGATGCCACCTTTTAGTTTCTTTTGTTATAGGCTCAGACTTGAATTCTTCAGAATTAAACCCACATAGGTATATAACTCTTGCTTCAGACACTACGGAGCTGGATGTTAAAAGGACCTACAGCCGGGTCTGATGGCGCATGCATTTAATCCCAACACTTGGAAGGCAGATGTAAGAGGATCGACGTGAGTTCGAGGCCACCTGAGACTACATAG
This sequence comes from Orientallactaga sibirica, assembly GCA_036365145.1. Lineage (NCBI taxonomy): Eukaryota > Metazoa > Chordata > Mammalia > Rodentia > Dipodidae > Orientallactaga > Orientallactaga sibirica. The sequence goes on from JAEOAD010000026.1 coordinate 11,534,096, forward strand.
TGAATTCCAGGTCAGCCTGAGCTAGAGTGAGAGCTACCTTGGGGGGAAAAAAGGCCCTACAGAGCTCAACTGTACAAATGCTGTTTAGATAGATCTCCTGTCTCCCATTTATTGAATTGTCAGTGATAAATTCGAAATTGACTATCAAGTTCTGAGTGGTGTACAAAGCACTGTCTCTTCTACAAATGAGTATTTGTCCAAAAGTTTTGATTTTGGGGGTTTTTCAAGGCAGGATCTCATGCTAACCTAGGCTGGCCTTAAACCCACAGCAATCCTACCTTAGCCTTAAAATTTAGTTTTCCGAGGCAGAGTCTCAATCTAGCCCAGGCTGACCTGGAATGAATTCACTATGTAGTCTCAGGGTGGCCTCAAACTCACAGTGATCCTCCTACCTTTCCCTCTCAAGTGCTAGGATTAAAGGCATGTGCCACCACACCCAGCTCTACCTCGGCCTTTTAATCATTAATATTTTATTATTCACAAGAGAGGGAAAGAGGCAGATTAAGAAATGGGTGGGTCAGCGCCTCTAGCCACTGCAATTGAATTCTAGTCTCATGTGCCACTTTGTGCATCTGGCTTTACCTAGGTCTACTGGGGAATTGAATCTGGTTCTTTTGGTTTTGCTGGCAAGCACCCTAACTGCTAAGCCATTTCTCCCCCCCCCCCACACTTTTTTTTTGTTTTTGTTTGTTGAGGTAGAGTCTCACCCTAGCCCAGGTTGACCTAAACCTCGCTCTGTAGTCTCAAACTGACCTTGAACTCACAGCGATCCTCCTCCTGTTTCCCAAGTGCTGGGATTCAAGGCATGCATGACCATGTCCTGCCGTTTTGAGGAAATTTTTTTTACCCTGTGATTCATCTTCTCATATGCCACTTAAAACAGTCTCTGGGACAATGTGGGCTTTCCCCTAAGGTTTCCAAACATGTGAATTCGGTGCTCTAAATCTTATTTTCCTTTCGGCTATAGTTCGATACCTCAATGCCTATACTGGAATAGTGCTACTCCGGTGCAGGAAGGAATTCTACCAGCTCTTATGGTCAGCTCTTCCCTTTATCACGTATCTGGAGAACAAAGGACACCGTTATCCTTGTTTTTTCAACACATTACATGTGGGAGGTAGGAATGGTGGCATGTGGTGTGGTGGCTGGTTTTCTTAAATTGACAAAGTCAATCTTGGCAGGATGTTTGGGGGGGGGGAGACTTCCTGCTATCCCAGAAGGTAGTCCTCCAGCTTTGGAAGACAGACTTCTCACGCAAACTTAACTACAGAAGCTTCCTGGTCCGCCAGGTACCATTAGGACATGTCAGAAGTTCCTGATTCAGTACAACAGGAGACAGCTGCTGATCTTGCTGCAGAACTGCACGGATGAAGGTAAGCATCACCCAACCAGCGGGCCTGAGCTCCATGGCGAGTGCTCACTCCCAAGGGCACCTTTCACTGCTGCTCTGTGTGCCTTCCTCCAGGAGAGAGGGAAGCTATCCAGAAGGCCGTCACAAGAAGCTGTTTACTAGAGGAAGAAGAATCGGCTGAGGATGAGCTTTCAGACAGTGCTGGTGAGGCCGCCGAAGCAATGGAATGAACTGCTGCTGCCCACATGGCAGGCTGAAGTGCAGAGTTCTGCAAACCGAGTGACTTCTGACCAAACAGGTGACCAGATTGAAATGAAGGACTGGCTTAAAGCAAAGTGAAGTTGCTTTACCTGTTACTCCTGGATAGTGGTCCAGTAGGTTATGAAGGCTCTGCACATTGTATGGAATTGTATTGCTGAGTAGGTTGAATAAATAACTTTGTCTTCCATAGAATTAAGCTCACTTAAATTACAAAAAGGGCTTGTAGAAGTCATGCTTGGCCACATCTCTTTCCTGTCCACAGCCTCACTTTGATGGGAAGTCTGGCTCCTGTATGGTACTGGGTGAATTCTAAATATTTAACCACTTGATTGAGGCCCTGTACCCTGAACTGCCAGGATGTATCCTAAATCCACTTAAGTCATGTAGAATAAAAATGTTAATGAGATTATAGCCATTAAACTTGCAGCTGGTCTTGTAACTGATCCATACAAGACAACAAATAGCAGATTCTTGATTACCTCAAGTGGCTTGACAAATGCAGCTTTTGGGCTGGAGAGAAGGCTTAACAGTTAAGGCACTTGCCTGCAAAGCCTAAGGACCCTGATTTGACTCCCCAGAACCCACATAAGCCAGAAGTACATGATGGTGCCTGCATCTGCAGTTCGTTTGCAATGGCTAGAGGTCCTGGTGTGCCCATTCTCTAATAAAAATTTTAAAAGGGGGCTAGAGAGATGGCTTAGCCGTTAAGGCACCTGCCTCCTAAGCCTAAGAATGCCAGTTGTAATCTCCAGCGGTTCCAATCTCCAGGTCCCATGATTAGCCAGATGCAAAGTGATGCAAGGGTGCAATGCCGCACTTGACCACAAGGGGGATTTTGTTCCCAGCAGCTGAGAGGCTGCTGGCGCGCCCATCTGTCTTCCTCTCCCTCTGTCTCTGTATCTCTCAAAAAAAAATTTTTTAAGAAAAAAAAATAAAAAGGGGGCTGGACAGATGTCTTAGTGGTTAAGACGCCTGCCTGCCAAGCCTAAGAACTCCCATTCGATTCTCCAGGTCCCATGTTTAGCCAGGCATAGAATGATGCAATGCCGCACTTGCCCACAAGGGGGCACACACATCTGGAATTCATTCACAGTGGCTGAGGCCACTAGTGCACCCATTCTCTCACAAAAAAAAAAAAAAAAAAAAAATTTTTTTTTAAGAAGGCATGGTGGTGTACGCCTTTAATCCCAGCACTTGGGAGGCAGAGGTAGGAGGATTGCTGCTTGAGGCCACCCTGAGACTACAGGGTGAATTCCAGGTTAGCCTGGGCTAGAGACGTTGAAAAACCTTGAAAAACAAAACAGCCTGGACCAGAGTGAGACTCTACCTCACAGAACCAAAAAAAGAAAAACAAAAAATAAAAAACAGCTGTCCAGTGCTATCCACCTATAATCCCACTTGAGCGGCCAAAGTCAGCAATTGCCAGTCTGACCTAACAGCAAGATTCTAGCAGTGCAGCTTTTGCAGGAGTGGAGGTCACTTGAGCACAATAGTTTCAGATTATTTTCTGCAATTCCACACTTTCCTATGGCCTTACACAGTAAGACCTTCTCCTAAAGCCAGGTGAGACCTCCACACTAAGTGTTACACATTTGTGATGTGCATGGTGTACTTATGTTCATATGTGAAGGCCAAAGGTCGACATCCAGGGTCTTCCTCTATGCTTTGAGGGTCTTTCACCAAACCTAGACTTCACCAATTCAGCTAAACTAGTTAGCCAGTGAGTCCTAGGGATTCTCCTGTTTCTGACTCCCCAGTAATTTGATTACAGGCATGTGTACACTCAGAATTTTACTTGAGTATTGGGGAGCCAAACTAGGGTCTTAATGCTTACATAGCAATTACTGACAGCAAAAACCCCAGCCTAAGACTTACGGTTTTTGCTTTAATGTGCTCCATTCACCAGTTATAGACTCAGGATTTCCCAAAAGTGGCAGGATAAAACCAAGTCCAGATTTAGGCCTGACACAAAAGCAGAATTGCTTAAGCTCATGGTAGCTGTTTCCCTTATTTGCATAGGTGTGCACACCAGGGCCTCTTGCCACTACAAATACCAGATGCTTGTGCTACTTTTTGAGTCTGGCTTTACGTGGGTGGCTAGGGAATTGAAGCTGGACCAGCAGGCTTTGCAAGCAACCATCTAAGTACTGAGCCATTTCCCCAGCTCCAGTAGCTGTTACTTTAAATTTTAAGAAGTAAGATGTCTAGGACTGGAGGTGTGGCACAGTTGGTAGAGTGCTTGGTTTAGCACGCACAAAGCCCTGGGGATCGGCACTATATAAACTGGGTGTGTTGGTATGGCAGACAGGAAGATCAGAAATTCATGGTCATCTTCTACATAGCAAATTCAAGGCTAGCCTGGGTTACATGACCTGTCTCTTAAAGAAAACATGTTTGTCTGGCCTGAGTGAACTTAAACCTTGAGGTGAGTTGATTTAAGCAGCAAAACTACTCAACAGTGAAATGAGACTTGAGAAAGCTGCTCTAGACAAGGAAAGCAGGAGGCAACCGTGCTCTGTGGACCTGCTCTCCAGGTGTGCTAGGCTCCTCTCGTACATCTCAGACTACTGTCAGGGAGTTGGCAGGTCCAGAGCTTTACTGGTGATGGTCATAGCTTTCCTTACCCAACTCAGATTCCTTTAACACTAGCACTAAAGACAACCTACTTATCTACCTGTCCACACATAGTACTTAAAAAGAAAAACTTAAAAGTTTTTTTGAGACAATCTCACATTGTAATCCTGGCTAACTTCAAGCTCATAGCAATCCTCCCTCTGCCTCAGGTGCTGGATTTGATTATAAACTAGTGCTGGGAACATAGGCATGGGCCATCACACCCAGATGAAAAATTGCAATTTTTTTTTTTTTTTTTTTGGTTTTGCAAGGTAGGGTCTCACTCTGGTCCAGGCTGACCTGGAATTAACTATGTAGTCTCAGGGTGGCCTCGAACTCTCGGCGATCCTCCTACCTCTGCCTCCCGAGTACTGGGATTAAAGGCGTGCGCCACCACGCCCGGCTCGAAAAATTGTAATTTTAGTTGGTCATCCTAAATCTATTTTTCTGTAGCCCTCTGGATACCAGGAAGCCTCCACACCAGCCACAAGGAGCAGTGCTGTTCCCCTGCTTTGGACTATTCAAAGGGATGCTGAAGGGACTCAAGCTTATTTGGGCTGAAAAAACAACAGATGTTTGCTTCAAAGAGACTAACCTAGCAAACTAAACACTGACAGGAAGTGATCTCTTGTGTCAATACTTTATTCTGGTGTAAAGACGGGAAGCTGGAAAATACACTGTATTTAAAATTTCTTGGTTCCCCTTCACATTGTGGAAACCCCCTCCCCCGCCCCAAGCTAATCAATCTGTTCAAACTCAAATACTTAAAAATTACAGCAGCAAAACAAAAGCACAGGGGAAAAAAAAACAGATGGAGAAGGTAGCCTGGGCAAGTAGTGTCACTTGGTGTGGACAACTGAGGTGCTGAACAGGAGCTTCTGTTTCTGTTTTTTCCTTTTCTTTCCACCTTTCTCTTCTAAAGGGAAACAGAAAGAGTTTACTTAGCTTACAATACCATACTTTTGTCCCCTAGCCTTTTCATTACTGAGAGCATCAACTAAAAGTGCATGCTCTGGAATTACAACTGTCTGGATTCAAATACCAGCACCAGACGACTAAGTTTGTCTTGGACAAGACACTATCTCCTTGGATTCAAGTTTCCTCATCTGCAATTTGGAAGTTTTACTCACCCAATATGGCTATTGGGAAAATAAGATTAGCACAGTGCTGAGTACATAATGTACACCACTAGAGTGGGGCTAGGCTACCTTCTATGAGCCATCCTTTAACAACTCAAGATCTGAAGTGTAGGCAGGACCTATTGTGTCTTGAAAGAGAAATCGGTTGCTATCCACCATGGGCAGGGGAGGGAACGGCAGCACTGTATGGTTAGCGCCCTATACTGAGCACTCAGCTTCCCTTACCAGAGAGGGGATCTGAAGTAGCTGGTGTGTCCAATTTCATGAAGGCTGCTTCAATAGCTTGGCTGAAGGAATTTTGGAAACTGGGCACAGGAACACGGTCTGAGTTATCACTCTCACCATCACTGTCCACAGGGGCAGGAGGAACTAGGCTGTTCTCATCTAAAAAAACATTACATCATTACAGTTCTAGAAACTAGAGCTTTTATGAAAGGGGGGCAATCTTGTACCTTACCAGCTTTTCTCACCTTTCTTTGGGGCAGTTTTGGGCCATACCTCTGCTTTTGCTTTTCCAACCCTCAGCATCTGCCAAAGTGGAAAAGGGGAGAAGGATAAATATCTGACTTTTCCAGATGCACACGCAACCAACCATCACTTCTGAAAAGACTCAGGCCCTTCTCTCTCTCACTCCCTTTCAGTAACATAGTATGTAGTGGCAGTGCATTCTGCATAAAATGGTAAAGCCAAGGGGTTTCAATCCTCAGGGAATAGGTACAGAACACTGCTTAGATAATATAAGAGCTTCTCATTCACATTCTTGAATGAAGCATACTTTCTCTGATAAAAACTGCCCTGCTGATATTCCTAAGAGCATCATGCACAAGTTTGAGGCCAGTCTGGGCTATATATTGAGCTTCAGTTACAGAGTACAACACTGTCACCAACTCCAGCCCCCCAAAAGAAAACAAAAAAGTTAACCCATTTATTAGAATAAATAGTGTAAGCTGAGCATGGTGGCACATGCCTTTAATCCCAGGATCTCACTCTAGCCCAGGCTGACCTGGAATTCACTAAGTAGTTCCAGGCTGGCCTTGAACTCACAGTGATCCTCCTACCTTTCCTCCTGAGTGCTGGGATTAGAAGCATGCAACACCACGCCCACCTCTTTTTTATTCTTATAAGAAACATTTTGTATGGCTAAGCTTATCACTCAAGTGGCTTAGGCAGGAGGAGTTCCATGAATTCAAGGCCAACTGGGGCTACAGAGTTGAGTTACAGAGGAGCACATCATTTTATTTACATGTCTACAAATCATTCTTTGTACAGAAAAAAGAGAAAGTACAAAAGAGTATAGCAAAAACAGTAAAAATTGATGAATCTTAAGTAAAAGGTATGAAATGTCCATAATACTGTTTTTTTCTTTTTCTCTTTTTTGGTTTTTGGAGGTAGGGTTTCATTCTAGCTCAGGCTGGCCTGTGTTTTTTCTTTTTTGAGGTAAGGTAGGGTTTGACTCTAGCACAGGGTGACCTGGAACTCACTCTGTAGCTATGCTATAATGTTAGGCAACTTAAGAGGTATCAAAAAATACTTTTTAGGGGCTGGAGGGATGGCTTAATGGTTAAGGCGTTTGCTTGCAAAGCCAAAGGACCTAGGTTCAATTCCCTAGGACCCATGTAAGCCAGATGCACAAGGTGGCACATGCATCTGGAGTTCATTTGCAACAGCTAGAGGCCCTAGTGTACCTGTCTCTCCCTGTCAAATAAATAAAAAAAAATATTTAATTAAAAAAAATTAATCTGGGGGGGATGCACAGAGAAAATGCACACACCAGGGCCTCCAGCCGCATGTCCAACCTTTGCATCTGGCTTACATGGATCCTGGGTATTGAACCTGGGTCCTCTGTCTTTGCAGGCAAGTGCCTTAACCTCTAAGCCATTTCTCCAGGCCCCAAAATATTTTTTTTCTATTATTTATTTGAAAGAGAAAGAGGCAGATAGAGAATGTTTGCAGCATCTGAAGGCCCTGGTGCGCCCAATCTCAAGATGCATGCGCCAACTTGTACATCTGACTTGTATGGGTCCTGATAAATTGAACCTGGGTCTTTTGGCTTTGCAGGCAAGCACCTTAACAGCTAAGGCATCTCTCCAGCCCCCCAATACACACACACACACTTTTTGTTTTGTTTTCCGAGGCAGGGTTTCACTCTAGTTCAGGCTGACCTGGAATTCACTATGTAGTCTCAGGGTGGCCTTGAATTCAGGTGATGCTCCTACCTCTGCCTTCCAAGTACTGGGATTAAAGGCATGCGCTACCACGCCCAGCTGTTTTTTTGTTTTTGTTTTTGTTTTATTTTATTTTTTTTTAGACACAGAGAGAGGAAGAGGAAGACAGATAAAGAATGGGTGCTCCAGCAGTCTCTCAGCTGCTGTGAATGAAATCCAGATATGTGTGCCCCCTTGTAGGCAAGTGCGGCATTGTGCCCTTGTGTCACTTTGCATCTGGCTAAACGTGGGACCTGGAGATTGGAATCAGCGTTCTTAGGCTTAGGAGGCAGGCGCCTTAACCGCTAAGCCATCTCTCCAGCCCTTGTTTTTTTTGAGGCAGGGTCTCACTCTAGCTCAGGCTGACCTGGAATTCACAATGTAGTCTCAGAGTGGCCTCAAACTCATGGCAACCAAAATATTTTTAACAAATTTTCAATGTAGAATGAACCCATCACAAATTGGCATCTGTACTCTGCAGAACTGTTTAATAATTCCAAACACTGACTTCTTACATGGGTATTCATGAAGTCATCTATCTACTTCCTTGGCTGTACAGAAACAGATAGGCTACGTGTTTGATGCTTTAGAAAACTCTCACTAGCTTACTGTTTTTCCCTGACCCACTCCCCGAGGATGCTGCTTTGGCTTAGTTACAGGGTAATGACAACCCTACACTTCTCAAAACAAAGTGGGAATTATTCTAAGCAATATAAACACTACCCAAACAGAGGTCCCAGAAACAGGGATCAGCTGCAATTAACTGATGTAGCCCTTCACCTACAATAGTGCCCAGTTCACAAGAATCTAATAATTTTTTGCTTTTTTTTTGAGGCAGGGTCTCACTGTAGCCCAGGCTGACATGAAATTCACTCTGTAATCCCAGGCTGGCCTTTAGCTCACATCAGTCCTACCTCTGCCTCCCAAGTGCTGGGATTAAAGGGATATATCACCACACCTGGCTGTAATGATTTTTCAAAAACATAATTGAAACTCAGGCTCCATAACCTACTCTTCAGCAACATTTGAGAATAGTTCATGATTTTTTGAGGTAGGGTCTCACTCTGGCCCAGGCTGACCTGGAATTAACTATGTAGTCTCAGGGTGGCCTTGAACTCATGGTGATCCTACCTCTGCCTCCCGAGTGCTGGGATTAAAGGCGTGCACCACCACGCCCGGCTTTCATGAACTTTTTTACTTAAGAAAGAAAGCCTCTGCAGGGATGGAGAGATGGCTTAGTGGTTAAGGTGCGTGCCTGTGAAGCCTGGGGACCAGACCCATGTTTGATTGTCCAGATCCCACACAAACCAGACGCACAAGGTGGTGCAGACGTCTGGAGCTCGATTGCAGTAGTTGGGAGGCCCTGCCATGCCAATGCTCTCTTTCTCTTGTTCACTCACTTAAAAAAAAAAAAAAAGAAGAAAAGCAAGCAAGCCTCTACAATTACATGAGGCAATGTTGCATTGCCTCTAAGTGTCCTCCAGCAATAGGGACTAAACTGCTCTCATGCCCATCAGGTAATCATCAAATTGTATTGGGTTCAGGGTATCAATTCCAGAATTCATGTTAAGTATCCTTGGGTTGCTTCACAAGTAAAGGACTCACCTGGACTGGGTGTGGTGGCACATGCCTTTCATCCTAGCACTCAGAAGGCAGAGGTAGGAGGATCAACGTGAGTTCGAAGCCACCCTGAGACTACAGAGTGAATTCCAAGTCAGCCTGGACTAGAGTGAAACCCTAACTCACAAAACAGAAAAAAGAAAAAGGACTCACCTGGGCAAAGGAAGGGAAGGAAGAGTCTTCTTCTAGACTCCCAACACAGAATGAGGGACTGCCTGGACCAGCAGTGGGCGACAGGGGGGTCAGCAGAAAGTCTAAAAGGGAACCAGAGACCCAATTATGACTTAAATTCCAAAGAACTAGTGTCTGCTTAACAAGAAATGAACTGTGAAATCAGGGCATGGTAGAGAAGACATGAATAACTGCCCCTGAAAAAGGGTGGAAAAAGTCTTAATCCAAATGTCAGCATTGCCTTGTTATTAAGAACATCACCTATTACATCAGCGATCCATGAAGGAAAAAGAAACCTTGGGAGATTGGGAGGGTGGGGTGGGATGATCACAAGACAAACGCTATCCAGGCACGGTAACTCACACCTTTAATCCCAGCACTCAAAACAAAGAAAAAAAAGAAAAGAAAAATTGGGCTGGAGGGATGGCTTAGTGGTTAAGGCATTGGCCGGCAAAGCTAAAGGACCCAGGTTCGATTCCCCAGGACCCATGTAAGCCAGATGCACAAGGGGGGCACACGCGTCTGGAGTTCGGTTTCTCTATCTCCCTCTTTCTCTGTTTAATAAATAAATAAAAATAAAACATTAAAAAAAAAGAAAAATTGTAAGTAAAAGAGCAGGGCTGGGGAGATGGCTAAGTGGTTAAAGCTCTTGTTTACAAAGCCTTCCCATCTGGGTTTGACTTCACATGCATCTGGAGTTCCTGTGCAGTGGCAAGAGGCACTGCCACGCCCCTAAAAACATTTTTTTTTTTTTTGAGGTAGGGTCTCACTCTAGCCCCGGCTGACCTGGAATTCACTATATAGTCTCAGGGTGACCTTGAACTCACAGCAATCCTCCTACCTCTGCCTCCCTAGTGCTGGGATTAAAGGCATGTGCCACCATGCCCAGCTCTAAAATTTCTATTTCTAATACAAATATTTTAAAAAGAAACAGCTGTGTTAAGCCAAGCAAGGTATTGCATGCCTGCAGTCCCAGCACTTAGGAGGAAGACAGAAGGATCACAAGTTCCAGGCCAGCTTGAACAAAACCAAAACAACAAAGAAATGCCAGATGATAGACAGGAAAGAAACTAGGGGTTTACTCCCCTGCCTGGTGAATTGCACTGCAGTTTTCAAAATCTGGAAGGGTCTAAGAAGTCAGTACAGCCAAAGGGAAAGGGTAACCAAATGTCAAGAATTTGATACATCTCAGAACTACATAACTAGGTTTGTTTTTTATTTTTATTTTTTTCCCTTTCTTTTAACCTCAATACCACACCATGATAAGTAGGTTAGAATCGTAAATTTGGACACCAGGATTTTGCTTAAGGTCTAATCAGTAGCAGAATTCATTTAATCTCAACTTATGGCTCAGTGGTTAAAGGTGTTTGCTTGCAAAGCCTGACGACCTAGGTTCATTTTCCCAGGACCCAAGTAAAAGCCATATGCACAAAGTGGCACATGCATATGGTGTATGCAGTGGCAGGAGACCCTGGCGCGCCTGTATTCATGCTGTCTTTCACACACTCTCTCGAATGAATAAAAATATTTAAATCTCAACTATTTACCTGCATGGGAACCTGGACTTCTGCTAAGAGGAGAGAGGGAGAGGGCCCCATGGCCCTCAGTGCTGGTAGGACCCAAAGCAGAATCAGAGGAGCAGGTATAGGAATTGAAGGCAGGAAACTGCTGTAGATTCTCTAAGGGAATGTGCACTTCAGGATCTGCAAAAGAAAGATAATAATGGTAGTTTCATTCACACAATTTTTCAAAATTTTCTAATAGCTGAGAGCACCCAATATGTATATCCTCAAGTGTCTTGAGGGTGCAGAAAGAAGCTTTAAAGCCTATTTATATGTGTGTGTGAGAGAGAGGAAAAAATGGGTGTACCAGAACTTCATGTCACTGCATACAAAATTCAGACACACACATCACTTTGTGCATCTGGCTGTATGCTGTACATGGGTACTAGAAAATCAAACCTGGCAGATAGGCTTTACAAACAAGTGCCTTTAACCACTGTGCCATCTACCCAGCTCCCCCCATACACACAACTGTTTTTTGGTTTTTGAAGGAAGGGTCTCACTCTGGCCCAGGCTGACCTGGAATTCACTATGTAGTCTCAGCCTGGCCTCAAACTCATAGTGATCCTGCCTCCCGAATGTTAGGAATAAAGTTGTGTGCCACCACACCTGGCAATTTCACTTTTCTTTATTTATGCCTCTGTGTATGTGTATTCGTGTCAGTGCTAGCATGCATGTGAATGTCAGAGGACTACCCCAAGGTTGGTCTTTGCCTTCTACCTTGTTTGAGGCAAGGTCTCTTGTTCACTGCTGCAAATGCCAGGCTGGCTGGCCAGCAAGCTTCCTGGGTTCTCCTGTTTCTGCCTCCAATCTTGCCACAGAAGGGCTAGAATTACAGATTTTGCACTCAACTTTATGAGTTCTGGGGATCTGAACTCTGGTAAGCACACTTGTACAGTGAACACTATCCAGAATAATCTACCAAGTCCCTGAATTTTTCTGTAATAAAAAGTTTGAGGGCTGGAGAGATGGCTTAGCGGTTAAGGCACATGCCTGCAAAGCCCAAGGACCCAAGACTGATTCTCCAGGTCCCACATAAGCCAGATGCACATGGTTGTGCATGCATCTGGAGTTAGTTTGCAGTGATTAGAGGCCTGGCACGCCTATTCTCTTTCTCTCCCCCACCCCTCCTTTAATAAATAAAAATAAATCTTAAAAAAAAAAAGTTAAGCTGGGCGTGGAGGCGCATACTTTAATCCCAGCCCTTGGGAGGCAGAGGTAGGAGGATTGCTGTGAGTCTGGGACCACACAGACTACACAGTAAATTCCAGGTCAGCCTAGGCTAGAGTGAGACCCTACCCTCAAAAAAAAAGAAAAAGAAGCCGGGAGTGAAGGCGCACGCCTTTAATCCCAGCACTCGGGAGGCAGAGGTAAGAGGATCACCAAGAATTCAAGGCCACTCTGAGACTACATAGTGAATTCCAGGTCAGCCTGGACTAGAGACCCAACCTTGGAAAACCAAACACAGTGGTGCATGCATCTGGTATTCATTTGCAGAGGCTGGAGGCCCTGGTGAACCCATTCTCTGTCTCTCTTCTATCTCGGCTTGCAAATAAATCAAGTTAAAAGAAGGTGTTGCTACTGTAAGTTGCATGTTAAGTAATCTCTCACCCATACTCATACTTCATGAGACTGAGACATACATGTCTACACAAAAACATCAAAGTAGAAGAAAAGGTTCTAGCTGGGAAGAAGAGGTTCAGTGGGAAGGCGCCAAGCCTCCACACAATCTGGTGCACAGCAGAAATTGTCAAGGAAGCGAGTTCCTAAACTTACACTTGCCCTGCTTCTTGTTCTCCTCCATTTCAATCCTGCGCTCCCGGCGGCGTTCCTCCCGAGCCTTCTTCTGACGCTGACGCTTCCTCTTCTCAATGTCATCTGTGGGTGAGTCAAACTGTGAGAAGGCTAGATTGGCAGACCCATAACTAAGCCTACACCAAGTCCAACTGAATTAGACAAATGCAGGAAGTGCTTCAGGAGCTACTGACTCATTATACTGCTCTTACCTTCCCACACTGGGTTTCTAGCCTTTAGAGTACTGGACTCCCATATAAAGAGAGGCAATGCAGGCTTTCTCACCTGAGAACATGTCAAGGGTTTCCTTAGAGACCACAGGAGGCTGCAGAGCCAGTTCACAGATGCTGAACTCACAGGTGAGTGGTAAATGAGAGAGATATCTGTGACGCTGTCGAACATCCTGCATTGGAAATAGGACCAACACTCAACTACTCTTGACAGCAAAGGATTCCAGCCCAGATTTCCAATAGCTTACACACACTCACAAACAGCACTAGGTCTCAAAGATCATTCAATTTATCACTGTTCTGAAAGCTAAGCAGTAAGGCACAACTAGCAACCAAAAACCCAGATTTTTTTTATATTGTGCTACAAGTGAATAACAAATGACCTAGAGCTGACCACAGGTCTCTGACTTTCTAGGATCTGTAACTGAAGAGAAAGGAAGGATAATACTAGAGTACTTGATGAAAAAAACTGAGGAAGAAAAAAAAAAAAAAAACCCCGGGCACCAGTGACAGAACTAATGATAGCTAAAAAGGAAAGGAATGGATAAAGCAGACTTCCCTCATAAAGCAAAGCCCATTCATTTTCTATTCTTTTTCTACATATATGTGATGAAAAGCTGATAATACTCAGTGTTTAATTTTCAGACTTATAAACCAATTCTGTGACAAATACAGGAATACATACTAAATGGCAAAACTTCATATATGTAAATTATCAGACCATCAGTCATAGATATATTTGTTGTTGTTGTTTTTTGAGGTAGGGTCTCACTCTGGTCCAGGCTGACCTGGAATTAGCTATGTAGTCTCCGGGTAGCCTCGAACTCATGGCAATCCTCCTACCTCTGCCTCCAGAGTGCTGGGATTAAAGGCGTGCGCCACCATGCCCAGCCACAGATATATTCTAAGCTAAAAGTATATTTCAAAGTCAGGTGTGGTGGCCTTTAATTCCAGCACTCAGGAGGCAGAGATAGGAGGATCACTGTGAGTTCGAGGCCACCCTGGGTTAGAGAGAACCTACCTTAAAAAAAAGGGGGCTGGAGAGATGGCTTAGCAGTTAAGGCCTTTGCCTGCAAAGCCAAAGGATCCTGGTTCAATTCTCCAGGACCCACATAAGCCAGATGCACAAGGGGGCGCATGTGTCTAAAGTTCATTTACAGTGGTTGGAGGCTCTGGTGCACCAATTCTCTCTCTGTGCCTTTCTCTCTCAAATAATAAATAAACTATATGTGTGTGTGTGTGTGTGTGTGTGTGTGTATGTTTTTTTTTTTTTTTGCTTTTCTGAGGTAGGGTCTCACTCTAGCTCAGGATGACCTGGAATTCACTATGTAGTCTCAGGGTGGCCTCGAACTCACACCAATCCTCCTACCTCTGCCTCCCAAATGCTGGGATTAAAGGCGTGCGCCACTATGCCCAGCTTAAAAATATATTTTAAAAGTAGGGAAAAAAAGCTCAAACAATGCTGGGCGTGGTGATGGACACCTTTAATCCCAGCAGTTAGGAGTCAGAGGTAGGAGGATCGTGGTTAGTTCAAGGCCACCCTGAAACTACATAGTGAATTCCAGGTAAGCTTGGGCCAGAGTGAGACCCTACCTCAAAAACCAAAAAAGCTCAAACAAAAAAAAAGGTTGACGGGCTGGAAAGATGGCTTATCTGTTAAGGCGTTTGCCTGGAAAGCCAAAGGACCCGGGTTCGATTTCCCAGGACCCACGTAAACCAGATGCACAAGGAAGTGCATGCATCTGGAGTTCGTTTGCAATGGCTGGAGGCCCTGGTGCGCCCATTCCCACTCTCTCTCTAATAAATAAATAAAAATAAAATCTTAAAAAAAAAAAAGGGGGTCGAGGTATAGTTCAATGACAGAATGTTTGTCTAGCATGCAAACATCCTTGGGTTTCTTTGACCCTTTGTAGCACAATGAGTCAATAGGCCTTAAAAGTTAATGCCTTATATTGTTAGGCCTATCCAGAAAGACCAGATTGATGTTACATCCTGCCCTTTCTCCTCTAAAGGTCGACCCTTACCTCAGACATGGAATACCCGGCGATCTCTACCACTGTTGCTGAGATCTTCTCTGGACTCTGCTCCAGGCTGCCATACTCCCGCACTAGGCAGCGCACATTGACAGGGTGCAGGAACATGTGCTGCCCATCCTCCGCTGAAAACAAAGGCTCTATCACACAACAGCCATGGCTAGCCTTCAGCAAGAGCATTCTCCCAAGTAGGCCTGCCACTCTTACAGCCTGCAGAAAGGCACAGCAACCCAAACCCCAGCAGCTAGCAAATACCTCCTGCTCAGAGCACTAGATAATTCCCCTCAAATAGCCTCCTCCTCAGGGACCCTCACCTTGGTAGAAGTAGTAACAAGGGGCACTGCTAAGGTGTGTGAAGCCTGGCTTTGTGATGGGTTCCTGCTGGCTGGACTCAATACATATGGTCCCTTCCCCGAGATTGTCATCTGCTAACTCTGAGTCATCACAGGCCACTGGCAACCCCTCAGGTTCTGGTTCAGACACTGCTTCTTCCTCTTCAAGAGAAGGGAGAGCAAGAGGATGAGGAGAGTCCAGAGAATGAACTTCTGTGGTTTCTTCTTCAAAAGCAGACAGATATTCCAGCACGCCCTGTTGGAACAAAGCTTAGATCAAGAAATGATATAGCAAAAATAGGCACAGGGGCTGAAGACATGGCTCAGTGGTTAAAGGAACTCGCTTGTAAGGTCTGACAGCCTGGGTTCAATTCCCCAACACTCATGTAAAGCCAGATGCACAAAGTGGCACATGCATCTGGAGTTCATCTGCAGTTGCAGGAGGCTCTGGTGGACCCATGCTTTCTCTTTCTCATTCATAAATAAATAAAAAGATGCTTAAAACCACTGAAGTTCATAACACAGGCACACTAACCTTCCTGGATTGGAAAACAGACTCCTTCGCCAAGGGAGCCATCAGCACCAGGTGTTCCAGAGCAGCCACAACACCAGTGACCTCCCCGCTGCTTTCAGCCAATCCTGACAGAGCCTCTTCCCGAGTCTAAGGCCACCAGAGAAAAGATCAGAGAAAGTTAAGCTTCCAGAGATGTACTCACTTCAAAGGGCAAAGACATATAATGAATGCCCTTTCTGGGCTGGAGAGATGGCTTAGCAGTTAAGGTATTTGCCTGCAAAGCCTAAGGAACCATGTTTGATTCCCCAGTACACACATAAGCCAGATGCACAGGGGGCACATGCATCTGAAGTTTATTTGCAGTGGCTTGAAGCCCTGGAGCGCCCTTTCTCTCTTAAAATGAATAAATAAAATCTTTTTTTTTTTTTTTAAAAAAAAAAAAAAGGACCAGAGAGGTGGCTTAGCAGTTTAGGCACTTGCCAGCAAAGCCAAAGGACCCAGGTTTGATTCCCCAATACACACATAAGCCAGATGCACAAGGGGGCACATGCATCTGGAGTTTATTTTTATTGGCTAGAAGCCCTGGAGCACCCATTCTCTCTCTCTCTCAAAAAAAAAAAAAAAAAAAAAAGAAAAAGAAAAAAAAAGAAAAGACCAGAGAGGTGGCTCTGCAATTTAGGCGCTTGCCAGCAAAGCCAAAGGACCACAGTTCAATTCCCCAGTACCCACATAAATCCAGGTGTAAAAGGTGGCACATGTGTCTGGAGTTTGTTAAAAGGAAAAATAAGTAAATAAATGGGCTGGAGGGAAGGCTTAGCTGTTAAGACTAGCCCGCAAAGCCAAAGGACCCAGGAGCCACATAAGCCAGATGCACAAGGTAGCCCATGCATCTGGATGGAGTTCATTTGCAATGGCCAGAGGCCCTGGTGCACTCATTTTCTTGATCTGTCCCTTTGTCCCTCTCAAAAAAATAAAATAAGCTGGGTGTGGTGGCACATGCCTTTAATCCCAGCACTTGGGAGGCAGAGGTAGGAAGATTGCTGAGAATTCAAGGCCACCCTGAGACTGCATAGTGAATTCCAGGTCAGCCTGAGCTAAAGTGAGACCCTACCTCAAAAAACTAAACTAAACTAAACTAAACTATACACAAGACTCTTCCCAAGGAGACAGAAATTCAAATGCCAGAAATTCAAATGCAACTTCGGCCTTACTCTTGATGAATTATGTGTTCTTAAACTATCTATCCCACAATTCAATTTCATTACCGATGGTAGAGTGCATCCAGTACAGTAGGATGAGCAAACATGAGTATAGCTCAGGCCTGTCACATAAATCGCCAAGTGAATGAGGTTTTTATTGTCCTAATCCACACCAGTGGTGCTCACAATGTGGTCCATGGATGAGCATATAAGCATCACCTTGACAGTTTTCCAAAGAGCTTGGCAATCAATGTCTCTCAAGGTTCAAGTTTAAGAATCCCTAATGTCACGCCAGGCGTGGTGGCGCACGCCTTTAATCCCAGCACTCGGGAGGCAGAGGTAGGAGGATTGCTGAGAGTTCGAGGCCACCCTGAGACTACATAGTTAATTCCAGGTCAGCCTGGACCAGAGTGAGACCCTACCTCGCAAAAACCAAAAAAAAAAAAAAAAAAAAAAAAAAAAAAAAATCCCTACTGTCAAGGACAGAGGACCTAAGGAGTTCTTCCTTTGGGTAACTCATTACTCCAAAATCTCCAGTAAGTATATTGCCAAGACCTGCTGTGAACACAGTAATACTTTCCCCACATGTCTCTCAAAATACTTTGAAACCAAATGTAAGTATTTTCCTAGACAAAGAAAAAAACTACCTTGCTTTTTATTAACTAAGAAACTCCATCGTCACAGTGAGCTGTAAAATCACTTAGAACTATTCCTTAAAGCTCTGTAATGACCATGAAAGGTTTCTTAGTCAACTTTTACTCCCCATTACCACACAAAACCCACCCAGAGCAGATGGGCTTTATTTTCAGCCATTTTCTGTTTATAGCTTCAATACGGAGCTAAAGTAGTTTGTCCCCACTGTCCATTCCTAGTATTCAGTGGAAAAGTTTAGTTCTTGGTTTCCAATCCATCCCTCACCTTGACTTCCTGGATAGCTGCCTCAATAAAGCAGGACTCAGGAGTGTGCTTCTCCTCTGCGAGTTGCTGCTCCAAGGCCACTTTCTCTTCCAGAACTACCCGGCGCAGCACCTGCTCCTTAGAGGCCAGCAGCAACTTGGAGTACTGGCTGTGCTGTTCATCTACAGGAAAGCCAACAATATCACAGTGCTTGAGGATAGTGTGGCTAAATAAGAACTCACTGACTGACAGTCTATCTGCCCTAAGTGTAAGATGGAGCGACACAACTTCCTGGAAAATTTAACAGTCACCTTAACGTAAGGTAAATACAAGAAGCCTAAGAAAAATCAGAAACGGGCTTGGGGAGATGGCACAATAGTTAAAGGTACTTGATTGTAAAGCCTGCTGGCACCATGTTCAGTTCCCCAGTGCCCACATAAAGCCAAATTCCAGGTCAGCCTGGACTAGCATGAGACTCTACCTCAAAAAACAAATAAATAAATCTTTTTTAAAAAATAACATAACATAAATAATAATAATAAATGTTGTGAGCTGTAGAGATGACTTAGCTGTTAAGACATTTGCCTACAAAGCCAAAGGACCCAAGTTCAACTCCCCAGAACCCACGCGAGCCAGATTGATGCACAAGGGAGCGCATGTGTCTGGAGTTCATTTGCAGTGGCTGGAGGCCCTGACGCACCCATTCTCTATTTACCTCTTTCTCTCTCCTCCTCTCTCTCAAATAAATAAAAATAAAAATTTTTTTTTAAATGTTGTGAGGTTGTTTTTATTACAAGTTAAAAAGGGGGAGGGGCTGGAGAGATATCTCAGCAGTTAAGGCACTTGCCTGCAAAGCCTAAGGACCTGGGTTTGATTTCCCAGTACCCACATATAACCCAGATACACCAGTGGAGCATGCATCTAGAGTACAGCTATAGTAGCTAGAAGCCGTGGTGCACCCATTCTCTCTATCTGCCCCCCTAAAATAAATAAAATATTTTAAAGTTTTTTTTTAAATGCTCTTCTAAGAAAGAGGCAACAAAGACAAAAATAAATATGTCAGTAGGTATGTTCTGTGGAAAAAAAGCAGACATCAAATTAACAAATTCCATCCCAATCTAACAAAACTAAGAAATGAATTAAGAAGTCTATTGTTAGCCGGAGGTAGAGGTAGGAGGATCACCCGGAGACTACAGAGTAAATTCCAGGTCAGCCTGAGCTAGACTGAGACCCTACCTCGAAAATAAAAATAAAAGGTAAGACTATTGTTAAAATTTTGGGGCCCCTTTGGGTCCAAGGATCATGGATGCTTTATTTCCTTTACTTCCTATATATGTTTTTTTTTTTATTATTTGAGACAGAGAGAGGGAGAAAGAAAGAGAATGGGTGTGCCAGGGCCTCTAGCCACTGCCAACAAACTCCAGATACATGTGCCACCATGTGCATCTGGCTTATGTGGGCCCTGGAGAATCGAACCATAGTCCTTAGGCTTTGCAGGCCTGTACCTTAACCACTAAGCCATCTCTCCAGCCCATATGTATAATTTTTGAAATAGGGTCTCATCTATCTCAGACTGGCTTCAAACTTGCTATGTACTTGAGGATGACCCTGAACTTTTTTTGTTTTGTTTTTGTTTTTCAAGGTAGGGTCTCACGCTAGTCCAGGTTGAACTGGAATTCACTATGTAGTCTCAGGCTGGTCTTGAACTCACAGAGGTCCTCTTACCTCAGCCTCCCAAGTGCTGGGATTGAAGGTGTGCGCCACCACAACCAGCTCAAGGATAAATTTCTGACACTACAGAGATACATTCAATATTCTAAAGGGTGTACTTGGGATTATATGACCCCACAAATTAATGGAACTCACCTCCTAGATGAATAGGATGATCTACATTCATCCATTTAGATTTTGGTAAGGCCACCAACACTCCTTTTTCTCTCTTCATCAGCTGCATTGTAATGGTATCACCCACAACATATTGGCGTGACTCTGTGGCAACAACACTGTGACATAGACGATTAGATGAAGCAGATCAAGGAGGTAGCAGACTAAAGTGTAACCTGCTAAATGTCTCAGTCTTACCTCTTGAGATCCTTCTTATGCACAGAACTGTAACAGATGGGACATTTACTCCAGGTCTTCTCACTTAGTGAAAGGTAGTGCAGGATGCATGCCCAGCAGAAGATGTGTCCACAACGGGTTATCTTGGCTGCAGTAGGTGGATAGAGGCATATTGGGCAAGATGGCACTTCATGGCTACAGATGCGCTGAAACAAATGACACCATAACTTCACTGCTTTCAGAATTGAAGAGTTGGAGCTTTTAACATTAAAGTCCTCTCTCTTCATCTTCACACAAGTACAGGCGACACTTCATAAAACGA
Organism: Orientallactaga sibirica; assembly: GCA_036365145.1. NCBI lineage: Eukaryota > Metazoa > Chordata > Mammalia > Rodentia > Dipodidae > Orientallactaga > Orientallactaga sibirica. The sequence continues at coordinate 11,554,399 of JAEOAD010000026.1, forward strand.
TTTAACATCCAGACTTAATAGTTTAATAAATATAATCATGTAACAAGAACTTGGAAGATTCTATATTAAAGAGAAAAGATAGGGCTGGGGAAAATGGCTCCGGTGAGAGTGCAGGCTGAGCAAGACTGAGGACCTGAGATGACCTTGAGTTCAACTCCCAGCACCCACGAAAAAAGCTGGGCGTGGCTACACATGCTGGTAATCCCAGTCCTATGTGGAATGGAGACCAGAGAATCACTAGGGAACACTGACTAACCAGTTTGACCAAAATGGCAGCTCCAGGTTCAGTGAGAATCCATCTCAGAGGGGGAAAAACAGAGTACTCTATGTTCTCTGGTGCACATACATCTGCACATATACTACATATGCACACGGTAAAGAGAAAAATGACAAATCAACATGATCCCATTTTACAAATTACATGCATATACAAGGCATAGGTGTCCAGAAATAATTTACCACAGTTTAAAAAAGAATTGAAGACCTTCACTTTATATATGTCTATGTTTTTAACCATATACAGCATATAAAGTCTCACAGGCCTCCTGTCATTCTTTTTATTTAATATTTTCATATTTATTTATTTTAAAGAAAGAGTGGATGCACCAGGGCCTACAGCTGCTTCAAATGAACACCAGATGCTCCACCATGTACATCTGGCTTACATGGGTCCTAGAGAGTCGAACCTGGGTCTTTTGGCTTTGCTGGCAAGCACCTTAACCACTAAGGCATCTCTCCAGACCCCTTCTGTCATTCTTAAATGACCTTATGAATTTTTTTTAAATTTTTTTTATTTTATTTATTTTTGGAGAGAGACAGAGATAGAGGGAGAGGGTGACAGAGAATGGGCACGCCAACAGTCTCTCAGCTGCTGTAAACGAAATCCAGATGCGTGTGCCTTCTTGTGGCCAAGTGCGGCACTGTGCCCTTGTGTCACTTTGCATCTGGCTAAACGTGGGACCTGGAGATTGGAACCGTGGGACCTGGAGATTGGAACCGCTGGAAATTGGAACCAGCGTTCTTAGGCTTAGCAGGCAGGCGCCTTAACCGCTAAGCCATTTCTCCAGCCCACCTTATGAATTTTTATAGTAATAGAAACCAAGCCAGGCAGGCTAAAAAAAAATGCTTGTCAGCTGGGTGTGGTGGCGCACGCCTTTAATCCCAGCACTCGGGAGGCAGAGGTAGGAGGATTGCTGAGAGTTCGAGGCCACCCTGAGACTACATAGTTAATTCCAGGTCAGCCTGGACCAGAGTGAGACCCTACCTTGCAAAACCAGGGCTGTGAGATTAGCCAGAGCCACTAGTGGTAGATACAAAGGGCTGTCAATGAAGCAATGTCCATGTAACTGAGCTCATCCTGGTTAGGAGGGTAACTAGAGTATTTCTACAGAAGGCCTGGTTACTACTGCCCTAGACAGGTTGGTTAAGAAGACTGCTTGTATTCTTTACACTGGAGCCTGCCTTCCACACCGCACCATACAGGCTACCACCCAACAAAATAATCTCTAGGAGGGACCAGGGACTGCTCTCACGAAAATGTCTTCCATAAAGCTAGCCAGAAAAAGGGAACCAGCAGTTTAAGCCAACAGCTGCTGAACCTTTTTTTTTTTTTTTTTTTGGTTTTTCAAAATAGAGTCTCATTCTAGCCCAGGTTGACACTTGGAATTCACTATTATAGTCTCAGGGTGGCCTCGAACTCTAAGTGATCCTCCTGCCTCTGCCTCTACCACTGCCTCCCGAGTGCTGGGATTAAAGGCATGTGCCACCATGCCTGGTTCTTTTTTTTTTTTTTTTAAAGTTCTCTCTCCCAGTACTTCCAAGTTTGGCTAAACTACTCACCACTTGTTCCACAAAGTCCCAGTTAACTAAGGTATCAGGATCAGCAAAATGAGCTGTGTAGTCTTGGTCTTCAGACACCACAAACTGGCAGCTAGAAATAGCAAGGAAGATGAGGAAAAGGAATATTGTCAGAACCACCAGGACCTTAACTTAAATTCACCTCTCCACTCATTAAATATAGGCCAATAGCTAGTCAGGTTCACAAAGCACAGAACTTTAGCCTGAGCTAAGCTCGACAAGGAATCCAGTCTCAGTGGGTTGATGTCCAAATCCCTGGGCTATTTCTTCTGCTTCCAAGTCAAGTTCCCAATTTGAACAAAAATTAATCCACGGGACCAGGCGTGGTGGCACACGCCTTTAATCCCAGCACTTGGAAGGCAGAGGTAGGAGGATCGCCATAAGTTCTAAGCCACCCTGAGACTAATTCCAGGTCAGCCTGGGCTAGAGTGAGACCCTACCTCGAAAAACCAAATAATAATAATAATCATAATCATCATCATCATCATCATCCATGGGCTGGAGAGATGGCTTAGCAGTTAAGGTGCTTGCCAGAAAAGCCAAAGGACCCAAGTTTGATTGCCCAGGAGCCGTGTAAGCCAGATGCACAAGGTAGCTCATGTCTGGAGTTCATTTGCAGCAGCTGAGGCTGAAGGCCCTGGTGTGCCCATTCTCTCTGCATGTGTCTCTCTCAAATAGAAACATATGTATGTATGTATATAAATTTTAATCTGAGAGAGGGAGAACAGGCATAACAGGGCCTTCAGCTGCTGTACATGAACTCCAGATGTGTGTGACCCCTTGTGCACATGTGCGACATTGTGCACTTGCATCACTGTGTATCTATCTTTCTCTCACCTCCAGGTGAGACCCTACCTCAGAAAACCAAAAAAAAAAAAAAAAAAAAAAAAAAAACACACCACAAATAAGCCAGGCATGGTAGCACACGCCTTTAATCCCAACATTCAGGAGGCAGAGGTAGGAGGATTGCTGTGAGTTTGAGGGCACCCTGAGACTACATAGTGAATTCCAAGACTAGCGTAAAACTCTACTTTGAAAAATCAAAAAAAAAAAAAAAAAAAAAAAAACAGGAGTTTTAATCCCAGCACTTGAGAGGCAGAGGTAGACAGATCATCATGACTTTGAGGCACCCTGAGAATAGAGTGAATTCAGGTCAGCCTGGGCTAGTGAGACCCTACCTCAAGGAAAAAAAAAAAAAAAAACAAAACCTGTAGACACTATAGTCAATGTATTATTTTTTGGTCAGTTAAAAGGCCAGTTTCAGGGCTGGAGAGATAGCTAAGCAGCTAAGGTGCTTGCTTGCAGAGCTTAAGGATCCATGTTCGATTCCCCAGGACCCATGTAAGCCAGCTGCACAAGGTGGTACCTGTGTCATTTGCACTGGCTAGAGGACCTCACATGTCAATTCTCTCTCAAATTAAATACCTGTTTCACTCATCTGCTACCTTCACTTCTCTTTGACTGCAATGTCAAAAGGTTGGACACACTTGGAAGGAAGCCTCTTCCCAGCTACCTTAACAGGCTCAATTTCATTTTCTTCCAGAAGTAGAAATACTCACTTGGCCTGTAAAAAAAGTTCCTTGTTAAAAGGCTTATGTCCCCACTTGTTCCTTTTTCCCCAGCTGCCATGTCCACTGCCTTCAAAGTGACCTGTCTGGCCACGGGGTTCAAAGGTGAAATTCAACAAGTGGTTCAGGTTGATCTTCTTTGGGCCAGAGAATTGGGCAGGGCTAAACTCTGCCCGTTGAGCCTCTGCTACCTACAACAAATGAAAACGTTTTAGATTAAAACAATTTTCCAATTTACAACCCTTCCTTCAACATAGTTTAAAACATTAAGTAAAACACTGGCTTAAATGCCAACCTAAGACTTATATAGAAGTGAGGAGAGGAAACTGCTATTAACATTCTATTAAACTGTTCAGCCTACCCTGCTAAGTGGCAATTACTGTTCAGAGACAAAGCCCAGCATGACGCTAGCCATCTGGAGGCACAAAGATGTACTTACTGGATTAATCTTTCCACAGCCCTAATTTTTTTTTTTTTTTTTGGTGGTGCTGAGGACCAAACCCAGGGTTTCATGAATGCTAGGCAAGCAATCTATCTCTGAATTAACCCTTCAGCCCATCAGCTCATTGTTAGCTACTTTTTTTTTTTTTTGGCAAAGGAACTATATAGTTACCTTCTGCAGGTGGCTGGTAGGGAACTATTAATTACCAAGGTTTCTGGATCTTGCCAGAGGATTCCCATCTGGTATTCATGGTTATTTAAAACTGACTGAATTAGAACAGGTGGGCAGACTAGCAGGGACCAGAAATAAGCCCAATTAGCAGATTCACAAACAGTTTAGGAAGTGGCATGAAACCATATGAGAAACAGCACTGCACACAAAGATGGAAGAGCCGGTGTGATAGCACATGTCTTTAACCATGGCACTTGGGAGGCATAGGTAGGAGGATCTCTGTGAGTTGGAGGCCACCCTGAGACTACATAGTGAATTCCAGGTCAGCCTGGGCTATGGTGAGACCCTACCTTGGAAAAAAAAAATCCTAAACTGAAGTAATACAAATATGTGTCAAGAGCATGCTAGTAGTGCATTTCTTATTTAATGTTATAAACACTTCACTGTCTATATATTATATGCACTGTTTTAAATGGCTACATATCATTGCACAGCATCCTTTTGTTTGTTTTTTGAGGTATAGTCTCACTATAGCCCAGACTGACCTAGAATTCACAATGTAGTCTCAGATTAGCCTCAAACTCACAGTAATTCTCTTACCTCTGGAATTAAAAGGGTGTGCCACTATGCCCAGCTTAGCATAGCATCTCTTAGTGTCTGAAGTATAACATTTTAATAAAATAATGAGGTCATAAACACATGTGCTAACAGATCTTAGTACACAAATATTTGGGGAATCTAATCTCCCCACCTCCTTCTCTCTCCAGTTCTGCAAATCACAACTGGGCTTCATGCATGCTAGGAACTTCTCTACCACTGAGCCACACCTCTAGCATCCAATTACTTCTTTTGAACACCCAGGAACAAAGTTGAGAAGAAGCAAATGCAAATGGAACACTTATGCTGCTTAATCCAATCAGAATTTTTAGGAAGGGGCACTTGCACAAACATGCTCAAGAATCTCAGAATTGGGCTAGAGAGAGCTTAGCGGTTAAGATGCTTGCCTGCAAAGCCTAAGGTGCACAAAGTGACCCTAGCTAAGACAGGCCAGAAGATTTGAAGCCAGCCTAGGCTACACAGTGAGACACAATCTCAAAAGGCCAGCAGAGACAAAGGGAGGGAAAGACTGGTAAGCTGGTTCCGTGTGTGTGTATGTGTATTTTTTTTCCTTTATTTGAGAGAAAGAGAGAGAGAGAGGAAAAAGCAGAGAGAAAGAATGGGCATACCACGGCCTCCCCCCCCCCATGCATCTGGCTTATGTGGGTCCTGGGGAATTGAACCGGGGTCCTTAGGCTTCACAGGCAATGCCTTAACAGCTAAGCCATTTCCCTAGCCCTAGTTCAGTGTTTAAAATGATTGTTTCAAAAGGCTTCCCAGCCCAGGTTCAATTGTCTGGTACCCATGTAAAGTCAGATACACAAAGTGGCATGTGATTGGAGTTATAGTGCAAAAAGTTGTGGCACACCCATACTCTCTTTCTCAAAGCATAGATTCTAAGGAGGACATAGGGCTGGAGAGATAGCTTACTGGTTACGGCACTTTCCTACAAAGCATAGGGACCCAGGTTGAGTTCCCCAGTACCCACATGTAGCAGACAGCTTCAGGTTCCCTGAGATGAACTTCCAGACCAGGCACAGTTATGGAGGAAGGGATATTATTTATTGAAGCTTACAGATCCAGGGGAAGTTCCATAATGGCAAGAGAAGCGGCCTGCTCTCCACAGGACCCAGAGAGAGAAAGCCAACCAGCCACCACAGCACACAGAGTAAAACTACAGCCAAAAGGGACCTTCAGGAACTCCTGCTAGGCACATTTCATATCTTTACAATGGAATCTCAAACCCACCACCAACATAGCCCCAGTGAGCCTCCAGATTGCAGATACAAACTATAAAGTAATAAAACATTGTGGACATATATTCAAACTACACACCACATAAAGCCAGATGCACAAAGTGGCACATGCATGTGGAGTTTGTTAGAGGCCCTAGTATACCCATTCTTTCTCTCTCTCTCTCTCACCCTCCCTCTCTCAAATGAGGACATAATGAAAGCTATCTTCCATTTCAGAGGCACAAGCACACCCTCTGAGAAATTCTACATACACAGACTCATGGTACATAACATTTCCAACTAAACACAGAGGTGTGGTGGCCCACATCTTTAATCTCAGCACTGAGGAGGCAGTGGTAGGAGAATGGCTGTGAGTTCGAGGTCAGCACCCTGGGTCTACATAGTGAATTCCAGATCAGACTGGGCTAGAGCGAAACCTTACCTCAACAACAAATAGGGCCAGGGTCTAGAGAGATGGCTTAGCAGTTAAGGCACTTGCCTGCGAAGCCTAAGAACTCAAGTTCCAATCTCCAGGTCCCATGTAGCCAGACACACAGTGATGCAAGCATCCAATGTCACACATGTGCACAAGGGGGCACACACATCTGGAATTCACAATGGCTGAAGGCCCTTGGCATGCCATTCTGTCTCTCTCCTTTCTCTCTCTCAAAATAAAAAATAAAATAAATAAGCCAAGCGTGGTGGCGCATGTCTTTAATCCCAGCACTTTGGGGGGCAAAGTTAGGAGGACTGCTATGAGTTCAAGGCCAGCCTGAGACTACATAGTAAATTCCAGGTCAACTGGACTAGAGTGATACCCTACCTCGAAAAAGCAAATAATAATAATAAAAACAAATCAAGTTGGGCATGGTGGCGCATGCCTTTAATCCCAGCACTCGGGAGGCAGAGGTAGGAGGATCACCTAGAGTTCAAAGCCGCCCTGAGACTACATAGTGAATTCCAGGTCAGCCTGAACTAGAGTGAGACCCTATCTCCAACCCACCCAAAAAAAAACCAAGGGCTGGAGAAATGGGTTAGTGGTTAAGGCATTTTCCTACAAAGCCAAAGGATCCCAGTTTGATTCTCCAGGACCCAAGTAAGCCAGATGCACAAGTGGCACTTGCATCTGGAGTTTGTTTGCAGTGGCTAGAGGCCCTGGCATGCCCATTCTCTCTCTGTCTGCCTCTCTTCTATCTCTCTGTTTGCAAATTTAAAAATAAAATAAAATAAATCAAAAACCAAAAACCACCAACCAGTCAAACTAAATACAGCTTCCAGTCATGTAATCCCGGCATTTGGGAGGCCAAAGTACAAGGATCACTGCATGTATGAGGCCAACATGGAATATAGAGTGAGAATGTCTCAATAACCAAAAAGTAGGAAAGAATAAAGAAAAGAAAGAAGTGGAGGAAAAGACGGAAAGAAGGGAAGGAAGAAAAACAATTTTGGCAAACAATATTATCTCACCAGATCCTGGAGGCTGCACAATTGTTATTTAAGTCGCCTGGAAACTCAACCTTTCCAGATCGCCCTTCAATCCCGTGACTCTCTTGAAATACTTCTGCGCTCCCCTAATCAGTCTTTCAGACTTTTTTGTTTTGTTTTTCAAGGTAGGGTCTCACTGCTAGCCTCAAATTCACAGCGATCTTCCTACCTCAGCCTTTCAAGTGCTGGGATTAAAGGCATGTACCACCATACCTGGCTCCCCTGGATCAGTCTTGTGCCCACAAAGCCTCAAACTTAGATCTGAGAGTTTCTGCTCATCAACAACATCTCTTAACATGCCCCTTGTCTTATCCTAGTTGGCCTACTGTTACTGTCTAAGAGACATCTCTTACCCTGATTACCTCTGCAACACACTGACTTCTTGGATCCTTAAGCTCTGCTCTCACCCGATTTCAGTCACCCACACTCATATGGATGGGTGAACCTACATAGCTCTAGACCTCCTCTTATGAATGGGTGTGTCTATACAGCTCTAATTCTGTCATTTAATACAGCAGCCACTAGCTAGATATGGACTATTGAGTGTGTGCAATGTGCCCTATTTTATATTTTATTTGCAAGAGAGAGAGAGAGAGAGAGAGAGAGAGAGAGAGAGAGAGAGAGAGAGAGAATGGATACACCAGGGACTCCAGCTGCTGCAAACAACTCCAAATGCATGTGCCACCTTATGCATCTAGCACTTTATGTGAGTACTAGGGAACTGAACCTGGGTTGACTTCGTAAGCAAGCATAACCACTAAGCCATATCACCAGACTCCTATTTCACATCATCTTATTATTGTTATGGCTTATGGAGGTAGGGTCTCCTTCTAGCCCAGGCGAATCTGGAATTCACTCTGTAGTCTCAGGCTGGTCTCAACCTCACAGTAATCCTCCTACCTTTGCCTCCTGAGAACTAAGATTAAAGACAAAGTTATGCACCACCATGTCCCACTCAATTTTTTCTTTTTTTTTTTTTTGTTTTTGTTTGTCTAGGTAGGGTCTCACTCTAGCCCAGGCTGACCTGGAACTCACTATGTACTCTCAGGGTGGCCTTGAACTCATGGCAATCCTCCTACCTCTGCGTCCCAAGTGCTGGTATTAAAGGTGTGTGCCATCACACCCGGCTTCAAGTTAATTTTTTTAAATTGCTTATTTATGAGAGAGAGTGGTGCAGATAAAAAAGGGCACGCTAGGGTTTCTAGCCACTAAAAATGAACTCCATATGCACACACCTCCAGCTCCACATGGGTACTGAGGAACTAAATCTGGGTCTTAAGGTTTTGTGGCAAACCCCTTAATGAAGGCCACCTTGAGACTACATAGTCAATTCCAGGTCAGCCTGGGCTACAGAGAGACCTTACCTCAAAGAAACACACACACACACACACACACATGTATGTATAAAAAGAAACCAGGTGTGGTGGTGCATGCCTTTAATCTCAGCACTTGAGAGGAAAAGGTAGGAGGAGCACCGTGAGTTCGAGGCCACCCTAAGAATTCAGACTGAATTTCAGGTCAGCCTGGGCTAGAGTGAGATCCTACCTTGAAAAAAAAAAAAAAAAAAAAAAAAAAAGAGGGCCAAGCATGGTGGCACACGCCTTTAATCCCAGCACTCAGGAGGCAGAGGTAGGAGGATCACCATGAGTTTGAGGACACCCTGACACTACATAGGGAATTCCAGGTCAGCCTGGACTAGAGTGAAACCCTCCCTTGAAAAACCAAAATATAAATAAAAAGTAGAGGCTAGGGAGAAGGCTCAATAGTTAAAGGCATTTGCTAGCTAAGCCTGCCAGACCAGGTTCAATTCCCCTGGTATACCCATTCACACTTACATACACACAAGCATATAAATGTGTTTTTTTTTAATACAGGCATGTACACAAGGTTTGCTTTAATATTAAGACAGTCCTGCTCTATAGTTACGACCATGCTATTAACAACTAGACCTCTTCATCATCTTAATTTTGAGTGCCTTACTCATTCTGTCCCTAGGGTTAGTACTAATACCAATTCTTTATCCCCACTTAGGGATGACAAAGCAGTGATCCAATCCTCTAAATGGGTTTAGATCCTGTGGTCTAGTCTCTTACATGCTGTACTAACCCAACAAAATGTTTCCCACCATAGTAGTCCCTGGACAGTGAAGCATACCTAAACAACCCACAACCAGTCTCACTAAAGCAGCTCCATACACTGCTCATTAGCCATACTGCCTTATTCTTTCGTCCACTCAGCCTCCTATCAGACAAGCCAACTCCTTTATTCTTCAGGATCCCAAACCTACTCACAACAGAAAACAGTCAAAAATGCATCAAGCCAGGCGTGGTGGCGCACACTTTTAATCCCAACACTCAGGAAGCAGAGGTAGGAGAATCGCTGTGAGTTCAAGGCCACCCTCAGGCTACATAGTGAATTCCAGGTCAGCCTGAGCTAGAGTGAAACCCTACCTCAAAAAAAACAAAACAAAACAAAACAAAAAAGCACATCAAGGCCCTACATGAGCTAATCCCTCCTCCTGGTCTTTGGCTCGTTTGCTACCTGTCCTTCTATAATGGAGTCTACTGACCTCACTTTAAACATTCTTCTCTAGCTCGATCTGCCTCTTTCTCTGTCACGCTCAAATTTTATACATAAAAATAATTTTTAAAAATTTTTTTAGATAAAATAAAAAATAAAAACAGGGCTGGAGAGATGGCTTAGCAGTTGAGGCACTTGCCTGCAAAGCCTAAGGACCCAGGTTTGGCTCCCCAGAACCCACATAATCCAGATGCACAAGGTGACGCATGCTTACAAGATGATGCATGTGTCTGAAGTTTGACTGCAGTGGCTAGAGGCCCTGGTGCACCAATTCTCCCTCTCTCTCTCTCATAAAATAAATTTTAATAAATAAAAACCAGGTAAAAGCCATTGTACATTTGTAATCCTAACACTTAGAAGACAGGCAGGAGGATTTGGACTTTGAGGCTAACCTGAGCTACAGGACACGACTTTTTCAAAATGAAATAAATCAAAAAAAATCAAGTGAGCTGGGCATGGTGGCAGACACCTTTAATCCCAGCACTTGAGAAGCATAGGTAGGCTGATGGATGTGAGTTTAAGGCCAGCCTGAGACTAAATAGTGAATTCTAGAATTCCAGGTCAGCCTGGGCTAGCGTGAGACCCTACCACAAAAAAAAAAAAAAAAAAAAAAACAGAACAAAAAACACAACAACAAAAAAAGTGTTCTCTTGCCTCATTCAAGTCAACTAAGCATCGTAGCACATATCAGTAATCCCAGGAACTCAGGAAGCCAAGGCAGGCCAGCTAGGAAGGACTACACAGTAAGACTATCTCAAAAAAAAAAAAAAAAAAAAAAAAAAAAAAGCCTGGGAGTGGTGGCGCCTGCCTTTAATCCCAGCACTCAGTAGGAGGATCTCCATGAGTTAAAGGCCACCCTGGGACTACATAGTTAATTCCAGGTCAGCCTGGGCCAGAGTGAGACCCTACCTCAAAAAAAAAAAAAAAAAAAAAAAAGACTGGAGAGATGACTTAGCAGTTAAGCACTTGCCTGTGAAGCTTAAGGACCCCGGTTTGAGGCTCAATTCCCCTGGACCTAGATAAGCCAGATATACAAGGTGGCACACGTATCTGGAGTTCATTTGCAGTAGCTGGAGGCCCTGGTGCACTCATTCTCTATCTGCCTCTTTCTCTCTGTACAAATACTTTAAAAAAAAAATGAGGGCTGGAAAGATGGCTTAGTGGTTAAGGTGTTTGCCTGAAAAGCCAAAGGACACCGGTTCAATTCCCCAGGACTCACATAAGCCAGATGCAAAAGGTGGCACATGCATCTGGAGTTCGTTTGCAGTGGCTAGACCCTTTGCTATAACCTTTTAGACAAATGTCAGTAAGGTCATTTTATTATTTCAAAATCCAAAAAGTACCCAAAATACAATAGTAAAAATGAAGTACACAGCAAATTTGGCATAATTCTCAACCCATAATTATGATGTCTTCTTCCATGGACATTTTCATAACCTTCAGGGAAAGAAAGAAGGCACTGTTCCAGATGTGGCTAGTCCTCAACAACTCAAGACTGCTTCAGTTACCATTCGTTGACCTCTTGCCCTTTGCCCTCAGCTACTGATAAGCTACAGAGAAAAAAAAAAAGAACACCAAGTTTCACATTTATGCTCTCGAAGGGATAGTCTCACATTCCATACCTCATCTCGTCTTCCACCATTAAAAGAAGAGCTAAAGAGTTTACTGCTGCCGCCACCTCTTTGAGGAGGCATCTTGTTAAAAGTTTTGCTTTTCTGTGAATTGGAGCGACGGGACTGGTTGCTAAAGTTTTCATTTTTGGGGTAGGTAGGTTCTCGCTTGCGATTGTAACGCTTGGATCCACTTGAGTTCTTTCCATCTGAAAACAAGAAAAACAAAGGAGTTTAAGAGATGACTCAGTGGTTAATGTAATTAATGGTTAAAACTGTTTACTGTGCAAGCTAGATAACTACAACTTGGATCCCTAGAATCCAGACACAAGTAGCACATGTATCTGTAATCCCCACATACCTATGGCAATGGAAGGCAGAGAGTCAGGAGAATCCCAAAGCTTGCAGATTGGCTACTCAGGCCTTTACAATAGCAAAATAAAAGACTGCCTCAAACAAGGTGGAAGGCAAGGGACTTCCAATGTACACACACATACATACAAATATACATACATACACAGTCAATTTCTCTTTACTTGGCAGCAGAGCTGTATTTAAGGGAAAATGGGCCTTCCCACAACATCCAAAAACTTAGGTTTAGGGGCCTGGAGAGATGAGCCCTTGTTTATGGGCCTGATGACAACCCAGAGTTGATTCCCCAGTGACCACGTAAGCCAGATGCACATGGTGATGCATGTGTCTGTCGTTCATTTACAGTGGTAAGAGGCCCTGATGTTCCTATAGGCTCTCTCTTCCATTCTCTAATTGCAAATAATTTTTTTTTTTTTTTGGTTTTGCAAGGTAGGGTCTCACTCTGGTCCAGGCTGACCTGGAATTCACTATGTAGTCTCAGGGTGGCCTTGAACTCTTGGCGATCCTCCTACCTCTGCCTCCTGAGTGCTGGGAGTGCTGGGATTAAAGGCGTGCGCCACCACGCCCGGCTATTTTTTTTTTAATTCAGGTTTGGAGCCAGGCGTGGTGGCACACGCTTTTAATCCCAGCACTCGAGAGGCAGAGGTAGGAGGATCACCATGAGTTCATGAGGCCATGCTGAGACTACATAGTGAATTCCCGGTCAGCCTGAGCTAGAGTGAGACCCTACCTCGAAAAAAAAAAAAAAAAATCAGGTTTGGCGCAGAGCATTGGTCCTTTGAGAAAAGCAACCCATAATAAGGCAGTAAGGAGTCCCTCCTTCAGTATAAATATAGTACAAATTAAACCACAAATTTTTTGGGTTTTTTTGAGATAGGATCTCACTGTAGCCCAGGCTGACCTGGAATTCACTATGAAGTCTCAGGGTAGCCTTGAACTCACGGCTATCCTCCTACCTCTGCCTCCCAAGTCTTAGCTGACATGTTCTACCTGTACTTATAACTATTAAATATTTTAAAAATAAATATTAAATATTTAAAAATACTAAATATTAAAAAAAAAATAAGCCAGGCGTGGTGGCACACACCTTTAATCCCAGCACTTGGGAGGTAGAGGTAGGAGGAGACTACATAGTGAATTCCAGGTCAGCCTGGGCTACAGTGAGACCCTACCTTGAAAAACGGAAGGGAAGGGAAGGGGAGGGGAGGGGAGGGGAGGGAGGAAGGAAGGAAATATGGATGGATGTGGGGTTGGAGAGATGGCTTAGTGGTTAAGGCGATTGCCTGCAAAGCTCAAGGATCCCGGTTCAATTCTCTAGGACCCACATAAGCCAGATGCTCAAGGGGGCACATGCATCTGGAATTCATGTGGCCGGAGGCCCTGGCGCACCCATTCTCATTCTCTCTTTCTCTCTCTGCCTCATTCTCTCAAATAAACAAAATATATTTTCTAAAAAAGATGTGCCTACATTCTAAAAAGCTGTTTCTCTATATTTCTCTTGTCTTAATTGTTTACACAGTTTAAACAATTCTCTATAATAAGGTGATAAATTTATTTATGATGTCATACCTCATATTACAATAAAAGAAAAGTTAAAGGCCTCTAACACAAAGTTATGTCTTGTACCGTAATAAACTTTCATGCTAATTATGTACCATACTACCATAGTCTTTTGTACTGACACTGTAGTTTTTGTACTGTTTCAAGGCCATAGTTTGTATTACAGCTTCTGGCCAATACTAAATTTATCTTATTTTCTTCTTCTTTTTTTAATATTTTATTTTTATTTATTTATTTATTTGAGAGAGAGACAGATACAGAAATAGGCAGCTAGAGAGAGAGCGAATGGGCACGCCAGGGCTTCCAGCCACTGCAAACAAACTCCAGATGCATGCGCTCCCTTGTGCATCTGGCTTATGTGGGTCCTGAGGAATTGAACCTGGGTCCTTTGGCTTTGCAGGCAAGTGCCTTAACCACTAAGCCATCTCTCCAGCCCCTTATGTTTCTTCTTAACTCCATAACACAGCTACAGATATCTCTCTACTAATTAACCATTTTCTTAGGCTTTGGAAGAGATTCCCCTAGACTCACGCTGATATAAAAATAGACTGATTCAGCCGGGCGTGGTGGCGCACGCCTTTAATCCCAGCACTCGGGAGGCAGAGGTAGGAGGATCGCCGAGAGTTCGAGGCCACCTTGAGACTACATAGTGAATTCCAGGTCAGTCCATCTCTGATGCCAGTTCTGTAATCCTTAGTTTCCCACATCAATATCAAGGTGAAGAAGATCAAGCTATCTTAAGTAGTTTTGTTTATTATTTAAACTCTATCTGAATGTGACATAAAAATCAAAACTAAGTCTTTATTTTGTTACATAGGACACCTGTTTACAGTTTCTTAAATGTTATATGTTTTCCTATTGGATAAGACTTTTAAAATTATTTGCTATAAACTTATTCTAATAAATAAAACTGGGTCTAATTATATAAAATGTATTTAATTGTATTATATAACCAGTATAATTCTATAAAACACAATTTCATTATGTTTATAAAATAAACAACTGATAATAACAAATCATCAAGACTAATCAAAATTTTGGCCATTTAGCCTAACATACTTTCATTAGTTCTCCTAAAGCTAAGAAGACTTTTTGATCTTTGAACCAAGTAAGTGAAGACCATAAACCTTTTATATTAAAGACTTAACACAATAAGAAACCTTTAAATCTGAGTTTCAGAATTTCTTAATTTCTATCATATCAAAATTTAAAATAATTTAAGATATTTCAAACATTGCTTCAATACTAATCTCATGCTTCTTACCTTACCTAACCCAAATCCTTATTTTTCCACAAATTCCAATTAATCTCCCATCCAAGTTAACAACTCCTTCTTCCTTACCCAACTCCTGTATTATTATTTTCCTACCTTAAATATAATGTTCATGTCACCTACAAATGTCATGTCACATGCAAGAAAACTCATACATGGATAATAACCATATCATAATGGCTAATAGATTTGACATGATCTAGGTGTTTCTGTCCTAATGGCTCTGATAACTATCTCTCCTAAAGAGCTGCCTCCTTGCCTGTTCCTAAGATTGACATGGGATAATAGCCTACTATGTACATAAAGTACAAAAGAAAGTTTGGCAAATGGGAAACTGAAAGCTAAAACTCCCCAAGCCACACCTGTATGACTGACTAAGACTTCAATGATGGACAACAATGATTGTGGAGAGATAAATGTTAACAATCCAGAGCCAATAATATTTTGGGCTGTATTAGACTTTTTAATGGCCAATATTATTTCTCTACATGTGACCTGACATCTCTCTGTGACAACAAAGATATCTATTGCTATAAATTAAAAAATCTCACAGCTCTACTCCCTTCAAGTTAAACCTATCCTGTCTCTGACATGTACTTTATTCCCCTGGTTATGATCATGTTCACCCTCTTTTGGTCCTTGCATACTCAGATGCCTCACTGAATTCCTCCAAGACAAAATACATGCCTTCACTTCATGACAAGTCACTGAATTTCTCATGGCCACTGAATATCAGATCCTGAGACTCCAACCTACACTGGACTGCATGGGACAGACACCTCAAGATATCTACTGCTGGGCTGGAGGGATGGCTTAGGGGTTAAGGCGCCTGCCTCCTAAGCCTAAGAACACTGGTTCCAATCTCCAGCGGTTCCAATCTCCAGGTACCACGTTTAGCCAGATGCAAAGTGATGCAAGGGCGCAATGCTGCACTTGACCACAAGGGGGCGGACACATCTGAATTTCGTTTGCAGCAGCTGAGACACTGCTGGCGCGCCCATCTCTGTCTTCCTCTCTGTGTCTCGCTCTAAAAAAATAATAAAAAAAAAATTTAAAAAAAGGAATCTACTGCGACCCCCCCCCCCACAGCTTGAAGCAGTTGGAAGATGAGTCGCTGCCTCCATTCCCACCCACACAGTCCTCCTCTAAATGCTTCCCACATCCCCAATTCTCCCCAATTTTTTGTATCTTTCTAGAGTCTGAACTGAAGGGCTAATAGACTTTCCTGAGAACTAGAGGGAAGCCGGGCGTGGTGGCACACGCCTTTAATCCCAGCACCCAGGAGGCGGAGGTAGGAGGATCCCTGTGAGTTCAAGGCCACCCTGAGACTACAGAGTGAATACAGAGTTAATTCCAGATCAGCCTGGGCTAGAGTGAGACACTACCTTGAAAAACCAAAAAACTAGAGGGAACTAAAGAGTTAATAACTATCCCTAAGACCAACAAGCAATAAAACTTCAGAAGCACGGCTTTGACAGGCCTGTCTACTCCCAAATGACAAACTAAACTTCCCTTAGCTCAGGAAACCTTCAGGGAACAGAAATTATCTGGTGGGTTATCCTCACTAGACAATTTGGCTATAAAAGCTTATTCTGAGCAAGGACACAAATCACTACAGTTCCTTAGCTACTTCCCTTGGACCTGCAGCTGATACAGTCTGTTTTTCTTAGGATCCCTCTTATAAGCTTGCACCCCAGCCTGGCCCAGTGCTTCAGCCTTCATCCAGCAGGAAAGCTAAGGCCCCCCCAGCGTTTCAATAAACAGTCTTGTCTGTACAGATCAAGTCCAGTGTTCTCTTTTGCTTTTCTCTTATACTTTCCTTACAGTTCCTCTCTCTCTGATGTAGCTTGTGGTAAAGTATTTGCCCAGAATGCCTAAGTCTCTGGGTTCAATTCTACGCTGCAAGCACTGTTTACATCTTAACATGTTACCACACCCAAGGAAATTGTTTCATAATGCTGATGGAGTGTGAACTACTCATTTGTTTTTTTTTTTTTTCTTTCCTTTGGTTTTCTCGAGGTAGGGTCTCACTTTAGCCCAGGCTAACCTAGAATTCACTATGTACTCCCAGGGTGGCCTTAAACTCATGGCAATCCTCCTACCCTTGCCTCCCAAGTGCTGGGATCAAAGATGTGCACCATCACACCCAGCCTGAACTGCTCATTTCTAAATCAGATTACAATAAGGACTCATGATTTTAGGTGCTAAATTCAACGCCCTTCTCTGTCTTCCATGTACTAGAGTCAGACCTCTCATGAGAGACTGGCTCTTATCTCTAAGCCCAGGCAACAGGTAGCTGAAGACTGAACGTACTGTCCTGCCTGGGCCCTAGAGATAAAATTCAGAGTGCTATTTTTGAGATGTTCTGTAACTACTACATTTCAGGATAAAGCTGTGAATAACTCAGAGGTAAAAAAACTGTCCTCCTTGCTCAAAAGCAGTGAGAAGATTACTTTACATTTTGAAAAATAAAGTCAAGTTCCTGGAAACGTATTCATTTTTGTTGTTCAGTTTTATGGTAAAGTTTTAAACCTCAGAGTGGGGATTCTCAATCCCAGCTGCGCATTAGTTACTTCCAATTTTAAAAATTAGCCGGGTGTGGTGGTGCACACCTTTAATCCCAGCACTCAGGAGGCAGAGGTGGGGGATCACAGAGAGTTTGTGGCCACCCTGAGACTACATAGTTAATTCCAGGTCAGCCTGAGCTAGAGTAAGACCCTACCTCAAAAAAAAAAAAAAAAAAAAAAAAAAAAGAATATTGCTAGGCATGGTGGCACACACTTAGGATCTTGCTACTCATGAGGCAGAGGCAGGAAAAGTGGAGACTTCAAGGGAAGACTGGCTACACTGCAAATTCAAGGCCAGCCTGAGCTACACAACCTTATACTTGTCATTAACTCATTTATTTGAAAATAAATAACAGGCTAGGTCTGGCACCATAGGCTTTTGATCCCAGCTACCTGGGACACTGTGGTGGTGAATTATAAGTACAAAGCCTGCTTAGGTTTAGAGCTCTCAAAAAATAAAAAAAAATTAAAAAAATTAAAAAAATTTAAAAAAAAAAAGCCAAGTACGGTGGTGCACGCCTTTAATCCCAACACTTGGGAAGCAGAAGTAGGAGGATTGCTGTGATTTTGAGGCCACCTGAGACTACATAGTGAATTCCAGGTCAGCCTGAACAAGACAGACCCTACCTAGAAAAAACAAAATAAATAATTTTTTTAAAAAATTATTTTTATTTTAAAGAGGCAGATAAAGAATGGGTGTGGCAGGGCCTCCAGCTGCTACAAACTCCAGATGCATATGCCACCCTGTGCATCTGGTTTATCCTGGGAAATTGAACCTGGGTCCTCTGGCTTTGCAGGCAAGTGCCTTAACTGCTAAGGCGTATCTCCAGTCTGAAATATTTTAAAAAAAAATAAAAGGTTGGGTGAGGGATGTAGCTCAGTTGGCAGAATGCTTTCCTAGCATGCACAAAGCTCCCAGGTTCAATCCCCAGCACCACATAAAACACACACCTGCAAAATGCCAACACTTTAGGCAGTGGAAGCAGTTAGGGTTACTGAGTTAGAGGCCAGCCTGGGTGACAGCAGATTCAAAACCAGTCAGAGCTACAAAGTGAGACTCTATCTCAAAATAAAGTAAATAAAATACAAGACAAAATAAAACAAAAACACTGCCAGGAAAAGGCTGCGCCCTTCCTGATTTTTTAAAAAGGTCCTCAGGAGGAGATTCTGATGCACAGCCAGAACTGAGAACTGCCTGTTCCTGTCAAGATGCAGTCCAAAACCAACAAGGTCATTAATTAAATGGCTCAACTCTAGAATGCAGGGTCTCAGAGTCAACAAAAGCCTAGAAACCTAACCCAATGTCTTAGCTGTTCCACATTTCCCAAAAGAAAAGTCTCTGCCAACAGCAAACTCCCTCTGTTTCTCCCTGGCTTATTAAAGGCCACAAGTTTTTCATAAGTAAGTCATTAGACATCATCACCATTTCTAGGTCTAGCTGTGACAGGTGGCCAAGTCTAGGCCGGAATACCAGCCAGCAAGCTTCTGCTGACTCATGCTGCAATCACAAACAGGTTGCTTAAATCACCCCCAATGATTGACAAACGCCTCCAGAGGAGCTCCATCACATCCTCAGTACATGGTCAACTGACAACAAACTGAATCCAATGAAACTAAGAATTCTGAATGAATGAGTGACAAAGGAATGATGCTAAGTAAATTTACAAACTGTGTCTATAAATGCCATGTAAGACTTCATAAGACTTAGAAGTCACTAACACCTTGAAGTCTTCTTATATGTAAAATAGTGCCAATAGTGTGCCCTGCTTCTTCTATAAAATACTACAATAAGGGGCTGGGGAGATGGCTCAACAGTTCAAGGTGCTTGCTTGCAAAGCCAGCGAGGCCAGGTTTAATTCCCCAGTATCCACATAAAGCCAAATGCACAAAGTAACACATGCAGCTGCAATTCATTTGCAGTGTCAAATAGATGGCTCAGTGTATAAAGGCACTTGCTTGCAAAGCCTGATGGCATTGCCATACTCACACTGTGTAAATAATTTTTTTTTTTTTTTTTTGGTTTTGCGAGGTAGGGTCTCACTCTGGTCCAGGCTGACCTGGAATTAACTAAGTAGTCTCAGGGTGGCCTCGAACTCTCGGCGATCCTCCTACCTCTGCCTCCCGAGTGCTGGGATTAAAGGCATGTGCCACCACGCCCGGCTATAAATAAAATATTTTTAAAAGTAAAAAAAGGGGGGAGGGGAGGGAAATATCAGGTGGTTTTTTAGTATGTAAGTATAAAAGTTGTCAATAAAAAAATATAAAAAAGCAAAAAAAGGGCTAGAGAGATGGCTTAGCAGTTAAAGGCATTTGCCAGCAAAGCCTAAGGACCCCGATTTGATTTTCCAGGTCCCATATAAGCCAGATGCACAAGGGTGCATACGTGTCTGGAGTTCATTTGCAGTGGCTAGAGGCCCTGGTGTGCCCTTCTCCCTCTCCCTCTCTCTGTCTCTAATAAATAAATAAATAAAATCTTTTTTTTTTTTTAAAGTAAAATACTAGAGCCGGCATGGTGGCACACACCTTTAATCCCAGCACTCAGGAGGCAGAGGTAGGAGGATTGCTGTGAGTCTGAGGCCAGCCGGGACTACAGAGTGAGTGCCAGATCAGCCTGGGCTAGAATGAAACTGTACCTCAAAAAAAAAAAAAAAAAAAGTAACTACAAAAATATGTACTATAGTAGCTTCCACACAGTTTGCATGGAAGGTGGTATGAGGAGCTTGTTATTAACAAATATAACCATTTCAACCAAGAGCAACCACTAAGGAGGGGTGCACCTACTAGACTTCCAACATGTTGAGCCACAGACTCCAGCTCACAGACCCTGAAATTCTCAAAACTTCTGTAAGTGGTTTTATGAAGGCTTCAAATCACCTCAATGTTCAAAGCCATTAAAACCTTCAGATCAATCCAGATGTGGTAGCACACACCTTTAATCCCAGCACTCAGGAGGCAGAAGCAGGAAGACCACCGTAAATTCCTAGGCCAGCCTGATACTACATAGTGAATTCCAGGTCTGAGCTAGAGTGAGACCCTACCTTGAAGGGGGGAAAAAAAAACCCTCCAGGTCCACTCACAGTTCAGTGATTCTCTTCAAGGCAGATCATCTAGTAACCTAGCTTAATATTGGAATAACAGGAAGTATCAGGACAGCGCTTCACATCGAACTCAAAATAAGAGCTTCACATAATATCCGACCTTCCCTTAACCTCCACATCACTAGCTTCTGGCCAAGGCAAAGGGACAAGAGCCTGGTTCAGGGCCAGGGTCTACTGGCCGCATATAAAGTACCTGGCCTCTCCTGCTTCTTTGTACTTTCTATGTTCTTTCCTTATGACTTCCCAACTCCCTAAATTACTCTCTCCTCTGGGTTATATTGCTGGGACAGTCACCAATGAATTGTTCCAAGAACAGCATCTTAAAGATATAGAAATATACGAATATTCGCTCTCTTTCTCTCTCCAATCAACATACTTTTAAATATATCTTATTTGATAGAAAGAGGCAGAGAGAGAGGGAGGGAGAAAATAGGTGCACCAGGGCCTCCAGCCACTGCAAACGAACTTCAGATGCATGTGCCCCCTTGTGCATCTGGTTTACATGGGTCCTGAGAATTGAACCAGGATCTTTTGGCTTTGCAGGCAAACGCCTTAACAGCTAAATTGTTGGGCATTGCTAAACACGGGCTGGGACTATGAGGAAGGTGGCCTGGGCTGTTGGACATACTGAGGACCTTGGGCTGTACAGCCAGCCTTATCGTCAGGAACCCACTCTGGCGACGGAGCTGGCCCTTCCTTCTCTCAAGGTCATAGTGTGCCCTATCTTCGCCCAGAGTGGGCAGAACCAGAGGGCCCTCCCCCATCCCAAAATCACCTGAACATTCCATAGTCAGGTTTTGTGCCCTCCAGTTCCTGACCTTGTGGCTAGCTGCCCAAGAGACCCTTATAGTCTCCCTGCAGCTAGCTATAGCCACCCAATATGTGGCTGAAGTCACATAGCTTTTCGCCGACACTTCCGTTATCTCCCTCCCAAATTCTGCCTTCCAACACCAGCCAATTAGATAGCAACCCATAAACCTATGTACCCAATCACCTTATAGTCTGTATGTGCCCTCTCAACCTTTCTCAAGTGTTTATAAACCCACTCCCCTTTTGAATAAACAAGAGAGCACACTATCCATTAAACTGTGGTTTATTGACCGCCATATTCACCCGTTCCAAGACCCTGCTTCCCCTCAGCTCCTCCTGCACCTGGGAGGTCAATGGCCAACGATCCCCAGGGAACAGAGAGCACCCAGAGCAAGTCATCTCTCCAGCTCTCAAATAAATATTAAAAAAAAAAAAAAAAAAAAAAAAAGAGCTGGAGATGGGCGGGAGAAATGACTCAGTGGTAAGGCATTTACCTGCGAAGCCAAAGGAGCAGGTTCAATTCCCCAGGACCCATGTAAGCCAGATACATAGGGGCACATGTGTCTGGAGTTCATCTGCAGTAGCTAGAGGCCCTGGTGTGCCCATTCTCTCTCTGGCTGTCTCTCTTCTCTCTATCTCTCCCTGCTTGCAAATAAATAAATAATTAAAAAAAAAGAAACGAGTTGGAGAATGGTTTAGTGGTTAAGGCACTTGCCAGCAAAGCCTAATGACCCAGGTTCTATGGCCCAGGACCCACGTAAGTCAGATGAACAAGGTGGCGCATGCATCTAGAGCTTGTTTGCAATGGGTAGGGGCCCTGGAGCGACCATTCTCTCTCTCTCTCTCTCTCTCTCTCTCTCTCTCACACACACACACACACAATATTTTTAAAAAGAATATTTTTAAAAAGGCATGGTGGTGCACGCCTTTAATCTCAGCACTCGGGAGGCAGAGGTAGGAGGATCATAATGAGTTCGAGGCCACCCTGAGACTACATAGTGAATTCCAGGTCAGCCTGGGCTAGAATGAGACCCTACCTCAAAAAAACAAAAAAGAAAAAAAGAATAAAAGAAGCCAGGTGTGGTGGCACACACCTTTAATCCCAGCACTCAGGAGGCAGAGGTAGGAGGATCGCCATGAGTTTGAGGCCACCATGAGACGACATAGTGAGTTCCAGGTCAGCTTGGACTACAGTGAAACTCTACCTTGGGGGGGGGGGGGAGAATAAAAGGAATGTTCTACACCAGGCATGGTAGCATATGCTTTCAGTCCCAGCACTCAGGAAGCAGAGGGAAGAGGATCATTGAATTTGAAGCCAGCCTGGGACTACATAGTGAATTCTAGGTCAACATGGGCTAGAGCAAAACCCTACCTCACAAAAAAAAAAAAAAAAAAAAAAAAGGAGCTGGGGAAATGGCTTAGTGGTTAAAGCATTTGCCTGGGAAGCCTAAGGACCCCAGTTCAATGCCTCAGGATCCATGTAAGCCAGACACGTAAGGGGACACAAGCGTCTGGAATTCATTTGCAGTGGCTGGAGGCCCTGGCAGGTCCATTCCCTCTTTGTCTCTTTCTCTCAAATAAATAAAGAAAATATTTTTTTAAAAAGCCATGTGTAGTGGCACACACCTTTAAACCCAGCACTCGGGAGACAGAGGTAGGAGGATCGCCACGAGTTTGAGGCTACCCTGAGACTATGTAGTGAATTCCAGCTCAGCCTGGGCTAGAGCGAGACCCTACCTAAACCAAAAAAAAAAAGAAAAGAAAAGAAAAAAAGGAAATAAAATTTGGGCTGGAGAGATGGCTTTGTGGTTCAAGTGCTTGACTTCGAATTCGAAGCCTAAGTTTGATTCCCCAGGGCCCACATAAGCCAGATGCACATGGTGGTACATGCATCTGAAGTTTTAGAAAGACAGAAAAAGTAAATATTAAAAATTGAAGCCAAGGGCCTATGGCTTAGCAGTTAAGCACTTGCCTGTGAAGTCTAAGGACCCCGGTTTGAGGCTCAATTTCCCAGTACCTGCGTAAGCCAGATGCACAAGGTGGCACATACATCTGTAGTTTGTTTGCAGTGGCTGGAGGTGCACCCATTCTCTATCTGCCTCTTTCTCTGTCCATCTGTTGCTCATAAACAAATAAATAAATAAATTGAAGCCAAGTGTGGGAGTATGCTTCTATAATCCCAGCACATGAGAGGTGAGGGCAGGAGTTCAAGGCCAGCCTCAACTACATAAAGTATAGGCCAGCTTCAGATACATGAACCCCTGTGTCAGACAAAATAAGCCAGACATGGTACCCCATTCCTATAATCCCAACAGGTAGAAGACTGAGGTAGGAGTACAGATGTGAGCCAACTTGAGCTAGATGACAACCTTGCCTCAAAAATGAAAAAAAAATAAGCTGGGCATGGTGGCAATTAATCTCAGCACTTGGGAGACAGGCAAAATAGTTTACCACTGTCAAACCATTATTAAAAAAAGAAAAAGCCGGGCGTGGTGGCGCACGCCTTTAATCCCAGCACTCGGGAGGCAGAGGTAGGAGGATCGCCGAGAGTTCGAGGCCACCCTGAGACTACATAGTGAATTCCAGGTCAGCCTGGACCAGAGTGAGACCCTACCTCGCAAAACCAAAAAAAAAAAAAAAAAAAAAAAAAAAAAAAATTCAGAGACTGGAGAGATGGCTTAGCGGTTAAGGCACATGCCTATGAAGCCTAAGGACCCTAGTTCGAATCTTCAGGTGTCACATAAGCCAGATGCATATGCTGGTACATGCATCTGGAGTTCATTTGCAGTGGCCAGAGGCGTGCCCATTTTCTCCCCTCGCTCTCCCCCCCTACCCCCGGTCTCTAATAAATAAATAAAAATAAAATCTTGCAGTGGCAGACTGCAGTGTGCCCTGGCGTACCCATTCTCCCCGTCTCTTTCTACCTCTCTCAATAATATAAAATCTTAAAAATAATACAACTAGAATGAGCCACAATGCATGGTGGCACAGGTCTTTAATCCCAGCATTTGGGAAGCAGAGGTAGGAGGATCACCTGAGTTTTCAAGGCCACCCTGAGGCTACATAGTGAATTCCAGGTCAGCCTGGACTAGAGTGAAACCCTAACTCAAAAAAAAAAAAAAAAAAAAAAAAAAAAAAGCATGGTGGCACATTCCTTTAATCCCATCACTAAGAAAACAGAAGTAGGAGGATCACCATGAGAGAGAGACCACTCTGAGAGTATGTAGTGAATTCCAAGTCAGCCTGGGCTAGAGTGAGAGACCCTATATCAGGAAAAAACAAAAAAAAACTAGAAAGCCAGGCGTTGTAGTGCAGGCCTTTAATCCCAGCACTTAGGAGAGGTAAAACTGCTGAGAGTTCGAGGCCATCCTTAAGACTACATACTGAGTTCCAGGTCAGCCTGGGCTACAGTGAGACCCTACCTCGAACAACCAAAAAATAAATAAGTAAATAAAACTAGAATGAGCCAGGTGTGGTGGCGATTCCTTTAATCCCAACATTCAGGAGACACAGTAGAGAAATCGCTCTGAGTTCCAGGCCAGCCTGGGACTACACAGTGAATGCCATGTCATCCTGGGCTAGAACCCTACCTGGGAGGAGAATTAGCTGGGCGTGGTGGCACACACATTTAATCACAGCACAGGGGAAACAGGTAGGAGGATCACTGAGTTTGAGGCCACCCTGAGACTACATAGTGAATTACAGGTCGGCCTAGGCTAGATTGAGACATTACTTCGAACCCCCCCCCCCCCGCCACACACACACACATAAAAATTAGAATTAGCCAGGCGTGGGGGCATATACCTTCAACCCCAGCACTCAGGAGAGGCAGATGTAGAAAGATAGCCGTGAATTCAAAGCCACCCTGAGACTACATAGTTAATTCTAGGTCAGCCTGGGCCAGAGTGAGATTCTACCTTGAAAAAAGAAAACTGAGCCAGGCGTGGTGGCGCACACCTTTAATCCCAGCACTCGGGAGGCAGAGGTAAGAGAATTGCCGTGAGTTCAAGGCCACCCTGAGACTACATAGTTAATTCCAGGTCAGCCTGGGCCAGGGCCACAGTGAGACCCTACCTCGAAAAACCAAAAAAAAAAAAAAAAAAAAAAAAAAAGGTTGTGATGGCACATTCCCAGCACTGAGGAGGCAGATGTAGGAGGATCACTATGAGTTCCAGGCTAGCCTGAGACATACTGAATTCCAGGTAAGCTGGGCTAAACCAAGACCCAACCTCAAAAAATAATAATAGTAATAATTCACTTTATACAAATCTATTTGAAATGTTAACATTAACAATTATTTGCTTTGGTCAAACTACAACAGAATTCTTTACCCACTGGTGGCTAATCAATTCCATTCGTCCAGGAACTGATATCAAAGTCAAGGACACAGTAATGCCTCAGCTTTCTGTTCTATTTGGGTTGTCTGTCACAAGCTTTCACCTACTTCTCAGTAAGCAATAAACAAAGCATTTACTGCTGCTGACTCATGAATGTAAGTCAGTGGCTTAAAGAAGGGTGCTAGAAAAACTTGAGAATTCTTAGAAAACCAAAGGGTGCAAAGTTAGTCATTATCAATTACATTCAGAAATACTCAAGAACACTAAACCAATTCTAACACCAGCCAAGAGGACTTGCTATTGTCTATCTCTAAAAGCAGCTCTAGAGCCGGGCGTGGTGGCACACGCCTTTAATCCCAGCACTTGGGAGGCAGAGGTAGGAGGATCGCCGAGAGTTCGAGGCCACCCTGAGACTACATAGTTAATTCCAGGTCAGCCTGGACCAGAGTGAGACCCTACCTCGCAAAACCAAAAAAAAAAAAAAAAAAAAAAGCAGCTCTAAAACTACACGTGTACACAACTTCAACATAAACCTATATAAATCCTGGCCTGAGTTCACACCAATTCCTGCTTAGATATTTAAAACATTCTTTTATCATGGAGACAACTTATTCCACCTGAGTTCTACAAGCAAACTCTACAGGTCCTCAGATACACCTGGTAAACAAGTTTGCTATAACCAGTAGATAAACCTCTGAATTAAAATCAGTAAGCTTTATAAATTAAGTTAGCCTTAACAGTTCTTTAATCCTAATTTTTAAAAAATTATTTGAGAGAGGAAAAAAAAATGGGCCCGCTAGGGCCTCTAGCTGTGGCAAACGAACTCCAGATGCATGTGCCATTTTGTACATCTGGCTTTATGTGGGTACTGGGGAATCGAACCTGCGTGGTTAGGCGGTGCAGGCCAAGTGCCTTAACTGTCAAGCCCTGTAAAATGTATTAAAATGTATCTCTATATTTAGAGTCTCCAAATTGTTTCCCCTCTGCCACCCATGTCACCCCTCACAAAAAGGGCCTATTAGAGCCAGGCGTGGTGGTGCACACCTTTAATACCAGCACTCGGGAGGCAGAGGCAGGAGGATCGTAGGGAGTTCGAGGCCACCCTGAGACTACATAGTTAATTCCAGGTCAGCCTGGACCAGAGTGAGACCCTACCTCGCAAAACCAAAAAAAAAAAAAAAAAAAAAAAAAGGGGGGGGGGCTATTAGGGCTAACATAAACGAAACTACAACAGAGACTAGCACACAGCTATGAAATAAAATGGGAGAATGCTGGACCCAGAGTTGGCTATTTCCTGACAATGCACAGCTCACAGTTTGTTCATTCTTGGAACAATTCCACCTTGCTAGACAAGTTAAGGGATTGGAGTATTGATAAGAGATAAAAGCCTAGCCCAGTATTTTGTCACTAAATGGCAGCTATTATATGTCATACGGGAATACTGAGAAGCACGAATACAGAAATGACAAGCATCTTCCTTGTGAAAAACAGTAACTATAGCCTAACAGAAAAAGAGGCATAAACCGGGCGTGGTGGCACACGCCTTTAATCCCAGCACTCGGGAGGCGGAGGTAGGAGGATCGCTGTGAGTTCGAGGCCACCCTGAGACTCCATAGTGAATTCCAGGTCAGCCTGGGCCAGAGTGGTGAGACCCTACCTCGAAAAACCAAAAGAGGCATAAAGCCAGACATGTTGGTGCATACCTTTCATCCCAGAACTCTGGAAGCAGAGGAAAGGAGGATTGCTGTTGAGTTTGAATGCACCCTGAGACTACAGAGTGAATTACAGGTCAGCCTGGGCTAGAGTGAGACCCTACCTCGAAAGACAAAAAAAATGAGACATGTTTTTGATGTTTGGTAATTGTCAGGGACTCTGCACTTAGTTCGTTTACTTAATATTCTATCAGTTCCACCTTTGCAATTAATAAACAACATTTGAATCCAAAAACAAAGAACTCAGAGCCTGCCCTTTCTACTACATAGCACTGAACCTTTCAGAAAGGAGTCCTCTCCAACCGAGGAACAGATTTGGAATCAGATTAAGTAAGAGATTTGAGTAAGAAAATCCCTTGGGCCTCACCCTCTCTCGTTTAATCTTGAACACTACCCATGCTAATTCAACATCAAAGGGCAGAGCACAACTTAGTGGTTTTTACAGTGTGGACTGATGACTCAGACGAACCAGGTCATGGATACATACTACTCGGATGACCTTACCTCTTATCCGAACCTCAAGTTCCTCACCTGCAAAATTGGGGGAGTGGGGGGTGCGGCGCTAAATGAGCACAGCACCTTGCTTTCGCCAGCTGTTTTGAGTCTTAAACGCTAGAATCTAAGTAAAAATCAAGCAGTGCGGTGGCCATCACTAATCATGAAGGGGTAAAGGGGACAATAGTGGTCAGGGTAAGTTTGTCCCGGAGTGACCCAGAGGACGGATGGGAAGCCCCACGGCTCCCCACCCTCACCCCAACCCCGCGCCCCGGGAATGTGGGGCCCGGCCACTCACCGCTCTTGGGTTTAGACTCGCCGGCTGGCCCCGCCGAGGCGGAGCGGGGCGGCTGCTGCCCTTTGCTGCTGCCCGAAGAGGCGGAGGAGCTGCTGGAGCCGCTGTTCTTGTCCATGTCGGAGGCGGTGGTGGCGGCGGCGGCGTTCGGGGAGCTCTGCGGCATCAAAGGGGGCCTCGGCGGCGACGGCGGTCGGAGCGGAGCGGGCGCGGCGGGGACCCAGGCTCATGGCGTTCAGGGCCGGAGGGGGGCGGCGGCGGCGGCAGAGGTTCTCGGCCTTCATGGCGACATTTTTTTTTTCTTCCTTGTTTCCTTCCTTGGCTTCTCAAAAATAAAAATAAAAATAAATGGAAGGAGAAGCGGCAGGTGGGGCTGTCGAGCCCAGAAGGCAGCGGTGACCGATAAGGAGGAACAGGCCCCGGGGGCTCGGAGGTCCGGGCCGGGCCTGGCGGGGCGGAGGCTAAAGGGAAAGGGGGAAAGCGAGGGAGGGTACACGAGCCCCGCCGGCCGGCCGGACACGCTCTCCCGCCGCGGGGCAGGAGAGACGGCTGGCTGTCTCGGTGTCGGGGGACCGAGGCCTCCGACACAGCCACCGACACTCGCCTCTAGGCCGAGGCCGAGCAGCTGCTCCCGGAATGGCGACGAGTCGCCAAACAGCATCTCGAAGAACCCGGATGGACTATATATATAGTCGAGAGGGAGAGTGAAGCATTCTGGGAAGTGTAGTTCTTCTGTACATCCGGGTCCAGTAATGCCCTTTGCTCCTCCTCCCTCTCCCTCTCCTTCTCTCTCTCTCTCTTTCTCTCTCTCTCCCCCCTCCCTCCCTTTCTTCTTCCTCCTCTCGCTCTCCCTCCCTCCCTTTCTTCTCT
This sequence comes from Orientallactaga sibirica, assembly GCA_036365145.1. Classification (NCBI taxonomy): domain Eukaryota; kingdom Metazoa; phylum Chordata; class Mammalia; order Rodentia; family Dipodidae; genus Orientallactaga; species Orientallactaga sibirica. The sequence continues at coordinate 11,583,333 of JAEOAD010000026.1, forward strand.
CCCTCCCTCTTCCTCTCTCTCTCTCCCCTACCCCAGTGCTCTTCCCTCTCTCCTCCCTCACCCCCCCGTCCTGGGAGTGTGGAGAAAGGGGATTGTTGTAGGATTTGTGGTTCTTACGAAGTACTGTTTTTTTGTTTGTTTGTTTGTTTGTTTGTTTCCTAAGTAAGATCTCACTCTAATGCAAGAGTGGTGGAGCACACCTTTAAATTCCAGCACTTGGGAGGCAGCGGTAGGTGGATTGCAGTAAATTGGAGACCAGCCTGAGACAACAGAGTGAATAAGTCTCTGCTAGACCAAGATCCTACCTCGAAAAATAAAAACAAAACAACAACAACAACAAAAGTCTCATTCTAGCCCAGGCTGACCTGGAACTCACTATGTAGTCCCAGGATGGCCTAGAATCACCAAGGTCCTCCTGCCTCTCCTGCCTTTGCCTCTCAAGTGCTGGGATTAAAGGCGAGCACCATTACACCAGGTTCTTTTTTTCTTTTCTTTTTTTTCCTTTTTAAGTCATGCTCATGCTAAAGCCCAAATTGGTGTTATACTCTTGGCAATCCTCCTGCCTCACCTTCCCAAGGGTTGGGATCATAGGCCTGAGCCACCCCGCCAGGCAAAACCAGGTTTTGCACTAATGATACATGTCATAGTTAATAATATGCCAATAATAATGCAGTTATTGGAATATTTGTGAGGAAACCATTGTGGACTGGTTTGATTTATGTGGTTTTCTTGTTTTGTTTTTTTGAGACGGTGTCTTAGGTAGCTCAGGCTAGCTTAAATTTACTATGTAGCAGAGGATGGCCTTGAACTCCTGGTCCTCCTGCCTCTACTTTCAGCCTGATTTATATTTTGTTTAGTTTGTTTATACTGTGTGGGGGGGTAGTATGTGTGGTGTGGTGTGTGGTATCTGAATATACACACGATGATGCAGTACCCCATTATTCACTTGTGGCAGTTAGAGGAAAATATCAGGTGCCCTCTTCCATCACTCACCCACCTGATGTTTCCTTGCAATGGAATCTCTTACTGATTCTATAGCTTGCCATTCGCAAGCCCCACCCCCTCCCCAGGACTGGGGTTATAGACATGCAAGACCATGCCCAGCTTTTTATGTGGTGTGGTGATTTGAATGTAAAATAAAGCCAGTAGCCTCAAGTGTTTGTGATTAAGTTTGTACTTAATCCCAGGCTGCTGGAGCCTTTGGAAGGTGGAGCTGTGCTGAAGTAGGAGTGTCACTAGGGGCAGTGTTGAGATTTTAAGATTTTATTTTTTATTTATTTACTTATTTGAAAGAGAGAAAGAGGCAAAGAGAGAGGGATAGAAAGAGAATGGGCACACAGGGCAGACAGCCACTGCAAACGAAATCTGGATGCATGCGCCCCCTTGTGCATTGGCTTATATGTGGGTTCTGGAGAATCAAACCAGGGTCCTTTGGCTTTGCAGGCAAATGCCTTAACCACTAAGCCATCTCTCCAGCCTTTTTATTTATTTATTAGAGAGAGAGTGAGAATGGGCACACCAGGACCTCTAGCCACTGATAACGAATTCCACAGGCATGCATCATCTTGTGCATCTGGCTTACATGGGTACTGGGGAATAAAGCCTTGAACCGGGGTCCTTGGGCATCATAAGTAAGCACTTAACTGCTAAGCCATCTCTTCAGCCCAAGAACTTTAATATATGAACATACTGCAAGTGGTCTTGCTTCTCCCCTGCCCCCATTCCACTGAGGGCCCTCCTCAGTGGGGTTCTCAGTCATCACTGGGGTCATGAACACACCAGTCTCTATTGGCAGGGGTTAGTGTCTCAGAGGACACCTTCCCACACTATGGCTCTTCAGTCCTTTCCATCCACTCTTCCACAAAGTACCTTGAGCCTTGGAGTGCATGTTATAAGTCTCCGTTAGTATTGAGCTCTCACCAACAAACTGTCTAGTTGATTTCCCTTTTATGTTATTTATGGAAAGACACTCTGATAATCTTTATGGAGGTATGTTGGTCTTGTGTGTCCAAACAATCAGGGACCTACACACCCTGTGTATGTCCCCTCTGTTACCAAGAAACCCACTGTGCATTGTTCACCCAGTCAGGGGGATGATCACACATCATGGTCATTTTGTCCACTCTATCTCCCAAGTGGTTGGACTCATTCTGAAGGGTATTAACTGAGTCTTCTTTCTTTCTTTCTCTCTTTCTTTCCTTCCTTTCTTTCTTTCTTTCTTTCTTTCTTTTTTTTTTTTTTTTTTTTTTTTTTGTCTGTTTGCTACTTGTGTGACTGGCTTATAATTCACCATGGACCTTGTCCCTGCTGTCTGGAAAAGCTCATTCCTATCTCAAGATCTTGTCTCTCTCTTTCTCTCTCTCTCTCTTTTTTTTTACTCACAGCAATCCTCCTACCTCTGCCTTCTGAGTGCTGGAATTAAAGGCATATGCCACCATGTCCAGCAGAACGGAAGAAAGAATGGGTGCACCAGGGCCTCTAGCCACTGCAAACTCCAAACATGTGAGCCACTCTGCGAATCCGGCTTTACGTGGATATTAGAAAATTGAACATGGGCCATCAAGCTTTGCAAGCAAGTGCCTTTAACCACTCCTCAGCCTCCCATTTTTTTTAAGGCTTTTTTTTGGTTGTTATTTATTTATTATTTATTTATTACTTATTTATTTGAGAAAAACAGACAGAGAAAGAGGTAGATAGAGAATGGGCACACCAGGGCCTCCAGCCACTGCAAACGAACTCCAGATTCATGTGCTACCTTGTGCATCTGGCTTATGTGAAGTGCTGAGGAATCAAACCTCAAACCAGTATCCTCAGGCTTCACAGGCAAGCTCTTAACCACTAAGCCATCTCTCCCCAGCCCCCCCCCTTTTTTTTTTGAGGCTGATGTAGACCTTAAGGCAATCCTCCTACTTTAGCTTTCCAAGTGCTGGAAAGCTGGAATTAAAGGTATGAGCCACCACACCTGACTCTGAGGTTCATTCTTTACCTGCAATGTGAAGGTAGTACTAAAATTCCTTGATGAATGTTTATTTCCCATTACAAAGACATGAGAATTTTGAGTGTGTGGGTGACTCCTTTCTTCCTTCTGTCATTTGTAAAAATAAAAGGGATGAGAAATCCCAGTGTAGTAGGTGTCCATCTGTCAGGCTATATTAAACCAGACTTTTTATTTCAAAGTAGTTTCTTTGGATCCTTGGCACTTTTTCCTTGTAAAATATTTACAGAAAATATATATTTTAAAGGGGAATTAAAACAGAAACATAGAGAATTTCAAGCAAGACTCAACAAGCTCCACTTGCTTTTTTTTTTTTTTTTTTTTTTTTTGCTTAAGATGATCTATAATATTATTCTATACATTAAAAAAAGAGGCCATAGCCGGGCATGGTGGCGCATGCCTTTAATCCCAGCACTCGGGAGGCAGAGGTAGGAGGATCGCCGAGAGTTCGAGGCCACCCTGAGACTACAGAGTGAATTCCAGGTCAGCCTGGGCTAGAGTGAGACCCTACCTCGCAAAAAAAAAAAAAAAAAAAAAAAAACCACAAAAAACCAAACCATAATAATGGGGGGGGGTACAGGACAGATGGCTCAGCCATTAAGGCACTTGCCTGCAAATCCCAGGTTCAATTCCCCAGTACCCACATAAGGTCAGATTGCACAAAGTATCTGGAGTTCATTTGCTGCGGCTAGAGGACCTGGTGGTGCACACATTCATCTTCAAGCTCTCCCCTTGCAAATGAATAAATATTTTTAAATAAAAAATAGGGGGCTGGGCATGGTGGCACACACCTTTAATCCCAGCACTCAGGAGGCAGTGGTAGGAGGATTGCCATAAGTTCGAGGCCACCCTGAGACTATATAGTGAAGTCCAGATCAGCCTGAGCTAGAGTGACACCCTATCTGGAAAAACCAAAATAAATAAATAAATAAATAAATAAATAAATAAATAAATAAATAAACAAACAAACAAAAATAAGGGGTATCTGAACAGATGGCTTAGTGGTTAATGCACTTGCCTGCAAAGCCAGATGCACAGGGGAGCACATGTATCTGGAGTTCCTTTGCAGTGGCTGGATGCCCTCCCTGGTGTGCCTATTTTCTCTCTCTATCTCCCTGTCTCTCAAAATGCATAAACAAAATAAAAATAAATATTAAAAAAAAATAGCTGGGCATGGTGGTGCATGCCTTTAATCCCAGCACTCAGGAAGGCAGAGGTAGAAGGATCACTATGAGTTCTAGGCCAGCCTGAGACTACATAGTGAATTCCAGGTCAGCCTGGGCTAGAGAGAGACACTACCTTGAAAAAACAAACAGCAAAGAGCTGGGCCCAGCGTGGTGGCGCACACCTTTAATCCCAGCACTCGGGAGGCAGGGGTAGGAGGATCTTGGTAAATTCGAGGTCAACTGGGGACTGCATAGTGAATTATGAATTATTCCTGGTCGGCCTGGGTTAAGGCGAGACCCTACCTTAAAAATATATAGAGAGAAGCCGGGCGTGGTGGCGCATGCCTTTAATCCCAGCACTCGGGAGGCAGAGGTAGGAGGATTGCCATGAGTTCGAGGCCACCCCGAGACTACATAGCTAATTCCAGGTCAGCCTGGACCAGAGTGAGACCCTATCTCGAAAAACAAAAACAAACAAACAAATATATATATATATATATATATATATATATATAAAAGAGAGAGAAGAGAAGAGGAAAGAGAAGAGAAGAGGAGATGAGGCTTCAGGAAGTTCAAATACTAAGTCGTTCTAGATCTCAGAGGTGAGCATACCTCCTCAGGAGTTTCAGGACGCGTTCCATTAATAATGACTCCAGCCGGCACCCGTCACTCCTCCAGGGACGCAACACGCCGTACTCTCACGTCGCGATCGCTGGACTGTCAAGATGGCGGCCTCCAGGAGCTGCGTCCTGTGGAGCTGCGGCCGTGGTTGGTGGCGGGCACTGCCCGGCTGCGGGCTTCCCGGGCTTCGTAGCTCGGGATCCGGGGGCCCTCTGGGTGCGCGACCCTTGTCCCAAGAGAAGCGAGCCACCGAGACGCACTTCGGCTTTGAGTCTGTGTCGGAGGAGGAGAAGGGAGGCAAAGGTGAGCGGGGTGAACGGGCGGATGGACGGATGCGTCCGTCCGCGATCGAGTCCCTGATGCCCCACCGGGTTGACTTAGGTGTCTCAGGTGCCTCTGGTGCTGCGGGCGGTGCCGTCCTGAGCATCACAGGCGAGTGCCACCACGCCCAGCTAGACACCCCGTCTTTCTCTGTCTTTTTTTGTTTGTTTGTTTTTGTTTTTCGAGGTAGCGTCTCACTCTAGCTCAGGCTGACCTGGAATTCACTATGTAGTCTCAGGGTGGCCTTGAACTCATGGCAATCTTCCTACCTCTACCTCTTGAGTGCTGGGATTAAAGGCGTGAGCCACCACGCCCAGCCTCAAAATTATTTTTTAAAATATTTTATTTTTTTATTTATTTAGAAAAATCTTTTATGGATAAAAACTGTAGAAAAGAAGGTAACTGTCTTTGTCCCTCAGCTTCCAGTGAGAAACAGTACGATCAGTTCCTATCTAAGGTGACTTTTTACATTAATGTACTTTGAACAGCACCTGACACTTAGGAATGCTCAGTTAAAGTTAGATGCAGTTACACAATTCTTGGTGTCAGCCAGCACTTTACCATGGGAAAGGAAAGGAAAAGAATTTAAAAAAATATATTTTATTTATTTATTTGAGAGAGAGAAAGAGGCAGAGAGAGAGGGAGAGGATGGGAGCGCCAGGGCCTTTAGCCACTGCAAATGAACTCCAGATGCATGTGCCCCCTTGTGCATCTGTCTTACGTGGGTCCTGGAGAATCAAACCGAGATCCTTTGGCTTTGCAGGCACACGCCTTAACCGCTAAGCCATCCCTCCAGCCCAGGATTTTTTTTTTTTTTTTTTTTTTTTGAGACAAGGTATTTGTAGCCCAGGCGATCCGGTACGTTACTACAATAGACCAACCTCTAACTTGTGATGGTCCTCCTGCCTTAGCCTCCCTAGTGTTAGGATTATAGGCATGAGGCCACCACACCCAGCAGGGATTATTTTTACTGCACAACAATACTATTTACAGTTATACCTGCTTTACAGATGGATAAGTTGAAGTCCAGAATTTTCCTCTGTAGGTTACCTAGGGCATAAGGTTATACAAGAAATAAGAAACCGGGGCTGAAAAAATGGCTTAGCAGTTAAGACATTTACCTGCAAAGCCAAAGGATTTCAGTTTGATTCTCCAGGACCCATGTAAGTCAGATGCACAAAGGGGCACAGGAATCTGGGGCTCATTCTCTTTCTCTCTTCCTCTTCCTCTTTCTTTGTCTCAAATAAGTAAATAAAATAGATTTAAATTAAAAAAAAAAGAAATTAGAAATTGGGGACTAGCCAGGTGTGGTGGCACATGCCTTTAATCCCACCACTCAAGTGGAAGAAGGAGGGTTGCTGTGATTTCGAGGCCACCCTGAGACTACATAGTGAATTAATTCCAGGTCAACCTGGGCTAGAGTGAAACTCTATTTTATTTATTTATTAGAGAGAGAGAGAGGTAGATAGAGAAAGAGAATGGGGGCACCAGGGCCTTCAGCCATTGCAAACGAACTCCAGAAGCATGTGCCACCTTGTGCATCTGGCTCATGTAAGTCATGGGGAATCGAACCTGGGTCCTTTGCTTTGAAGGCTAGCACCTTAACTGACAAGCCATCCCTCCTGCCCCAATTTTTTTTTCCTTTTTCCTGTTTTTTTGTTTTGTTTTGTTTTGTTTTATCGAGGTAGGGTATTACTCTAGCCCAGGCTGAACTGGAATTCACTCTGTATTCTCAGGGTGGTCTCGACCTCACGGAGATCCTCCTACCTCTGCCTCCTGAGGGCTGGGATTAAAGGCGTGCACCACCATGACCTGCTCTTTTAAGACTTTCTGACAGAAGGTAGTGTTATGGGCTGGAGATGTAGCTCAGTTGTAGAGTACTTACCTGGCATATGCTAGGTTCAGTCCTCAGCATCACAAAAAGAAGGGGCAAAAAAGGAGATATTAATATTTTGAGTTTGAGTTGGGTATGGTGGCTCGCCTATAATCTAGCATTTGTGAGGCTGAAGGAGGAGGCCAGCCTGGAGTGACAGTGAGGTCCAGGTCAGCCTGGGTTACAGTGAGATCCCACCTCAAAGAACAACAACATAACAAAAAAACTCAACAACATGGCTTTGGACATCATCAAGGGTTATGGCTTGCTTCACCTTGTAGAGACAAGCTGTTAGAGGGAAAACTTCCTTTCTATTTATTTAGAATTTTTCCACCTTAATCTGCTAGTAACACAGTTGTGTGTCTCCTGTGTCAGTATATCAGGTGTTTGAGAGCGTGGCCAAGAAGTATGATCTGATGAATGATATGATGAGTCTTGGCATCCACCGTGTTTGGAAAGATTTGCTGCTCAGAAAAATGCAACCATTTCCTGGAACCCAACTGCTCGATGTGGCTGGAGGCACAGGTAACGCCACGTTTGGTGTCCTTGGGTACCATTGAGTGTCATCTGCAGAAATTATTGTGTATTGAGATGGGCTAGCTTTGTCTCAAAAAAAATGGTAGAGAACAAATACCCTAAGTTGTCCACTGAGTCCCCCTCCCACCCACATCATGATATGCACACACACATTTAAGAAAAACGTTTCAAGTTTAAAAAATATCAATCAAAGCATCTTTGTGGGGGCTGGGGAGTTGGCTCAGTGTGTAAAAATGCTCTCTGCACACTCCTATGGTCTGAGTTTGGACCCCCCAGAACCCATGTGAAGCCAGACATGGTAGTGTATGTGTCTGTAATCCCAAGGCACAGACACTCCCAAGCTTGTCCTCTGATGTTCACACATGCATCATGGCATACATGTGCTAGCACATACAACACACACACACACAAAGATAAAAACAAGTTGCCTGTTACTCTCTAAAATAGAAAGGATTACAAAGTAAAACTATTTTCGTTTGCTAGCATTTCATCATCTAAATTGCTATTTATTTATTTAGGTACTTTGAGACTTTGTAGCTCAGGCTGGCCTTGAGCTCTTTCCAATCCTCCTTTCTCTGCATATTGCATGCTTGGATTATAAGTGTGAGCCACCATGCCAGCTTGATATATGTATATGGCTTTACACACAGTATGCAGTATGTTATGGAGTTTTTACCCCAAGCCTATTTTACCTAAAATGCATGTTCTATCATTTATCATTTTAAAAATGTTATTTATTTGTAAAGAGAGAGAAAGAGAATATATGGGTATGCCAGGGTCTCTAGCCACTGCAAGCAAACTCCAGAATCATGTACCATTTTGTGCATCTGGCTTTACATAGATAGTGAGGAATTGAACCTGGGTCATTAGGCATTGCAGGAAAGCACCTTAACTGCTGAACCATCCCTCCAACCTTTCTGTTTGACCTGACCTTTAACTCACTTTGCTCTCTGTTGTGTTGTGTTGGAGGGATTTTTTTTTTTTTTTTTTTTTGGTTTCTCAAGGTAGGGTCTCACTCTAGCTCAGGTTGACCTGGAACTCACCATTTAGTCTCAGGGTGGCCTCGAACTCACAGCGATCCTCCTACCTCTGCCTCCCAAGTGCTGGGATTAAAGGCATGCACCACCATGTCCGGCAAGTTTTTTTTTTTTTCAAGGTAGGGTCTCACTCTAGCCCAGGCTGATCTGGAATTTGCACCTATTCTCTATCTATCTATGCCCCTCTCTCTCAAATAAATAATAAATAAATAAAATATTTTAAAAAGAAGTTGGACATGCTAGAACATGCCTTACTCAAAAGACTGATGTAGGAGGATCTCCATGAGTTTGAGGCCAGCCTGAGCTACAGAATGAATTTCAGGTCAGCTTGGGTTAGAATGAGATACTGCATCAAATAAAAGAGAAAAAAAAAGGGCCGGAGGGATGGTTTAGAGGTTAAGGTGCTTGCCTACACAGCCAAAGGATCCAGGTTTAATTCTCTAGGACCCTATAAACTGGATACACAAGGTAGTGCATACTTCTGGAGTTGGTTTGCAGCAGCTACAGGCTCTGGCAGGCCCATTCACTCTCTCTTTGTCTTTTTCTCTCTCTCAAATAAATAAATAAATAAAAATACTTAAAATTTTTGAGCAGGGCGTGGTTTTTCCAGGAAGGGTCTCACTCTGACCTGGAATTCACTATGTAGTCTCAGGGTGGCCTTGAACTCACAGAGATCCTCCTACCTCTGCCTCCTGAGTGCTGGGATTAAAGGCATGTGCCACCATGTCCAACTTCCTTTTTTTTTTTTTTTTTTTTTTTTAAATTTTTGTGTTTTTGTTTTTCAAGGTAGGGTCTTGCTCTAGCCCAGGCTAACCTGGAATTCACCATGCAGTTTCAGGGTGGCCTTGAACTAAGGGTGATCTTCCTACCTCTGCCTCCCAAGTGCTAGGATTAAAGGTGCACACCACCAGGTCCAGCCTTTTTTTTTTTTTTTTCTGACTTATTTATTTGAGACAGAGAGGGGGGAGAGAGAGAGAATGGGTGTGCCAGGGCCTCTAGCCATTGCAGATGAACTCCAGATGCATATGCCACCATGTGCATCTGGCTGACGTGGGACCTGGAGAATCAAATCTGGGTCCTTAAGACTTCACAGGCTAGCACCTTAACTGCTAAGCCATCTCTCCAGCTCCTCAGCCATTTTTAAAAAAAATATTTATTTGGACATTCACGTGTATGCATGTGTTTGTGTGCATACAAGTGTAGATACAGCACTGAGCAGACAAATGCCAGATGTTTGCATCACTTTTTGCCTCTGGTTTTAAGTAGGTGCAGGAGAGTTTAACCCAGGCTAGCAGGCTTTGCAAGCAAGTTCCTTTAATAGTTGCACTGTCTGTCCACCCCAAAACTTCTATTTTTTTAAATTTAAAAAAAAATTTTTTTTGAGGTAGGGTCTCAACACCGGCTCAGGCTGACCTGGAATTCACTATGTAGTCTCAGGCTGGCCTCGAACTCATGGTGATCCTACCTCTGCCTCCTGAGTGCTGGGATTAAAGGTGTGTGCCACCACGCCCGGCTTAAAACTTCTGTTTTTTAAAAAAAAATTTATTTGAGAGAGAGAGAAAGAGGCAGAGAGAGAGAGAATGGGGGTGCCAGGACCTTCAGCCACCACAAAGGAATTGGAGGTTTGAACATGAGTTCTTGGGCTTTGCAGGCTTGCACTTTAACTAAGCCATCTCTAAGCCATCTCTCCAGCCGAAAACTTCCATTTTCATACACATCTACTCTTATATCTCTATTGGTCCTTTGGGGTTAAGAAATACTGTTTCTAGCCAGGTGTGGTGGCACACGCCTTTAATCCCAGCACTCAGGAAGCAGAGGTAGGAGGATGACCATGAGTTCAAGGTCACCCTGAGACTACATAGTGAATTCCAGGTCAGGCTGGGCCAGAGTGAGACCCTACCTTGAAAAAAAAAAAAAAAAAAAAAAAAAAAAAAAAGAAAGAAATACTGTTTCTTTGTTTTAGTTTTGCTTGTCTTTGCATCTTTCCTCCAATTGGCTTCCTACAGGTGACATTGCCTTCCGGTTCCTTAATTATGTTCAGGCACAGCAGCAGAAAAAACAGAAGAGACAGTTAAGGACCCAGCAAAATTTATCCTGGGAAGAAATTGCCAAAAAGTACCAGAATGAAGAGGATCCATTGGGTGGTTCTTTTGTTATGGTCTGTGACATCAACAAGGAGATGCTTAAGGTTGGAAAGAAGAAAGCCATTGGCCAAGGATACGACACTGGTGAGTCCTGTAGAAGGGCCCAGGAATTACTTGTGTATATTGAGTAAGGTAGATTACATCAAATGTTGAAATGCTGTGTATTCCAGAATTTGGAAACTTAATAGTCAGGAGTTGAAAATCTGCCTTTATGTGGGTCCTGGGGAATCAAACCCAGGTCGTTCAGCATTGCAGGCAACCACCTTGATTACTGAGCCATCCTTCCAGCCTTAGACTCTTTAATGACCTTTGTGTGTGCATATGTTCATGTACAGGTTCATATGTGTGTGTGGAGAACAGAGGACAACCTCAGGTATCCTTCCTCAGGCACTATCCTTTGTTTTATTTTACTTATATTTATTTTTTAGTTTTTCGAGATAGGGTTTCACTCTAGTCCAGGCTGACCTGGAATTCACTATGTAGTCTCAAGGTGTCCTTGAACTCATGGTGATCTTCCTACCTCTGCCTTCCCAGTACTAGGATTAGAGGCATGTGCCACCACGCCCAGCACTGTGTTTTTTTTTTGTTTGTTTGTTTTTTGGGTTTTTTTGTATGTGTGTTTTGTTTTTGAGGTAGGTCTCTCTCTAACCAAGGCTAACCTGGAATTCACTATGTAGTCTCAGGGTGGCCTCAAACTTGTGGGAATACTTCTACCTCTGCTGGGATTAAAGGCATGCGCCATCATGCCCAGCACTATCCCTTTTTTTTTTTTTTTTTTTTTTTTTTGGAGACAGACTCTCTCACTGGCTTGGAACTCACCAAATAGGCTGGAATAGCTGTCCAGCAGACTCCAGAGAGCACCTGTCTTCACCTCCCCAGCACTGGGATTATAAGCATGAGCCATCACAATAGGTTTTCTTTGTTGTTGTTGTATTTATTTATTTATTTATTTGAAAGGGACAGATAAGCAGAGAGAGAGAATGGGTGCACCAGGGCCTCCAGCCACTGCAAACAAACTCCAGATACATGTGCCACTTTGTGCATCTGGCCTACGTGGGTACTGAGGAATCGAGTCTCAAACCGGAGTCCTTAGGCTTCACAGGCAAATGCTTAACCACTAAGCCATCTTTCCAGCCCTTTTTTTAAAAAAAGTTTATTTTTCCATAATTGTAGATAATAACCCATTGTAATTCCCACCCTCCCCCCATTTTCCCTTGAAACTCCACTCCATCATATCCCCTCCCCCTCTCAGTCAGTCTCTTTTATTTGGATGTCATCATCCTTTCCTTCTATTATGATGGTCTTGTGTAGGTAGTGTCAGGCACTGTGAGATCATGGATATCCAGGCCATTTTGTATCTGGAGGAGCACATTGTAAGGAGTCCTACCCTTCCCTTGGCTCTTACATTCTTTGTGCCACCCCTTCTGCAATGGACCCTGAGCCTTGAAAGATGTGATAGAGATATTTCAGTGCTGAGCACTCTTCTGTCACTTCTCAGCACCATGGCGCCTTCTGAGTCATCCCAAGATCACCGCCATCTGAAAAGAGAAACTTGTCTAACCAAAGTGAGAGTAGCATTAATATATGGGTATGAACATTAAGAAAAGTGCTTACTGGGCTGTTTGGTGAGCATAGTATATACATTTAGCCAGACACCAACAGACACTCCTAGGGCTCATGACTACCCCTGTTGTAGGTTTTCAGTATCAGGGATGTATTTCCCTCCCATGTAGTGGGCCTCCAGTCCAATTAGAGAGCTGTTGGTTTCCCCCAAAACAGACATGCCACTATTGCACCCACACAACAAGCTTTTTATTTAAAAACATGGATTCCGGGGATCAAACCCACATCCTCATCCTTGAAGGCAATTATTTTACTGAGTTCTTAGACTTAAAAAATTTTGCCTTCCCCAGACTAGTCTAAGCCACCTATAACAAAACCCTGTCTCAGAGCCGGGCATGGTGGCGCACGCCTTTAATCCCAGCACTTGGGAGGCAGAGGTAGGAGGATTGCCCTGAGTTCGAGGCCACCCTGAGACTACATAGTTAATTCCAGGTCAGCCTAGGCCAGAGTGAAACCCTACCTCGAAAAACCAAAAAAAAAAAACAAAAAACCCTGTCTCAAAAAACAAGACAGTGAAGATAGGGAGAGATTAAAGGCGCATTGAAAAAGAAACAAAAAAGAGAGAGACAAGGAAGAGGCGTGGCTCAACAGTGAATCATTTGCTTAGCATATGTAAAGCCCTGGGTTCAATCCCTAGGTCCACCCATCAAAAAGAAAAGGGTTTTTGTTGTTGTTGTATTGGTTTTTTTTTCTTTTTCAAGGTAGGGTCTCACTATAGCCCAGGCTGACCTGGAATTCACTATGTAGTCTCAGGGTGGCCTTGAACCACAGCAATCCTCCTATCTCTGCCTCCCAGGTGCTGGGATTAAAGGCGAGTGCCACCATGCCTGTCTTGTTTTGTTTTTTTGAGGTAAGGTCTTGCTGTAGCCCAGGCTGACCTGGAATTTACCATGTAGTCTCGGGGTAGCCTTGAACCACAGCAATCCTCCTACCTCTGCCTCTCAAGTGCTGGAATTAAAGGCATGCGCCACCACGCCTGGCAAAAAGGAAAGGTTTTTAGCCAGTTGTGCTGGTACACGCTTGTGATATCAACGCTTGGGAGGTGGTGGCAGGAGGATCAGGAGTTCAAGGTATATAGTGAGTTTGAGGCCAGCCTGGAACTTCATGAGAATCTGTCTCAAAACCAGACCAAAACCCAGTGAAGTAGTAATTGCTTTGCTTTCAATTCCAACAAGCTCCAGGAAGAACTGAGTATATCATATCTACCCTTGAGGCATTCTATTCCTGTCAGTCCTAGGCTGGGCCCTGTGGAACACCAGTGCCACTTCATCTTCTATAAAGACAGAACTTGCCCTTTAGCTACAAGGAGAGATCCTCCTACCTCAGCCTCCAGAGTGCTGGAATTAAAGGCATGAACTACCACATCCAACTCAAACTGCTAGGAAGGAAGGAAGGAAGGGAGGGAGGGAGGGAGGGAGGGAGGGAGGAAGGAAGGAAGGAAGGAAGGAAGGAAGGAAGGAAGGAAGGAAGGAAGGAAGGAGAGAGAAAGAGAAAGAAAGAAAGAAAGAAAAGAAAAGAGGCTGGAGAGATGGCTTATTTTGTTTTTTTGAGGTAGGGTCTTGCTGTAGCCCAGGCTGACCTGAAATTCACCATGTAGTCTCAGGGTGGCCTCAAACTCATGGCAATCTTCCTACCTCTGCCTTCGAAGTGCCACCATACCCGGTTGCTTGCATTTTTTAAATTTATTTATTTATTTATCATTATTATTATTATTATTGGTTTTTCAAGATAGGGTCTCATTCTAGCCCAGGCTGACATGGAATTCACTCTGTAGTCTCAGGGTGGCCTTGAACTCTCTCAGCAATCCTCCTACCTCTGTCTCCTGAGTGCTGGGATTAAAATCTTTATTTATTTATTTGAGAGAGAGAAAGAGGGAGACTTGCTTGTATATTTTTTGAGTTCATGATTTATCTGTTGACTCGGCCTCCCAGGGCTGCTAGATGACCCTCTTCCAGGCTGGCTAGGCTCTGCAGACAGCCACCATGAGAGGCAAGGATATATAGCAAAGAAAAGAAAGCTCCCAGCAGGTATGATGGCACATGCCTTTAATCCCAACACTCAGGAGATAGAGGTAGAAGGATCACTGAGTTTGAAGCCATCCTGGGACTGCATAGTAAATTCCAGGTCAGCCTGGGCTAGAGTGAGACTTTACCTCAAAATAACAAAAATAGGGCTGAAAAGATGGCTTGGCAGTTAAGGCATTTGCTTGCAAAGCCAAAAGATCTGGTTTGATTCTCCAGGACCCATGTAAGCCAGATGTCCAAGGGGGCGCATGCATCTAGAGTTCGTCTACAGTGGCTGGATGCCCTGACACGTCCATTCTCTCTCTCTTCTTTTTCTCTCCCTCTTTCTTTTTCTCAAATAGATAAATAAATAATATATATATATATATATATATTTTTTTTTTAAAGACTTTAATCTCAGCACTCGGGAGGCAGAGGTAGGAAGATTGCCATGAGCTCAAGGCCACCTTGAGACTACATAGTGAATTCCATGTCAGCTTGGGCCAGAGCAAGAACCTACCTTGAGAAACCAAAAGGAAGGAAGGGAGGGAGGGAGTAAGGGAGGGAAGAAAGGAAGGGAGGGAAGGAAAGAAAAGAAAGAGGAGGGAGGGAGGGAAAGAGAAAGAAGGAAAGAAGAAAGAAAAAGGGAAATGAAGGAGGGAAAAAGGAAGGGAAGAAAGAAAGCTCCAGGCTGGGGAGATGGCTTAATGGTTAAAGGGAGTTATTTAATAGCCAAGAGTGGTGGCACATGCCTTTAACCCCAGCACTTGGGCAGCAGAGGTAGGAGGATCACCATGAGTTTGAGACCACTGTGAGAGTACATAGTGAATTCTAGGTTAGCCTGAGCTAGAGTGAACCCTACACAGAAAAACCAAAAAGCAAGTTACTTCTAGAACTTGATGGCCTGGCTTTAATTCCCCAGTTCCCATGTAAAGCCAGATGCACAAGTGACGCATTCATGCATCTAGAGTTTGTTTGCAATGGCAGGAGACCCTGGCACTCATATTCTACACCCCCCCATCTCTGAAATAAATATTTAAAAGAAAGCTTTCAGTCAATAGCAGCATCTCTCCTCCCACCCTACTGTGAGTGTTTGGTTATTTTATTTTAGCCACTTCTTCTCTTCTTCCTCCTCCCGCCCTCAGAAGGAGCTGCCTAGACGCACTGCAGCCCACTGAGCAGCCATCCTGAAGGCCTCCTTTGTTAGCCATCAGTGCTCATCAGAAGGCAGACACTCACTGTTTCGAGACAAAGGCACCCTGTGTTTCCCTTCTCTCTGCTGCTTAGCCAGAAAGAATAGAGAACAAGGGAGTGAATTGAAAGTCTGTTTCTCTAATCATCTCTTCCATAGTGCAGTTGCTCCTCAAGCTCTGCCAAGTGCTCAAATACACGTGTAAGAATTGTTGCTTGTTAAGCTAGGTGTGGTGGCGCACACCTTTAATCCCAGCACTCAGGAGGCAGAGGTAAAAGGAGGATCCAGTTATTTCATAAATATAAAAGAGTTCAGGAGTCAGAGATAGGAGGAGGCCACCCTGAGACTACATAGTTAATTCCAGGTCAGCCTGGACCAGAGTGAGATCCTACCTTGCAAAAACCAAAATAAAATGAAATAAAATAAAATGAAATAAATAAAATAAAAAATAAAATTAAAATTAAAATTAAATAAAACAGGTTGACAGAGGTAGGAGGATTGCCGTGAGTTCAAGGCCACCCTGAGACTACATAATGAATTCCAGGTCAGCCTAGGCTAGAGTGAAACCCTACCTCAGAAAACCCAAAAGAAAGAAAGAAAGAAACAAACAAACAAACAAACAAACAGGTTGAGGGGATGAATAGATGGCTCAGTAGGTAAGAGGGTTGGCCACTTGAGCAGGAGGGCCTGAGACCTCCTGAATTTGGTTCCCTAACACCCAAGTAAAATGCTGGACATGTTCACCACACATGTCTGAAATTTTGTCCTAGAGGGTAGAGTCCAGAGAATTGCTCCCTGACTGAAGACAACAGATCTCAGGTTGAGGGAGAGACTCTGTCTCAAGGAAATATGTTTGTGAGCAATAGAGAGCACCCAAAGTACTTTTCTGGCCTCCAGGCATTATGCATGCACATCTGCATGAACACACACATGCATGTGCAAAAAAAAAAAAAAAAAGCCGGGGGCTGGAGAGATGGCTTAGCAGTTAAGGTGCTTCCCTGTGAAGCCTAAGGACCCAGATTCGATTCTCCACATCCCACATAAGGTGGTACTTGTATCTGGAGTTCATTTGTTGTAGCTAGAAACCCTGGTGTGCCCATTCTGTCTCTTTCTCTCCCTCTCTCTAAGAATAAATAAAAGAAAATTTAAAGTTGGATGTGGTGATGACACCTTTAAGCCTTTAATCCTAGCTCTAATTATTAATCAGTCACAAAGTCCATTTTACAAACAAAGAAACTGAGACAAATAGATAAGCATATGCAAGGGCCAGTGGTGTGGTTAAGTGGCAGAGGGCTTGTATAGCATACATGAGACTGGGTTTGTGATGCCTAGCACTAGAAAAAAAATGGTATAACTGATAAATGGTGGTGAAGTTGGTATTGGAGCCCAGGTAGTGTAACCTCAGGATCGCAGTGTACTACACTAACACACTTGGTTGGAGAAAAATTACTTGAGGCTAGGACTAGGTATGTACCTCATTGGCAGTGCTTGCCTAGCTTGTAGAATCTCCAGCTTTGGGAGCAAAAGAAAACTTGCTTGAGGGTAAGAATCACTAAATCAGCATCAAGTTGTGCTCTGAGGCCCTTGGAGGAAGGGCTCAGATCTTGCTAAACTTCAGGTTCTCTAGAATGGAGTACTCCAGTGAAGACTGGCCAGCAATGCAATGGAAAAGATGGGTATGTGAGGTTTTCTGATACTAAATGCATATTGTTTTCCCAACACCGAAGTAGATACTCAATGTGGTGGTTTTGAGTGTAAATGCTCCCATAGTCTGGGGTATTTCTGATTAAGAGTAAGCTTCTTCCTTCCTGCTTAAGTCTCCAGTAGGCTGAGCCCTGCTGGAGGAGGTGTGTCACTGCGGGTGAGGGGGAGAGAGGGTAGATCTGGAGTTCTGCCATATGGTATATTCGGAGCCAGCTTTCACTCTTTGATGTGGAGGTACAAAGAAGTGAGCCAGCTTCTTCTGCCACCATGAAGTTTCCCCTGGAAATTGTAAGTCCAAAATTAGTCCTTTCCTCCCATAAGCTGCTTCAGGTCAGGTATTTGTCCCAGCAACAAGAAGGTCACTGTGACACCCAGTAATTCACTTCTGGCATGGCTTAGAGTTTTTATCATACTCCACAGTTTGAGGGTTTGGCCCCACTATCCTGCCTCACTGCTGGCCATGCATTGCAGCCTCGGCCACCCACAATTCCAGCTGGCTGACTGAAAATTCATCAGATTCAGTAATTCACTTGTTGCAGGGGTTAGCTCCCCAGACTTACCCACGACATTGGTTTTGTCTTTCAGGACTTGCGTGGGTCCTGGGAGATGCTGAAGAACTGCCCTTCCATGATGACAAGTTTGATGTTTACACCATTGCCTTTGGGATCCGGAACGTCACTCACATTGATCGGGTACGAATACTGCATCCACAGCTCTGGGACTCTCAGAATAACCATTCTAGAGTGATCCACAATGAATGAGGACAGGAGAGATTCCTCTCTGGGCCCACTACTTGAAAAGAATGACTATTTTAACCTGAGGGGTTTCTATTTGTTTTGTTTTTCAAGGTAGGGTCTCACTGTAGCCCAGGCTGACCTGGAATGAACTGTATAGTCTCACGGTGGTCTCAAACTCAGGGTGATCCTCCTACCTTTGCCTCCCAAGGGTTAGGATTAAAGGCATGAGCCACCACACCTGGCTGCCAATATTTTTAGACACTGATTTAAAAAGGATTAAAATCAAAAGGTAGTCTTTGTTGTCTGGGTTGGCATTTACATTCTTGAGGTGGTTAGTCTGGCATTTCATCAGTTTCCTCTTACCTGTGAAGGTGTCTTAAAATGTGCAGATCAGATGCATGGTCAGAGGCTGACACAGAAAAAAGCACTCACAGGCTATTTTGGTGGAAGGTAGAGTCATGGTTCCTCTATAGGGAGAAAGGAATTTTCATTTCCTAATCTGGTTTAGGTCTTTATTTCTTTTGTTTGTTTGTTTTGCTTTGCTTTTTGAGGTAGGGGTCTCCCGCTAGCCTAGGCTGACTTGGAATTTACTATGTATTCTCAGGCTGGCCTCGAACTCATAGTGATCCTATCTCTGCCTCCTGAGTGCTGGGATTAAAGGTTTGTGCCACTACATCTGTCCTTTTTTTAGTTTTTCGAGGTAGGGTCTTACTCTAGCCCAGGCTGACTTTGGAATTCATGGCAATCCTACCTCTGCCTCCCAAGTGCTGACATTTAAAGGCATGCACCATCATGCCTGGCTTTTTTTTTTTTTTTTTTTTTTTTTTAGAGAGAGAGAGAGAGAGACAGAATGGGTGCACCAGGGCCTTTAGCCATTGCAAATGAACTCCAGATGCATGCACCGTCTTGTGTATCTGGCTTTATGTGGGTCCTGGTGAATCAAACTGGGATCCTTTGGCTTTGCAGGCAAGGGCCTTAACCACTAAACCATCTCTTTAAGCCCTAATTTTTTTTTTCCTTTTTACCCTGTGCATCTTTGGATCTTTGTAGTTCAAAAGATTTATGGTGTCCTCCTTTATCACTCTTACACTTTATTTCCCCAAGACAGAGTCTCTCACTGATTGAGGATCTCCCCATTTTCCAGGTAAACTGTCTGACTGAGTCCCAGTGTTCCTCCTGTTTTTGCTCCCATTGGCACTGGTGTGACAGACCCATGCCCAGATTTTTACTTGGGTGCCAAAGATTAAACTTAGGTCTTCATGATTATCCAGCAAATGTTCCTGCTGAGCCAGCCCACACCCCACACACCCCAAAGCTCTTTTGGGGGGGGCAGGCTTTGAGGTAGGGTCTTGCTCTAGGCCAGGCTGATCTGGAATTCACTATGCAATCTCAGGCTGGCCTTGAATTGACAGTGATCCTCCTACCTCTGCTTCCTAAATGCTGGGATTAAAGGTGCACCACCATAAGATTCTTTAAGATTGTTATCCATAATTCTAAACTTTCTCTTCATGGAGTTGTACCAGTCTGTATTCAGTAACCTCCTCTAGTTGTAGACAGCAGAACGCCTATGACATGTAGGGTTTCTACTGTTACAACTTCCCACCTAAGAGTAAACAAAGGACTTGTGGGAACTGTTTGCAATGCCCACAGAATCTGAACCTGTCTACCTTGTGGAATTAAGGAAGGACTGCTGGCAACTGTTCTTCTTGTTTCTCTCAGGCACTCCAGGAAGCCTACCGGGTCCTAAAGCCAGGAGGACGATTTCTCTGTCTGGAGTTTAGTCAAGTGAACAATCCCCTCATATCCAGGTTAGCATTAACCACAGGGCTTTATTTTCACTGTCTAGTTTTCCCACCTTAAAATGGAAGAGAAAATAGTCAGTAAGCTACAAACATCAATTTTTCAGTTTAGTAGGCCCAGAGGCCCTGAAGGACAGCAGTACCTCAGGAAGTGAAGTCCTGAGTAACAGTACTTAGGCTGGAACAGTCTCAAACTAGAAACTAGAGGCCAGAGTTACCCCATTTATGTATTTTCTTTGACTCAGATGGTCTTTAAGAAACTGATGTTGAAGCCAGGTGTGGTGGTGCACACCTTTCTCAGCAGGCAGAGGTAGGGGGATCACTGTGAGTTGGGGCCAGCCTGGGATTACAGAGTGAATTCCAGGTCAGCCTGGGCTAAAGTGAGACCCTACCTCAATAAACCAGAAATAAAAAATAAACTAAGAAAACCTGGCATAGCCAGACCTAGCTCATACCTGTAATTCTAGCATTCCGGAGGCAGGAGGATTGTCCCAAGTTCAAAGCCAGCCTGGTCTAATTTAAAATGAGGAAAATTTCCTCCAAATCTGGATTTCCAGCTTCACTAGAAAAGTCAGATTTGTAGCAACCTTCTAGACCCACGTGCAGTAGAGCCAAGGATTAGCTGCAGCTTCTCTAGGTTCATGGACTTCATTCCTGTACCTGTCTGTCACTAGCCCTCTTGATTTTGCACTTGGCTACTTCCCTTACTTCAGGTGTTTGCTTCACTCCCTACAGGCATTTGAGTTTCTGAGCCCTGCTTGGTCCTTCTGGCTTCTACTGAAGGAAGAATTCAAGTTTTTTTTTTCCTTTTCTTTTTTTTCTTTTCTTTTCTTTTCTTTTCTTTTCAAGGTAGGGTCTCACTCTAGCCCAGACTGACCTGGAATTCACTCTGTATTCTCAGAGTGGCCTCGAACTCGGCGATCCTCCTACCTCTGCCTCCTGAGTGCTGGAATTAAAGGCGTGTGCCACCATGCCTTGCCATATATATATATATTTGAGACAGAGAGGGAGGGAGGGGGGAGGGAGAGAGAGAGGAAGAGAATGGGCATGTTAGGGCCTTTAACCACTGCAAATGAACTCCAGATGCATGTAGCACTTTGTGCATCTGGTTTACTTGGGACCTGGAGAATTGAACCTGGATCCCTAGGCTTCACAGGCAAGCTCCTTAACCGCTAAGCCATCTCTCCAGCCCCTTTCTTTTCTTTCCTTTTCTTTTCTTATCTTTTCTTGCTAGAGAGGCCAGGAAATGCACCGAGAGCATGCCCTAATATTAAACTTTTGCATTTGTGGTTTTCATTCTTGTTTGTTTAGGCTTTATGATCTCTACAGCTTCCAAGTCATTCCTGTCCTAGGAGAGGTCATTGCGGGAGACTGGAAGTCCTATCAGTACCTTGTGGAGAGTATCCGGAAGTTCCCAAATCAGGTACCAAACTTCTGTAGCTTATAATACAGGTCCTGAAGATGAAGTCCACACTGTCCTTGATGCGTCTTTCCTTGTATTTTAGGAAGAGTTCAAGGAGATGATCGAAGATGCAGGTTTTCAGAAAGTGACTTACGAAAGTCTGACTACAGGGATTGTGGCTATTCATTCTGGCTTCAAACTTTAACTCTTTTCTTCACCTGGAACCTGAATCAGTCATATCTTGTTGAAGCAGGAAGATAATCTCCTTGAGGAGGCAGCAACTGAGTTATCGCAGTTGGACCCATGTTTTGAATTGACCAATCTCAACTGGAAGAAACTATTCCTGTCATTCTTGCAGCTTTTATTAGAAGCTGCTCAGGCTGCTTGGGCCTTCTCCCAGAAGTGTTTGGCCTGGCTTTTTGCTCTTAGTTGTGCAGTATGGGGTTCAGGTAAAAGCATCACTGAAGGAGTTTTGAAGTATGTATGTAGTTTAACAGTTCTGCCTTCCAAAGGGATAGTGGGTCATTTGAACCCAGTGATGAATGATCTGAATCCAAAAACAGTTTAAGTTACCCAAGTCAACCTTTTAGACTAGAACTGAGTCTAGGGACACAAGCCAAGGTCCATGCCAGAGGGCTAACAGTACTAGAATTGTGGGCTGGGAGCATATAGTTCAGTGGTAGGTTTAATCCTCAGCACCAAAAACAAACTAGAATTGAGTGCTGAACCAGTAAATGGGCTTACAGTTTGGGTGGCATTTGTTAGTTTTTCTTGAGAAAGGTAAGGGAAACAAAGTGTGTTTACATCACTGTATCAGTCTCCTCCAGGAGACAAGTATGTCCTCAGCAGCAAACCCTCCCTGGAAGCCCTGGATTTAATTCCCAGCACCCCATAAACCAGGAATGGTGGTACACATGTAATCTCAGTGCTCAGGAGGTGATGATGGGATGATTTCAAGTTTGAGGGAAGCCTGGGAAACATGACATCCTGTGGTGGAAATAATAAAAATACTACTAATTCCTTGTTGATACAGAAAACTTGTCAGAATACATTTGAAGAAAGGGTTTGTAGCAAGAAGAAAGAGAGAGTGAAAGGAAGAAAGAAAGAAAGGAAGGAAGGAGGCAAAGTTTAAAAATTACTTATAGCCGGGCGTAGTGGCGCACGCCTTTAATCCCAGCACTCGGGAGGCAGAGGTA
The DNA here is from genome assembly GCA_036365145.1 of Orientallactaga sibirica. Taxonomy (NCBI): domain Eukaryota; kingdom Metazoa; phylum Chordata; class Mammalia; order Rodentia; family Dipodidae; genus Orientallactaga; species Orientallactaga sibirica. The sequence goes on from JAEOAD010000026.1 coordinate 11,605,683, forward strand.
GGAGGATCGCCATGAGTTTGAGGCCACCCTGAGACTACATAGTTAATTCCAGGTCAGCCTGGACCAGAGTGAAACCCTACCTCGAAAAACAAAAAAAAAAAAAAAAAATTACTTATGAAGCCGGGCGTGGTGGCGCATGCCTTTAATCCCAGCACTCGGGAGGCAGAGGTAGGAGGATTGCCATGGTGAGTTCAAGGCCACTCTGAGAATACAAAGTTAATTCCAGGTCAGCCTGGGCCAGAGTGAGGCCCTACCTCTGAAAACAAAAAAAAAAAAAAAAAAAAAAAATGAGCCAGGCATGATGGCACATTTCTGTATTCCCAGGACTCAGGAGACAGAGGCAGAGCTACATAAAACCTGGTTTTAAACAAAAATAAGGAGGAAGCTGAAGAGATGGCTCAACAGTTAAGACTCTTGCTTTAAAAGCCTGCTAACCGCAGTTGGATCTCCAGAAACCTCGTAAAGCCTGACACAAATGGCACCGACAGCAGTGGAAGATGGAGTCAGAATCACAAAGCTTCTGGGCCAGCTAGACTGACATGAAAAATCCTGTCTCAAGGTGGGAGAGGACTGACACCCCATGGTTGTTCTCTGGGTGCACTGGCATACATGCACTCATACACAAAAAACCCACTGCCAAGCATGGTAGCACATACCTTTAATACCAGTACTCTGCAGGCAGAGGTAGGATCACTGTGTGTTCAAGGCCAGCCTGGGACTACAGTGAGTTCCAAATCAGCCTTGGCTAGAGTAAAACCCTACCTTCTACCTAGATCAAAAAAATCCAAACACATAAACAAAAAGATAAAGCCAGGCGTGGTGGAGCACTCTTTAATCCCAGCACGCCGGAGGCAGAGGTAGGAGGAACACCATGAATTCAAGGTCACCCTGAGACTACACAGTGAATTCCTGGTCAGCCTGAGCTAGAATGAGACCCTACCTCAGAAAACCTTTTTTTTTTTTTTTTTTTTTTTGGTTTTTCAAGGTTGGGTCTCACTCTGGCCCAGGCTGACCTGGAATTAACTATGTAATCTCAGGATGACCGCGAACTCACAGCAATCTTCCTACCTCTGCCTCCCGAGTGCTGGGATTAAAGGAGTGTGCCACCATGCCCGGCGAAACCATGTATTTTTTTTTTTTTTTAACATTTAATTGAGAGAGGAAGAATAGGCTCGCCAAGGCCTCTATGCACTGCAAATAAACTCCAGAAACATGTGCCACCTTTTGCATCTAACTTTATGTGGGTACTGGGAAACTTAACCCAGGCCCTTAAACTTTGATAATAAACCCCTTAACTGCTGAGCCATATTCCCAGCCTATCATATATTTTGAATGTGAAAACATGCTAAGAAAGTGCAGAAGTTAGCCAGGTATGGTACTGTACTGAGTTCATGGCCAGCCTGGGGTACATAGCAAGATCCTGTCTATCTATACCCATGCATTAGTTATTTGAAAGAGTTTTAGGGGCTGGAGAAATGGCTTAGAGGTTAAGGTGTTTGCCTGCAAAGCCAAAGGATCCCAGTTCAGATCTCCAGGACCCACATAAGCCAGGTGCACAAGGGGCACATTAATCTGGAGCTTGTTTGCAGTGGCTAGAGGCCCTGCCATGCCCATTCTCTCTGTTTACCTCTCTTCTATCTCTCTCTCTCTGCTTGCAAATAAATAATTGAAAGAGTTTTATTAGATGCAGCTTCTTGGCCCACCACAGCTGGGAGTCACTTTGAATTTCCTAAGATCTTGTTATAAAACCTCTTCCATATTTAGCTGGCTGTAATACAGCTGTCTCAAAAGAACAGCAATGAGCCAGGTGTTGTGGTGCATCCCTTTAATCCCAGCATTTGGGAGGCAGAGATAGGAGGATTGCCTTGAATTTGAGGCCACCCTGAGACGACAGTGAATTTCAGGTCAGCCTGGGCGAGATCGAGACTCTGCCTTGAAAAACCAAAAAAGTAAAGGGCTGGAAAGATCACTCCATGGTTAAAGGGTGCTTGCTTCCAAAGCCTGATGGCCTGGGTTTGATTCCCCAGTACCCATGTAAAAGCCCGATGCACAAAGTGGTATATGTGTCTGGAGTTCATTTTCAGCAGCAAGAGATCCTGGCACACTCATAGTCTGTAAAATAAACAAATGAATATTTTTTAAAAATGGGCTGGAGAGATGGCTTAGCAGTTAAGGCACTTGCCTGCAAAGCCAAAGGACCCAGGTTCGATTCCCCAGGACCCACATAAACTGGATCCATAAGGTGGCACATGTGTTTAGGTTTAGAGTAGCTGAAGGCCCTGGTTCACCCAGTCTCTCTCCCAAGTAAATAAAAATAAAAATAAATAAAAAAGCAAGCCGGGTGTAGTGGCGCATGCCTTTAATCCCAGCACTCAGGAGGCAGAGGTAGGAGGATCACTGTGAATTCAAGGCCATTTTAAGACTACAGAGTGAATTTCAGGTCAGCCTGAGCTACACTGAAACCCTACCTTGGGGGGAGGGGAGCAGGGAACAGGCCAGGCATGGTGGCATATGCCTTTAATCTGAATTTGGGAGGCAGAAGAAGGAGGATCACAGTGAATTCTAGGCTACTCTGAGACTACAGAGTGAATTCCAGGTCATCATGGCCTAGAGTGAGACCTTACCTCGAAAAAAAAAAAAAAAAAAAAAAAATTTTTATTTTTTGAGAAAATGCAAGTAAAAATCTTACTGGAGCCTATTGCCTTCTTTAAAAAAAAAAAATTTATTACAAGCAGAGAGAGATATAGACAGAATGGGTATGCTAGGGCTTCCAGCCACTGAAAAACTAGATGCATATGGCACTTAGTGCACCTGGCTTTACATGGATACTGGAGAATCGAACTCGGATCGTTAGGCTTTGTAGGCAAGCACCTTAACAACCATCCCTCCAGGCCCCTATTAGCTTTGAAATTAACAGGAAAGAGTAGGCACAGGAAGAAATTTCATAAACCCTTAGCTTGTCTTCCTACAGCAACATGATTTTCTCCTGAGTCAAAACTGAAAAGCTAAAAGCCACCGACTTCCTGATAGTAGATTGGGAGCCAAATCAAACTAGGTTAGAACCTTTAATGTCCAGCTGTGTGGTCTTGCAGCAACTCTAAGGTCTCTTGCTGGACACATCTGTTTGGACAAACTACAGCTTTGAAAGACAAATTGGAGCCAGGCGTGGTGGCACACACCTTTAATCCCAGCACTCGGGAGGCAGAGGTAGGAGGATCGCCGAGAGTTTGAGGCCACCCTGAGACCACATAGTTAATTCCAGGTCAGCCTGGACCAGAGTGAGACCCTACCTCGCAAAACAAAAAAAAAAAAAAGACAGACAGACAAATTGTTAGGCTTCAAATAATATAGCTAGGTCACTAACAAGGGAATAGAAAGATGATTCATATGCATAAGGACATTTTCAGCCTGTTCACATAAAGACAACCTAAATTACCCCAGCTGCGGGCTCCTGTCCCACAATGCCTCATCCTTTCCTGCAAACAGCAGGGAAATCTCATTTCAACTGTTACATAACAGTGAAACAAGCCAGGCTCAAATGTAATTCCAGCATCTGGGAAGTGGCGCCAGGAGTTCAAGGCCAGCTTTGAACTTGTCACAACCCTATTTTTTTTTTTCCTGGTTTTTCAAGGTAGGGTCACACTCTAGTTCAGGCTGACCTGGAATTCACTATGTAGTCTCAGGGTGGCCTCGAACTCACGGCTATCCTGAGTGCTGGGATTAAAGGTGTGTGCCACCACGCCCGACTCACAACCCTATTTTCAAACCCCAGTTCTGGTGCACTTGGGCCTCTAGAATGACAAGCTTTGGAAAAATTTAAACTTTCCAGGATGTTACTGACCTAATGCTACTTTCAGAATGGTGTCACCTATTGACTGAAATCCATCACCCCTTTCTTTGTTGCAATAGCCTGGTTGCTTCCAACTCTCAATTTTACTTTCTAGATCCTAGGCCTAAACCTTATGAACCCAACAGGTAACCCAACTGGGCATGATGGCACACACCTTTAATACCAGCACTGGAGAGGCTGAGGTACAATTCTTGAGTTCAAGGTCAGCCTGGTCTAGGAGACCCCACCTCAAAAAAACAAGGCGGGGGGGCGGGCTGGAGACATGTCTTAGTGGTTAAGGCACCTGCCTATAAAGCCAAAAGACCAAGCTTCCAATTCCTCAAGACCTGTGTAAGCCAGATGCACAAGGTGGTACATGTGTCTGGAGTTTGCAGTGCCTAGAGGCCCTGGCACACCCATTCTCTCTCTGCTTCTTTCCCTCTATCTCTTTCAAATAAATAAAAATCAGGGAATTTAGTCAGTCCCCTTCTTGAAAAGTGCCTAAAGTAGCCAGGCATGGTAGCACATGCCTTTAATCCCAGCACTCAGGTGGCAGAGGTAGGAGGAGTGCCATGAGCTCAAGGCCAACCTGAACTAGAGACCCTACCTCGAAAGAAAAAAAAAAGGGCCTAAGGTGAGAGTTGTCTCAGCCCCAACAAGCCTTCTGGTACATGTTTCTCTCCTTGGGCTTCTCTCCCTTAAACTGTAGGAGGCAGTTACTTCCATCTCTTTGCTGCTAAACCTCTTCCAGCCAAAATCCTAAATCTGCTAGCACTGACACTCTAGGCTGTTTCTCAATACAATCTCCTTTACTTGATAGCAGGAAACATTTGATGGTTACCCACAGCTGTATCTGGGTCATTTAGTGAAGCTTCTATTTACATTTACTAATTAGTTTCTGACCACAGCTAGTCAGAGCTGACCCTAACAAATTAAGTTGGTTTGAGATAGGTCTCACTCTGCAACCCTGCCTCTGTCTCCAGAGTGCAGTACACCTAGCTCTAATCTTTTGAAAGTATCTGTGAAAAACCTATTAAGAGTTGCTGACATTCAAAAACTGCCTGAGGTCATCCTGGGCTGCATAGCAAGTACCGATCTTTAAAGAGTAGCAAAGTCGTTAATTCCACAGAAAATTCAAGGGACTTCTAACATGGTCACGTAGCAAACAGTGGCCTATATTCATCCCCATCTTATTTCAACAAACTAGTTCACACACATCATCTCCAACAGATTTATTTTTTTAAGGAATGGATTAAGGAGAAAAACAAAAACAAACCATGGGGCACAGAGTATGGAATAGAAAATAAATACAAATGTAAGCTGTTTTACTAATTACTTTATAACCACAATAAACTAGTACAGAGGATACCCTGTACAAACACAGTAAAGATTCAAACGAGGCGTTCCCTTAGCAAGGGTGAGGATTTCAGTCTCTGGTATTTGGAGTTTAGGCTGCAGTCCTTATTTTGGATGGATCACTGGGTGTTTGGCACAGTCCATGCTTTTAACCAGATTTGAACAGAAGAATGGCCACTTGACCCAGGTAGAAGTAGATGAAGTGTTTGGTTTCATGTGTCACATAGCTACCGAAGTTCCGCCCCACAATGCAGTGCCAGGTGGGGTTGTACTTCTTGTCAAACTCCTGAGGGGGAAAAAACACAAAAACACTAGAACTTTTGTGCTAGACCTTGAGAATTTACTTCCTGGATAAGCCAGAGAGCCTGGAGGACCAGAAAGCCTTATGCATGCTAGGTAAGCACTCTATCACTAAGCATATCCCCAGCCCTAGCAAATTCTTAGAATAAAAGAATGCTCCCCAACTCAAGTCGCCTACATAGCCCATGAATGCAGGCATATTTGCAATCTGAGCTATTACAGGAATGAGGGCTAAGGTCAGAGGCAGAAAGGTTAGACTCAAAGACAAGGAGCTTTGTAAACACAGCATCTCGCCTCCTCCAAGTGACAATAGGTGCCATCAACAGCCGCAGTTCATCAGGTTGTTTTAATAAACAGAATACATCATCATATTTGCCATGCACACCAAATGCAAGAAAAAGGGTAAAAATTCAGTCCATTTCTCATTAGGGAGATCTTAACTGCACTACTGTAAACAAGACATCCAAAGGACAGAGCTTCAATTACCATCCAAACCAAACAAATGACGATGACATTTGGATTTAGAGGATAAGATCCTTAAGCTCACTTCTGTAAGAAGAATGCTGCAAACTAAAGATGACAGCAAAAAGGCCAATTTTCCCCCTTTTTAATAAGCTCTCCTTTTCACATGTATCCTAATTTGGTCCTAAATCTACTACCTGGTCTTAAAGACTATCAAGTGACAGGTACAATTAACTGTTCTCTATTTCCTCACCCCAATAGGCACTGTAACTTAAAGGAATTTTTTAAGTCAATTTCTTCACTAGATGTCTTTGCAGGGCCGAAAGATAATCTATGGAAAATTGTTTGTGGTGAATTATTAAAAAAATGGCCATCCATATCTACCTCATATTGCATACGGTTTGAAAAAAACCTCAAGTCTGTTAAGCAGATTACCTTTCTCACAAGCTAGATACGCAACTGCTGCGTTTGTCAAAAAACGTCTATCCATTTCTGTTCCATGGGAAGTCTTTCAGCTTCCCCATTTCTCCACTGGAACCCTCCCACAGCTTCGGCTGCCGGCCTCCTTCCCCACCAGCAAACACAGCTCGAGGAGTTGGCAGTCTTGCCAGCTTTCTACAAACTGTCATTTTTACCGAGCCCTCCATTCCCAAGTACCCAAACCACCACCACCCACCACCTTCCCTAAACTCCCCGCTGGAAGAAGACTGGCTCTATCTCCTCCTGGCCGGGCTGGAAACACCCACGCAGCTCCCCACCCCCCTCCGGAACACCCAGATGGATGCTCGGCGCAGGAATCCTACAGCAGGGGGGAAACTGCTCCCTGATCTTGGAAACCGTTGCTAGGTGGCGCTTTCCCCCAAGGAGCTGGGTTTGAAGGAAGGGGAAAGAAAAAAAAAAAAAAAAACTTCAGGCACTGAGGGTCTGGTCTTTCCCCAAGTGGAGTGAAGCGCAAAAATTCGCTTGCGCCCTTTCTAGAAAAGTCTATGCCCTGAGAGGCCCGAAGATTCTTGGGATCCAGCGCCCAGCGGGGAGGACGCCGACACCGGGGCCAGGGGACGTTCGCAGGTCCCCCCGCGCCTGGCCCCTGGTCCTCACCTTCTTGATGTGGGCCGCAATGTCCTTCTCTATGTTGTATTTCTCCAGCGCCTGAGTTGCGCACTCCACCGAGTCCTGTTGCATCTCTTCCGACATGTCTGCATTTTTGATCACCGCCTTACGGTCGCACATGGTTGGTTACCTGAGTCGGGAGGGAAGACACGGCCCGGGGTCCATAGGTGAAGGGTTTGTGGGGAGGGATTTTAGGGGTGGCTGTGGGCCGCGCTCCTCGGCGCCCGCATCCCAGCCCGCCCCGAGGACGACGCCCCCCACCCGCTTCGGAGGAAGCGCAGGTCGCGTGAGCCCGCACCGCGGGCGAGAGTTCGGGGCCCTCGCCCGCCTCGAAGTCAGTAGCGAGGATTTCCCCCAGCGAAAGTCTCTCACCGAGGAGCCGGGGCCGCCCGACTGCAGCGGTCTCTTTGGGGGAGGTGCCGAAGAAGAGGCTCAAGGCCGAGAGGAGATGCCGTCGCTAGCGAAGCGGTGGCGCATCTAAGCCGCCCCGCGCCAGGCGCCACCGCCTAATACCCAGGCCCCGCCCTGTTCTCGCCCGCCCCGCCCCCGCTCCGCGTCGCTATTGGCTTAGCCTGACCCTCGGGATTCTCCCATTGGTCTGGAGACTCAATGGTTCCCTCAGGATCTTTCCCCCGCATTCTGTTGCAGACCACAATGCACCGCGCACAGCGTCGGTTGCCAGGGCGATGGGCTGCACGCGGACTGGCCCGCACGTCCGGAAGGAGGAGCCTCCCCCCCCCACCTGTCTGGAGCGGTGCGAGTCGGAGCTTTTGCCCAAGACCACGAAAGCGACTCCACATCCGCTGAGGTTGTCCCAGGGGTGTGTTCTCCAAGTGCAATCAAGAGAACATGGGTGCGAGCTCCCCTACGCACCTCCCTGCAGAAGGAATTGGATGGGTGGCCTCTCTCGGGACTCGGACAGCTGCGTGGACGAGCCTCCAGTGCAGTCGCCCTGGAGAGCTTTTGGGCATGGCTTAAGGCTCTGCTGTCTCATTCTTTTTATTTTATTTTATTTTATTTTATTATTATTATTTTGTTGTTGTTGTTAGGGTCTCGCTCTAGCCCAGGCTGACCTGGAATTCACTCTGTAGTCTCAGGGTGGCCTTGAACTCATGGCTATCCTCCCACCTCTTTTTTGTTTTAAATATTTTATTTTATATGTATTTATTAGAGAGAGAGGGAAAAAGAGGACACCTTAGGGCCTCCAGCCACTACAAATGAACTCCAGATGCGTGCGCCACTCTGGCTCACTTGGGTCCTGGGGAATAGAACTTGGGTCCTTTGACTTTGCAGGCAAGTGCCTTAACCGCTCAGCCCTGCCATCTCATTCTTGAGGTTTGTTTGATTCTCTGTGTGCGTATGGTTCTGAGGATCTAAACCAGGCCAGGTTTATGCCAAATCGAGCAGTGCTCTACCACTGAACCTTTTATTTTCACTTGTTTTTTCTTTTTCTCTTTCTTTCTTTCTTTCTTTTTTTTTTTTTTTTTGTTTGTTTGTTTGTTTTCCAAGGTTGGGTCTCCCGTGTAGGGTCTCCCATTTCAGGGTGGCCTTGAACTCACTTCGATCCTTCTACCTCTGCCTCCCAAGTGCTGGGATTAAAGGCGTGTGCCACCACGCCCAGCTTCTTTTCACTTTTTTTTTTTTTTTTTTTTTTTTTTTTGATTTTTCCAGGTACCATCTCACTCTGGCTCAGGCTGACCTGGAATTCACTATGTAGTCTCAGGTGGCCTCGAACTCTCGGCGATCCTCCTCTACCTCTACCTTCCAAATGCTGGGATTAAAGGCGTGCGCCACCACGCCCGGCTTTTCTTTTCACTTTTTTTCATTCTCCCTAGTCAGTCCTGCTCCTCTCCTCCTTCCTTCCCTTTCTCCCTATGTATCCCATGCTGCCCTGTGTTGGGCTGCAGAGTGCTGGAATTCCAGTATGTGCCATCACGGAGTGGGGGGAAATCTGTTTTAAAAAAAGATTATTTGGAGCTGGAGTGATGGCTTAGCCGTTAAAGCACTTGCTTGTCAAATTTAAGAACACAAGTTCGATTCTCCAGGTCCCACATAAGCCAGATGCACATGGTGGCACATGCGTCTGGAGTTCGTTTGCAGTAGCTAGAGGCCCTGGTGTGCCCGTTCTCTTTCTCTCTCTTTCCCTCTCTCTGTCTCAAATAAATAAAAAAATAAATCTTAAAAATATATATTATTTACTGGGCATGATGGCGCACGCCTTTAATCCCAGCACTTGGGAGGCAGAGGTAGGAAGATCACCACAAGTTCGAGGCCACCCTGAGACTACATAGTGAATTCAGGTCAGCCTGAGCTACAGTGAAACCCTACCTTGAAAAAAAAAAAAAAAAAATAATAATTATTATTATATATTATTTATTTATTTATTTGCAAGTACAGAGAGAGAGAGAATGGGCACACCAGGCCCTCCAGCCACTGCAGACCAACTCCACATGCATGCTTCACCTTATGCATCTGGCTTAGATGTGTACTGGGTCCTTAGGCTTTGTAGGCAAGCACCTTAACTGCTAAACCATCTTGCCAGCCCCAAAATTCTTTTTTTTTTTTTTTTTTTCCCGAGGTAGGGTCTCACTCTAGCTCAGGTTGACCTGGAATTCACTATGTAGTCTCTGGGTGGCCTCGAACTCATAGCGAACCTCCTACCTCTGCCTCCTAAATGCTGGGATTAAAGGCATGCACTACCACACCAAGCTTTTTTTTTTTTTTTTTTTTTTTTTTTTTTTTTTTTTTTTTTGAGGCAGAGTCTTGCCTGGACCAGAGTGAGACCCTACCTCGAAACCCCGCACCCCCCCAAAAAAAAACCTTGGCAGCTGGGCATGGTGGCACATGCCTTTAATTGCAGCACTTGGGGGCAGAAGTAGGAGTATCACCTTCAGTTCGAGGCCAGCCTGGGCTAGAACAAGACCCTACCTAAAAAACAAAACAAAGCCGGGCGTGGTGGCGCATGCCTTTCATCCCAGCACTGGGGAGGGACTACACAGTTACTTCCAGGTCAGCCTGAGCCAGAGTGACACCCTACCTCGGAAAAAAAAACCAAAAACTCAACTGAATGGATGAATGATCTCCAGGCGATGGAGGTCTGTCAGGCGGACTTCGTGAGTTAGGGACAGCTGCTGGTGGATTTGGGAGCATTGGACTGCAGGGTGTGTACAGATGGGGCTGCTTGCTCAAGTAAGTGAGTTGTCTGAAGAAGTATAATGGACAAGAAAAAAGGGTCCTTAGAATTGTCTCTTCCGGCTTAGATACACTTATCACTAAAGGGTTACCACCAACCCTCCCACCCCCAAAATAAAGAATATGGGCTGGAGGTATAGCTGTTACCTATCATGCACCACACTCGGGATTTGAAACCCAGAAATATGAAACAAAACAGTAACTCCATCCAAAGCAAGGGGTTTTTAAGGGCTAGAGAAGAACCTGGATTCATATATATATATTTTTGGTTTTTTGAAGTAGGGTCTCACTCTAGCTTAGGCTGACCTGGAATTCACTATGTAGTCTCAGGGTGGCCTCGAACTCTCGGCAATCCTCCTACTTCTGCCTCCCAGGTGCTGGGATTAAAGGTGTGCCACCACACCTGGCTGAGACCTTACCTTACCTTTCCTTACTTACTTATTTATTTATGAGAGAGAGAGAGAAAGAGACAGCCACTGTAATCCATCTCCAGACTCATGCACCACCCTGTGCATCTGGCTTACATGGGTCCTGGGGAATCGAACCTGGGTCCTTTGGCTTTGCAAGCAGGCACTTTAACCATTAAGCCATCTCCTGAGCCCAATAGCGTTTAAGGTGTTTGCCTGCAAAGCCTAAGGACCCTGGTTCAATTCCCCAGGACCCACATAAGCCAGCTGCACACAAAAAAATTTTTTTTAATAAGCGGGGATAGCCGGGCATGGTGGCACACGCCTTTAATCCCAGCACTCGGGAGGCAGAGGTAGGAGGATCACTGTGGGTTCAAGTTTGAGGAATAAATCCAGGCTGACCTGGAATTCACTATGTATTCTCAGAGCAGCCTTGAATTTATGGCGATCCTCGTACCTCTGCCTCCCGAGTGCTGGGATTAAAGGTGTGCACTACCACACCCAGTTTAGGAATAAATAGTTTTATATGGTATCTGTCCTGAGGAAAAAAGTGGGGTGGGGTGGGGTGGGGTTGGCAGCAAGTAAGGCTGCTTTAGCTCTGTATGGGCTGAAGACTCAGCGCTGTGGCATCTAGGGCTGTTGTCAGCACCTGAACATCTCAGGTGATGCATGTATGTTCTCTCTGATCCGTGATGTGGCTCTGTTTGCATAAAAGAGTTGAGCGTATTTAAAGCAGGTAAGACTGTGGGTATAGTAAGGGGCAGAGAGCTTGCCCAGCATATATGAGCATTAAGATTCAATTCCTATCGTTGGGTATATAGTGCACTGGTAGAGTGATTGCTCAGCATGCATGCGGCTATTCATTTATCCCCAACACTGGGGGAAAAAAAATTGAAAAGCTTGGTGTGGTGGTTCAAGCCTTTGATCCCAGCGCTTGGGACATGAAGACAAGAGAATTAGGAATTCAGGGTCAGCCTCCAAGTGTAGCTCCAAGGCCAACTTGGATTACAAGAGATCCTGTCTAGGGCTGGAGAAATAGCTCAGCTGTTAAGGTGCTTGCCAGCAATGCCAAAGGACCCGGGTTCAATTCCCCAGTACCCAGGTAAAGCCAGGTACACAAGATGGCACATGCGTCTGGCACTCATCTACAGTGGCTAGAGCCCCTGGTGCACCCACTCTTTCTCTCTGCCTCTCTCAAATAAATACATTAAAAAAAAAAAGGGCTGGAGAAATGGCTTAGTGGTTGAGGCCGAGGGATCCTGGTTCGATTCCCAGGACCCACATTAGCCAGATGCACAAGGGGGCGCACTGTAATGAACTCCAGTCACGTGCGCCCCCTTGTGCATCTGGCTAATGTGGGTCCTGGGGAATCAAACCTGGGTACTTTGGCTTTGCAGGCAAACACCTTAACCACTAAGCCATTTCTGCAGCGCTCTTCCCCCCCCCTTTTTTTTTTTGGTAGGGTCTTGTTCTGTCACTATGTAGCCACAGGCTGGCCTCAACTTACAATGATCTTCCTATCTCCTACCTCTGTCGTGTGTGTGTGTGTGTGTGTGTGTGTGTATAGGCATGCACATGCAGTGGAACACATGTGAAGTCAGAGTGCATCTTTGGGCGTCAGTCTTCACCTTCCACCTTGTTTGTGGCAGGGTGTGTTGTTCATTGTTGACAAGGTGGCTGACCTGTGAGATTCTGGGAGATTCTTCTGTCTCCAACTTCCTTCTCATCATAGATATTCTGGGATTATAGACACTCATGCTACACTGTCTAGCTTTACTTGGGTTCTGGGAATTTGAACTTAGGTCCTTATATTTTCATGGTAGCACTTTATCTACTGAGCCATCTTCCCAGCCCCCAAATTATTTTCTTGAACTGTGAAAGAAGGGTGCTATTACAAACCAGTGCCTTTTTGTCCTCTTAATCCCTGCAAAACCTAGGGATGGTATATTGTTTCAAGGAATCAAAAACCTTTCCAACTTCTTCATTCCTTTATGAGTTTATTTTAGTTTTATCCAGGAAGAGTCTCACTCTAGCCCAGGCTGACCTGGAACTCACTCTGTAGTCCCAGACTGCCTTTGAACTCACTGTGATCTTTCTACCTCTGTCTCCCTACAGAGTGCAAGGATTAAAGGCATGTGCCACAATGCCAGGGCCTTTATGAATCTTTTTTTTTTTTTTTATAGAATCAGTTATCAGTTGAGTAGCTATTTCAAGCAAGGCAGACATCAAACTCTGTTATCAGAGAAAGTACTGGGCAACATCTGGATACTTGAAATATATAGAATAAGCCACAGACCCACCCTTAAGGAGTTCCTAGTCAACAATAAAGGAATCTGTTTCTTAGGTTTAAGGATTCAATGGACCTTAGAAATACAAGGCCCAGGCGAGAGAGATGGCTTAGCGGTTAAGGCCCATGCCTGCAAAGTCTAAGGGCCCTGGTTCGATTCTCCAGGTCCCACATAAGCCAGATGCACATGGTGGCGCTTGCGTCTGGAGTTCGTTTGCAGTAGCTAGAGGCCCTGGCACGCCCATTTTCACTCTCTCTGTCTTTCTCTTTCTCCCTCTGTCTCTAATAAATGAATAACTAAAAATAAAATCTTTTAAAAAAAAGAAATACAAGGCCCTCACACTCAGGAAGCAGAGGCAGGAGAAATACTTAAGAGGCAGGAGGATTACTGCAAGTTTGTGGCCAACCTGATTGGTAAAGAAATATTCTAGGCCAGCCAAGGCAAGATCCTAATAGAAGAGAGAAAAGAAGAAAAAAGAAAATAAATGCTGGGGAGATGGCTCAGCAGTTAAAGGTGCTTGCTTGCAAAGCCTAGTGGCATAGGTTCAATTCCTCAGTACCCACATAAAGACAGATGTACAGTGTTGCATGCATCTGGAGTTCATTTGCAGTCACAGTAGGCCCTGATGTGCCCATTCTCTCCTTCCCACACTCTCTTTTTCTCTCTTTCAAATTAAATAAGTAAATAGATAAATATTAAAACATTTTAAAAAATTTTTATTGACAACTTTCATAATTGTAGACAGTAACCCATGGTAATGCCCTCCCTCCCCCCATGTTCCCCTTTGAAACTCCACTCTCCTTTATATCCCTTCCCCATCTCAATCAGTCTCTCTTTTATTTTGATGTCATCATCTTTTCCTCCTTTTATGATGGTCTTGTGTAGGTAGTGTCAGGCACTGTGAGGTTGTGGATATCCAAGCCATTTTGTGTCTGGAGGAGCACATTGTAAGGAGTCCTACCCTTCCTTTGGCTCTTACATTCTTTCTGCCACCTCTTCCGCAATGGACCCTGAGCCTTGGAAGGTGTGATAGAGATATTTCAGTGCTGAGCACCATGGTCATCCCAAGGTCACTGCCATTCGAAAAGAGAAGCTTCTCTAACCAAAAGTGAGAGTAGCATTAATATATGGATATGAATGTTAAGAGAAGTGCCCACGTAAACCAGATATACTAGGTGCTGCATGGGTCTGGAGAGACCCTAGTGCACCCATTCTCTTCTTTCTCTCAAATAAATATTTATTTATTTGCAAGAGGGGAGTGGAAATGCATATCAGGGCCTCTTACCACTGCAAACAAACTCAAGACACAGGTGCCACTTCATACATGTGGCTCTATATGAGTAGTGGGGAATCAAACCTGGGCCAGCTGTAGGCATGCATGGAATAAAGGAGAAAGGGCAGTTGAGGTCATAGGTCAGTCATGGAGCCCTACCTAGCCTTCCAGTCCTACGTTCAAGCTTCAGTACTAGAAGAAAGGAAAAAAAAAAAACAGTTGGGGAAGCAAACTAGACATCACAGGCACTCACTCTGCTTCCTGGCCGCCATCATATGGACTGCTGTGCTCTGTCCTGCTAAGCTTTCCTTGCTGCGATAGAATGAAACCATGAGTCAAAATAAGTCTTTCCAGCCAGGCTTGTGGGTACATACCTGTAATCCCAGCTCTTGGGAGGCTGAAACAGGAAGGTTGCCTGGGCTGCATATTGAATTCCAGGTCATCATTCTGGCTAGAGTGAGAACCTGCTTCAAACAAACATACAAAACGCTGGGGATAACAGCTCATTTGATAAAGTGTTTGCCTAGAGTGCATGAAGCCGTGCGTTCAACCCAGTAGCACATAAACTGAGTGGGGTGGCACATACCTATATCCTCAACACTAGAGAAATAGATGCAGGAGAATCAGAAGTTCAAGCTCTTCTTCAGCGACATAGCCAGGACATACTATCTCATTGACATCACAGCAGCTCTGTGAGGTAAGAACTGTTGGTGTGTCTGGCACAGATGAGGATAATATAGTTCAGAGCAGTGAAGTCTCTTGCCTAAAGTCACACTTGCTAAGAAGTGACAGCTCTGAGATTTGAAACTATCTGTTTGACTCTATGGTCCTATATGGTAGATGGAACCTGTGAGTTACTCATATCCCTAGACAATGGTGATGTGGGATTGAGGTCCTGGGAGGGATTAGATCTACATAAAAACCGCCAGGTTTGTGAACTCCAGCTCTGGGTTCTTGTCCATTTGTCAGAGTACTGAAAACAGGGACTTGGGGAAGGATAAATTATGAGATTCATTTTAGGGAGTGTTAAGGGGGAAAGCGAGCCAGGCATGGTGGTGCACGCCTTTCATCACAGCACTGGGGAGGCTGAGGTTGGAGGATCAAAGTGAGTTTGAGGCCGTAGACTACATAGTGAATTCCAGGCCAGCTTGGGCTAGAGCAAGACCCTACCTTGAAAAACAAACAAGGGCGTGGTGGCACACGCCTTTAATCCCAGCACTGGGGAGACAGAGGTAGGAGGATCGCCATAAGTTCGAGGCCACCCTGAGACTACAGAGTGAATTCCAGGTCAGTCTGGGCTAGAGCAAGACCCTACCTTGAAAAAAAGAAAAACAAACAAGCCAGGCGTGGTGGCACATACCTTTAATCCCAGCACTCGGAAGGCAGAGATAGGAGGATCGCCATGCAAGAAGTTTCCTCCCCCTGGAGAATAGCTGGCACTAGCCTGGGGCTGGCAATGAAGCTGAGCTTTGGTTTTTCTTTTCTTCTTTTTTTCCAAAGTAGGGTCTCACTCTAGCTCAGGCTGACCTGGAATTCACTAGGTAGTCTCAGGCTGGCCTCGAACTCACCATGATCCTCCTACCTCTGCCTCCTGAATGCTGGGATTAAAGGCGTGTGCCACCACACCTGGCATGGAGCTGAGTTTTGAAGCCAGGGTCTGTACTGCAGCAGGGGCAGTGAAGCCACACAGGCTGAGGCCACTCAAAGAAGAAGAGGCTCTCCTCTGGCCAGTAGCTAACGTCACCCACTTGAGGGAAATGACACTGTCCTCCATAGGGCAGCAGATGAAGACAAGCATTCCCAGAGAGGTCTAAAAGACCTTCTGCGGACAAAGCAGCCCAGAGCAGAGTTGAAAAGGACAGAAGAGGAGCCGGGCATGGTGGCCCATACCTGTGATCCCAGCACTTGAGAGGCAGAGGTAGGAGGATCGCCGTGAGTTCGAGGCCAGCCTGAGACTGAATTTCAGGTCAGCTTGGGCTAGAGCAAGAACCAACCTTGGGGGGAAAAAAAAAAGTACAGTGAATAAGAGCGCTTGTTGTGTAAGCGTGAGGACCTGAAAGACACTGATGTGCCCTGAGTTTGATTCCCCAGCACCCATGTACACAGCGGGACATGGCCACATGCCTGTAACCCAGTCCTGTGGAGAGCAGAGAATTGCTGGGGTATGCTGGTTAGCCAGTCTGACCCAAAATAGCAGCTCCAGGTTCGGTGAGAGACTCCATCTCAAGGAAATACATGGATAAACAGTAGGCACCCAGTGTTCTCCTCTGGCCTCTGTACACACGTGCACGGATCACATCATCTGTACACATCACACAACTACAACAAGAACAACAAAGGACAGACTTTAAAGCCCTACTAAGTAGCATAACCTATGGCAGGCAGACCGTCTCTCCGAGCCTTGGTTTCATCATCTTTTTGTTGTTCTTGTTGTTGTTGTTTTTTGATGTAGGGTCTCGCTCTAGCCCAGGCTGACCTGGAATTCACCATGTAATCTCAGGGTGGCACACGCCTTTAATCCCAGCACCCAGGAAGCAGAGGTAGGAGGATTGCTGTGACTTCCAGGCCACTCTGAAAATACCTAGCGAATTCCAGTTCAGCCTGGGCTAGAGCAAGACCCTACCTCAAAAAAAAAAAACAAAAAACCTTGAGAAACAAGTCAAGGCTAACTACAGCTGGGCATGGTGGTGATCACCTGTATCCCATAGACTCAGGTGTTTTATTAAAATTAGTTTGCAGGGCTGGAGAGATGGCTTAGCGTTTAAGGCATTTGCCTGCAAAACCAAAGGATCCTGGTTCAATTCTCCAGGACGCACATAAGCCAGATGCACAAGGGGGTGCATGCATCTGGAGTTCACTTGCACTGACAAGAGGCCCTGGTGTGCCCATTCTCTCTCTCTCTCTCTCTCTCACTCACTCTTTCAAATAAATAAATAAATAAATATATTTTAAAAAAACTGGTGACTTTAGCCAGATATGGTGGCACACACTGTGAGTTCAAGGTCACCTTAAGACTACATAGTGAATCCCAGGTCATCCTGGGCTAGAGTGAGACCCTACCTGGAAAAAAACAAAACAAAACCTGGTAACTGTATTGTAGGTGCCTGATGGCCCAGGTTTAATTCCCCAGTACTCATGTAAAGCCAGATGCACAAAGTGATGCATGAGTTCATTTGTCTCTGCTCTTCTCTCTCAAATAAATAAAAGTATTTTAAAAGAGCTGGACCTTGCAGTGCCTGGCACTACCTACATAAGATAATTACAATAGGAGGAAAAGATGATGACATAACGTATGGAGTTCAACTTCAGTGGCTGAGGCCCCAGCACCAATTCTCTCTCTCCACTCTCTCTTTCTCTCTCTCTAAAAATTATTAATAAATAAATAAAAAGAGAGACTGATTTAGAGGGAGAGGGGATATGATGGAGAGTGGACTTGTGAATGAGAAAGTGAGAGGAAAGGGAATTATGGATTGTTGTCTATAATTATGGAAGTTGTGAATAATAAAAAATAAAATAAATAAAAAGGGCTAGATAGATGTCTTAGCAGTTAAAGCACTTGCCTGAAAAGGCAAAAGACCCAGGTTCAATTCCCCAGAACCCACATAAGCTAGATGCACAAGGTGGCATATGCATCTGGAGTTCAATTACAGCGGCTGGAGGTCCTGGCACACCCATTCTCTCTCTCTACTTGCCTCTTTTGCTCTCTCAAATAAATGGAAAAAAATAAACATTTTTTTAAAAAAGAGGCAAAAGAGCCGGGCGTGGTGGCGCACGCCTTTAATCCCAGCACTCGGGAGGCAGAGGTAGGAGGATCGCCGAGAGTTCGAGGCCACCCTGAGACTACAGAGTTAATTCCAGGTCAGCCTGGACCAGAGTGAGACCCTACCTCGAAAAACAAAACAAAACAAAACAAAAAAAAAGAGGCAAAGGCTGGAAAGATGGCTTAACAGTTAAGGCACTTGCCTATGAAGCCTAAAGACCAAGGTTCAGTTACCCAGTACCCATGTAAGTCAGATGCACAACGTGGCACATGTGTCTGGAGTTTGTTTGCAGTAGCTGGAGGCCCTAGTGCACCCATTCTATCTCTCTATCTGCCTTTGTCCCCTTTATCTCTCTCTCTCTAAAAGAAAAGAGACAAGTTCAAGGCTACCCTGAGACTACTTAGTGGTCAGCCTGGGCTAGAGTGAGAACCTACTTCTGAAAAAAAAAAAAAAAAAAAAAAACTGGTATGTTGGCACACACCTGGAATCCCAGCACTTGGGAGGGACAATTGGATCAGAATTCTGTTCAAGGTCAGTGTTGGGTGCTTCGAGAGTTTGTAGAGGCCAAGGTGAGTTACACTAGACTATGTCAGAAAAAAAAATAAAAGTGATAAATGAGCCGGGCGTGGTGGTGCACGCCTTTAATCCCAGCACTTGGGAGGCAGAGGTAGGAGGATCACCGAGAGTTCGAGGCCACCCTGAGACTACATAGTGAATTCCAGGTCAGCCTGGACCAGAGTGAGACCCTACCAAAAAAAAAAAAAAAAAAAAAAAAAAAAAGTGATAAATGGAGGTCAGGTGTGGTGGCACACACCTTTAATCTCAGCATTTGGGAGGCAGAGGTAGGAGGACTGCAAGTTCAAGGCCACCCTGTGGCTACATTGTGAATTCCAGGTCATCCTGGACTAGAGTAAAGCCCTACTTCAAAAACGCAAAAACAAAGCCGGGCATGGTGGTTCAAGCCTTTAATCCCAGCACTCGGGAGGCAGAGGTAAAAGGATTGCCTTGAGTTCGAGGCCACCCTGAGACTACATAGTTAATTCTAGGTCAGCCTGGGCCAGAATGAGACCCTACCTTGAGAAACAAAAACAAAAAAAAAAACTAAAAAATGGAGGCCTGGCTGTGTATCTTTGTGGTAGCATGCTTGCCTACCATGTGTGCGGTTCCAGGTTTTAATCCCCAGCATCATCAAAAATAAAACAGAGTAAGTGACAGAAGAGGCAGGGTACAAACTCTTCTCAAGGCTCATCCTCTAAACAGCTCAAGCAGGAGGAACAATCAGTAAGTGATGGGGCTTCTCTTGGACAGATGCCAAAGGAAGTACATCTGTATCTTGCTCGAGGCCTGGTCCACAATACACAGAATATTGCAAGCTGAATAAGCATTACCTCCATCTCCACACACTGTTCCCTTGGTGGTGATCTCATCCAGTCCCATGGCTTTCAATGTCGCCTATAAACGGATGAATCTCCAAATTATAGCCTAGGCTGGATGTTTTCCCAGAACTCATATATCCAATTGTACATTGGACACTTGCACTTGCAGTGCCTTAAGCTTGTCGGGGATGAGGGGGAAGAAAACGTGTCAGAAGTATCTTAAACTAAATATAAACAAAATGAAACTTTTTGTTTCTTCAGCTCAATCTCTTTTTTTTTTTTTTTTTTTTTTTTCGAGGTGGGGTTTCACTCTGGCCCAGGCTGACCTGGAATTCACTCTGTATTCTCAGGCTGGCCTCGAACTCACGGTGATCCTCCTATCTCTGCCTCCCAAGAGCCCGGCTTCAATCTATTTTTTTTTTTTTTTTTTTTTTGAGGTAGGGTCTCACTCTGGCCCAGGCTGACCTGGAATTAACTATGTAGTCTCAGGGTGGCCTCGAACTCTTGGCGATCCTCCTACCTCTGCCTCCCGAGTGCTGGGATTAAAGGCGTGCGCCACCACGCCCGGCTCTCAATCTATTTTTAAAATATATTTTATTTATTTATTTGAGAGAGAGAGAATGAGCATGCCAGTGGCATTCAGCCACTGCAAATGAACTCCAGATGCATGTGCCATGATATGGATCTGGTTTACATGGGTCCTGGAGAATTGAACTGGAGTCCTTTGGTTTTGCAGGCAAACACTTTAAACACTAAGCCATCTCTCCAGCCCTCAATCTACATTTTTTTTTTTTTAGGTAAGCTCTAGTTCAGGCTGACCTGGAATTCACGATGTAGTTTCAGGGTGACCTCAAACTCATGGTGAACCTCCTACCTCTGCCTCCCAAATGCTGGGATTAAAGACGTGTGCCCCCACACCCAGCTGCTCAATCTATTCTTTTTTTTTTCTTCAATTTTTATTTATTTATTTGCAAACAGAGAGAGAAAGAGATAGAAGAGAGGCAGACAGAGAGAGAATGAGCACACCAGGGCCTCTAGCCACTGCAAACGAACTTCAGATGTATGTGCCCCTCATGCATCTGGCTTACGTGGGTCCTGGAGAATTGAACCAGGATCCTTTGGCTTCGCAGGCAAATGCCTTAACCACTAAGGCATTTCTCCAGCCCTTTCTTTATTCTTTTCTTTTCTTTTCTGTAGTGTTCTTTTCTTTCTTTCTTTTTCTTTTTTTGTTTGTTTTTTTGAGGTAGGGTCCCAGTCTAGCCCAGGCTGACCTGGAATTCACTCTGTATTCTCAGGGTGGCCTTGAACTCACGGAGATCCTCCTACCTCTGCCTCCAGAGTGCTGGGATTAAAGGCATGCGCCACCACGCCAAGCTCTTTCTTTTTTTTAAAGAACTCAATCTATTCTCATTGCTTAGGCCACATGCCTAGATGCATCATTCTCTTTTTCCTTTTCTTTCTTTTGAGATAAAGCTGGGCATGGTGGCTCATGCCTTTAGTCCAAGGAGGCTGAGAGAGGAAGATCTCCATAATTTTAAGGCCAACCTGGACCACAGAGTAAGTTCCAAATCAGCCTAGGCTAGAGACTCTGCCTGCCCGCCCCACAAAAAAATTGAGGGCTGGAGAGATGGCTCAGGGGCTAAGGTGCCTGCCTGCTAAGCCTAAGAACACTGGTTCCAATGTCCAGTGGTTCCAATCTCCAGGTCCCATGTTTAGCCAGATGCAAAGTGAGGCAAGGGCGCAATGCCACACTTGCCCACAAGGGGGTGCACGCATCTGGATTTCTTTCACAGCAGCTGAGAGACTGCTGGCGCTCGCATCTCTGTCTTTCTCTCCCTCTGTCTATCTCCCTCTGTCTCTCTCTCTCCAAAAATAAATAAAAAATAATAAAGAAAAATTGAGATGGGGCTCCTACTATGTTGCCCAAGCTAGTCTTGAATTCGTGGGCCCAAGCCATCCTCCTACCACTTACCTTTTGTTACAGTCAGCTTTGTGTTTCTGGGACAACTAGAAGTACATTATGGGAGGGAAAGGGTTTATTTCAGGCTTACAAATTCCAGGGAAACACCATCAATGGCAGAAAAAACTGGCTCATCTTCATAGATTTTTCCCAAGCAGAGAGACACCATCAAATAGCCAGCAAACACCAAAAAGCATGAAGAGCCAGAGCTCCAAACTGCTCTCCTCACACCTTAGGGCTGGGCTCCAAGATTCACCCCCAGTGACACACCCCGTTAATGGGAACTGCCTGCTAGGGGCTTAAGTTGCAAGCACAATTTTTTTTTTTTTTTTGGCTTTTTGAGGTAAGGTCTCACTGTAGCTCAGGCTGACCTGGAATTCACTCTGTAGTCTCAGGGTGGCCTCAAACTCATGGCGATTCACCCCCTTGTGCATCCTGTGGGTCCTGGAAAATCAAACTAGGATCTTTTGGCTTTGCAGGCAAACTCCTTAATTGCTAAACCTCTCTCTCCAGCCCCTAAAGTCACCAGTTTCTTTTATATATATAAAATAATATATTATATTATAATATTATAATATTAAATAATTATAATTAATTATAATAATTAATATATAATATTATAATATATTATAAAATAAATATTATATTATTTGAGCTGGGCGTGGTGGCGCACACCTTTAATCCCAGCACTTGGGAGGTAGAGGTAGGAGAATCGCCGAGAGTTCGAGGCCACCCTGAGACTATATGGACCAGAGTTGAGACCCTACCTCGAAAAACAAAACAAAACAAAAGAACCAAAAAAAAATATTTATTTGAGCCGGGCGTGGTGGCGCACGCCTTTAATCCCAGCACTCGGGAGGCAGAGGTAGGAGGATCGCTGAGAGTTCGAGGCCACCCTGAGACTACATAGTGAATTTCAGGTCAGCCTGAGCCAGAGTGAGACCCTACCTCAAAAACCAAAAAAAAAAAAAAAAAAAAAAAAATTTATTTGAGAGAGAGGCAGAGAAAGCCAGAGAATGGGTACACCATGGCCTCTAGCCAGAGCAAATGATGCATGTGCCACCTTGTGTATCTGGTTTACATGGGTACTGGGAAATTAAACCTGATTCTTTAGGCTTCACAGGTAAGAGCCTTAACCAATAAACCATATCTCCAGCCTCTAAAGTTACCAGTTTTGAGAGCAATGGAGCTTCTCTCGGATCTGATTGAGCTTAGCTTATGGGTCAGAGTGCCAAATACTCAATGGTCTCAAACTGTAGTCTTCCTATCCCCTAAGGATAATGAGTATAGATTCAGCATTAGAACAAGTTCAACCAGGGTTTACTAGCAAAAGAGACATGGTGGCACACGTCTTTAATCCCAGCACTGGGGAGGCAGAGGTAGGAGTATTGCTGTGAGTTTGAGGCCACCCTGAGAATAGTCAATTCCAGGTCAGCCTGGGGTAGAGTGAGACTCTACCTTGAAAAACCAATAAATAAATAAATAAATAATAAAAGAGAGGTGAAAGCAAAAATGGATGAGCTACCAAGCAAAAGGGGACCCAAGTCAGTTACTGAAAGGCTTGGATCAGGGCTTTTTATATCCTTGGGAATGTAAATGACTGTCTATCAAGGTGGACTGGATTGGTTACTTTGAATGTATGTGAAGGCTCCTGATAGGCTGATGAGCTAGACCTCTGTTTACTTTGTTCAGGCAGGCAACATCTGGAGGTCAACATGAGTCAGGGCTTTTGTGTTTTTTTGGGTCTGCAACTCTATTTTTTTAATTTTTAATCATTTTATGTATTTATTAGATACAGATGGACAGAAAGAGAGAGAATGGGCGTGCCAGGACCTCTAGCCACTGTAAAGGAACTCCAGATGCATGCTCCACAATGTGCATCTGGATAACGTGGGACCTGGAGAATCGAACCTGGGTCCTTAGGCTTTGCAGTCAAGCACCTTAACCACTAAGCCATCTCTCCATCCCTTTTTAAATTTTTGAGTGAAAGACAGAGAGAAAGAGATAATGGACACATCAGGGCCTTTCAGCCACTGTGAACCAACTCCAGACGTGTGTGCCCCCTTGTGGTGCTGGGTAACATTGTGTGACACTTGTGGCATTTTGCATCTGGCTACATAGGATCTGGGGATTCTAACATGAGTCCTTAGGCTTTGCAGGCAAGTGCCTTAACTGTTAAGCGGTCTCTCCAGCCCACCTACAACTGTTTTTTTTTTTTTTTTTTTTTTTTTTTTTTTTTTGAGGTTGGGTCTCACTCTGGCCCAGGCTGGCCTCGAACTCACGGCGATCCTCCTACCTCTGCCTCCTGAGTGCTGGGATTAAAGTCGTGTGCCACCACACCAGGCAACTGTTTTTGAGTACCTGCATACAAGATGGAGGCTGCCTTACTCATAATCCCTACCCACGCAACCTCTTAATAAATGTAATGCAAATATTGAAATATTGGTCAGAGTTTATTTAAGATGGTGGAAGTATAGTAATGGAAGGAAAAAACAGGTTAAGACAAGAGGCAAATGAAGAAAATAAAAAATATTGACTGGCAATCTGTTCCTTAAAGATTGAGATAAACATTCCCAAAAAGGTGTTGTCTCAGCTGTATTTAAAGTTGAAGGCAGGGGTGTTATGGTGGGGACCCCCAGGGAAGACCACACAGACTCGAAGTAGTAGGAAAGGAATCTTTATTGGCCGGCTGGCGACTACATCCAGGACAGAACTAGAGAGCCTGAATGCAGTGCTAGGGTGTACTTCAGGTCCCCCTTTATAGGCGAAAACCTCAAGATTGCACATCGTAGTTTTGCATTTCACAAGTTCAGTAATCATAATCTTACGAAAGCAAGAGTTAATTTTAATTGAGTTTTAGAAAAGAAAAGAGGAACTTTCCCGGAATCCCTCCCTGCAAGCCAGCATCAGTTAATACAGAAGCTAAAAGATTGCATTTAGCAATAGAGAGAAAAACATCTTCTCTTTTTTTTTTTTTTTTTTTGGTTTTTCGAGGTAGGGTCTCACTCTGGCCCAGGCTGACCTGGAATTAACTATGTAGTCTCAGGGTGGCCTCGAACTCACGGCGATCCTCCTACCTCTGCCTCCCAAGTGCTGGGATTAAAGGCGTGCGCCACCACGCCCGGCAAAACATCTTCTCTTGTTTTAAAGCAAGCCAAGCATAAAAGCTCAAGTGTAGGTGAGATCTCATCCTAAGGCACCAACTATGCCCTTTTCTAGCTTAGGTCCTTTATCACAGATGAATGGTGCCACTGGGTCGCAGGGACCACCGTTCCACTCCACGGTTCCAGCTCCTCCGCGCCGCCGTCACTGCTGCGGCTGCTCTCTGAATCACTCACGGTACCCCTAGGCGCCACCACAGTAAGCTGCCGCAAAGGATTGTGGGAGCAAAGGTCCCTTGTTGATTCCCTCACAGGACCCACGTGATAGCGGGGAAGCGCAGAGCATTATGGATATTGTAGTTCTGAGTCCTCCACTGGCCGTAAATTGTCCTGTGAGGTAGAGGCGGTGGTAAAAGTGGAGTGTAGAGTGTTGTAAGGACAATTGCAACTTCTCCAATCTGTCTATTTTTTTTTTTCTTTTTTTGGTTTTTCGAGGTAGAGTCTTGCTCTAGTCCAGGCTGATCTCGAATTCACTATGTAGTCTCAGGAGGACTTCAAACACAGCAATCCTCTTACCTCCCCCCACCCTACCCCACTCCACCCCACCCCATCCCCAGTTCTGGGATTAAAAGTGTGCGCCATCACGTTGGACACCACCTTATTTATTTATTTATTTATTTTTGGCGACAAGCCCAACAAACTGGCCTTTTAAAAAAAAAATGTAGGAGAGAGAGAGAGAAAATTGGCGCACCAGGGCCTCCAGCCACTGCAAGAACTGCAAGTGTTCCCATGTGCACATGTGCGTCCTTGTATTACTTTGTGCATCTGGCTTATATGGGACCTGAAGAGTTGAACATGAGTCCTTAAGCTTCACAAATGCCTTAACTGCTAAACCGTTTCTCTAGCCCTTTTTTTTTTTCTAAAAAGTGGTCCATTTGACCTTTTTTTTTTTTTTTTTTTTTTTTTTTTTTTTTTTTTTTTTGGTTTTGCGAGGTAGGGTCTCACTCTGGTCCAGGCTGACCTGGAATTAACTATGTAGTCTCAGGGTGGCCTCAAACTCTCAGCGATCCTCCTACCTCTGCCTCCCGAGTGCTGGGATTAAAGGCGTGCGCCACTACGCCCGGCTTCGACCATTCTTTTTAAAAAATATTTATTTATTTGGTTGAGAGAGAAAGAGAGTGAGAGGCAAATAGAGAGAATGAGAGAATGGGCACTCCAGCCACTGCAAATGAACTCCAGACACATGCACCACCTTGTGCATCTGGCTTATATAGGTCCTGGGGAATTGAACCATGGTCCTTTGACCTTACAGGCAAGCTCCTTAACAGTTAAGCCATTTCTCCAGCCCCTAGCCCTATTTTTTTTTAATGTGTAGCCCAGGCTGGCCTTGAACTTCTGATCATTCCTGCCTCTCCTTCTTTAGCAATTTTCTACTGGCATCCTCCACCACACTGTTTTTTTAAAATTATTATTATTTTTATTTTTTGAGGTAGGGTTTCACTTTGGCCCAGGCTGACCTGGAATTTACTATGTAGTCTCAGGGTGTCCTCGAACTCACGGTGATCCTCCTACCTCTGCCTCTGAGTGCTGGGATTAAAGGCGTGCTCCACCACGCCTGGCTGCCCCATTTTTTTTTTTAAGAGCAATAGCTTTATTAGGAAAATAAAGATGATATTACTTAGGTTGTAGGATCTGAAAATTCCTATCTTCATTTTCTGGAAGATTTGATTCCTTTCTGTTCATCTTGGTTACTCATCAAATACTAAGTTTAAGATACATAACCATCTATATGCATATTGTTCTTGCCTCAGATCTCACTTCATTCAAGCTGGAGTTGAGCAAAAACATGTTTAAATTTTTCCTCAAGTAATTCCTGACCCTTAGGAAAGACACTGGATCTTTGAGCCAACATATTATTGCTAACAAAACCTGGGGGGAGGTTAAAAAAACCCAAGTGAGGGCTGAAGAGATGGCTTAGTGGTTAAACGCTTGCCTATGGAGCCTAAGGACCCTGGTTCGAGGCTGGATTCTCCAGAACCCATGTAAGCCACATGCACAAGGGGGCGCATGCATCTGGAGTTTGTTTGCAGTGGCTGGAGGCCCTGGCGTGCCCATTCACTCTCTCTCTTTCTCTACCTGCCTATTTCTGTGTCTCTCTATCTCTCTCAAATAAATAAATAAATAAAATATTTTAAAAAAACAGGGCCGGGCGTGGTGGCGCACGCCTTTAATCCCAGCACTCGGGAGGCAGAGGTAGGAGAATCGCCAAGAGTTCGAGGCCACCCTGAGACTACATAGTGAATTCCAGGTCAGCCTGGACCAGAGCGAGACCCTACCTCGCAAAAAACCAAAAAAAAAAAAAAAAAAAAAAAAAAAACAAGTGATGGCCTGAAGAGATGGCTTAGCGGTTAAGGCACTTGCCTGCAAAGCCTAAGGACCCAGGTTCGGTTGCCCAGTACCCATGTAAACCAGATGCACAAGATGGCATAGCGCATGCATCTGGAGTTCATTTGCACTGTCTGGAGGCCCTTGTGCACTGATTTTCTCTCCCTTCCTCTCTCTCTCTGCCTCTATCTCCAATAAATAAATAAATAAATAAATAAATAAATAAATAAATAAATAAATAAATAAAATATTTTTTAACCCCCCAAGTGAAAGCCGGGTATGGTGGCACTTTAATCCCAGCACTCAGGAACCAGAGGTAGGAGGATTACCAGGAGTTTGAGGCTACATAGTGGAATCTAGGTCAGCCAAAGCTAGAATGAGACCCTACCTCAAAAAAACAAACAAACAAACAAAAAGTGAAATGCTCCAGATAATACATAGTCAAGCCAGGTGTGGTGGCACACGTCTTTAATCCCAGCACTGGGGAGGCAGAGGTAGGAGTATTAACAGGAGTTTGAAGCCACTCTGAGAATACAGAGTGAATTCCAGGTCAGCCTGGGCTAGAGTGGGACACTACCTTGAAAAAAAAAAAAGAAAGGAAGGAAGAAAAAGAGAAAAAAACAGATAATACATAGTCATCCACTCTAGTCTTCATTTTCTCAGGTGATTGAATATTTTCATTGCCAGTCAGAGTGAGCTAGTTTGATTCATCATAGAATTTTTTTCTATTTATTTATTTATTTATTTATTTATTTATTTATTTATTTATTGGTTTTTCAAGGTAAGGTCTCACTCTAGCACAGGCTGACCTAAAATGCTCAGGGTGGCCTTGAACTCACGTTGATCCTCCTACCTCTGCCTCCCTAGTGCTGGGATTAAAGGTATGCACCACCACGCCTGGCATTTTGTTTTTTGTTTGTTTTGTTGTTTTGTTTTTTTAATTTTTGTTTATTTATTAGCAACAGACAGACATAGAGCCAGAGAGAGAGAGAGAATGGGCACACCAAGGCCTCCAACCACCGCAAACGAACTCCAGATGTATGCACCACCTTGTAAATCTGGCTTACGTGGGTACTGGGGAATCAAGCCTCGAACCGGGGTCCTTAGGCTTCACAGGCAAGCACTTAACTGCTAAGCCATCTCTCCAGCCCCTGTTTGTTTTTTTGAGGTAGGGTCTCACTGTAGCCCAGGCTGACTTGGAATTCACTATGTAGTCTCAGGGTAGCCTGGAATTCACAGCGATTCTCCTACCTCTGCCTCCCAAGTGCTGGGATTAAAGTCATGTGCCACCATGCCTGGCCTTCAGAATTATTTTTTAATTAAATTATTATGTTTATTTAGGGAAGTACAGAACCAAGGAAAGGAAAAACCATAAAAAGATAGAAAAGAAAAGAAAGTAAAAAGAGCTCCTGCCATATGGAAGACAGGAGAATGCACCACCTTGTGCATCTGGCTTTACATGGGTACTGGGGAATTGAACCTGAGTCCTTTGGTTTTTCTGGCAAGCACCTAACTGCTAAGTCATCTCTCCAGCCCAAGGCCTGGAGAATATAATAAAAAATTTGTTTCCTCAGTTGCAGTAACCACATTTTAAGTTTCCAGTAGCCAATGACTACCATATAGAAGTTTCTTCAATGTAGAAAGTTCTGGGCTGACATTGTAGAAATCAGTGTGGAGGTTCCTGAGACAGCTAAATAGAGATCTACCATATGACCCAGCTATACCACTCCTAGGCATATATCCTAAGGACTTGTCTCACTGCCTTAGAGATACTTGCTCGACCACGTTTATTGCTGCTCTGTTCACAATAGCTAGGAAATGGAACCAGCCTAGATGTCCCTCAACTGATGAGTGGATAATGAAGATGTGGCACATTTATACAATGGAGTTCTACTCAGTGGTAAAGAAAAATGAAGTTATAAAATCTGCAGGAGTGGTGGCGCACGCCTTTAATCCCAGCACTTGGGAGGCAGAGGTAGGAGGATCGCCGAGAGTTCAAGGCCACCCTGAGACTACGTAGTTAATTCCAGGTCAGCCTGGGCCAGAGTGAGACCCTACCTCGAAAAAAAAAAAAAAAAAAAAAAAAAAAAAAAAAAAAAATCTGCAGGAAAATGGATGGATCTGGAAAAGATTATACTTAGGGAGGTAACCTTGGCTCAGAAAGCCAAACGTCACATGTTCTCTCTCATATGTGGATCCTAGGTATAAGTGATTGGACTTCTATGTGAATAAAAATAAAACTCAGTAGCAGAAGCCTGTCAACTAGAAAGGGGATATAAAGGGAACAGAAAGGGAGGGAGGGGGTACTTAATAGGATGGTATTGTATATATGTAAGTAGAACAGATTAATAGGGGTGAAAAGGCCTAAGTGAGGTCAGGGGAAGAGACTGAGTAAAGGAACGGTGGAGGGAGGGCTAATCAAAATCTAAAAGGATATAAATAAGTCATATGGAAACCTACTTTTTTGGACAATGGAATATTCAGAAGCCATAGATTGTTACTAGAAAAATTTCAGTGCCAGGGATGGGATACCGTCCAGTGAGGAGTTGGCCAGGGAGGTCACAGATACCCCCAAAACATTATAGGCCATTGCTGAGGCCCTTGGTTTCCCACCAGGATTAGACGGTAAGACCCTATTGCTGAAGACTCCACATACTTGGGTGGCAAGTTCACTGAGAAGTCCTGCTGGAGCTGAGCTGAAAACCTCCTCCATGTGGACCAGCTGACAGAAAGTTGGAAAAAGCTACACTGCATGCAGTTCAATGGGAGAGAGAAAACACCTGTGAAGGTACTCAATTGTGAACACTGCAAGCTTTAAATTTGGCCAGCCAGGCCAAAAAAGCCAATGGGTGCAATAGTGGCATGTCTGTTATGAGGGAAACCAACCTCTCTCTAATTAGATTGGAGGCCTGCTCCATGGGAGGGAATACATCCCTGATACTGAAAACGTACGACAGGAGTAGTCATGAGCCCTAAGGGTATAACGTCGGCTGGTGTCTGGTTAAATGTATATACTATGCTCACCAAACTGCCCAGTAAGCACTTCTCTTGATGTCCACACCCATATATTAATGTTACTCTCACTTTTTTTTTTTTTTTTTTTCGTTTTTCGAGGTAGGGTCTCACTCAGGCCCAGGCTGACCTGGAATTAACTATGTAGTCTCAGGGTGGCCTCGAACTCTCGGTGATCCTCCTACCTCTGCGGGTGCTGGGATTAAAGGCATGCACCACCATGCCTAGCGTGCTACTCTCACTTTTGTTTAGAGAAGCGTCTCTTTTCAGATGGTGGCAACCTTGGAATGACTCAGAAGGCACCATGGTGCTGAGAAGAAGAGATATAGGAGTGCTCAGCACTGAAACATCTCAAACCCATCTTCCAAGGCTCAGGGTCCATTGCTGAAGAAGGGGCAGAAAGAATATAAGAGTCAAAGGAAGAGTAGGACTCCTTACAATGTGCTCCTCCAGACACAAAATGGCCTGGATATCCAGGACCTCAAAGTGCCTGACACTACCTACACAAGTCCATCATAATAGGAGGTAAAGATCATGACATCAAACTGAAAAGAGAGACTGACTGAGAGGGGGAGGGGATATGATGGAGAGTGGAATTTCAGAGGAGAAAGTGGGGGGAGGGAGGGAAGTACCATGGGATATTGTCTACAATTAAAGAAGGTGTCAATAAAAAAATACTCGGGAGGCAGAGGTAGGAGGATCGCCTAGAGTTCAAGGCCACCCTGAAACTACATAGTTAATTCCAGGTCAGCCTGGACCAGAGTGAGACCCTACTTCAAAAACCAAAAATAAATAAATAAATAATAAAATAAAATAAAAAAAGAAAGTTCTGGGCTGAGGCTGTAGATCTATGTGCAGACTGTTCCTGTCACAATGTACGAAGCCTTGACTTTTATCCCCAAGCATCACTGGGCAGAGTAGTGCATGCCTGTAACCCCAACACTTAAGAGCTGTGTAGGCCGGGCGTGGTGGCGCATGCCTTTAATCCCAGCACTCGGGAGGCAGAGGTAGGAGGATTGCCATGAGTTCGAGGCCACTCTGAGACTACATAGTTAATTCCAGGTCAGCCTGGACCAGAGTGAAACCCTACCTCGAAAAACCAAAAAAAAAAAAAAAAAAAAAAAAAAAAAAGAGCTGTGTAGGCAGGGGGATCCGAAGTAAAAGTCATTTTCATCCACATAGTGCATTTGAGGCCAGTCTATATGGGCTTTGTGAGATGCTGTCTCAAAAACATAAAGTATCACTTAGCAGTTAAGGTGCTTGCCTGTGAAGCCTAAGGATCTATGTTCCACTCCCCAGATCCAAGGTAAGCCAGACGCACGCACAAGGTTACACATGCACACAAGGTGGTATACATGTCTGGAGTTCAATTACAGTGGCTGGAGGTTCTGGTGCACCAATATAATTTTTTTCTCTCCCTCTCATAAAAAAAGGTCAGGGCTGGAGAGATGGCTTAATGGTTAAGGCACTTGCCTGCAAAACCAAAGGATCCCGGCTTTATTCCCTAGAACTCATGTAAGCCAGATGCACGAGGTGGCTCATGCATCTGGAGTTCATTTGCAGTGGCTGGAAGCCCCGGTGTGCCCATTCTCTAGCGTTGGTGGTATAGTGGTGAGCATAGTTGCCTTCCATTCTCTTTTCTCTCTATCTGCCCCCCAGGTGTGGTGGCACATGCCTTTAAACCCAGCACTTGACAGGCAGAGACAGAAGGATTGCCATGAGTTCAAGGCCACCCTGAGACTACAGAGTGAATTCCAGGTCAGGCTGAGCTAACGAGAGACCCTTCTTCGAAAAAACAAAATATATAAATAAATAAAACATTTAAAATAAAAAAGGCCAGTCTGTTGGGTTTGCCTCAAAAAAAAGTTTCAGGGCAGCACTGAATTTTTCTTTCTTTCTTTCTTTTCTTTTTTTTTTTTTTTTTTTGGTTTTGCGAGGTAGGGTCTCACTCTGGTTCAGGGTGCCCTGGAATTCACTATGTAGTCTCAGGGTGGCCTCGAACTCTTGGCGATCCTCCTACCTCTGCCTCCCGAGTGCTGGGATTAAAGGCATGGCACCACCACGCCCGGCTTGAATTTTTCTTTTTTAAACAATTTTAAATATTTTTCTGGGCTCAACTGCTGACCCTTGCACGGACGCCACCAGCCCCGGCCCTCGACTGCACCATGTCAGGCTCCTCTGGAGTCACTGCCATGAAGAAGGTGGTTCAGCAGCTCTGGCTGGAGGCTGGGCTCAACCGCGTGAAGGACTCCCAGGCAGCTGCAGTCTTGAAACAGTTCTGTCTGCAGAATGCTCAGCATGACCCTCTGCTGACTGGAGTGTCCTCAAGTACAAACCCCTTCAGACCCCAGAAAGTCTGTTCCCTCTTGTAGTCAAATCTTCAGAGGTTTCCTAAACCACTCTTCATGAACCAGTGAATATTCAAGAAAACTAAATTAAAGCCTTTACAAAAGCTTCCTTGAAGCTGGAAAAAGCTGCACTGCATGCAGCTGTATGGGACACAGAAGTCATCAGCAGTGAAAACAGTGGACGCTGAATATTCAAGTTTGACCATATGGGCCCAATGAATGAACAGGCGCAATAATGGCATGTCTGCTCTTGGGGTAACCAACTGCTCCATAATTGGCCTGAAGGCCCTTTCTGTGGGAGGGAATACATACCTGGTACTGAAAAACCTAAGCAAAACTCTATGGCAGGGGAGGTCATGAGCCTTAGGGGTATAAAGCCTGCTCTTGTCTGGCTAAATGTATATATTATTCCCACCAAGCTGCCCTGAAAGCACTACACTTAATGTTCATATTCACATATTAATGCTACTCTCACTTCTGGTTAGAGAAGCTTCTCTTTTCAGATGGCGATGACCACTGGGATGACCCAAAAGGCAACATAGTGCTGAGAAGTAACAGAGGAGTGTCCAGCACTGAAACATCTCTGTCACACCCCCCAAGGTTCAGGATCCATTGTGGAAGAGGGGGCGGATAGAATGGAAGAGCCAAAGGAAGGGTATGAGTCCTTACAATGCAACTGTCCAGACAGAAATTGGCCTTGATACCCATGACCTTGCAGTGCCTAGCAATACCTTCGCAAGACCCTTATAATAGGAGGAAAAGATGATGACATCAAAATAAAAAAGAGACTAATGGAGAGAGGGAGGGAATATGATGGAGATTGGAGTTCTAAAGGGGTATGGGGGCAGGGGAGGGAAATATCATGCATTTTTTGTATGTAAGTATGGAAGTTGTCAATAAAAACAAAAACTTCCCTGTAGAGCTGGAGAGATGGCTTAGCAGGTAAACGCTTGCCTATGAAGCCTAAGGACCCTAGTTCGAGGCTCAATTCTCTAGGACTCACGTAAGCCAGATGCACAAGGGGGTGCATGCATCTGGAGTTTGTAAGCCATCTCTCCAGGCCCACATCTTTGGCCTTGTTAAAAAATATATATTTTATCTATTTATTTATTTATTTTATTTGATAGAGAAAGATGAGAAGAGAGAAAGAATGGGTGCACCAGAGCTT
The DNA here is from genome assembly GCA_036365145.1 of Orientallactaga sibirica. Taxonomy (NCBI): domain Eukaryota; kingdom Metazoa; phylum Chordata; class Mammalia; order Rodentia; family Dipodidae; genus Orientallactaga; species Orientallactaga sibirica. Next base: position 11,639,011 of record JAEOAD010000026.1, read on the forward strand.
CTAGCCACTGTAAATGAACTCCAGATGCATGTGTCCCCTTGTGCATCTGGCTAACGTGGGTCCTGGGGAATTGAACCTGGGTCCTTTGGCTTTGCAGCCCAGCACTGAATTTTTCTGCTTGTGTGCATTGTAACTTCAGGGGAGGAGAGAGGTAAGGGTTCACTAGCTCTTGAAGCACATGAATCCAAGAAGTGAAAATATTAATATGCAAAGCTATTTTTAAAAATAGAGGAAAGGGCTGGAGAGATGGCTTAGCAGTTAAGTGCTTGCCTGTGAAGCCTAAGGACCCTAGTTCGAGGCTCAATTCCCCAGTACCCGTGTAATTCAGATGCACAAGGTGGTGCATGCATCTGGAATTTGTTTGCAGTGGCTGGAGGCTCTGTTGCGTCCATTCTCTCTCTTTCTGCCTCTTTCTCTGTCTGTTGCTAATAAATAAATAAAAATAAAAATCTATGAACCATGCGTGGTGGTGCACGCCTTTAATCCCAGCACTTGGGAGGCAGAGGCAGGAGGATTGCCATGAGTTTGAGGCCACCCTGAGAATACAGAGTGAAATCCAAGTTAGCCTAGGCTACAGTGAGACCCTACCTCCAAAAACCAAAGAATAAAAACAAACAAACAGGGGCCTGGAGAGATGGCTTAGCGGTTAAGTGCTTGCCTGTGAAGCCTAAGGACCCTGGTTCAAGGCTCAATTCCCCAGGACCCGCGTAAGCCAGATGCACAAAGTGGCGCATGCATCTGGAGTTCGTTTGCAGGGGGCGGAGGCCCTGGCGCACCCATTCTCTATCTGCCTCTTTCTCCATCTGTCTGTCGCTCTCAAATAAATAAATAATAAACAAAAAAATTTTTTAAAAACAAATAAACAAACAAACAAAATAGAGGAAAAAGAACCAGGTGTGGTGGCGCATGCCTTTAATCCCAGCGCTCAGAAGGCAGAGGTAGGAGGATCACCAGGAGTTCAAGGTCACCCTGAGACTACAAAGTGAATTCCTGGGCAATGTGGACTAGAGTAAAACCCTACCTTGAAAAAGCAAAAAAGCAAAAAAAAAAAAGAAAAAAAAAAAAAGAAAAATATAAAAAGAAATTTAAAAAAACCATTTGAGGATTCCATCAACGCATTAGCAAAAATAAAGCATACAAGCTGGTACAAATTCAGTATGCTCACTGCCTTAAATACCCTCCTATAAAACCGGGCTCTCCTCTTCCCACCTGTTTAGCCACATTCAAAGAAAATACCAGTTCCTTCATTACCCAAAAATAATGAAAACAATGTTTAAGATTTTTCTGCAGTCTCTTAAGAAAAAAATCAAGGGGGAATTACATTCACAACTACAATGCAAACTTCTTGAATTTTCTTTCCCTTTCTGTCTTTGCATCTTCCCACACTTGGCACTTGGCGTTCCTAAAGCTCTCTACTCCCCCAGTCCAAACACTGCAAATTTCTAATTCAGCTCCTCTGCTTCCCATCCTCCCCTGCATGGCTATTAGCTGTAGCTCTCCAGAAATTATTTATTTAATCAATTTATTTTTGTGTGTGTGTGTGTGCATGAACACACCAGGGTCACCACGCCAGATGCTTGTGCCACTTTTTTTTTTTTTTTTTTTTGAGTTAGGGTCTTGCTCTAGGCCAGGCTGACCTGGAATTCACTCTATAAGGGTGATCTTGAACTCACAGCTATCCACCTACCTCTGCCTCCCAAGTGCTGGGATTAAAGGTGTGCACTGCATCTGGCTTGTACCACTTGTGTGTGTGCGTGTGTGTGTGTGTGCGTGCGCATGTGCCAGGCTTTATGTTGGTGGCTGGGGTATTGAACTCTGCCTGGCAAGCTTTACAAATAAGTGCCTTTAACCTTCTTTCATCTATCTATCTATCTATCTATCTATCTATCTATCTATCTATCTATCTATCTATCTATCTATGGTGGCATTGGTGATCAACCCCAGGGCCTCACACATGCTAGGCAGTGTTCTACCACTGAGCTCAGAAATGTTTTATTTCATGGGCTAGGAAGGTGACTCAGTGGAGAACATGCTTGCTGTGCAAATGTGACCACCTGCATCCTATCCCAAGAACCCACATAAGAGCCAGGCCCTGTAACTTTTATTTATTTATTTGAAAGGGAGAGTGAAAGAGAGAAAGAGGCATACGAGAGAGAGAGAGAGAGAGAGAGAGAGAGAAAGAGAGAGAGAATGGGTGTGCCAAGGCCTTGAGCCACTACAAAGGAACTCCAGACACATGCATCACCTTATGCATTTGGCTTTATGTGGGTACTGGAGAATCAAACCTGGGTCCTTTGGCTTTGTATGTGAGTGCCTTAACCTCTGAGCCATCTCTCCAGCCCCAGATGCTTTAACTCTACCATCTGTAATTCCAGTGTGCCTACTTCAAGAAGTGAGGCAGAAATAGGAGAATCTTATGGGACAGCTAGCCTGGTGAATGCAGAGATAAGCAATGAGAGACCACATCTCAAACAAGGTGAAAGGCGAGGACAGACACCTGAAGTGGTCCTCTGACCTCCACATGCACGCCTCTGCAGTCACACATATCACACAGCAGAAAAAGAAATATTTTTTATTTCATCGCACACGTACAGTGCAACATGACAAACAGCAAGCTCCCAGACTGCTGTGACCAACATATTTCACAGTGGCCCAGCCTACTGTGCTCCTGTCAGCCTGGACCAGTTTCTCCAAGATGATTCATTTTCCCAGTGAATGCTTTCCCCCCTCATCACTTCTCAGTCTGCCTACTGTTGCCAAGGCCATGGTCTGAGAGAATCTCATGGCTGAGACTAACACAGAAGGAAACATCTTACTGGGACTGATGTCACTGGGAAAGGGGAAAAAAAAAAACCAGGCCGGGCGTGGTGGTGCATGCCTTTAATCCCAGCACTTGGGAGGCAGAGGTAGGAGGATCGCTGAGAGTTTGAGGCCACCCTGAGACTACATAGTTAATTCCAGGTCAGCCTGGACCAGAGTGAGACCCTACCTCGCAAAACTTAAAAAAAAAAAAAAAAAACAGATAAGGATGTTTGCGTGTCTTATTTAAGTGTGTAGAATATGTGTGTGGCGAATGCATATTATGTGGAGATATGCACATCCTACATTTGTGTGGAGTCCAGAGGAAAATATAGGATATCCTTTTATCATTCATGCACATGTAGCCTACTCCCTTTAGAGAGATGTGCATGGCCACCCCCAGCTTTCTAGTGGGTTCTGGAGTTGAACTTGGAGGTCTCCAGCCTGAGAGGCCTTCATGTGTAAGCAGCAAGCACTCTTAATCACTGGGCCATCTCCCCAGCGCTGTTTTTTTTTTTTTTCAAGGTAGTGTCTCACTCTAGCCCAGGCTGACCCAGAATTCACTATGTACTCTCAGGCTGGCTTAGAACTCACAGTGATTCCCCCCACCTCTGCCTTCTGAGTGCTGGGATTAAAGGCATGCGCCACCACACCCAGCTTGTATCTGTATATTTTAAGTGAATGCTTCTCCTTGTACCAAGGGCACTCCTGTCAGTCCTGTCCCAACTGTCTGAGGAATGGCCATCTATTGTCATTAGGTCACGAACCTAGAACTGTTTTCAGTGAAAGGGCACAGAGAGGCTAGGATCTTTTAGCCTCTGATCTATCCTTCCTTATGCCCTTCACGTGTATCTGAAAGCACCATTTATCCCTGCACATCAGCTCCCGCACCCCCGCAGATCAGTTCTTTTGGGTTTAGTCTCTTACAATGATATATTACTGTCTAATTAGTCCCCCAAGCTAGGAACCTGAGAATCAATCTGCACTTCCTCTTCAGCCCTCACATCCAAATCAGCTCCACGTTGTGGAAACCTCTCCTTGAGATCTCTTGTCTAGCCTGGCCTGAAAGTGCAGGCCTGAAATTCCCACTACTTGAGACTGAGGCAAAGGATCTCGGGTTCAAGGCCAGCCTGAGCAACTTAGTGAGACCCTGTCCCAAAATAAAAAGTGGCCCAGGGATGTAGCTTGGTGGTAGAGCACTTGTGTAGCATGTACACGGCTCTAGGCTTAATCTCTAGCATAGCAAAATAAAAATTTAAAAATCTCATTTTCCCACCCTCATCACCACCTTATGTCAGGCCATAACCATCTGTTGTTTAGACAACCACCAAGATCTCCTGTGCCTTCTACTCTACCCTATTACTTTCCCGTGTAGCCTGCTAGTCAATAGGGTTATGTGGATTCTGCCCTGACTTATCCTATATTCACCTTTTGGTTAATCCAAGGACACTGACATCCCTCGGAACACAAAGCATCCAACTCCAAAATCACTCAGAATAATATATATAGTGTGTGTGTGTGCTTTCAAGGTAAGGTCTCTCACTCAAGCCCAGGCTGACCTGGAATTGGAGTCTCAGGGTGGTCTTGAACTCATGGCGATTCTCCTACCTCTATCTCCTGAGGGCTGGGATTAAAGGCGTGTGCCACCAAGCCCAGCTGCTGCATGTGTGTTTTATTATTATTTTGCGTGTGTGTGCGCATGCACTCGTGTGATGCCATAGGTGCTCACCTGTGGTGAGGTGCACTCACCTGTAGTGGCCCAAGCTGACCATCAGGTGTCCTCCTGCTCCACTGCTCTTCCACCCATTCTTTTTGTTGTTGTTTTTGTTCTTATTTTTTCAAGGTAGCGTCTCACTCTAGCACAGGCTGAGCTGGAACTCACTCTGTAGCACCAGGGTGGCCTCGAACTCACAGCTATCCTCCTACATCTGCCTCCAGAGTCCTGGAATTAATGGTGTGTGTCACCACACCTGGCTTGTTCTCCCGTGCATATTTATTTATTTATATATTTTTTTAGGTAAGGTTTCACTCTAGCACAGACTGACCTGGATGTAATTCAACTATGTAGTCTCAGAGTGGACTTGAACTCACTGAGATTCTCCTACCTCTGTCTCCAGAGTGCTGGGATTAAAGGCATGTGCCACCATGCCTGGCTCATTCTTTTCTTTTTTCTTATCAGTATTTTTATTTTATTTTTAAATTTTTAAAAATATTTTTTAACTTTTTATTTATTTATTTATTTGCAAAGAGAGAGAGAGAGAGAGAGAGAGAGAGAGAGAGAAGAGAGGCAGACAGAGAGAAAATGGGCGTGCCAGGGCCTCTAGCCACTGCAAATGAACTCCAGATGCATGTGCCCCTCACACATCTGGCTTATGTGGGTCCTGGAGAATCGAACCAGGATCCTTTGGCTTTGCAGGCAAATGCCTTAACCACTAAGCCATTTCTCCAGCCCTATTTTTATTTTATTTTTAAATTATTATTATTTGGTTTTTCAAGGTAAGGTCTTGCTCTAGCCCAGGCTGACCTGAAGTCACTATGTAGTCTCAGGGTGGCCTCGAACTCTCAGTGATCCTCCTACCTCTGCCTCCGGAGTGCTGGGATTAAAGGTGTGCGCCACCACACCTGGCTAAATTTTTTATTTTTATTTATTTATTTATTTATTATTTTATTTATTTACTTGACAGAGAGAGGAAGAGAAAGAGAAAGGGAGAGAATGGGCACACCAGAGCCTCCAGCCCTTGCAAATGAACTCCAGATGCATGTGCCCCCTTGTGCATCTGGGCTTACATGGGTCCTGGAGAATCAAGCTGGGATCCTTTGGCTTTGCAGGCAAACGCCCCAACCACTAAGCCATCTCTCCAGCCACTAGGTGTCATTTTTAAAAATATATTTTATTTATTGATTGATTTGAGAGAAAGAGGCAGAGACAGAGAGAGAAAATGGGCACACCAGGGCCTCCAGCCACTGCAAACTCCAGATGCATGCGCCTCCTTGTACATCTGGCTAACGTGGGTCCTGGGAAATCAAACTGGTATCCTTTGGCTTTGCAGGCAAGCACCTTAACCACTAAGCATCTCTCCAGCCCTCCCCTTTTTTTTGATGCAGGGTCTCACTCTAGACCAGGTTGACCTGTAATTCACTCTGTAGCCCAGGCTGGCCTTTAACTAATTCCCATTCTCGCCACTTCTGTTTGTTTGTTTGTTTCTTTCTTTCTCTTTCTTTCTTCTTTCTCTTCTTCCCTCCTTCCTTCCCTCCCTCCTTCCTTCCTTCTTCCCTCTCTTTCTTTCTTTCTCTTTCTTTCTTTCTTTCTTTCTTTCTTTCTTTCTTTCTTTCTTTCTTTCTTTCTTCTCCTCCCTCCCTCCCTCCTTCCTTCCTTCCTTCCTTTTCTTTCTTTCCAGATAGGGTTTTCACCTAGCTCAGGCTGACATGGAATTCACTATGTAGTCTCAAGGAGGCCTCAAACTCACAGACATCTCCTACCTCTGCCTCCAGAATGCTGGGATTAAAGGCATGTGCCACCACACAGGAGCTCACTATGATACTACGATGTAGTCCAGGCTGGCCTTGAACTCTGATCCTGGGTGCAAAGTTTAGGAGCTAGTTCAGTCTCCTACCTTGGCATTGAAACAGAGCTGTTACAACATTGAGGTCTTAACTTTGAGTCTTAAAGATTTTATATATTAAAAATGACAAGTAGGAGCCAGGCGTGGTGGTGCACGCCTTTAATCTCAGCACTCGGGAGGCAGAGGTAGGAGGATCGCCAAGAGTTCGAGGCCACCCTGAGACTACAGAGTTAATTCCAGGTCAGCATGGACTAGAGTGAGACCCTACCTTGAAAAACCAAAAAAAAAAAAAAAAAAAAAAAAAAAAAAAAGACACCTAGGGGCCTGGAGGGATGGCTTAGCAGTTAAGGCGTTTGCCTACAAAGCCAAAGGACCCAGGCTTAATTCCAGGACCCACGTTAGCTAGATGCACAAGGGGGTACACTCGTTTGGAGTTCGTTTGCAGTGGCTGGAGGCCCTGGCGTGCCTTTTCTCTCTCTCTGTCAAATAAATAAATAAAAATTTAAAAATAAAAAAAAAAATGACACCTGGGGCTGGAGAGATGGCTTAGCGGTTAAGGCGCTTGTCTGTGAAGCTTAAGGACCCAGATTCGATTCCCCAGTACCCAGGCAGGCTACATACACAAGGCGGACCCTGCGTTTGAAGTTCACTTGCAATGGCTAGAGGCCCTGGTGCGCCCATTTCTGACCTCCGCTCAAATAAACATCTTTTTTTTGTTAGTTTGTTTTCTTGAGGTAGGGTCTCGCTCTAGCGCAGGCTGACCTGGAATTCACTCTGTAGTCTCAGACTGGCCTTGAACTCAAGGCGATCCTCCTACCGCTGCTTCCCAAATGCTGGGATTAAAGGCGTGTGGTGGCACTGATGAGGCAGTGGCAGGAGGGTCGCCGTGAGTTCGAAGCCAGTCTGAGACTACAGAGTGAATTCCTGGTCAGCCTGGGTTAGAGCGAGACCCTACCTCGAAAAATCAAACAAAAAAGTAAAATTAAAAAAAAAAAAAAAAAACATATGGGGACAGGGTGGCCCAGGGGACTTACTGACCTGATACTGACCCCTCGGGCCCCCGCGACAAGCTGAGCGCTTGGAGGACTCTTGCAGGTCGCAGCCCGTTCGGCCTGAATCCTTTTCCTCCCGCTCCACGCACGACCCCCACCCCTGATGCCCCCCCACGTCCCCTCAGTGGGTTCTCGGCTTCAGGGATCCCAAATCACTGACCCCCCACGGCCACACGGAAGGCGAGCGACCGCCTCTTAAAGGGGGGAGGGGAGACCGAAGCCCAAGTTTTCTCCCCGCCGGGGGAGCGCACCTTCCCCTGCGCCGCTAGGGGCGGGGCGGGGCGGGGCGCGCGGGCGTCGGCGCACGCGCAGTCCCGACCCCCCGCGTTTCCCCTTTAAGATTCCTTCCGTCTCCTGCGCTCCTTTCGCTCGGACGACGCGTTCCCATAATGCAGTGCGGCTGAGCGCCTGGGAAGCCCGCGGCGGGGAGGGGGGAGGGGGACGAGCCCCGGGGACTGAGGCGGCGGCGGGGGGACGCGGGGCTGCGGCGGGGGCCCGCGGCGTCGGCCTGTGCGGATGTCGGCTTGGGCGGACGAGCGCGGCGGCGAGGGCGACGGGCGCATCTACGTGGGGAACCTTCCGAGCGACGTGCGCGAGAAGGACCTGGAGGACCTGTTCTACAAGTACGGCCGCATCCGCGACATAGAGCTCAAGAACCGGCACGGCCTCGTGCCCTTCGCCTTCGTGCGCTTCGAGGACCCCCGGTGAGGCCCCCTCCCTTGCCGCCGGGTCTGCCCTCCCTCGGGCCGGCCCGCCGCCTTCCCCTCCCCCTGGGCGCCGAGCCCCTCGCCGCGGCCCCGGCTGCAGGAGGAGGAGGAGGAGGAGGAGGAGGAGGAGGAGGAGGAGGGGGCGGCGTCTTCACCCTTCCGACTTCGGCCTGTCTCTTGACCCGTCGTCATTTCCATGATTATTATGACTGTTTTTTTCTTATTTATTTTTTTGGTTTTCCGAGGTAGGGTCTCCCTCCAGTCCCGGCTGACCTGGAATTCACTGTGTAGTCTCAGGGTGGTTTCGAACTCACGGCCACGATCCTCCCACCTCTGCCTTCCGAGTGCTGGGAGTGCGCCTCCACGCCCGGCTTATTATTTTATTTTATTTACTTTTTTTTTTCGAGGTAGCGTTTCACTCTAGCTCAGGCTGACCTGGAATCCACTTGATATTCTCAGGGTGGCCTCGAACTCACCGTGATCCTCCTACCTGTGCCTCCCGCGTGCTGGGATTAAATGCGTGTGCCACCACGTCTAGCTTATTATTACTTTTTTTAGTTTTTACTCTTTTTGGTGTTTTTTTTGTTTGTTTGTTTTGTTTTGTTTTTTTCTCCCTCGAGGGTAAGGATCTTGCTCTGGCCTGGAATTAGTCTCAGGCTGGCCTCGAACTCGCGGCGAGCCTCTTTAACCTCCACGCCTCCACGCCCGGTTCGATGATGATGATGATTATAACTTAAAACAGAAAACTCTAGGCTCCGGGGGCCCGAGTCCCGTTAAAAAAAAAGAGCTCTCCTTCCCTCGAGCCTGGCCAGGGAGGAGGCGCCCTTCGGGATTTGGGGGAGAAGGAAGCTACCCAGGGCTTGCAAACCTCGGACCCCCCAAAGCAATCGAAACAGGCCTGACTCGGCGGAAGGCACAAGGGGGAAGTCGACCCTCCTTTCTTCCTACTCCACTCACCCAGAGGAACAGACGGGGGAGACGTGATGCCTCTGGAGGCCCGGAGGGGTTTCCGGTGCTGGAACCGATCCCACCCCACGGCAGCCCCTTTCGCCACAAAACAGGGTGGGGTGCGGTTAAAACCACCTAAGGGGTTGAGGCTGTAAGATTTCACTTCCCCTCTAACAAGGAGACCTTGCTAGTGGCTAGACATCCAAGGGCATCTTTGTGATTGTTGCAAACTTTGTTGGCTCCTGGGGGCCGGAAAAAGACCCAGGAACATTATAAAATGATTGGTGGTTGTGGTCGTGGTGCCTGGGTTTCAATAAGAGCCTGCTCCCTGTTTTCCCTGCACCGTGCGTGGAGTATGGAAAGCTTCGTCTCTGCCTCCACAGTAGGAATATTGGGTGTCCTGCCGGCCTGCGTCTGAGGTGTCGATTCTGGCTGAGTTTTTAATTTTTTTTTTTTTAGGGGGGGTTTTCAAGATTGGGTCTCGCTCTAGCCTAGGCTGACCTGGAATTCACTATGTAGTCTCAGGGTGGCCTCGAACTCATGGCAATCTTCCTATCTCTGCCTCTCCCAAGGTCTGGGATTAAAGGTGTGAATGACCATGCCCGGCAAGTTTTTCTTTCCTTCCTTCCTTCCTCTTTCTCTTTTTTTTTTTTTTTTTTTTGAGGTAGGGTTTCACTGCAATTCAGGCTGTCCTGGAGTTCACTGTGTGGTCTCAGGGTGGCCTTGAACTCACTGCAATCCTATTTCTTCCTGAGTGCTGGGATTAAAGGCATGCACCACCAAGCCCGGCTGAGTTTTTGATTTTTAAAGAAGGGCTTAGTAAGGGACCTAGAGAGGATACAAATTCCCTGTTCTGCCTTAAAACACAGCAGTTACTGTGTGATATGTTACATCTGTTCACCATATTCTGTTATCACTTGAGAAGCTTCAAACAAAGCCCTTAATACATTAGCATTTTATTTAATATCTACAGCAATCCTATCAGATAGATTTATTGCTTATATTAGAGATAGAAAAAGCTTGATTAAACATTTAAGAAGCCAGGCATGGTGGCACGCCTTTAATCCCAGCTCTCGGGAGGCAGAGATCGGAGGATTGCTGTGAGTTCTAGGCCACCCTGAGATTACATAGTGAATTCCAGGTTAGCCTGGGCTAGAGTGAGACCCTACCTGGAAAAACCAAAACAAAACAAAACAAAAAACCCCAGTTAACTAAAGGCTGGCTACTAAGTGGCAGAAGAATGATACGAAGGCAAGTCAAAGTCTGCTCTTAAGCTCCAGCACCTCCCTCTTCCTCTCCCATACTGCATTATAAATACATTCGGGCAATCGGGGGTGTCCTGGAGGTGCTCCTTAATGCTTTCATTTTCCTTAAATTAACTTTTGGCCTAGTCATTCATTTGTCTTTATTTATTTATTTATTTATTTATTTATTTATTATTATTATTTTTTTGGTTTTGGTTTTTTCGAGGTAGGGTCTCACTCTAGCTCAGGCTGACCTGGAATTCACTATGTAGTCTCAGGGTGGCCTCGAACTCATGGCAATCCTCCTACCTCTGCCTCCCAAGTGCTGGGATTAAAGGCGTGCGCCACCACGCCTGGCTCTTATTTTGTTTTTTTGAGGTAGGGTCTCACTGTAGTCCAGGCTGACCTGGAATTCTCAGGGTGGCCTCGAAATCACTGCAGTCCTCCTACGTCTGCCTCCCAAGTGCTGGGATTAAAGGCGTGCGCCCCCATGCCTGTCACATTTGTCTTTAATTTTAACTTTTTATATTTTGACACAGGGCTGATATTCCTGAGTGTGCTTGATAAGTTGTTATGTGCCTGTGGTACTAATGCCTTCAGCTCAGTTTAGCTCAGCTCAGCTTGTCTACTCTAGCCATTCTTTTTCTCTACTAATAGTGGAGAACCAGCATGGTATTGTTCCTACAGCCTAAGAAAGACTTAGAATATTTATCTCTTGGGCTAGGAGTGTAGCTGAGTTGGACAAGTTCTTGTCTACCTTTTTTGAGGGAGGGTCTCACTCTAGCCCAGGATGGTCTCAAACTCACTGATCTTACAGGTATGAGCATTTGAAGTGCTAGGTTTAGTTCCCAGGATTTTTATTTATGTATTAGAGAGAAAGAGAGAATGGGAGCACCAGGGCCTCCAGCCACTGCAAATGAACTCCAGATGCATACGCCCCCTTGTGCATCTGGCTTATGTGGGTCATGGAAAATCGAGCCTTGAACCAAGGTCCTTAGGCTTTGCAGGCAAGCACCTTAACTGCTAAGCCATCTCTCCGACCTGATTTTGCTCTTTTTTTTTCTTTTTAATTAGGGAGAGCGAGAGATAGAAAGAATGGGTGAACCAGCAGCCTCTCAGCCACTGTGAACAAACTCCAGATGTGTGCACCCCCTTGTGGGCAAGTGCAGCATTGTGCCCTTGCATCATTTTTTGCATCTGGCTAAACATGGGACCTGGAGATTGGAACCGGAGTTCTTAGGCTTGGCAGGCAGGCACCTTAACCACCAAGCCATCTCTCCAGCCCTGCTTTTGCGCCTTTTTAAAAAATTATTCTTTTTCTTCCTTTTTAGATTTTTCGAGGTAGGGTCTCACTCTAGCCCAGGCTGACATGGAATACACTGTGTATCCTCAGAGTGGCCTCGAACTCACAGCATTCCAACCAATTCTGCCTCCCAGTGCTGGGACTAAAGGTGTGTGCCACCATGCCTGGCTCCAAACCCTTTTTTCTGTTGGTTTTTTTTTTTTTTGGGGGGGTTGGTTTTTTAAGGTAGGGTCTCACTCTAGCTCAAGCTGACCTGAAATTCGCTATGTAGTCCCAGGCTGACTTGGGGTTAAAGGCATGTGCCACTATGCCCGGCTCATTTGTTTTATTTTATTTTTAAAAATCTTTTATTTTTATTTATTTGAGAGAGAGAGAGAATGGGTGTTCTAAGCCTTCAGCCACTGCAAACAAACTCCAGATGCATGCATCCCCTTGTGCCTCTGGCTAACGTGGGTCCTGGGGAATTGAACCTGGGTCCTTTGGCTTTGCAGGCAAATGCCTTCATCGCCAAGGCATCCTTCCAGCCCTTTTTGTTTGTTTGTTTTTTGAGGTAGGGTTTCACTCTAGCCCAGGCTGACCTGGAATTCACTATGTAGTCTCAGGGTGGCCTTGAACTCCTGGCGATCCTCCTACCTCTGCCTCCCAAGTGCTGGGATTAAAGGCGTGCACCACCACGCCCAGCTCCTTTTTTTTTTTTTTTTTTTTTTTTTTTTCATTTTTTACTTGAGAGAGAGAGATAGAGAACAGATGCACCAAGGCCTTCAGCCACTGGACACTCAAACTCATAGTGATCCTCCTACCTCTGCCTCCTGAGTGCTGGGATTAAAGGCCTGTGCCACCACGCCTGTCTACTACTTTCTGACTTTTTTTTTTCTTTTCCTGGGGTAGGGTTTCATTCTAGCCCAGGCTGACCTGGAATTCGTTATGCAGTCTCAGGGTAGCCTTGAACTCACGGCGATCTTCCTACCTCTCCCTTCCATGTGCTGGGATTAAAGGTGTGTGCCACCACACCTGGCTACTTTCTGTCTTTTCACATAGGGTCTAGGGATCAGAAATCAAGTACTCAAGGGTTGCCCAGCAAGTGCTTTATCCATTGAGCCATCTCCTCAGTGCCTCCACCTATACTTTGAGACAGTCTCTTTAAATTTTTTTTTTTGTTGTTTTTTGAGGTGTGACTCTCTCTAGCAAAGGCTGACCTGGAAATCACTATGTAGTCTCAGGGTGGCCTTGAACTCATGGTGATCCTCCTACCTCTGCCTCCCGAGTGCTGGGATTAAAGGCATGTTCCATCACACCTGGCTTTAAAAATATACATATATATATTTTATTTATTTGAGAGAGAGAGAAAAAGAGGCACAGAGAGAATGGGCATGCCAGGGCCTTTAGCTGCTCCAAACAAACTCCAGAAGTATGAGCCACCTTGTGCATCTTGTTTATGTGGGTCCTGGGGAATTGAACCTGGGTCCTTTGACTTTGCTTGCAAGCACCTAAACTGCTAAGTCATCCCTCCAGCCCTGGGACAGTCTCTTGCGGAACCTAGAGTTCACTGATTTGGCTAGGCTAGCTAGCTATCCAGTATACCCAGGGATTCTCTGTCTCCCTTCCGACTAGTACTATAGGAGAGCACTACAATGCTCAGCATTTCTGTGGGTGCTGGGAACCTGAACTCAGGTGTTCATGCTTGTTTGGCAACACTGAACCATCTCTCCAGTCCTGAACCCTTTTTAATGGGCTTTTCTTTCCATAGGCTCTATGTCACTAGGCCTTGTGGAAGAATATTAAGGGGCCTAAATGTATGACATACACTTTGAGAAACTGCTCATGAAGGTTAGAGAAACTGATTTCTTGGCAAAATCACTCATCTGTCTACAGTTTTGGGTTTTTTTTTTTTTCTGAATCAGCCCTTTTAAAAACTGTTTATTCATCCATTCCATACCTTGAAAATCATGTGTCTGATCACTGTATTTTTTTTTTAATATGTGTGTTGAAAACAGTGGGTTTCATTATGATTTCTTCACACACATGCATCATGTATTCTGTTCATACTCCTGCTCCCCTCCACTACCCTCTCTTGTTCCTTCTTTCTGTTAGCCGTCAAATTTCAATTCAGTGACATGAAAGATCTTCAACCAAGACCTTGTTTTGATTTTTTTTTTTTTCACCCCTCACACCAAATTTTCCTTCTAAATTAGTCATGCCCTTCACTGAGAAGTAACCAGCCTCCTCACCGGGTTAGGAGCACTAACACCAAACCTTTCTTGGCAGAGATGCTGAGGATGCAATTTATGGAAGGAATGGCTATGATTATGGCCAGTGTCGGCTTCGTGTGGAGTTCCCCAGGACTTACGGAGGTCGGGGTGGGTGGTCCCGTGGTGCAAGGAATGGACCTCCAACCAGAAGATCTGATTTCCGAGTTCTTGTTTCAGGTATGTTCCATTCACAGTGAATAACATGATGCATGTACACTACTTGGCAAAGTCTGGCCTCCAAAGAGTGTTAGCATGGAATATGTGTGGGCTTTTCAGTTCTGTGCTGGCTTGACAGGAAGGCAGGTACCCTGCAAATGAAATTGCACTAGTAGTGTAGCCTAGGTGGAGCATAAACAAATTTCTTACAAAACAGTTTCTTAGTGGCAAGAAGGGACAATGATGGCAAAGCCTTTAGATTGGAATTCTAAAGATGTTTGCATTTGTAATGTACTTTGGTCTCTTGACTTGAAGGAGCCAGATTCAAATAACCAAATTGTGTGGTGGTTGCAAATTTATTAAACAGAAAAAAAAACATGCCCGGCGTGGTGGCGCACGCCTTTAATCCCAGCACTTGGGAGGATCGCCGTGAGTTCACGGCCACCCTGCGACTACAGAGTGAGTTCCAGGTAACAAAAAAATCTCAAAACTTGGAACCTTGGGGATTGGAATGTATAAATAGACCATTTCATTCTAGTGTCAGTGAGTGATGAAATGCTAAGTCTAGAAATTTATGTACCTTTTGGAGAGTAATAGAGTGTTAAGACTTGTGGCTTTCTGCATGTTGCAGAGAAGTTTTGAGCCCCAGTGCAGTGAAATGTATTGAACCTGACACCTTCTAAAGATGTGCATTTCCCACAATCACAGTAGATTCCCAGGTGCAAAGCAGTGCTTGTATCTACCTATCTTGTATCCTTTTGTAATTTTTATTTTATTTTATTTATTTGCAAGCATAGAGAGGAGAGAGAGATTGAGTGTGCCAGGGCCTCTAGCCCCTGTAAATGAACTCCAGAAGCATGCACTACTTTGTGCATCTTGTTTACGTGGGTACTGGGGAATTGAACCTGGGTCCTTAGGCTTTGCAGGCAAGCACCTTAACCACTAAGCAATCCCTCTACCCCTCTTTGTAATTTTTTAATCCTAGAACTCTCTTCCCTCCTTCAGGATGTCATACATTATCTTTTTTTTCTCTCCATGCTGCTCTGAAATCCTGCTTAGAAAACTATTAGGAAATGGCTGCAGTCCTGAGCTGTGAGCAGTAAACACAGCCTTTGAGAGCAGGAGCACATTTCCCTTTCATGACTTCAGGTAGGGTTGTATGACTCCCGACTAGTTTTAGCGTCTGAGTATTGCCTTTTCCCCACTGTAGTGAAGAATGTTGGTGATATCTGATGAGGTACTTTGGTTTGTCAGTCATTTACTCTATAAAAAAATACTTAAATATCTTTTCAGCTACACTTTGGTTATCTTGTTGGTTTGTTTAAAAATTCCTATGTCTTGGGAAACTTGGTCAGGCAAGAAGTAACTGTACTAATAAATTTCATAATGGAAAAAATTGGAGCTCAGTTTTGTATTGATTATGAAAGACAAAAGTTGTAAGCTCTCCGAGATTGTAAACTTTTGGCAGGATGCTCTTTTCAGAAGGTTTGATCTCTAGTATCAGCTTCCCGAGGTGTTTTATCATACATTTCTCTGGTTTTGTGCCTCTTGATAAGATTTTGTGATTGGGGACTCTAAGAATTAAGTGATTCCCAGAGATGAGACCATGGGTAATGCTGGCTCTTTAACAGGGCAGTTAACATGGCTGAAGTATGTGGGCTCTTCTATTTGCCTAGGACTTCCTCCATCAGGCAGCTGGCAGGATCTGAAAGATCACATGCGAGAAGCTGGGGACGTCTGTTATGCAGATGTACAGAAGGATGGAATAGGGATGGTTGAATATCTCAGAAAAGAAGACATGGAATATGCCCTGCGTAAACTGGATGACACCAAATTCCGCTCTCATGAGGTGGGTTCTTGGATCACACTACTTAAGTCTAACATAGCAGTAGGTAGCCGTAACAGGCCATGCATTTGCCTTGTTAAAATTATTTATTTATTTATTTAAGAGAGAATGGATACACCAGGACCTCCAGCCCCTACAAATGAACTCCAGACATATGCACCGCTTTGTGCATCTGGCTTTTATGTGGGTCCTGGCTTTGCAGGCAAGTGGTTTAGCAGTTAAGGCAAAGTCTAAGAACCCAGGTTTAACTCCCCAGTACCCACATAAGCCAGATGCACAAGGTGGTGCATATGTCTGGAGATCATTTGCAGGGGCTAGAGGCCCTGGCATGTCCATTCTCTCTCTCCCCCTCTAAAGAAATAAATAAAATATTTTAAAAAGAAAAATCTGGGCTGGAGAGATGGCTTAGCGGTTAAGCGCTTGCCTGTGAAGCCTAAGGATCCCGGTTTGAGGCTCGATTCTCCAGGACCCACGTTAGCCAGAAGCACAAGGGGGCACATGCATCTGGAGTTCGTTTGCAGTGGCTGGAGGCCCTGGCGTGCCTGTTCTCTCTCTCTCTCTACCTGTCTATTTCTGTATCTCTCTCTCTCTCAAATAAATAAATAATAAAATATTAAAAAAAAAAAAAAGAAAAGAAAAGAAAAATCTATCTTAAGTGAACAAGTCCAGAGTGCTGAAATTAAAGGGTGTGTCACCATGCCTGGCCCAGTTTGGGGTGTATTTGACCAGCATCCAGTGTGTCTTAAAATTCTTCTGATTTGAACTTAGATGTGGATCTTCTAGAAGCCTGGGATCTTGAACTTGGTCCTGCCTAGGGTTTTGATCACATTCTACTTTCCATTTGATTCAGGTGGACACCATGATCTGGCCAATGTGAATCCTGGCTACTTTGCCCTTGGGCTTCCCAAAGGCACATCTGTCAGGTGCTTGCAGTGTATCCACAGTCCCTTAGGTCAGTCCATACATGCAGCAGGCTTCATATATATACCACCAAGCAGGTTATGTTTGCAGCCATCACCTAACTGGCCCCAGGCTTCTCTTTGAAACCTGAACCACCAAGCCTTTTATTTGTTTTATTTTCTTTCTTATTTGTTTACAAGCAGGGAGAGACAGACTGAGACTCAAAGGAGCTGTCGTCTACCATGTTAGTATGTGGATGACCACTCTGTATGTATATGGATGATTCCAGGTTTAGAGGAGCAGCCCAACACAGAAATTAATAAGCAGGAGAAGAATCATGTCCAGTGCTCATCTCAGCAATGCTCACACTAAAACAGAAATACAGAGGAGCATGACCCTGGGCAAGAATGACAGGCAAATTTGTGAAGTGTCCTATATTAAAAAAAAATCGGGGGGCTAGAGAGATGGCTTAGTGGTTAAGGCACATGCCTGTGAAGCCTAAGAACCTCTGAGGCTTGATTCCCCAGGACCCACGTAAGCAGATTCACAAGGTAGCACATGCATCTGGAGTTTGTTTGCAGTGGTTGGAGGCCCTAGTGTGCCCATTCTCTCCCTCTCTGCCTCTTTCTCTCTCGATCGCTCTCAAATAAATAAATTAAAAATAAAAAAAAAATTTTTGTTTTAGTGTGTGTGTGTGTGTGTGTGTGTGTTCAGGTCTTTGTGCAGGTAACAACAATCATTGAGGTCAGATAGCTTGAACCTATATTCTTGTATTGTCAAAAGCTGACAGAGCCCAGCGTGGTGGCGCATGGCTTTAGTCCCAGCACTTGGGAAGCAGAGGTAGGAGGATCACCATGAGTTCAAGGTCACTCTGAGACTACATAATGAATTCCAGGTCAGCCTGAGCTAGAGTGAAACCCTACCTCGAAAAACCAAAAAAAAAAAAAAAAAAAAACAACAACTGACAGAGCTGGGTGTAGTGGGGCACACCTTTAATCAACTTGGCTTGTTAGGTTTTGCAGGCTAGTGCACTAAAACAACTGCTGAGCAATCTCTCCAGCCATTTTTTTTTTTTTTTTTGGGGGGGGGGGTGTTGGAGGAAGACTTGAGGTAGGGTCTCACTCTAGCCCAGGCTGACCTGGAATAATTTACTATGTAGTCTTAGAGTGGTCTTGAACTAAGAGCAACCCACTTACCTCTGCCTCCCAAGTGTTGGGATCAAAGGTATACACCAGCATGCCCAGCTTTTTAAATTTTATTTTATTTTTAAATTTATTTATTTGAGAGAGAGGGAAAGAAGCAGAGAGAGAGAGGCAGACAGAGAATGGGCACGAACTCCAGACACATGCACTACCTTGTGTATCTGTCTTATGAGGGTCCTGGGTTCTTTGGCTTTGCAGGCAAGCTCCTTAGTTACTAAGCCATCTCACCAGCCTGGTTTTTTTTCCCAAGGGAGGTCTCACTGTAGCCAAGGCTGACCTGGAATTTACTCTGTAATCTCAGGGTGGCCTCAAACTCATGGCAATCCTCCTACCTCTGCCTCCTACCTCTGCCTCTGGGATTAAAGGCATGTGCCACCATGCCTGGCGTAGTCTAATTTTTTTTTTAAATTTTGTTTATTTTTATTTATTTGAGAAAGAGGCAGAGAGGGAGAGAATGGGCACACTAGGGCCTCCAGCCACTGCAAACAAACTCCAGATGCATGTGCTACCTTGTGAATCTGCTTACGTGGGTCCTGGGGAATCAGGCCTCAAACAGAGGTTCTTAGGCTTCACAGGCATGTGCCTTAACTGCTAAGCCATCTCTCCAATCCCTCCCCCCCACCGTTTTTTTTTTTTTTTTTTTTTTTTTTTAATATAGAACACTACACAAATTTGCCTGTCATTCTTGCCCCGGTTATGCTACTCTGTATTTTGGTTTTAGTGTGAGCATTGCTGAGATGAGCACTGGACATGATTCTTCTGCTGCTTATTAATTTCTGCTGTTCCTCTAAACCTGGAATCATCCATATGCATGCAGAGTGGTCATCCACATACTAACATGGTCGTAAGACTCTCCAGGAAGCTAGCTATGACAACAGCTATAGTACCTGGCCTATAATCACCATGGGCAAATGATATAACATTAATCTTACACTTTTTTCCCCTTGGGTTTCACTTTTTAAAAAAAAATTATTTTATTTATTTATTGATTGATTGATTGATTTGAGAAAGAGTCAGAATGAGTACAAACTCCAGACACATGTGCCCCCTTGTGCATCTGGTTTATGTGGGTCCTGGGGATTCAAACCGGGGTCGTTAGGCTTCGCAGGCAAACAAATGCCTTAACTGCTAAGCCATCTCTCCAGCCCTCTTAGGTCTCACTTCTAACCTGGAATTCACTATGTAGTCTCAGGCTGGCTTCAGACTCTCAGTGATCTTCCTACCTCTGCCTTCCAAGTGCTGGGATTAAAGGTATGCGCCACCACTCCTGGCTTTTTTCCTTTTCTTTTTTTTTTTTCTTCTTTTTTTTATTTTTGGTTTTTCGAGGTAGGGTCTCACTCTGGCTCAGGCTGACCTTTTCTCAGGGTTTCAAATGGATCCTCCTACCTCTGCCTCCCAAGTGCTGGGATTAGGCGCGCGCCACCACGCCCGGCCTTTTTGCCTTTTCAAAATGGGGTATTAAGAGTGCCTAGGAGACTGGCATGGGTGGCGCACGCCTTTAATCCCACCACTCGGGAGGCAGTGGTAGGAGGATCACTGTGAGTTCGGGGCCACCCTGAGACTGCATAGTGAATTCCAGGTCAGCCTAGGCTAGAGTGAAACCCTACCTTGAAAAACCAAGAAAAAAAAAAAAAAAGTCTAGGGCTGGAGAGATCATGGCTTAGCGGTTTAGTCCAACCTTGAAAAACAAAACAAAACAAAAAAGTGCCTAGTTCCATAACATGGTTAGTTTAATGAGCTAACAATGCAGACACACAGTAAGTACTCATTGTTGACTGTTAGGCAGCCAGGTTAGATATTACTCTTGTCTTACTTTTTCCTCTGCTGTTTGAATTTCAGGGTGAGACCTCCTACATCCGAGTTTATCCTGAGAGAAGCACCAGCTACGGCTATTCACGGTCTCGGTCTGGGTCAAGGGGCCGTGACTCTCCATACCAGAGCAGGAGTTCTCCACACTACTTCTCTCCTTTCAGGCCTTACTGAGACAGGTGGTGGGAATTTTTTGTTTATTATTATTATTATTATTTGGTTGAGTTGAGCTGCTTTGTGCTCAAGAATCTACATTCCAGATTGGTAACTTAGTGTCTTAGGATTTTTTTTTTTTTTTTTTAAGAAAAAAGAAAAACTACGTGATTTCTACCACGACCACCATATTAGCAGTGAGATGTTTTAAACTGCGGAAATTTTGGCCTTGGTTTAGAAACAAGTTGTATATTGTTCACCCTGATTATGGGGGAAAAAATTAGTGCTGTCTTTTTGGGTTACTCTGCTCTGGAGATCAGCAGTTATTGTGACTGAGTTGGCCCATTTTGTTTAGAAATATATTTTTAAAAGTTTAGTAATTGATGTGTGTGGTTGGCTTTGATTAAGTGCATGGATTTCACTAACAGGGACATTGACTAAGGAAAAAAATACACCCTTTGAGTTGCAGTAGCAACTTCTATCCAATTTGTAGGAAGGGAGGAAGAATGGTAATTACTTGGGAATAGTGATAATTGCTTTGGTGGTGTGTACATTTCAAAACCAAGAGCATGTCCAACATTGTTACAATTCAAGATGACCTGGAGCCTGGGGTAGCAGGAGGATAGGATACCTGTGAGTCCAAAGCTAGTGGGCTACAGAGCAAGACCTTATCTCAAATGGGGGGGAATTGGGATTCAGGGTGTGGCACATAAAGGATGGGGGAAAAGGGAATAATGAAAACAAGCCCAGGGCTATTTTTCTTTTATTTAGAGAGAGAGTGAATATTAATATATGTATGCTCCCCGGCCTTTGGCACTGGAAATGAACTCCGACTCATGTGCCATCCTGTGCATCTGGTTTTAGATAGATATTAGGGAATTGAACTCAGGCTGTCAAGCTTTGCAAACAAGCGCCTTTAACTGCTGAATCATCTCTTCAGCCCCTGCCTCCCCCCCCACCTCTTTTTGAGGTAGGGTCTCCAGCCGAGGTTGACCTGAATTCCCTGTGTAGTCTTAGGCCTCAAACTCACAGCAGTCCTCCTACCTTGGGATCTCAAGTGCTTGGCTGTCCCAGTGCTATTTTTGACAATGACTCTTCAGATTTATCTGGTGCTCATATACATAGTATGAATATAATGACTACTGGAGGGAAGATGGTTCCAGGGCAGGGGCTCCCAAACTTTAGTTTATTTAGCCCACTATTCAGACCTTTGTATAGTAAGTGAGTCCTTCGGTAGAAACTAAAAAACAACCATCAGATGACGACTACTGGAGACACACAACTGATAGATAGGAGGGGAGAGAAGAAAGAATAAAGTTTTCCATACTTAACAGGTGAATATTTGTTGCCTTTTCCTTGAAAGAAGTCTCTTGCTTTTTAAAAAAAATATTTATTTGAGAGAGAGAGAATGGGCACACCAGGGCCTCCAGCCACTGCAAACAAATTCAGATGCATGCACCCCCTTGTGCATCTGGCTTATGTGGGGCCTGGATAGTCAAACTGGGATCCTTTGACTTTGCAGGCAAACGCCTTAAGCACTAAGCCATCTCTCAAGGTCCTAACCAGGAGCTCACTGCCTTGTTTTGTCTAGATGTTTCACAGCTGTCTTCAGAAGAGCCAGTTGCTAAGAAATGTTTCTTCGTTTTCCCCAGGAAACTGAAGTTGAAGCATTAGCGTTGATAACAAAATACCATCGTTGTGTTTATAGGTGTCCCTTCCAAGGATAGCTAATCAGCTATGGGAGAAGGGATCTTGTTTACCAAGCTTTGGCAAAGGGATATTACCTGTTAGAAAACAAGAAAGAATGTTAGAATTGAGCCTCCTGTCCAGCTGGCTGTTCTAAAGTAGCTGGTTCCTTGGTTTTCATGGAAAGCAATGGAAGCATAGCTGCTATCCTGTTTTTCTATATTAGAGAATCTGAAAGAATCTAAATGGTAAGAGCAGCTACATTCACACTTTTCTAAGGAGCACAGGCAGGCCATATGTGTATGCAGGGAGGAATAGAAAACATTCTGTCCCAAGAAGCAAAGTGTGAAGCAAGGTTCTGTTTACAAGATACCATCGATCAGTAGATGGACCTGATGAAGCAGCAACTACTGTCCAGCCTGAGATGGCAAGATTCTAAAATCCTGTGCCTCTGCAGGTAGCTGAGGTAAATCAGACATATGTTTGGCATTTAGCTCACTTTGTTACTTGTGTTTCCATCCTTGCTTCAACCAGAGCTTTCCTTTAATTGACTGGTCTCAATGAGACCCTTGAAGTTAGCCTTGTAGCTGACCAGAGTTGGGTGTTTTATATGGCACCTGTTCACAATGCCACCATCCTCTCCTCTTGGAAGTCCCAAACTGCAAGCTGCACAGGAGATAAAAAGCCAAACTACTCAAGCTTTTGGAGTTTACTGTTGGCCCAGTGGGCTAGAGAGATAACCTAGAGGTTAAGGCCGCTTGCCTGCAAAGCCTAAGAACCCAGGTTTGATTCCCCAGGACCCATATAAGCCAGATGTACATGGTGGTGCATGTGTCTAGAGTGCATTTGCAATGGCTAGAGGCCTTGGTGTGCCCATTCTCTCTCTAAAAAATAAAAGTATTTACAGTGAGATCAGAACTGCAAGTCTCCACATCTGGGGCTTGTATGGCTAGCAAGTGCTTTATCTTGCCTGTTTTTTTTGTTTGTTTGTTTTTGTTTTTTGTTTTTAATTTATTTATTTGCAAGCAAAGAGAGAGAGAGAGAATGGGCATGCCAGGGCCTCTAGCCACTGCAAACAAACTCCAGATGCATGTGCCCTCTTGTGCATCTGGCTTACGTGGGTACTGGGGAATTGAACCTGGGTCCGTTGGCTTTGTGAGCAAGCACCTTAACCGCTAAGCCATCTCTCCAGCCTGTTTGTTTTTGCGAACACTTAAAATTTGGGAAATTTACACAAAATGCCAGATACTAAACTCTGAGAAAATGGGCTAATATTCCTCTGGCATTAAAAGAGCAGCAGTAAACTGGGCATGGTGGTACACCCCTTTAATTCTAGCACTTGGGAAGCAGAGGTAGAAGGATTGCTGAGAGTTCAAAGCCACCCTGAGACTACATAGTTAATTCCAGGTCAGCCTGGGCCAGAGTGAGACCCTACCTCAAAAAACAAAAACAAAACAAAATCAATCAAGAAAAAGAGCAGCAGTAAATGCAAGGTGCTCCTTGAGGAAAAGTTCCACTGCACACTGTTATGCCACTCTGTGTAACATGTACCTGGGGGAGCCACAAAATACTCCTCTATGACATGATGGGAGTTTTGTAGTAGTTCTTCAGCACAGTTGCCTTCTCCAACGTTGTCGGATCTCAAGTATACACATCTACGAAACCAGAAGTTCAGGGTTATCTTTTCAGATGAGACTGCAAGGGGGCAGTGTATTCTTAGTTATGACCACTGCTCCAGGGTATAGGAGCAGTGGTCACAAGCAAATCAAACTGGGCATATACCTTTAACCCCAACACTTTAATCCCAGAGGCAGAGATAGGACTGCAGTGATTTCAAGGCCACCCTGAGACTACATAGTAAATACTAGGTCAGCTTGGGCTAGAGTGAGACCCTACTTCAATAAATAAAAAGTAAATTTTAAATGTTGTAATCTTGAGGGAAACACCTGTATATGCACCTACCACACAAACCAAAAAAATACTGAAGGAGAGGAAATGGACCTCTGCTTCCCTCATCCTCACCCCCAAGGGAGGGTTAGGGTATCACTGCTCTATCTAAATTCTGGGACTTACTGTCATTCGACTTTGAGCTACCCTCTCTTATTTATTTATTTAATTTTATTTTATTTTTGGTTTTGCAAGGTAGGGTCTCACTCTGGTCCAGGCTGACCTGGAATTAACTATGTAGTCTCAGGGTGGCCTCGAACTCTCGGCAATCCTCCTACCTCTGCCTCCTGAGTGCTGGGATTAAAGGCGTGCGCCACCATGCCCGGCTTATTTTTATTTTTATTATTATTATTATTATTATTATTATTATTATTATTATTATTATTGGTTTTTCAAGGTAGGGTTTCACTCTAGCCCAGGCTGACCTGGAATTCACTATGTAGTCTCAGGGTGGCTTTGAACTCACAACAAACCTCCTACCTTTGCCTCCCAAGTGCTGCAATTAAAGGCATGTGCCAGAATGCCTGGATTGATTGATTGAATTTTTTGGTTTTTCAAGGTAGAGTCTCACTCTAGCCCAGGCTGACATGGAATTCACTGTGTAGTCTCAGGGAGCCACAAACTCACAGCAACCCTTCTCTGCCTCCCAAGTGATGGGATTAAAGGTGTGAGCCACCACACCTAGCTTTTTTGTTTTATTATTTACTTTAGAGAAAGAATTGGTGCACTAGGGCCTCTGTCATGGCATATGAACTCCAGATGCTTGCACCACCCAGTGGGCATGTACAAAACCTTGTGCTTGCCTTACCTTTGTGCATCTGGCTTATGTGGGATCTGGAGAGTCAAACATGGGTCCTTAGGCTTTGCAGGCAAGCACCTTAACTGCTAAGACATCTCTCGAGCCTCTGTTTTGATTTTTTGAGGTAGGATCCCTGTAAGTTTGAGGCCAGCCTGGGACTACAGAATAAATTCCAGGTCAGCTTGGGTTAGACTGAGACCTGGCCTCAAAACAACAACAAGAACACCAGAGCTGGGTATGGTAGTGCATGCCTATAATCCCAGCAGAGGTAGGAGGATCGCTGTGAGTTCGAGGCCACCCTGAGACTACATAGTAAATTCCAGGTCAGCCTGGGCTAGAGTGAGACCCTCCCTTGGAAGACCAAAAAAAAAAAAAAAAGTTAACTGATGTGTGTGTGTGTGTGTGTGAGAGAGAGAGAGAGAGAGAGAGAGAGAGAGAGAGAGAGAGAGAGAGAGAGTGTATGGGTGCACCTTATGCATATGGTCTTAGGCGGGTACTGTGGAATCAAACCCATGTTTTGCAGGCAAGCAAGCACATTAACCATTAAGCAATCTCTCCAGCCCCTGTACAAAGAGATTTCTATTAGCCAGTCAGAGCTTTTATAGCTATGACAGTTGCCTAAAACTGCTGAATATTTGTTTTCACTTCACTAGGATTTGTTTCAAGTTCAGACACGCACTGTATTCAAAACATTAAAGTCAAGCTGAGGATGTAGTTCAGTCCATACAAGTTGAGTGCTGGCTTAGCATGTATGTACCCTGAGTTTGATCCCCAGCACTGCATAAATCCTGGCATAGTGTTGCACACCTATAATTTTAGCACTTGGGAGGTGGAGGCAGGAGGATCCAGAGTTTGAGGCCAATTCAGACAATGAGACGTGAGATTCTTTGTCAGAAATTTAAGAGGGGTGGAGAGATGGCTCAGTGGTTAAGGCGCTTGCCTGAAAAGCCTGACCACCTAGGTTTGATTCCCCTGTACCCACATAAAGCCAGATGCATAAAAAGGCACATGTACTTGGAGTTCATTTGCAGCGGTTGGAGGCCCTGGCACTCATTCCCATTCTGTTTCTTCTATCTCTCTGTGCGTGCAAATAAATACATATACATACATACATACATACATACATACATACATACATATGTGTGTATATATATATATACATACATATATATATATTTATTTAAAAAGAAGTAGGGCTGGAGGAATGGCTTAGTGCTTAAGGCGCTTGCCTGCAAAGCCAAAGGATCCAGGATCCATATAATCCACATGCACAAGGTGGCGCATGCATCTGGAGTTCATTTGCAGTGGCTCAAGGCCCTGGCACACCCATTCTGTCTTTCTCTCTCAAACAAATAAAAATTAAAGAAAAAAGGGGGCGGGGTTGGGCTAGAGAGATGGCTTAGCAGTTAAAGTGCTTGCCTGCAAAGCTGAAGGTCCCAGGTTAGACTCCCCAAGACCCACATAAGCCAGATGCACAAGGGGGCACATGCATCTGGAGTTTGTTTGGAGGCCCTGACATGCCCATTCTCTCTCTCTTTACTTGCTTATTTCTGTATCTTTCTCATAAATAAATAAATGAATAAATAAATTTTTAAAAAAAGAAATAAAGGCTGGGTGTGGTGGTGCACACATTTAATCCCAACACTCAGGAGGCAGAGGTAGGAGGATCACTTGAGTTCGAGGCCACCCTGAGACTACATAGTGAATTCAGGTCAAACTGGGCTGCAGTGAGATCCTACCTCACAAAACAAACAAAAAAAGAACAGAGAGCTGGATAGATGGCTTAGGGTTTAAGGCGCCTGCCTCCTAAGCCTAAGAACACTTCTTCCAATCTCCAGCAGTTCCAATCTCCCGGTCCCACGTTTAGCCAGATGCAAAGTGATGCAAGGGCGCAATGCCGCTCTTGACCACAAAGGGGCGCACACATCTGGATCCCCCGTGTCTCCAAAAAATAAAAAAAAAAAAAAACAGAAAGTCTAACTGTGGCTCAGCAATAGAACACTGACCTAGGATGCTATAGGCTTTTTTTTTTTTTTTTTGGGGGGGGGTCTCACTCTGGTTCAGGCTGACCCGGAATGTACTATGTAGTCTCAGGGTGGCCTCGAACTCTCGGCAATCCTACCTCTGCCTCCCAAGTGCTGGAATTAAAGGCGTGCGCCACCACGCCCAGCAGAAACAAAATTTTGAAGCCCTACAAATGTCATTGAAATAATTGGAGGCTGGAGAGATGGCTCAAAAGTTAAAGGCACTTGCCTGCAAAGCCTGATGGCCTGGATTTGATTCCCCAATACCCAAATAATGCTAGATGCACAAAGTGGCATATGTGTCTGAGAGTTCTTTTGCAGTGGATAGAGGCACTGGGGTGCCCATCCTTCCCCCTCATTCTCTGCTTGCAAATAAATAAATCATTGAAATGATTAATTGCAATCATTAACCCAAACTTGATCGTAAAAGAAAAAGTACAGGTCATTGAATAATCTGAGATTGCAGTCACCACATCCAAATCCTTTATCTTTTCCAGATTCTACTCTTTGTAATGGTTGCATTCTTTACAGTTGCCCTCAGGAAAACCAGGGGAATCCTGACTTCTCATTGTGCTTCTGTTCTCTCTTTTGCCAAATAAATTAATGAAACATTCCTTCAGCAAATATTCACTGGGTACTAGATATTGATAATAATATGATAAGCAAAACCAAACATGTCCCCTGGAATGTGGATAAGCAGAGAATCGACTGTCAGTCAAACACAGAACATAACTGTTTAATGTAAAGGGATGAAGACTGTTTGAGAAAGGGGCATTGACAGCTAAAGAGGAAAGGACATCAAAGAGGCAAGAAAGTAGTGGGCAGGGTAAGGGGAGGGCAGCAGCAGGGCTAAAGGAACTGGAAGAAGACACAATGCTGGCTTGGAGAGGGGGCAGAGACACAGCTGGACATGAAACTGGTATGAGGTTTCTGCTTTAAACTGGGTAGCTTTAGGCAAATGGTTACTCTGGATCTGAGCAAAGTAAAGAGCTGAGGGAAGGTAGACTGGAAAGAACAGGGTGAAGCTAACAAGATTGAGTCTCACAAAGCACTTACACAGAGGTTATGGTCACAGATCTGCCTCTACTGTCATTGATAGCAGGTAATCTTTCTCGCTTCCACTTGTAGTTAGAAGTTACTTTATTTACAATTACAGACCTTGTTTTATTGGATGTCTTTGCCAATAAACAGTCTTACAAGAAGGGCACCAATATCAACTTCCACCAGTGACTGTCTTGTATTTCACAAGGGTGATCAAAACTTTCCCCTCACATGCTACTTTCCCAGAGGAGGCCAGTCTTCATTATGGATGAGTGATCCACTACAAACATCTAGGAAAGGGAATCTCCCACAGTGATGTTCCCAATCATAAAGGCGGCTAGAGAGGGGTCCCAGTTGTCTAACGTAGACTTGGGTCAGGGGCTGCAGCATCTAGAGGCCTCAGTTCTGATGGTTAAAGTCCTCCACACATTCCTCATCCTGTCAAGCAGCCACACCCTTGCCCTAAATGGTCCCACAAACCGTGACTTGAGTGAGCCCTAATACTGAACTAGTTCTCCATGTGCAACTCGAAATGCTTCGAAGGTATGTCTCCATGGCCAAATACAAAGTCCTCCTCTTCAATGTAAAAACAAAACAAAACAAAAAAACGGGTGGTTAAAGTTTACAGGAACACTCCACCATGGTTGTCTGCCAAGAGTGTTTTTTTTTTTTTTTTTTTTTTTTGAAGTGTTTTAAATATTCGTGTTTGCAGCCTGGCGTGGTAATGCACGCCTTTAAATCCGAGTACTTGGAAGGCAGAGGTAGGAGGATCATAGTGTGTTCAAGGCCAACCTGAGACTACATAGTGGATTTCAGATTAGCCTGGGCTAGAGTGAGACCCTACCTTGAAAAGAAATATAAAAACCAAATTTAGAACTGGAGAGTTCTAGCAATTAAGGCACATGCCTGCAAAGCCTAAGGATCTGGGTTTGATTCTCCAGGTCCCACGCAAGCCAGATGCACAAGGGGGCGCACGCCACTGAAGTTCGTTTGCAGTGGCTGGAGGGCCTGGTGCGCCCATTCTCACTCTCCCCAATAAATAAGTAAATTTTGTAAAGTTTTAAAAAATGTTAAAAACCAAATTTAATAATATATATGCACTTAATATATGTGAAAAACCAGATTCTACAGCTTGTTGCCAGTAATCTTAGGTAAGAATCAGTTTCTGCCCTCTAGGAAGGGTGCAAGCATAATCTAAAATCTTCGTGGAAGGTGTCACTTTCTTAGGAAGAAAGGTGATAAGGAAAGCATCCAGGTTTCTGTCGGCCTGGTGACATTTTCCGCTTCTAATCAAGGACAAAAATAGTATTCACTTTTGGGGTTCTGCTACCCTGACTGCCTAGTCAGGTTTTTACACTAACAGAGGAAGCGCGCGAGGATTCTACGTGGGAACGACGGAATCCTCAACGAACTAGAGTGAAGACATCTGCAGGGTGTCTGGGAAAGTCCCTCATCTTGCAGAGGATCGCCTATCCTGTGTGAGCTGGGACGCCCCAACGCCGAGTTTTACCTGTCCTCCAGGACCGACTCCATGGGCTCCACACCGTCCGTGTCCACGGCGTGCAGCCGGTCGGCGAAGGCGATGGCTTTCTCCAGCCGGGCCACGGCCTCGCGGCTGCCGAAGTCCACCAGCGCCAGCCGCTCCAGGTGCTCGATCACCTCGGCCGAGACGCGACCGCCTCCCTGGGGAGCCGCGGGGGTAGACCGGGTCCTGGGCGAGTCCCGCTCCCACTCCTGGCCCTCTCCTCCATCGGCTGAGCTGCCCCAGACCTTAGCCCGAGGATCCGCTTTGGAAGCAAAGCCTCGGCACTGGCCCAGCGGGACCCGAAGACCCAGCCGCACGGTTCTGGCTAACATTCTTCCCTCCTCGGCTTCCGTAGCGCGCCCGATGTAACGCCGTGCGACGCGCTTGAAAGTGATGATATCAGAGTGCGCCTCGGTCATTGCAGCCGCCTTCGCCATGAACAGCGTCGGGGAGGCTTGCACGGACATGAAGCGCGAGTACGACCAGTGTTTCAATCGCTGGTTTGCCGAGAAGTTCCTGAAAGGGGACGGCTCTGGGGACCCGTGCACCGACCTCTTCAAGCGCTACCAGCAGTGTGTTCAGGTGAGCAGCCGCCGCGCCTTGCCCTCTTGTCCCCTGCTTCCCCGCCGCTCGCCGGATCTGGGGCTGCGGCCCGGACCGTGGAGGAGAGGCGGTAGCTCTTCTCTGTCCTCACCATCGAGGCCGCCCGCGTGCCTCTCCCTCTGCCAAACTCGTTTTTCGAGGTGCTTTACGTTTTACGAAAGCGGTGACATCTTCTGGTTCATATATTTGGTGCTTATCCTGAACTTGCAAAATAACCACAGTTAAAGCCGATCGTGGTGGCGCATGCCTTCAATCCCAGCACTTGGGAAGCAGAAGTAGGAGGATCGCTGTGAGTTCGAGACCACACTGGTACTACAGAGTGAATTCCAGGTCAGCCTGGGCTAGAGTTTGACCCTACCTCGGAAAAAAACAATAAATAAATAGCCATAGTTATCTGTATCTTATGTATAGAAAACTAGCACCCAGAAAGAAGTGAATGGTTCAAATTCCCTAGCTTCAGGTGTTCTTGATTGTTTTTTGTTGGTGATGAATTTTTCCACTGTTATTGTTTAAGAGGGTGAGGAATTTAAGATTTTCTGGCTGTCACGACAATGTGAAGGACCCCCATAGTTTTTTTTTAATTGTTCGTGTTTACGGTTTATTTATTTATTTGAGAGCGACTGACAGAGAGAAAAAGGCAGAGAAAATGGGCGCACTAGGGCCTCCAGCCACTGCAAACGAACTCCAGATACATGCGCCACCTTGTGCATCTGGCTTACGTGGGTACTAGAGATTCGAGCCTCGAACCGAGGTCCTTAGGCTTCACAGGCAAGTGCTTAACCGCTAAGCCATCTCTCTAGCCTCCCCTTTTTTTTTCAAGGTAGAGTCTTACTCTAGCCCAGGCTGACCTGGAATATCAGGGTGGCCTCGAACTCACGGCGATCCTCTTACTTCTGGCTCTTGAGTGCTATGATTAAAGGCGTGCGCCACCACGCCTGACTCCCCATAGTTTTTAATCACAATTCCTCATTGTCCTATTTACCTCTGTCTACTAATTCCTATACTAGTAAAGTGTTTTTTTTTTTGTTTGTTTGTTTGTTTTTGTTTTGGTTTTTCAAGGTAGGGTCTCACTCTGGTCCAGGCTGACCTGGAATTAGCTATGTTGTCTCTGGGTGGCCTCGAACTCATGGCGATCCTCCTACCTCTGCCTCCCAAGTGCTGGGATTAAAGGCGTGCGCCACCACGCCCGGCCCCCTAGTAAAGTTTTATTCCAGCCCTATGGATGTGAAATTGCTCTGAATTTCAAGAACTGCCCTAATAAAGGTACATTCACTAACCTAAAATATCCTCATGCCATTCCACAAGGTAGTTGCTTTTTTTTTTTCTTTTGGGGGTAGAGTCTTTCTCTAGCCCAGGCTGACCTGGAATTCACTGTGTAGTCTTAAGATAGCCTTGAATTCAGGATGATTCTCCTACCTCTGCCTCCCAAGTACTGGGATTAAAGGTGTACACTACCACACATGGCTGGTATTTGCTATTTTTACCATATTTAAGAATGAAGAATGAGGTCTGGAGACATGAATTAGCAGTCTAAGGTCCCAGGTTCAATTCCCCAGTACTCAGTAGTCAGATGCACATGGTGGCGCATGCAGCTAGAGTTCCTTTGCAGTGGCTGGAGGCCCTGGCATGCCCATTCATTCTCTCAACTATCTATCTAATCTAATCTAATCTAAATCTAACTTTCCTCAAATAAATAATTCTTTAACAAAAGTGAATTAGGGCTCGGTGTGGTAGCACATGCCTTTAATCCCAGCACTTGGGAGGCCAGAGGTAAGCAGATCACTGTGTTCTAACCCTAACCTTGAGAATAGAGTGAATGCTAGGTCAGCCTGGCTAGAGTGAAACCCTACCTCAAAAAACAAAGCAAAACCAAAACAAGGAATGAGGCTGGGTGTGGTGGTGCACTTCTTTATTCCCTACACTTGGGAGGCAGAGATAGAATTGCCTTGAGTTCGAGGCCACCGTAAGGCTACAGAGTGAATTCCAGGTCAGCCTAGGCTAGAGCTAGACCTTAACTTGAAAATCCAGGGGGAAAAAAGAATGATCCATGCGTGATGGTGCCCCAGCACTCAGGAGGCAGAAGTGGTAGGAATATTTTGAGTTCAAGGCCAGCCTGAGACTATGTGGTGAATTCCAGGTCACCCTGGGCTAGAACAAGACCCTACCTTGAGAATAACAACAAAAAGTCATTTGAATCATGCGCTAGCTTCCCAGTTCACTCTGGCTTACGTATTTATGAGAAAGAGGCAGGTGAGAGAATCAGCATTCCAGGGCCTCCAGCCACTACAAAGGAACTTGACACATGCACTACCTTGTGTATCTGGCTTTATGTGGGTACTGGGTAATCGAACCCCAGTCCTTGGGCTTTGCAGGAAGTACCTTAACCACTGAGCTCTTTCCAGCCCCCTCACTCTGGCTTTTGTCCTATCACTTCTTTATAACCTTTGTACTTCAAGCTTTCCATAGACCATCATGTGTTTTCTTTTCCATCAGAAAGCAATAAAGGAGAAAGAGATTCCTATTGAAGGACTGGAGTTCATGGGCCATGGCAAAGATAAGCCTGAAAACTCTTCTTGACCTTGAAGATGGATTCCTCACATTAGGAACAGAAAGAATTCTGGATTTTGTCAACAAAGGCTATGAAGATAGCCGTGGGATTTGATGAGTTTGGAATTTTTGTTTCTGCCTTTGGGATGTTTCTCGCTTCTAAAAGATGATGAACTGTCACTCTTTGAGATGATTTCTCCCTTGCAGAAATGTGCTAAAACTGAACAATTTCTTGGGATTATGGTTGCAATACATGGTCTGTAATCAGCTTTAAACACACCTTCTATGTAATGATGAACTGGCCAAGGTGATCTTGATTTTTGCTGCACAGGACCTTAGGTGCACTCTACGGGGGTCATTGTCCATGAGAGGAGTCAGTTAGGACCTTTTTTTCCTCTCAGGAAGTAATGCTCTAAAAAGAGATCCAGGCACCATGGTTCCAATCAATTGGGAGCATGGTTTTATTTTTATATAGTAACAGTTACGATTGCTGGTGGCCTGGGTAAGTGAAGGGAAGAAGCTTTTAACAGTGCCTGCCTTAACCTGAGGAGTCTGATGAACACTTTCGAGCTCACAGCATGGCTCACAGTTACCATGCTTGGTTGCCAATGAAGAAGCACCTTCATTACAAAGACCTGCTGTTGCCAGTTTTCAACTCAAGCTAATCTGCACATCATTCAAAAGAAAAAATGCTGCCTCTGGTCAGATGCAGATGTGGGAAAGGTGCTTGCTTTTATCTGTCTACTGTGCCCTATATAATATCTGTAATCATGAAAATGAAATAAATTGTAACATTAGTTTTTATTATTTGCCCCTGGAACTCACTCGGTGCACTTTATGGAGTACTGTTAGCTCATATATCTTCAAATATACTGCAGAGAGCTTGGCTTTGTAACTTGATGTCCAAGCCTACGTAGCATGGGAAAGTAATTAAGTTATTATACAGCTGATTTTTGTTAACTTTTTTCTTTTTTTCTTCAAGGTAGGGTCTTGCTGGAGCCCAGGCTGACCTGAAATTCACTATTTAGTCTCAGGGTGGCCTCAAACTCATGGCGATCCTCCTACCTCTGCCTCCTGAGTGCTGGAGTTAAAGGTGTGCTCCATCACACCCAGTCTTTTTTTTTTTTTTTATTTTTCGAGGTGGGGTTTTCTCTGGCTCAGGGTGGCCTCAAATCCACAGTGATCCTCCTACCTCTGCCTTCCGAGTGCTGGGATTAAAGGTGTGCATTGCCACGTATGGCTTTTCTTTTTTTTGAGACAGTGTCTCCTTGACCTGAGGAGCTGAGCAGTGGGCAATGGGGATCTGGTCACCGTCCCAGCCCTGCAATTACGAACACATGCCCACCATACTGGCGATTTTTATGTGGGTTCTGGAGATTGCTTGTCAGGCAAGCACTTTACTCATAGTTCTCTAGTCTCCCAAACTATTGATTTTCAGTGCTGCCTTCAAGTAGTCTAGCCTGGCTTAGCACTGAGGACAATGCTGCCTCCTTGCAAGTGCTGGGATTATAGGAATATGCTACTACATCAATTTAGTAAGTTTCTTTAAAGCAGTATCATATATAAGCCAGAATGCCTTGATCCTCTTGCCTCTGCTTCCCAAATGATACACACCTATAATCAATCCCAATATCACCATGGCCAGCTAGAACTTTTTTTTTGAGACAGGGTCTCTGTAATACAGGATATCCTGGAACTATGTTCTAGTGCCTTGAATTCAAGGCACTACTGCCTCAGGAATTACAAATTGCTGGAATTACAAGTGTGTATCACCAACATGTGACTGAAGATTCTGGAGATCACACCCAGGGCATCAGGTAGGTAGCAGAAGTGATCGATCCACAGCCAAGGTTTTACTGTGAGCTCTTTGTTGCCACTTGCACCTTACTTTAAAGCTGTCCCATTGAGCTCTGACAATAAACCAGCTCCAAGCCAACCATGGTGCATTTTTGGTTTTGTGGTATTGGGATTGAACCTAGGGTCTTGTGTGTGCCATATCCCGGGCCCCTTTTCATTTTGAGATAGAATCTTGCTAAATTGTCCAGAATGACTTTGAGATCACTGTGGCCCAAGCAGGCCTTGAATTTATAATCTGCCTTCCTCAGCCTCCCTAGTAGCTGGGATTTGTTCCATGAGGCTCAGCTCTGCCACATTCTTTCACTAACTCGAATCTGATGGTTTACTTGGCCTGCAGGCTCAACATGTTACTCTACACACTGACCACTTTCTTTTGGGAAAAGATACTGGAAATACCTTTGGTGCACCTCTTCATTTTCAGTCAAGATGAGGATGATCTTTTTTTTTTTTTTTTTTTTTCCTGAGGTAGGGTCTCTCTATCCCAGGCTGACCTGGAATTCACTATGTAGTCTCAGGGTAGCCGCGAACTTTCAGTGATCCTCCTACCTCTGCCTCTCAAGTGCTGGGATTAAAGGTGTGTGCCACCATACCAGGTTGATGTATTCTTTTTCTTTTTTAAAAAATATTTGATTTATTTGAGAGAGAGACTGGGCATGCCAGGGCCTACAAACAAACTCCAGACATATGCGCCCCCTTGTGCATCTGGTTTATGTGGGTCATGGAGAGTCAAATGGGATCTTTTGGCTTTGCAGGCAAACGCCTTAACTGCTAAGCCATCTCTCCAGCCCCTGATATATTAATTCTTTAAGTAACAGTGCATGGTGGTCAATGCCTGTAGACCCAGCTCCTTGAGGCTCCTGGACAGCCTGCAGGATAGGAGTCCAAAGCCACCCTGGGCAACTCTCCCACTCCCATAACAATCCCAAAAGCCAAAGCTTAACTACATATTTATTACTACAGCCTTAAAAGAAAAGATCTAAGCCGGGTGTGGTGGCGCACGCCTTTAATCCCAGCACTCGGGAGGCAAGGATCGCGAGACAGCCACCCTGAGATATAATTCCAGGTCAGCCTGGACCAGAGTGAGACCCTACCTGCAAAAAAAAAAAAAAAAAAAAAAAGATCTAACTAAAACCTTCAAGATCCCACAGTGAATACCAGTAACTCCACTGAGGAGGGCCCTAGGTGCAGGGAAGCAGGGATATAACTTTTTTTTTTTTTAATTTTTTTTTTATTTATTTATTTTTGGAGAGAAACACAAAGAGAGATAGACAGAGAGGGAGAGGGAGACAGAGAATGGGCGCGCCAGCAGTCTCTCAGCTGCTGTGAATGAAATCCAGATGCGTGCGCCCCCTTGTGGCCAAGTGCGGCATTGCGCCCTTTCGTCACTTTGCATCTGGCTAAATGTGGGACCAGGAGATTGGAACCAGCGTTCTTAGGCTTAGCAGGCAGGCTCCTTAACCACTAAGCCATCTCTCCAGCCCGGGATATAACTTTTTAAAAGACCATCTAAGGGTTAGGGAGATGGCGTAGTGGTTAAGCACTTGCCTGTAAAGCCTATAGACCCCAGTTTGAGGCTTGATTCCCCAGTACCCACGAGTCAGATACACATGGTGGCACATGCGTCTGGAGTTTGCAGTGGCTACAGGCCCTGCTGTGCCCATTTTCTCTCCCTAATAAGTACACACACAAAAGATTTTTTTAAAGACCATCTGGGCGTAGTGGCGCATGCCTTTAATCCCAGCACAAGGTAGGCGGACTGCCATGAGTTAGAGACCACCCTGAGAATACAGGGTGAATTCCAGGTCAACCTGGGTTAGAGTGAGACCCTATCTCAAAAAACAAAAATAAAATAAATTTTAAAAGACTATCTAAGCTGGGGGTGATGACACATGTTTATAATCCCTGCACTTGGGAGACAGGTAGGAAGATCACTATGAATTTTAGGGCACCCTGAGACTACACAGTGAATTCCAGGTCAGCCTTGGCTAGAGCAAAATCCTACCTTGAAAAAATAAAAACCATCTACTACTAATAGCTTTCCTACATTATTTTTCATCCTTTTTTGGAGGTGAGGTGGGCAAGGTAGGGTCAACTCCAGCCCAAGCTGACCTGGAACTATGTAGTTTCAGGATAGCCTTGAACTCATGAAGATCCTCCTACCTCGGCCTCCTGAGTGCTAGGATTAAAGGTGTGCACCACCATACCCGGCAGTCCTCATCCTATTTATCCTTTCCACAAAATGATTCCAACTACATTAGCTGTTTTAAAGGTTTTCAATTTTGATGAGTAATTCCAGTTCAGGGTTATTCTGTGACTATAACTATTTTTTTAATATTTTATTTCTATTATTTGAGAAAGGCAGAACGGGCACACCAGGGCCTCCAACCACTGCAAATAAACTCCAAACACATTTGCCACCTTGTGTATCTGGCTTACATGGTTTCTGGGGAATCGAACCTGGGTCCTTTGGCCTTCTAGGCAAGTACCTTAACTGCTAAGCCATCTCTCCAGCAAAGTGGTACTATAAGCAGAAATGTGTCCCCGTGTTAGTTTCTCTGAAGGTTTTGGGCTTTGCTGATCTTCAGATTGAGCAGTCTTTTTTTTTTTTTTTTTTTTTTGGAGCGAGACAGAGAATAGAGGAAGACAGATAGAGATGGACGCGCCAGCTGCCTCTCGGCTTCGAACAAAATAAAGATGTGTGCGCCCCCTCGTGCGGCATTGCATCCTTGTGTCACATTGCATCTGGCTAAACGTGGGACCTGGAGATTGGAACCAGCGTTCTTAGGCTTAGGAGGCAGCAGTCGCCTTAATCGCTAAGCCATCTCTCCAGCCCCTGTGGTTGTTTTTTTGAGATAAGGTCTCACTCTAGCTCACACTGACCCAGGACTCACTATGTACTCCAGGCTGGCCTCAAACTCCTGTTGTTCCTCTTATATCCTCCCTAGTGCTGGGGTTACAGGCCTCGTGAGTTCCCAACCTGAAGGTAAGAACTTGAGTCCTTTGGTGGAGTGGAACAGGAGAGAGGTGACATCATAGGTGACTTGGAATTACCAGCCCAGTCTGTCTTTGATCTTATCACAGGTACTTCTACAGCATAAACTGCAGCCTTTGCCATCCAGCCTGTTGGAGACTATTTTGACAGGCAAGTAATTCCACTGCTCCCTGTTCCTGGTCCCCTGGCTTTACCAGTACCGAGCACAAGAAACCAAGGAGCCTGTTATGAACAGTATTCAGAAGGCTAAATTTGACCTGACACACTGCCAATAGTAGCAATAGACCTTTAGTACAAAAACAGAAATAACATTAATGGTAATTTCTGAGGAAAAAGAATACAACATTCAAGCCAGGTGTGGTGGCGCACACCTTTAATCCCAGCACTCAGGAGGCAGAGGTAGGAGGATCGCCGAGAGTTCAAGGCCACCCTGAGACTATATAGTGAATTCCAGGTCAGCCTGGACCAGAGTGAGACCCTATCTTGCAAAACCAAAAAAAAAAAAAAATTCAGATTATAGGGAATCTTAAGTTTAAGTTGTTTATTTAAGCCACCTCCTTCCACAAGCAAAGGGATGGGAGATCAGTATAATGGTCATCATTTGATACAAGGAAAGGTCCCATACACTTTTCTGGTCCACATGCAGAGGAATGGTCCAGACCAGTGACGCGGTTCCTGCTGCCTGGGTGATGGTCCAGGTTCTCTTTACTCATCTTCATAGCCAGTTGGAAGCGGATTCACATGAGGGTTATGGAAGAAGGAATGGTTACCATCTCCCCAAGGAAAGGGCTGTGAAGATGTCAGTTAGATAAATCAGACATTAGCTCAGAAAGAACACTGCTATGAATTGTTTTAAACAGGGGTGACATAATACATAAAATCAAAATGGACATTAGCCCTTGAACTACTGGAACATTTCAACTTTCCCATAAGTTAAGGGCACTTTTTTAAAAAAAATTTTTAATTATTTTTTTTTAATTTATTTTTGGAGACAGAGAGAGATAGACAGAGAGGGCGACAGAGATGGGAGTGCCAGCAGTCTCTCAGCTGCTGTGAACGAAATCCAGATGCGTCCGCCCCCTTGTGAGCAAGTGCGGCATTGCGCCCTTGCGTCACTTTGCATCTGGCTAAACGTGGGACCTGGAGATTGGAACCAGCATTCTTAGGCTTAGCAAGCAGGCACCTTAACTGCTAAGCCATCTCTCCAGCCCAAGGGCACTTTTATAACTAATAGTAAGTCCCCTAAAATAGACAGGAAAAGCTAGCTCAAGTTAGTTACTTGTAAGCCTCCCCTAGTAACTAGTATATCCACTGTTGAGTTTATGAAGGTGTAACCCTTAAATCATCGGTATCAGAATGGTAGTGCTGAGTTAGACGTGGTGGTGCATGAATTTAAACCCAACACTCAGAAGGGTGAGGTAGGAGAGTCACCATGAGTTTAAGGCTAGCCTGTGCTACAGTCTGAATTTCAGGTCAGACTGGGCCAGACTGAGACCCTACCTCAAACAAGTTAAAATAAGTAATAATAATGGACCAAGGGTGGCAGCACATGCCTTTAACCTCAGCACTCAGGAGGAAGAGGTAGGAGGATTGCAATGAGTTTGAGGCCACCCTGAGAATATATAGTGAATTCCAGGTCAGCCTGGGCTAGAGTGAGACCCTATCTCAAAAAACTAAAACAAAACAAAAAAGGACCAAATTTGATACCTCAATACCCACGTAAAGAAAGATGCACACGGCGTACACGTCGGGTTCATTTGCAGTGGCTGTAAGCTCTGATGCACCCATATTCTCTACCTCTTTCTCTCAAATAATTAAAATACTGAAATAATAATGGTAAATTTAGGGATGAGATGCTTATTTAAATGCAGATTATTAAGGGCTGGAGAGGTGACTCAGTGGAGAAAGCACTTGCCACTCAAACTGGAGTACCTGAATTCAATCCCCAGACCTCACATAAAAAGCCAGAAGGAGCCAGGCTTGGTGGCGCACACCTTTAATTCCTGCACTCGGGAGTCAGAAGTAGGAGAATCGCCATGAGTTTAAGGCCACCCTGAGAATAAGAATACAGAGTGAATTCCAGATCAGCCTGGACTACAGTGAGACCTATCTCGAAAGACCAAAAAAAAAAAAAAAAAAAAAAAGGAGCCAGGCATGGTAGCCTTTAATCCCAGTACTTGGGAGGCAGAGGTAGGAGGATTACTGTGAGTTTGAGGCCACCCTGAGACTACATAATGAATTCTAGGTCAGCCTGGGTTAGTGTAAGACCCTATCTGGAAAAACCAAAAACAAAACAAAACAAACAAGAAGCCTGAAGTGCTAGACAGATGGCTTAGTGGTTAAGGCACTTGCCTGCAAAGCCAAAAGACCCCAGGTTCAATTCCCCAAGACCCATGTAAGCCAGGTGCACAAGGGGACACATGTGTCTGGAGTTCATATGCAGCAGCTGGAGGCCCTGGTGTGCTCATTATATCTGACTCTCAGGGAAATAAATTTAAATCTGGAAGATGTGGCAGGCTTCTGTAAGCCCATCATGCTCATGCTGATGTGTGATGGGAAGTGGAGACAGAATTTCCCAGAAGCTTAAGGCAAGCCCAGCAAGGAAAATCCAAAGCAAGAAGTCCTGTCGTAAATGATGTGGACAGGCAAGGACCAAACCAAAGTTGTCCCCTGACCTCCACACATACAGTAAATGAAGATTTCAGACTTCCTCTCAGACTTTTATTTTTATTTATTTATTAGAGACGGAAAGAGAAAGAATGGGTGCACCAGGGCCTCTAGCCACTGCAAACGAACTACAGATGCATGTGTCACCATGTGCATATGGCTTACACGGGACCTGGAGAATTGAACCTGGGTCCTTAGGCTTCACAGGCATGTGCCTTAACTGCTAAGCTATCTCTCCAGCCATTTCTCAGACTTTAAAAAATTTCTGGACTAGGAAACTATAATAATCTGTACTCCATCCTTTTTGCCCACTAGCTTTGTGGGCAAAGAGATAGACTGTTTCCAGACAAGGTCTTTCTATGTAGTTCCTGGCAGGTCTGAAACTCAGTATGTATGTTTATTTAAGCCACCTCCTTCCACAAGCAAAGGGATGGGAGATCAGTATAATGGTCATCATTTGATACAAGGAAAGGTCCCATACACTTTTCTGGTCCACATGCAGAGGAATGGTCCAGACCAGTGACGCGGTTCCTGCTGCCTGGGTGATGGTCCAGGTTCTCTTTACTCATCTTCATAGCCAGTTGGAAGCGGATTCACATGAGGGTTATGGAAGAAGGAATGGTTACCATCTCCCCAAGGAAAGGGCTGTGAAGATGTCAGTTAGATAAATCAGACATTAGCTCAGAAAGAACACTGCTATGAATTGTTTTAAACAGGGGTGACATAATACATAAAATCAAAATGGACATTAGCCCTTGAACTACTGGAACATTTCAACTTTCCCATAAGTTAAGGGCACTTTTTTTAAAAAAATTTTTAATTATTTTTTTTTAATTTATTTTTGGAGACAGAGAGAGATAGACAGAGAGGGAGACAGAGATGGGAGCGCCAGCAGTCTCTCAGCTGCTGTGAAGGAAATCTAGATGCGTCTGCCCCCTTGTGAGCAAGTGCGGCATTGCGCCCTTGCGTCACTTTGCATCTGGCTAAACGTGGGACCTGGAGATTGGAACCAGCATTCTTAGGCTTAGCAAGCAGGCACCTTAACTGCTAAACCATCTCTCCAGCCCAAGGGCACTTTTATAACTAATAGTAAGTCCCCTAAAATAGACAGGAAAAGCTAGCTCAAGTTAGTTACTTGTAAGCCTCCCCTAGTAACTAGTATATCCACTGTTGAGTTTATGAAGGTGTAACCCTTAAATGATCGGTATCAGAATGGTAGGGCTGAGTTAGACGTGGTGGTGCATGAATTTAAACCCAACACTCAGAAGGGTGAGGTAGGAGAGTCACCATGAGTTTAAGGCTAGCCTGTGCTACAGTCTGAATTTCAGGTCAGACTGGGCCAGACTGAGACCCTACCTCAAACAAGTTAAAATAAGTAATAATAATGGACCAAGGGTGGCAGCACATGCCTTTAACCTCAGCACTCAGGAGGAAGAGGTAGGAGGATTGCAATGAGTTTGAGGCCACCCTGAGAATATATAGTGAATTCCAGGTCAGCCTGGGCTAGAGTGAGACCCTATCTCAAAAAACTAAAACAAAACAAAAAAGGACCAAATTTGATACCTCAATACCCATGTAAAGAAAGATGCACACGGTGGCGTACACGTCGGGTTCATTTGCAGTGGCTGTAAGCTCTGATGCACCCATATTCTCTACCTCTTTCTCTCAAATAATTAAAATACTGAAATAATAATGGTAAATTTAGGGATGAGATGCTTATTTAAATGCAGATTATTAAGGGCTGGAGAGGTGACTCAGTGGAGAAAGCACTTGCCACTCAAACTGGAGTACCTGAATTCAATCCCCAGACCTCACATAAAAAGCCAGAAGGAGCCAGGCTTGGTGGCGCACACCTTTAATCCCTGCACTCGGGAGTCAGAAGTAGGAGAATCGCCATGAGTTTAAGGCCACCCTGAGAATAAGAATACAGAGTGAATTCCAGATCAGCCTGGACTACAGTGAGACCCTATCTCGAAAGACCAAAAAAAAAAAAAAAAAAAAAAAAAAAAAAAAAAAAAAAAAAGGAGGCCAGGCATGGTAGCCTTTAATCCCAGTACTTGGGAGGCAGAGGTAGGAGGATTACTGTGAGTTTGAGGCC
This sequence comes from Orientallactaga sibirica, assembly GCA_036365145.1. Taxonomy (NCBI): domain Eukaryota; kingdom Metazoa; phylum Chordata; class Mammalia; order Rodentia; family Dipodidae; genus Orientallactaga; species Orientallactaga sibirica. The sequence continues at coordinate 11,680,728 of JAEOAD010000026.1, forward strand.
ACCCTGAGACTACATAATGAATTCTAGGTCAGCCTGGGTTAGTGTAAGACCCTATCTGGAAAAACCAAAAACAAAACAAAACAAACAAGAAGCCTGAAGTGCTAGACAGATGGCTTAGTGGTTAAGGCACTTGCCTGCAAAGCCAAAAGACCCCAGGTTCAATTCCCCAAGACCCATGTAAGCCAGGTGCACAAGGGGACACATGTGTCTGGAGTTCATATGCAGCAGCTGGAGGCCCTGGTGTGCTCATTATATCTGACTCTCAGGGAAATAAATTTAAATCTGGAAGATGTGGCAGGCTTCTGTAAGCCCATCATGCTCATGCTGATGTGTGATGGGAAGTGGAGACAGAATTTCCCAGAAGCTTAAGGCAAGCCCAGCAAAGGAAAATCCAAAGCAAGAAGTCCTGTCGTAAATGATGTGGACAGGCAAGGACCAAACCAAAGTTGTCCCCTGACCTCCACACATACAGTAAATGAAGATTTCCAGACTTCCTCTCAGACTTTTATTTTTATTTATTTATTAGAGACGGAAAGAGAAAGAATGGGTGCACCAGGGCCTCTAGCCACTGCAAACGAACTACAGATGCATGTGTCACCATGTGCATATGGCTTACGTGGGACCTGGAGAATTGAACCTGGGTCCTTAGGCTTCACAGGCATGTGCCTTAACTGCTAAGCTATCTCTCCAGCCATTTCTCAGACTTTAAAAAAATTTCTGGACTAGGAAACTATAATAATCTGTACTCCATCCTTTTGCCCACTAGCTTTGTGGGCAAAGAGATAGACTGTTTCCAGACAAGGTCTTTCTATGTAGTTCCTGGCTGGTCTGAAACTCAGTATGTAGACTACCGGCTGGCCTTAAACCTGCAGTGATCCTCCTGTCTCTGACTCCAGAGTGCTGAGATTAGAGGCATGAGCCACTATGCACAGGCCTACCTGCACCTTTGAAAAGCACTGCTCTAGGACAACAGCTATCAACCTGGGGTGACTAGTGTGTGTGTGCAGGTGTGAATGCCCTGTGCACATGCATACAGAGGCCTGAGAATGTTGGGCGTGGTGGCACACACCTTTAATCCCATCACTCAGGAGACAGAGGTAGGTGGATTACCATAAATTCAAGGCCACCCTGAGACTACACAATGAATGCCAGGTCAGCCTGTACTAGAGCGAGACCCTACTTCAAAAAAACAACAAAAAAGTTGGGTGTCCCTCTTCATCGCTTACATACCTGTTTGTCTTTGAGGCAGAATCTCTTCCTGATTCTGGAGCTTGCCCTTCCCCAGCGATTCATGGTGTCTGCTCCCTAAAGTTCTGGGGTTACAGGTATGCATAGCCATGCCCAGCTGTTTATGTGGATGTTGAGGGAATCAAACTCAGGTGGTCTTAGGTGCCCTTCAGGTACTCAAGTGCTTTTAACGGTGTGAGCCATTGCTCCATTCCTCAATTTTTTTCAAAGTTATTTATTTTATTTATTTATGAGAGAAAGTAAGAGATAGATAGAAAGAATGGGTGTGCCAGGGCCTCCAGCCACTGTAAACAAACCCTGGACACATGCATCAACTTGTGCCGCTGGCTTCCGTGGGTCCTGGGGAATCGAACCAGGGTCCTTTGGCTTTGCAGGCAGACACCTTAATCACTAAGCCATCCCTCCAGCCCCATCCCTCAATTTTTTTTTTTTTATTTTTGGTTTTTCGAGGAGGGTTTCACTCTGGCCCAATTTGACCTGTTGTTTAAGGATGAAGTCTCAGGGTGGCTCTTCCAATTGCTGGGATTACAGGCCTCTGCCTCCCAAGTGCTGGGTTTAAAGGGGTGCGCCACCATATTGGGGGTATCTACTCAATTTTTATTTTTAACTTTTGAGAGGGTTTCATTGAGCCCAATTTCACTATGTAGTTTAGGATGAACATACTCTTGCTCCTCTTCCAATTGCTGGGATTACAGGCCTGAGCTACCAACTTGGTTCCCAGGGGCTATGGAAATATTGGGGGTATCTACTGCCATCTAGTGGTAAAAGGTCAAAGACCTTGTCAAACACCTTCCAATGAACTGGCATACCAACAAGACTTACCCAGCCCCAAATGCCAATAAGGCTAAGATTAAAAACCATTGCTGTTTGGCTGGACAACGGTGGAAGTTCAAATTTAGGTTAAGTTTATTAAAAAAAAAAAAAAATTAGGGGGGCTGGGGAGATGGCTTAGCAGTTAAGTGCTTGCCTGTGAAGCCTAAGGACCCAGGTTTGAGGCTCGATTTCCCCAGTACCCACGTAAGCCAGATGCACAAGGTGGCGCATGCATCTGGAGTTCGTTTGCAGTGGCTGAAGGCCCTGGTGCGCCCATTCTCGCTCTCTCTCTCCCTCTCTCTGTCTGTCGCTCTCAAATAAATAAAAATAAAAAAATTTTAAAAATTTACAGCTGGAGAGATGGCTTAGTGGTTAAGGCGCGCTTGCCTGTGAAGCCAAAGGACCCAGATTCAATTCCCCAGGACCCACGTAAGCCAGATGCACGAGGTGGCACATATGTCTGGAGTTTGTTTGCAGTGGCTGAAGGCCCTGGTGCACCCATTCTTTCTCTTTTTCTCTCTCAAATAAGTAAATAATTAAAATTTTGAGAAATTATTTTTACAAATACATTTTATTTTTTACTTGCAAGGAGAGAAAGGCAGAGAATGGGATGCCAGGGACTCTAGCCACTGCAAACAAACTCCAGATGTATGTGCCATTTTGTGCATATGGCCTTCTGTGGGTACTGGGAATTGAACTTAGGTTTCTAGGCACTGCAGGCAAGCACCAACCACTGATCCATCTCTCCAGCCCTAGGTTAGATTTTAAGGGCCAGGAAGGCACTTTTGTTAAAAATAAAACATGCTTATCAGTAAAAGTGCTTGCCTGCAAAGACTAAGGACCCAGATTCGCTTCCCCAGAAGCCACCTAAGGCAGATACATATGGTAGCTCATGCATCTGGAAGTTAAGGTTTGCAGTGGCCAGAGGCCCTAGAGTGGCCTTTCTTTAATAAGTAAATAAAAATAAATAAATAAAGCATGCAATGAAGAACAAGTGATTATAATTATCAACAAGAACAGCCAAGGGGCAGAGTAATTAAACAGCCGCTGGTGGGAGACAGAAGCTGGAAGTCTATTTATACAGCCAATACTTCGCACATACCCTAACCTTCGACAGAGGAATCAACTTCAGAGCTTGTCATTCTAAAAGGGTACCCCAAACTTCATGCAAGGGACAGCTCTACCAGCACTGCACGGGAAGACCAGTGGGTGTCAATGAATCGGAGAAAAGAAAAACCGGTGGGCACTTACCGTATGACCTTGAAGAAGAAAAACGAAGCATGGCCCCGCCCCCCAAAGTCAAGTGAAAACGGGAGGACTCAACGACCAGCGGCCCCAGCATACCTTGGTCCTGATGCGGAGATGCGGGTAGGCGATGAACTCGGGTCTCTCGTGCTCCTGGTGTTTGGACTTCAGGAAAACATTGAGCATGCTCACTGCCACCCCGGGCAGAGCCACGAAGTAGGTGAGGGCCCTCCACATGCGAGCTGCGGGGAACCACGACCTTGAGCGCCCGCGCTGGCCCCTCCCCCTCCGCGAGGCCACCGCCAAGGTCACCCTCACCCGGTACCTGAGCCCTCCTCGCCGTGGGCACCGCTCGACATGGGCCGTCCCCGCTGTGGGCGCGACCGGCCCAGCAGCCGTAACCCCCGGGACGCCGACGCTGCCGCCGCCGCCATCTTGGACCCAAGACCACAGGCGCACCGGAAACGGAAGTAGGGCCGCGCTGGTGTGGGGGGCGGGACAGCAACCTGGGTGGGAGGGGGGAAATCACGAAAGTTCCTGTTGGGTCACGCCTTCTCCGGGAACTGGGGAGCCTGCGCACACAATCACGCGACCTTGTCCCTGTCAAAAAGTCCTCGGCGCGACCGAGCTGGAAAGAGCATGCGCAGTGCACCTGCCCTCGGGCGGCGTCCTCCCTCCGCGCGCACGCGCACGCCCTCTACGGCGCGCGCCTAGGTGAGGCAAGCGACCTGAGCTGATGCGGGATGCGCGCGCATCTCTATTCGCTTCCTGCGTTTTAGTCCCAAGGCAGCATCTAGAAATGCTAACTCTTATGCAAAATGCCAGTCCCATTCATCTCTGTCTTCTTATTTTGTTTATTTATTTATTATGTACTTATATTTTGGTTTACAGGGTCTCGCTCTACTGGGTTGTGGGGAATCAGATCTGGGTCGTTTGGCTTCGCAGGCAAGTGCCTTAAGGGCTAAACCATCTCTCCAGCCCGTATGCTAAGTTTTTTAATAGTTAAAAAAAAAAAAAATGCTGCCCTCGCGTGGTGGCTTACGCCTTTTTATCGCAGTACTCGGGAGGCAGAGGTAGGAGGATCGCCGAGAGTTCGAGGCCATCCTGAGACTACAGAGTGAATTCCAGGTCAGCCTGAGCTAGAGTGAAACCCTACTTCGAAAACCAAACAAATAAACGAAAAAAAAAAAAAAATGCTACCAGGGCGTGGTGGCGCATGCCTTTTATCCCAGTACTTGGGAGGCACAGGGCGGAGGATCATCGTGAATTCGAGGCCACCCTGAGACTGAGCCTACATAGTAATTTCAGGTCAGCCTAAGCTAGAGTGAAACCCTACCTTGAAAAGCCAAAAAAAAAAAAAAAGAAGAAGAAGAAGAAGAAAAGCTAGCTGGGCGTGGTGTCACATGCATGTTATCCCAGTACTCTGGAGGCAGAGGTTGGAGGATCGCCGTGAGTTTGAGACCACTCTGAAGCTACATTAGTGAATTCCAGCCTGGGCTAGTGTGAGACCCTACTTCGAAAAAAAAAAAAAAAAATATATATATATATATATATATATATATATTAGAGCCGGGCGTGGTATCCCACACCTTTAATCCCAGCACTTGGGAGGCAGAGGTAGGAGGATCACCGAGAGTTCGAGGCCACCCTGAGACTACATAGTTAATTCCAGGTCAGCCTGGACCAGAGTGAGACCCTACCTCGCAAAACCAAAAAAAAAAAAAAAGAACATTTATTGCCAGGCAATGTGGTGCACTCCTTTAATCCCACAGCTCGGGAAGGAGAGGTAGGGAGATTGCTGTGAGTTCGAAATCAGCCTGGAATTACAGTGAGTTCCAGGTCGGCCTAGGCTAGAATGAGACCCTACTTAAAAAAAAATTGCCTGGCGTGGTGGTGCACGCCTTTAATCCCAGCACTTGAGAGACAGACATAGGAGGGTCGCCGTAAGTTCAAGGCCACCCTGAGACTAATTCCAGGTCAGCCTGGGCTAGAGAGAGACCCTACATTGAAAAACAAAAAACAAAACAAAACAAAAAAATTCCTGGTGATGTCAAGTATGGTAACTTACATCTGTAATGGGAGTCTGAGAATTCCTGGTGATGTTGGGCATGGTGGCTAAACACCTGTAATGTCAGCACATGGAGTCTGAGGCAGGGAGATTGTCTCAAATTCAAGACCAGCCTGGGCTGCATAGTGAGTTCCTGTCCAGTCTGAGCTACAGAGTCTCAAAAGGCAAGAGGAGAGCCAGGCATGGTGGTGCACGCCTTTAATCCCAGCATTGGAGAGGCACCATGAGTTCGAGGCCACCCTGAGATTACATAGTGAATTCCAGGTCAGCCTGGGCTAGAGTGAGACCCTACCTTGAAAAATCTAAAAATGAAAAAAGAAAAGAAAAAAAGAAAGAAAAAAACGGCAAGGGGAGGTGAGAACTGAGTATGTAGCTCTGTTGGTAGAGTATTGCCCAGTAGGCACAAAGCACTGGATTCATTCCCCAGCGTTGCATGGAACTGGGCAAGGGGTGGTTCATTCCTGTAATCTCAGCATTAAGGAGATAGAGGCAGGAGGAGAAAGAGTTTAAGGTTAACTTTGGCTACATAGTGAATTCAAAGCCAGCCTGGGCTCTATGAGATCCTGCTAATGCCCCAAAAAGAGAATCATCAGGTTGGGCATTGTGGCACACGCCTTTAATCCCAGCACCTGGAGGATTGCTGTGAGTTTGAGGCCACCCTCAGACTACATAATAAATTGCAGGTCAGCCTGAGCTAGAGGGAGATCCTACCTTAAAAAAAAACAAACAAAAAACAAACAAACAAACAAACAAAAAAAGAGGGCTGTAGAGATGGTTTAGCGGTTAAGGCTCCTGCCTGAGAAGTCAAAGGAAAGCCAAATGCACGATGCGGCACATGCATCTGGAATTCATTTGCAGTGGCTAAAGGCCGTGGTGCACCAATTCTTTCTCTCTCCCCTTGCAAATAAATAAAATAAATTGTAAGTGTTTGTGGAGGAGATGAATAAATGCATATTACATTCCCACTGGAGAGAAGAGGAGGCAACCCTGGTCGCGGGCCAGAGATCTGAGCTCAGGATTTCCTGATCCCTGAGTTTGTACCCTTCCTGTGAGGCCTCAATACACCCCTTGGCTGAGGGTTTGATGATTTGCCCTCTCTCTCTCTCTCTCTCTCTCTCTCTCTTGCTCTCACTCTTTTTTCTTTTTTTTTTTTTCAAGGTAGGTTCTCACTCTAGCCCAGGCTGACCTGGAATTCACTATGTAGTCCCAGGCTGGCCTTGAACTCACAGCCATCCTCCTGTCTCTGCCTCCCAAGCACTGGGATTAAAGGAAGTCAAGTTTCTAACAGCTGAAGAAGTATCAGGAGCAGGATTCAGGTCTGAAAAGAGGGTAGAAAAGGGGTGGGGGCAAGAGATGAAAGAGTTAGGGTCTCAACTGCCAAAACAGACTAGAAACCTGACCCCAGAGCAGGATTTTTCTCCTAAGGCACTGACTTATAGGGTCCCCAAATAGCCCAGACCTACTCTTAGGACTGGTCATTCAGAATGCAGAGCCAGGTGCCCTGGGAAAGCTGAGAAAGGGGTCAGTCTCCAAATGGCCCTGAGCCCAGGCCATTTCTCTATGGACAACGATGACTTTGGCCTCAGGCTGTCGGTGTTTTGTGCCTGCTGTGGACAGTCATTGTCATCTGAGAAACCCAAGAACATTTTGCGTAGCTGAGCTTCTCCCTCCTTCATCTGGGGCTGGTTTTATGCAAAATTTTCTTCTCTGTATCCCAAGCAGGACTTGACTTGTGTTCCATCTGCTTTAGCCTGCCAGTCCTGGCTCAAATGAAATGATCCAGTATTCTCTCAAGACAGAGAACTTGGCCTTCCTGGAGAGACAGGAACTACAATTTGGGGGTGAGACAGAACTGGGTTCAGTTCCTTTCTTAGTGGCTTCCCAACCCTGCCACTCCCTTTGTCTTCAAATTTCTGCTGTCTTAAAATGCAAATAGTATGATCCACAAAATACACCTTTTTTTTCGAGGTAGGGTCTCACTCTAGCTCAAGATGACATGGAATTCACTATGTCGTCTCAGGGTGGCCTCAAACTCATGGTGGTTGTCCTACCTTTGCCTCCCAAGTGCTGGGATTAAAGGTGTGCGCCAGCATGCCCGGCTTCTTCTTCTTTTTAATTTTTAAAATATTTTATTTATTTATTTGAGAGAAAGAGGCAGATAAAGAGAATGGGTGTGCGAGGGCCTCCAGTTATTGCAAACAAACTCCAGATGCATGAGCCACCATGTACATCTGGCTTACATGGATATTGGAGAATCAAATCTGGGTGTTTAGGCTTCGCAGGCACATGCCTTTAATCCCAGCACTTGGGAGACAGAGGTAGGAGGATCACCGTGAGTTCGAGGCCACCCTGAGACTACATAGTGAGTTCCAGGTTAGCATGGGCTAGAGTGAGACCCTACCTTGAGAAATTTAAAAATAAATAAATAAAATAAAGGTCCAAACCAGGTGTGGTGGTGCACACTTGTAATCCCAGCTCTAGGGAGGCGGAAACGGGAAGAGGATCTGGAGTTCAAGGTCTCAGCCTCGTCTATATAGGTAGTTTGAAGCAAGCCTGGGCTAAACAGAGAGATCCTGTCTCAAAAAAAAATTAAGAATTATTTTTTTTACAAGTTCTGGGCTGGGCCGAAGCCCTAGATTATGGCTAGAAAAATTTCAGTGCCAAGGGTGGGGTATTTTCCAGCAAGTTGTTGGCCAGGGAGACCCCTGATGCCTCAAAAACATTACAGATTATTGCCAAGGCTATTGGTTGCCCAGAAGAACTGGATGGTAAAACCCTATTGCCGAAGACTTTACATGCTTGGACTGCAGGTCACTGAGAAATCAAGCTGGAGCTGAGCTGGAAGTCTCCTCCCTATTAAATGACTGTCAGGAGGCTGGGAAAAGCTATGCAGCCTTTGGGAAAAGAAACGTTGTTAATGGTCTTAACCAGCAGTGGACCCTGCAAGCTCTATGGCTGGCCAGCCAGGTGAGATGTACCAACTGATGCAATGATGGCATGTCTGTTTTGGAGGAAACCAACTGCTCTCTGATTGGATTTGAGGCCTGCTCACAGGACGAAATTCCTGCCTGGTACTGAAACCTAATCAAAAGCCTAGCTGGGCTTGGCGGTGCATGCCTTTAATTCCAGCACTTGGGAGGCAGAGGTAGGAGGATTGCATGAGTTCGAGGCCACCCTGAGAATACAGAGTGAAGTCCAGGTCAGCCTGAGCTAGAGTGAGACCCTACCTCCAAAAACAAACAAACAAAACAAAACAAAACAAAAAAACAACCTATGACTGGGGAGGTCATAAGCCCTAGGGAGGAAACTACTACTGTTGTCTGGCTAAATAGATATATTGTGCCCACCAAACTGCCCTCTAAATACTTAATGTTTATATGTGTTGTTTGTTTTTTCTTTTTTTCTTTTTTTTTTTTTTTTTTTTTTTTTTGGTGTTTCAAGGTAGGGTCTCACTCTAGCTCAGATTGTCCTATAACTCAAAATCCTCCTGCCTCAGCCTCCAGAGTGCTGGGGTCACATGTGTGTGCCTAACCTTAAGAGTCATCTTTTCAGAGGGGCCTTCCCTGACCATCCTGAAGTGATCTAGCCCCTCCCCACCTCTATCTGACACTCTATCTGCTTCACTAGGGCCTTATCCATCTCCATGGCACTTACCACCATCTGTTGTATTAAATATTCATGGGATTAGTGTCTGCCTTCCTTCAGAAAATACCATGGGGGGAGGGACTCGGGATGGCTACTGGCGTGACGGAAGCACTTGGCACATAATGGGCACTCACTGGTCTTGTGAGGCAGGTACTGTTCTTCAGATGATGAAAGTGAGACTCAGAGACATGCAGGAAATCATCCAAAGTCACGCAGCCTCGAACAAGTGGTGAAGCCAGGTAGGTTAGGACTCCGGTATATATTTTTTCCTTTCTTTTTTTTTTTTAAATTTATTTACTTCTTAGGGCTGGAGAAATGGCTCAGTGGTTAAAGCACTTGCCTGAAATGCCTAACAACCTGGGTTTGATTCCCCAGTACCCATGTAAAGCCAGATGCACAAAGTAGCACATACATCTGGAGTTTGTTTGCAGCAGCTGGAACACCCTTCTGTCTGTCTCTCCTCTGTCTATCTCTCTGTGCTTGCAAATAAATAAAATTTTTAGAGATAGAGAAGAGAGAGAGAGAGAGAGAATGGGTGCGCAAGGGGCGAGGGCCTCTAGCCATTGCAAACGAACACCAGACGCATGAGCCACCATGTGCATCTGGCTTACGTGGGTACTGGGGAATTGAGCCTCAAACTGGGGTTCTTAGGCTTCACAGGCAAGCACTTAACTGCCAGCGCCTTTCTTTTTTCTTTTTTCTTTTTTTTTTTTTTTTTTTTTTTTGAGGTAGGGTCTCACTCTGGCCTAGGCTGACCTGGAATTAACTATGTAGTCTCAGGGTGGCCTCGAACTCCTGGCGATCCTCCTACCTCTGCCTCTGAAGTGCTGGGATTAAAGGTGTGTGCCACCACACCCGGCTTCTTCTTTTTTTTTTTTTTTTCAAAAGGTAGGTGTCTCACTCTACCTCAGGCTGACTTGGCACTCATTCTGTAGTCCCAGATTGCCCTCAAACTCAAAGCAATCCTCCTACCTCTGCCTCCTGAGTGCTGGGATTAAAGGCATGCACTACCATACCAGGCAATGTTTTTTTTTTTTTTTTTTTTTTTTGTATGCACCACCACACAGGGCAAATTTTTGTTTTAAATTTATTTATTAGAGTCAGAGAGAGAGGAAGAATGGGCACACCAGGGCCTTCAGCCACTGCAAACAAACTCCAGATGCATGTGCCATGTACATCTGGCTTACGTGGGACCTGGGTCCGTAGGATTCACAGGCATGTACCTTAACTGCTAAGCCATCTCTCCAGCCCAAATTTCCTTATTTTTAGAATGTATGAATTTGTGCATGCCAAGATCTCTTACTGTTGTAAATATGCCTGACAGACTTTATATTAGTGGTTGGTAAACTGAAGCTGCTCACCTCCTCAACCAATTTTTTTAAAAGGTTTTCTATTTGGTCTTTTTTTTTTTTCTTTTTAAAGGTTTTATTTTTATTTATTTATTTATTAGAGACACAGAGAGAGAATGGGTGTGCCAGGACCTCTAGCCACTGCAAATGAGCTCCAGATGCATACACCACCATGTTCATCTGGCTAACCTGGAACCTGGAAAATCGAACTGGGGTCCTCAGGCTTCACAGGCAAATGCTGCTAAGCCATCTCTCCAGCCTTCTTCTTCTTCTTTTTTTTTTTTTTTTTTTCGAGGTAGGGTTTTACTCTAACCCAGGCTGACTTGGAATTCACTATGTAGTATCAACATGGTCTCAAACTCAATGCAATCCTCCTACCTCTGTCTCCCAAGTGCTGGTATTAAAAGACATGCACCACCATGCCTGGCTTTATAACTATTATTTTGAAACAAGGTTTTCCTGTATTGTCTAGTCTGACCTTGAATTCCTGGGCTTCAGTGATCCTGCCTCAGCCTACTGCACACAGAGAACCACATATTATTACTAGCCACTATTATTACTAATCTGCAGTGTTACTTCAGGTAAACACAAAGTGAATGCATGTCACGTGCAAACAGGGTATATTGAAATGTATTGCATTGGTTCCTCCCACATTGTATCTCAACATTCAAAACTACAAAGACGTGGGCTGGAGAGATGGTTTAGTAGTTAAGATGCTTGCCTGCAAAGCCTAAGGACCCAGGTTTGATTCCCCAGTACCTATGTAAAGCCAGATGCATAAGGTGGTACATGCATGTGGCATTTGCTTGCAGTGGCTGAAGGCCCTGAGTGCCTATTCTTTCTATCTGCCTTTCTTTCTCTCTCTCTTTCTTTTTCTTTCTCTCAAACAAGTAAATAAAAAAATTTAAAAAATAGCAAACACCGGGCATGGTGGCATATGCCTTCAATCCCAGCACTGGAGAGGCAGAGGTAAGAGTGTCACTGTGAGTTCGAGGCCACCCTGAGACTACATAGTGAATTTCAGGTCAGCCTGAGCTAGAGTGAGACCCTACCTCAAAAAAAATTTTTTTTTTTAAATATTTTATTTGAGGGAAAGAGAATGGGCACACCAGGGTCTTCAGCCACTTCAAACAAATTCTAGACACATGTAATACCATGTGCATCTGGCTTACGTGGGTTCTGGAGAATTGAATCTTGGTCCTTAGGCTTTGCAGGCAAACACTTTAACTACTAAGCCATCTCTCTAGCCCCTAAATATGTTTTTTGTTTATTTGTTTGTTTCATTTTTCAAGGTATGGTTTCACTCTAGCTCAGGCTGACCTGGAATTCACTATGTCGTCTCAGAATGGCCTCAAACTCACAGCGATCCTCCTACCTCTGCCTACTTAGTGATGGGATTAAAGGCATGTGCCACCATGCCTGGCTAAATATGCTTTTTTTAAAGATTTATTTATTTATTTGAGGGGGGAAGAATGTGCATGCAAGGGCCTTCAGTTATTATAAAGGAACTCCAGACACGTGTGCCACCTTGTGCATCTGGCTTACATGGGTCCTGAGGAATTGAACCTTGGTCCTTTGGCCTTGCAGGCAAGCACCTTAACAGCTATGCCATCTCTCCAGCCCCCTGAATATGTTTTTGGTTTGTTTGTTTATTTTTTATTTATTTGTTTGAGAGTGACAGACAGAGAAAGAGGCAGATAGAAAATGGGTGCACCAGGGCCTCCAACCACTGCAAACAAACTCCAGGTGCATGTGCCCCCTTGTGCATCTGTCTTACGTGGGTCCTGGGTAATTGAGCCTGGAACCTGGGTCCCTAGGATTCACAGGCAAGCGCTTAACCATCTCTCCAGGCCCTGAATATATTTTGATTGTTTTCTGAAAAGAAAAACTAGTAAAACAGCAGCCAAGCTTGGTGGCACACGCGTTTAATCCCAGCACTCGGGAGGGAGGCAGAGGTAGGACAATTGCTGAGAGTTTGAGGCCAGCCTGAGACTACATAATGAATTCCAGGTCAGCCTGGGCTATAGAGTAAGACCCTACCTCCTAAAAAAAAAAAAGTTTACATGAATGAATACTACTCAATGCTGTAAGAACTAAGATTTCCACCAAAAAACAAATCAGGCAATTGCTACCAGCACTTCCCTTGCTGGTACTAGTTCTGGTAGACTATCAACCAGTTGAGGGCAGGACTCCTTTGGGTCTGGCGCTGAGTCAGCACTACAGGAAGGTGACTAGGTGGGGGTGGGTCTCAGCCACTTGTGCCTGCAGTACCTCTAGCTCCCGGTGGGTGGCAGGCTTCTCATGTGCGGGCACCTCCCAGGAGACTGTCCTGGAAGTCGTGCTGACCTTCAACGTGGCAGGCGGGGCTCAGGTTCCTTGGAGGAGAGGGGGAGGTGAAACCTGAGAAAGGAATACAGGGAGACTGGCCAGTGCTTCAGCCTCTAGCCTTCCCTCTGAGAAGTCTCATCTTCTCACCAGAACTAGAAATCTTCAAGCCAGGCACGTGATGGTGCACCTGTCATCCCAACTCTCAGGGAGGCTGAAGCAGGAGCATGGAGAGTTCAAGGCCAGCCTGGACTACATCACAGTATCATAGTGAGCTCCTGTGTGGTGATGACGCCTTTAATCCCAGCACTCTGGGAGGCAGAGGTAGGAGGATCACCATGAATTCCAGGCCACCCTGAGACTACATAGTGAATTCCAGGTCAGCCTGGGCTAGAGTGAGACCCTACCTCGAAAAGGATCCTGGTTCGATTTCCCAGGACCCACGTAAGCCAGATGCACAAGGGGATGCATACATCTGGAGTTCATTTGCAGTGGTTGGAGACCCTGGCACACCCATTCTCTCTCTCTCTATATATATATATATCTATCTAATAAATAAATAAAATATATTAAACAATTTTTTTAAATAGGGATGGAGAAATGGCTCCTCCATTAAGGCACTTGCCTGCAAAGTCTAATGACCAGAGTTCACTTCTCCAGTACTCACATAAAGCTAGATGCAGAAAGTGGTGCGTGTAGCCCGGCATGGTGGCACATGCCTTTAATCCCAGCACTCAGGAGGCAGAGGTAGGAGGATCACCTTGAGTTTGAGACCACACTGAGACTACATAGTGAATTCCAGGTCAGCCTGAGCTACAGTGAGACCCTACCTCGAAAAACCAAAATAAAGAAAAAGAAAGAAAAAGAAAGAAAGAAAGAAAGAAAGAGGTGCATGCATTTGGAGTTCATTTGCAAGGACTGGAGGCCCTGGCATTTTCACTCTCTCTCTCTCCATATATATATATATATATATATATATATATATATATATATATATATATATATATATTTTTTTTTTTTTTTTTTTTTAAGAGGGCTGGAGAGATGTGCAAGCATGAGAGCCTGCGGGAGCTTGAGACAGCCTGAGTTAGCCTATCCAGAACCCACAGCTGGTTGTGGCCATGCACACTTGCAACCCCAGCCCTGTATAAAGTAGCGACTGCAACAGCTGGACCTGGTGGTGCATGCCTTTAACCCCAGCACTTGGGAGGCAGAGGTAGAAGAATTGTTGTGAGTTCGAGGCCAACCTAAAACTACATAGTGAATTCCAGGTCAGCGTGGGCTAACACAAGAAGAAAGGAGAGAGGTTTTATGCACAGGTGAGAGAGATTGTATGGACAGATGAGCACCTGTTTGCTGCCTCTCACTCACCACTGAATCAGTCATTTTCATCATCTTCGGCCTCATCCACACCTAATCCACTAAGTTTTCTTTTTTTCTCTCTCTCTTTCTCTCCCTTTCTTTCTTTTCTTTCTTTCCTTCTCTCTTTCTTTCTTCCTTCCTTCCTTCCTTCCTTCTCTTCTTTCTTTCTTTCTTTCTTTCTTTCTTTCTTTCTTTCTTTCTTTCTTTCTTTCTTTCTTTCTTTCTTCTTTCTTTCTTTTCCTTCTTTCTTTCTTTCTTTCACCCAGGCTGGCCTGGAATTCACTATGTAGTCTCAGGGTGGTTTCAAACTCACAACAATCCTCCTACCTCTGCCTCCCGAGTGCTGGGACTAAACGGGTATGCCACCATGTCTGGTTGATCTCTCTCCTAATATCCTCAACCTCTCTATTCTGCACGTGGCAACCACAGGGATTCTTCTCAAGTGTGGGTCTGGTGGTTTACCCCTTCTTCTTGTTTCTGAAATATGCCATGTCTTCCATGGTCTCAGGGCCTTTGTGCATACCAGTCCTGTCTGCCAGGAATGTATCTTATCTACCACCACTACTTCTCCTCCTCCTCTTTCCCCTTCTATCTCTCCTCTGTCACTCAGGAGGCAGAGGTAGAAAGATCGTTATGAGTTCGAGGCCATCCTGAGACTACATAGTGAATTCCAGGTCAGCGTGGGCTAGAGTGAGATCCTACCTTGAAAACCAAAACCAAAACAAAAAAGGAATAGGGGTATGGCTCAGTGGCAAAAGCTCTTACCTAGTATACACTAAGCAAGCTCTAGGTTCCGTTCCCAGTACCATACAATAAATGAATAAATAAATAATAAATCCAGAGAGAGCCTCTTCTTTTCTTCCCTACATGAGGGAGATTTTTAGTTTTGGTGTCCTCCCAGCCAGGCTGGGGAAGAACTTCTTTTGGCCTGGGTGCTTTCTTGCTTTGCTTTCCTCTTTTTTTTTTTTTTTTTTTTGGTTTTTCGAGGTAGGGTCTCACTCTAGCCCAGGCTGACCTGGGATTAACTATGTAGTCTCAGGGTGGCCTTGAACTCACAGCGATCCTCCTACCTCTGCCTCCCGAGTGCTGGGATTAAAGGCGTGCGCCACCATGCCTGACTCCTCTTATTTTTTTTTTTTTTTTTTGTTGTTTTGTTTTGTTTTTTCGAGGTAGGGTCTTGCTCTAGCCCAGGCTGACCTGGAATTCACTATGTCGTCTCAGGGTGGCCTTGAACTCACGGCGATCCTCCTACCTCTGCCTCCCGAGTGCTGGGATTAAAGGCGTGCACCACCACACCCGGCTTCCTCTTATCTTTTTCAGAAGACATTTTATTTATTTATTTATTTATTTATTTATTTATTTATTTATTTATTTGAGAGAGAGAGAGGAAGAGGCAGAGAGAAAGAACGAATGGGTGTGCCAGAACCTCCAGCCACTGCAAATGAACTCCAGACACATGCACCCCCTTGTGCATCTGGCTTATGTGGGTCCTGGGAATTGAATCTGTGTCCTTAGGTTTTAGTGGTTCCCTCAGCCCCTGCTTGAAGTGCTGGGATCGCTCTGTCCTTAACCAAGCTATAGGTATGTTAGATCCATCCCTCCAGACCTTGAATTTCAAGATCTTTATCTTTTTTAGAAGACATTTTATTTATTTATTTATTTATTTGAGAGAGAAAGAGAGAGGAAGAGGCAGAGAGAAAGAACGAATGGGTGTGCCAGAACCTCCAGCCACTGCAAATGAACTCCAGACACATGCACCCCCTTGTGCATCTGGCTTATGTGGGTCCTGGGGAATTGAATCTGTGTCCTTAGGTTTCTCAGGCAAGTGCCTTAACCGCTAATCCATCCCTCCAGCCCTGACCTTGAATTGCAGATCGTTCTGTCTTCACCCACAAGACTATGCTTATAGGTATGTTGAGATGGGGTCATATGTGGCTTATAAGCAACCTGCCTTCACGTCCCAAGATTTTGGGACTTCCAGCTCCCTTTATCCCTTCCTCTCAGCCTTTCTGGGTCCTGGGAAATCAAACCTGGGTTCTTAGGCTTTACAGGCAAGCCCCTTAACTGCTAAACCATCTCTCCAGCCCTTTTTTTTTTTTTTTTTTTTTTTTTTTTTTTGGTTTTTCGAGGTAGGGTCTCACTCTGGCCCAGGCTGGCCTGGAATTAACTATGTAGTCTCAGGGTGGCCTTGAACTCACGGCGATCCTCCTACCTCTGCCTCCCAAGTGCTGGGATTAAAGGCATGCACCACCAAGGCTGGCTCTAATTAAAATCTTTAAAGTTTTTTAAAAAGATTTCAATTTAGAGCCAGCCTTGGTGGCGCACGCCTTTAATCCCAGCACTCAGGAGGCAGAGGTAGGAGGATCGCTGTGAGTTCAAGGCCACCCTGAGTCTACATAGTTAATTCCAGGTCAGCCTGGGCTACAGTGAGACCCTACTTCAAGAAAAAAAACCTGGGCTGGAGAGATGGCTTAGCAGTTAAGGCGCCTGCCTCCTAAGCCTAAGAACGCTGGTTCCAATCTCCAGGTCCCACGTTTAGCCAGATGCAGTGATGCAAGGGCGCAATGCCACACTTGACCACAAGGGGGCGCACGCATCTGGATTTCGTTCTCAGTGGCTGAGAGGCTGCTGGCCCACCCATCTCTGTCTTCCTCTCCCTCTCTCTCTGTCTCTCTCTGTGTCTCTCTCAAAAAAAAAAAAAAAGAAAGAAACAAAAAAATAAAGATTTTATTTATTTATTTGAGACATTGAAAGGGAGAGAGAAAGAGAGAGAGACCGCGAGAAAGGAGCTTCTAACCACTGCAAATGAACTCCAGATGCACGTATCTGGCTTACGTGGGACCTGGAGGCAGGCTCCTTAACCATTAAGCAATCTCTCCAGCCCTGCACTGAGTTCTTATTCAAGTGAGTTGGTGAGTGCAGAAATTGTCTGCTATACAATCACATATAATGAAAGCCTTTTTTTTTCTGAATGATTGGAGTGACCAGGGCTGACTCTGGCTTGTTTGTTTTCTTTCTTTTTAAAAAATTTATATGGGCTGGGTGTGGTGGCGCATGCCTTTAATCCCAGCACTGGGGAGGCAGAGGTAGGAGGAGCATCATAAGTTCGAGGCTACCCTGAGACTACATAGTGAATTCCAAGTCAGCCTGGGCTAGAGTGAGACCCTACCTCGAAAAACCAAAAAAAAAAAAAAAATTATATGGGGCTGGAGAAATGACTTAGCAGTTAAGCGCTTGCCTGTGAAGCCTAAGGACCCCCGTTCCAGGCTCTCTTCCTCATTACCCACATAAGCCAGATGCACAAGGTAGTGCATACATCTGGAGTTCGTTGGCAGTGGCTGGAGGCCCTGGTGTGCCAATTCTTTCTCTTTCTCTCTGTCTCTCTATGTCTGTCACTCTCAAATAAATAAAAATAAAATAAACAAAAAATTTAATTAATTAATTAGTTTATTTGCAGGCAGAGAAAGAGAGAGAGGGTATGGTCACACCAGGGCCTCCTGCCACTACAAACAAACTCCAGACACATACGCTTTGTACATCTGGTTTTCTGTGGGTACTGGGGAACTGAACCCGGGCTTTCAGACTTTGCAAGCAAGCACCTTTAAGTACTGAGCCATCTCCAGCCCCTCTTTTTACTTTTTGTTGACATGGGGTCTCACTAAATTGCCCATGTTAACCTTGAACTTGTGATTCTCTTGCCTCAGGCTCCCAAGAGCTGGGACTGTGGGTCAGAAGCTACCACACCACTTTCCAGTTTGCTGGCTTTATTTCTTTTTAAAAATTTTATTTATTCATTTGAGAAAGAGAGAGAGGATGAGTGTGCCAGGGCTTTCAGCTGCTGTAAACGAACTCCAGACACATGTGCCACCCTGTGCATTTGGTTTATGTGGGTCCTGGGGAATCGAACCTGGGTCATTTGGCTTTGCAGCAAGTGCCTTAACCTTCAAGCCATCTCTCCAGTCCTCTTTCTTTCTTTTGAGTTAGGGTCTCATGGAGCCCAGATTGGCTTTGAATTCCTAATCCTGCTTCTACCTCCCAAGTGTTGTGATTATAGGCATATGACACCACACCCTGCTTCCAGGTATTTTTTCCTCCTTTAAGTTGAATGTACTTTTTTTTTTTTTTTTTTTTTTGGTGCTAGAAATGGAGGCTAGAGTCCATCCTCTACCACTATGGGGTGCCCTCAGATCTTGGACAAAAGTTATTTTTTTTCCCCTCTTCTGACTTTATTTTGAAAGATTTCATGAAGACTATAAGGTCATATATGCTAAGTGCTAAATGAATGTCAAATTCCATGAATCAAGTTTATTGTAACAAGTGGGCATGATACAGCATGCCTAATTGGGATAATGACACTGGAGAAATCTTGGTCTTAAGCAGTGGTTCTCAAAGTGTGCCTGGACCAGCAATGGCAACCTGACCTGGGAATCCGTGAGAAATGTTCATTCTTGGGCTCCTCCCCAGACCTCCTGCGTCAGACGCTTTGGGAAGAGGAGTGCCCAGCAATGTGTCCCAACAAGCCTTCCAGAGCATTGTGGAATTCCCTCAAGTTAACAGATGTTCACATCACAGAGGCTTACCACTTAGAGGCGGTGTGATCTCAAACAAGTCACTACATCTCTCTGAAAAATAAGAATAGGGAGAACTTACCTGGCAATGTCATTGTGAAGGTGAATGAGACGGTACATGTAAAATACCTGGTATGGTGCTTTATAAACAGCAAGCATCCACTACAGGTTAGGGATAGTTAATGGTTTTATTAGGCACGCCGGAATGAACAGCCCTGGTTGGTGACAACCCTTTGGGAAAAAAGGAAAAGGATGTTGGAGGATTAAAAATATTATTTAGGGCGCTCGGGAGGCAGAGGTAGGAGGATCACCATGAATGAGTTCAAGGCCACCCTGAGACTACATAGTGAATTCTGGGTCAACCTAGGCTACAGTGAAACCCTACCTCGAAAAACAAACTAAAACGACAACAACAAAACAAACAAACATACAAACAAACAACCAAAAATTTTATTATTTAGGGGCTGGAGAAATGGCTCAGTGGTTTAGACACTTGCTTGCAAAGCCTAAAGGTCCAGGTTTGATTCCCCACATGCATATGCACAGAGTGGCAGATGCATCTGGAGTTCATTTGCAGTGGCAGAAAGTCCTGGTGTGCTTTCTCTCTCTCCTTACAAATAAATAAAAATAAAAAATATCCCTTAAGGGCGATATCTCAGTGGTTAAAGGTACTTGCTTGCAATGCCTACTGGCTCTGCTTCAGTTTCCCAGCACCCACATAAAGCCAGATGCAAAAAGTGGCAGAGGGATGGAGAGATGGCCAGTGATTATGGGTGTATGCTTCCAAGGCCTGACAGTCCAGGTTTGATTTGTGAGTACCCACATAAAGCCAGATGCACAACGTGACACATGTATCTGGAATTCGGTTGAAGTAATGGGAGGCCCTGGTGTGCCCTGCCTGTATATATAGATTATCCAGGCACACAGACTCACCCTTGAATAGCTCTGCTTCCTTGTAGTGGGGAGACAGCACTTCCGATGGCAAGCACTGGTCACTCTGTTATATGTGTTGGCCGTCATGTCTACCTCCATCTCTGCAGCCAACTGTTGGGCCCTGAGTGGATCCATCTTGACCCAGCATGGTGGACGAACCCTCCTGGTCTTCTAGTCCTTGGGGTCACAGACCATACATGGTTCACTCACCATGCTCTAGGGCTGGTCACAGTTCCCACGACATTCCAAACCCACCAACTGCTAACATACAGCATCCAGTGAGCAACTTACTCAACCCATTTCCAAATTATTCTCTGAGTCAGAGTCTCTCACTGGACCCCGAGCTCACCAACTTGGCTGGGACGAACTAGCCAGCTTGTCCCAGGAATTCTCCTGCCTCTGTCTCCCTAGTGCAGGTATTACGGGTAGGCACCATCACACCCAGCATTTCAGGTAGGTTCTGGGGATCCAAAGTCATATCCTCATGCTTGCATAGCAAGTACTTTACCCACTGAGCCATCCCCCTAGCTCTTCCGAATATGAAATGGCTTAACGGTTTCGGTGCTTGCCTGCGAGGCCTAAGGACCCTGGTTCGATTCTCCAGGTCCCTCGTAAGCCAGATGCACATGGTATAACTGGTATGGAACTCTACGTGTGCATATGTATATATCTCTATTAAAACAAGTTTGTTGTCTGCCGGGCGTAGTGGCTCACACATTTAATCCCAGCACTGGGGAGGCACAAATAGGAGGATCACAGTGAGTTCGAGGCCACCCTGAGACTACATAGTGGGTGCCAGGTTGGCCTGAGCTGGAATGAGACCCTACATCAAAAAAAAAAAAAAAAAAAAAAAAACAGAGCCGGGCGTGGTGGCGCACGCCTTTAATCCCAGCACTCCAGCACTCGGGAGGCAGAGGTAGGAGGATCGCTGTGAGTTCGAGGTCATTTCAGGTCAGCCTGGATCAGAGTGAGACCCTACCTCGCAAAAAAAAAAAAAAAAAAAGTTTGTTGGGCTGGAGAGATGGTTCAGTGGTTAAAGGCACTTGCTTTCAAAAGCCTGATAACCCAGGTTTGGTTCCCCAATACCTAGGTAAAGCCAGATCTACAAAGCAGTGCACATATCTGGGGTTCCTTTGCAGTGGCAGGAGGCCCTGGCACACCCATATTTACTCTATATCTGCCTCTTTCTCTCTCAAATAATTTTTCCCCCTTTTTGGAGGAAGAAGGCTCTCCATGAGTTTGAGATCACCCTGAGACTACAGAGTGAGTTCCAGGTCAGCCAGGGTGACAGTGAGACTACTACATTGAAAAAAAAAAAAAAAAAAAGACAAAAAGAAAGAGAAAGAAGGACGAAGGAACAAAGAAAGAAAGAGAGAGAAAAAGGAAGGAAGGAAGGAAGGAAGGAAGGAAGGGAGGGAGGGAGGGAAGAAAGTAGACCACTTCACAGATATGGACACTGACTGGATGACAACCACCAAGCAGCACAGCTGGGACTGTCCATGGCTGTGTGCCCCACCCCACGCCTAGCCTCAAACAGATGCAGGCAGACTTTCCATTCCCAGCATCTCCCCCATCCCGCCCCAAAACAAAAAAACTAACCATATGCCCTTCAGAGTCTGGCTGTCCCTGCCCCTCACCCTGAATTCCCCGCTGTGGTCTCCACAGGGTGGTTTCCAGGGCTCTAGAAGGCATAAGAATTAAGGTCTTTTGACTGATGTACACATGGATTTCTTGGTCTCCTGGCCTGTTTCTGGTGCCTTGGAACTTCTGACCCAGCACCAGCCAACACCAGGATGATTAACTTAGGGACTTGAGACCACAACTCATACATGCATTGATTTCTTAAATTATTTTATTATATATTTAAAAAGTATTTTGCTAGGCGTGGTGGTGCACGCCTTTAATCCCAGCACTCGGGAGGCAGAGGTAAGAGGATACTGTGAGTTAAGGGTTAACCTGAGACTACATAGTGAATTCCAGGTCAGCCTGGGCCAGATTGAGACCCTACTTTGAAAAACAAACAAACAAAAAAATTAATTAATTAAAAAATATATATATAATTTTTATTTATTTACTCGAGAGACAGAGAGACAAAGGTAGAGAGAGAGAATGGGCACGTCAGGGCCAGGCCTCTAGCCTCTGCAAACGAACTTCAGACACATGTACCACCATGTGCATCTGGCTTATGTGGGTACTGGTGAATCGAAGCAAGTGCCTTGACTGCTAAGACATTTCTCCAGCCCATTATTAAATTATTTTAATGTTTTATTTATTTATTTGAGAGAGGGAGGGAGAGAGAGAAAGAATGGGTGCACAAGGGCCTCCAGCTGCTGGAAACTAACTCCAGGCACATGCACCACCTCGTGCATCTGGCTTACATGTTCACTGGGGAATCAATCCTGGGTCCTTAGGCTTCACAGGCAAGCGTCTTAACTGCTAAGCCATTTTTCCAGCCCCTAAATTATTATTATTATTATTTTTGGTTTTTCAAGATAGGGTTTCGCGCTAGTCCAGGCTGACCTGGAATTCACTATGTAGTCCCAGACTGGCCTTGAACTCACAGTGATCCTCCTACCTCTGCATCCCCAGTGCTGGGATTAAAGGCGTGTGCCCTTATTTGTTTAATTTAAAAAAATTTTTTAATATTTATTTTATTTTGGAGAGAGAGAGACAGAGAGATAGGGAGAGGAAGACAGATAATGGGCATGACAGCAGCCTCTCAGCCACTGTGAACGAAGTCCAGACACGTGCGCCCCCTTGTGGGCAAGTGCAGCATTGCACCCTTGTGTCACTGCATCTGGCTAAATGTGGGACCTGGAGATTGGAACTGACGTTCTTAGGCTTAGGAGGCAGGAGCCTTAAACACTAAGCCATCTCTCCAGCCCTTATTTGTTTAATTTTTAAAATCAAGGTTCTTTAAGCAGGTGTGGTGTTACACTCCTGTAATCTCAGAATTTAGGAGATAAAGGCAGATTGATCAGTTCAAAGCCAACCTCTCTGATATAGTCAGTTGGAGGTCAGTCTGGACTACATGAAATCCCAACTCACAAAAAAGGGGTGGGGGGGCTGGACCAATGGATTAGTAGTTAAGGCTCTTGCCTGCAAAGCCTAAGAACCCAGGTTTGATGCCCCAGGACCCATATAAGCCACACACACAAGGTGGCACATGCATCTGGAGTTCATTTGCAGTTGCTAGAGACCCTGATGAGCCCATTCTATCTTCCTCTTTCTCCCTTTTTCTCTCAAATAAATAAAATAAAAATAATTTTTAAAATTTGGGGCTGGAAAGATGGCTAAGCAGTTAAGGCACTTGCCTGCAAAACCTAATAACTTGGATTCCATTCCCCAGTAATTACCCACGTAAAACCAGATGCATAAAAGTGGTATATGCATCTAGAATTCATTTGCAGTGTTTATTCCCTTTCTCTGCTTGCAAATGAATATATATATTTTGTTGTTGTTGTTTTGTTTTGTTTTTCAAGGTAGGGTCTTGTTCTAGCCCAGGTTAATCTGGAATTCACTATGTAGTCTCAGACTGGCTTGGAACTCACATCAATCCTCCTACCTCTGCCTCCCAAGTGCTGGGATTAAAGGCATGCGCCACCACACTCAGCTATATTTTTTTCTTTTTCTTTTTTTCAAGGTAGGGTCTCACTCTAGCTCAGGTTGACCTGGAATTCACTCTGTAGTTTCAGGGTGGCCTTGAACTTACGGTGATCCTCCTACCTCTGCCTCCGAGTGCTGGGATTAAAAGCGTGTGTCACCACACCCGCCTAATAAATACTTTTTAAAAATGATACTGTAGGGCTGGAAAGATGGCTTAGCAGTTAAGGCCTTTGCCTGCAAAGCCAAAGGTCCCAGGTTCAATTCCCCAGGACCCAAGTAAAGCCCAAAGCCCAAAGTGGCACATGCCTCTAGAGTTCCTTTGCCAAGGCTAGAGGACCAGGCGCACCCATTCTCTCTCTCTCTCTCTCTCTCTCTCTCTCTAACTGCCAATTTCTCTCTCAAATAATAATAAATGATACTTGAAAAAAAAAGAAATAAAAGTCAGGGTTCTTGCTTTACATCATAGCTAGTACTATAAATCTAACATACACATAGTCCCGTAACCACTATTATAAACATGGAGACTAAACCGGACGTGGTGGTGCACGCCTTTAATCCCAGCACTCAGGAAGCAGAGGTAAGAGGATCGCCGTGAGTCTGAGGCCACCCTGAGACTACATAGTGAATTCCAGGTCAGCCTGGGCTAGAGTGAGACCCTACCTCGAGGAAAACAAAAATAAATAAATAAATAAATAAATAAATAAATAAATAAAAAATAAACAGGAAAACTAAAACACCATTTGCTTTTTTTTTTTTGGGGGGTTCCTACTTCCCTTTGCGAGCCCAAACCCACCTCCACCAATTCACTAGTTTATCTTGGGCAAACCTTCCCTTCCCAAGACCCTCCCTTTCTTCATCTATATAATGGGGGGTCATAATGCCGCCTCTCCCGGTCACTAAGGCACACAGTCAGTACTTAATAAACACCGGGTATTGACCCCCCCCCCCATCTTCTAGCTCCATAAAACAGGCCATAGCCTAGCCTCCCCCCCCCCCACACACACATTTGTGAAGCCTCTTGTCTTTTATTTATAGGCCGCGCCTCATTGTGGATGTGAAAAGGAGAAAGCGCAGGCCCTGGGTGGACCTTTCATGTGTAAATCAGGCCGGGCCAGGAGCACGGGGTCACGGGGAGCGGGATTTCACTCTTAATTACTCCTAGAGAAAGCGCAGGGCGGGCTGGTGCAGGGAGGCCCGCGGGCCGGCTGGCTCCCGCCCCGTGCAGAGCCTCCGCCCCGGGCCCCAGCGCTCGCTTGCTTCCTGGGCTAGGCCTGGGTTTGCTCGAACTGCTGGGCAGAGAGAGAGGTACCAGGCATGGTGCTGGGGGGCGGCCAGGGGGGAGGATGGAGGTGTGTTAATTAAAAACAATTTCTGGAGTCCGGCTTGGTGGCTCTTGCCTTTAATCCCACCACCACTCGGGAGGCAGAGATAGGAGGATCCCTGTAAATTCAAGGCCAGCCTGAGACTACATAGTGAATTCCAGGACAACCTGAGCTAGTGAGACCCTACCTCGAAAACAAAAAAAATAAAATAAAAATAAAAATAAAACAAATAAAAAATTCTGGAAAAGTATTAAAAAATAATAATAAATTGAGCCAGGTGTGGTGGCGCAGGCCTTTAATCCCAGCACTCGGGAGGCAGAGGTAGGAGGATCGTGGTGAGTTCAAGGCCACCCTGATACTACATAGTTAATTCCAGGTCAACCTGGAGCAGAGTGATTCCCTATCTTGAAAAACAAAATAAAACAAAACAACAACAACAAAAAAAAAAAAATTGAGGGAGCGGGGAGAGGATATGATGGAGAGTGGAGTTTCAAAGGAGAAAGTGGGAGGAGGGAGGACATTACCATGGGATAATGTCTACCATTATGGAAGTTGTCAATAAATAAAAATAAATTAAAAATAATAAATTTTATTTATCTATTTAAAATAGTATTTTAACATATATGATGATTAAATAATAAAACAGCTCTAGAACAAATTTGAGCCTGTGATTAGCTTTCATGGTTCAGATCTAATTTTAAATGTATTATGTTTGGGTTTGAGATAAATTTGGTAAAGAAAGTATTTATTTATTTAAGAGAGAGAAAGAGGCAGACAGAGAGAGAATGGGCGCACCAGGGTCTCTAACGTTACAAACGAACTCCAGACGCCTGTGCCACCATGTGCATCTGGCTTACGTGGCTACTGGGGAATCGAACCTGGGTCCTTAGACTTTGCAGGCAAGTGCCTTAACCACTGCGCCATCTCTCTAGCCCTGGAAAAATCTTTTATTCTTTCTTTCCTGCGGGGTGGGGGGACTGTAGATTCCCCAGGTGATTAGTTTTGTTTACCTTAGAGGGTGAGTTTGGAGGTGAGGATTGGGGCTTTGTGAACATTCTCTTTATACAACTGACCTTCTCTTTTTACCTCAGGGCCTCACCCTCACTGGAGCACCTGCTGCGGAGTCACACCCCTAGTTGTATTTTTCTTTATTTTTGACTTTATACAATGACTGTTTTGCCTTTTGTAATTAAAGAAAGAATATGTCCTAGGTAGGGTTTCACACCAGTCCAGGCTGACCTGGAATTCACCTTAGACTCAGGCTGGCCCCAAACTCACAGCGATCCTCCTACCTCACCCTCCTGAGTGCTGGGATTAAAGATGTGCACCACCATGCCTGGCTTTTCTTTTTTTTTTTTTTTATAATGTCCATGCTGTTGTTTTGTTTTGTTTAAACACTGAACTATACCTCAATGCTTGCATAACCATTTTGGGGACAATTGAACATATTGAAGTTTTCTTTTCATTTTTTTGAATTATTTATTTATTTATATTTTTAAATTTTTATTTATTTATTTGCAAGCAGAGAGATAGAGAGAAGAGAGACAGACAGACAGAGAATGGGCACACCAGGGCCTCTAGCCACTGCAAACGAACTCCAGATGCATGTGCTCCTTATGCATCTGGCTTACATGGGTCCTGGGGAATCGAACTTGGGTCCTTTCGCTTTGTTGGTAAGCGCCTTAACCACTAAGCCATCTCTCCAGCCCTATTTACTTATTTATTTAAGGGGGGGGGATTGAATGGGAGCGCCAGGGCTTGTAGCCACTGCAAACAAACTCCAGACATGTGACACCACCTTATGCATCTTGCTTATGTGGGAACTGGGAAATCCAACCAGGGTCCTTAGGCTTCACAGAGGTAAGCACCTTAACTGCTAAGGCATCTATCTCTCCAGCCCTTTTTTCCCCTTCTTTTTGTTGTTGTTGTTTTTCGAGATAGGGTTTACCTCTAGCCCAGGCTGCCCTGGAATTCACTATGTATTCTCAGGGTGGTCTCCAACTCAAGGCGATCTTCCTATCTCTGCCTTCAGAGTGCTGGAATTAAAGGCGTGTGCCACCACGCCGGCTTTCACTGTTTTAAATTTTGTTTTACATGTGTTTGGTGTGTGGTGTGTGTTCATTTGTGTGTGGTGTGTGTGTGTGTTCATGTGGAGGCCAGAGGTTGGCATTGGGTGTCTTCTTCTGTTGCTCTCCATCTTATTTACTGAGGCAAGGTCTCTTGCTCAAACCCAGAGCTCCCCAGTTTAGAAAGTCTCACTACCCAGTTTGCCGTGGGGATCCTCTGGCAGCTATGGGATACTAGAGATTCAAACGCTGGTCCTCATACTAGCATAGAAAACACTTGATCCAGCGAGTCATCTCCCCAGTCCCATATTGAGGTTTTCTTTCATTCATCTTCTCTGTGTGTGACATATACATACATGTGACATTGGATGGCAATATTTTGACACTTAAAAGGCTGCACAGGGCTGGAGAGATGGCTCAGTGGTTAAGGCGCTTGCCTGTAAAAGTCTAACGACCTGGGTTCAATTTCCCAGGATCCACGTAAAGCCAGATGCACAAAATGGGGCATGCATCTGGAGTTCCTCTGCAGTGGCAGGATACCCTGGTATGCCCATTCTCTCTTTCAAACCAACATATACGTAAATAAATATTTTAGAAGAAAAAGGGTAGTTGAGATATACATAATTCTAACATTCATAAAGGAACACAATGTTCACTAACACCGATTATTAAATACAGTGCTGATTAAAGAATATATAGTTCCCTTATTCCATCTAAATACAACCGCTATTAATTTTGCTTTATTCTCTTTTAGTTGTCTAACTATCTCTCCATATATATATATATATATATATGTGTATATATATATATATATATATATATATATATATGTATATATATATGATGATAGTGGGAATAAAACCCAGAGAATGAAACACACATTGAGACAGGGTGCCTTGAAACTTGCTCTGTAATTGAAGATGACCTTGAATTCCTTATTCTCCTGCCTCCACCTTCCAAGGGCTGAGATTACAGGTATGTGCCACTGTACCTGCTTGCTTGTTTTCTCCCTCCCTCCCTCCTCCTTCCTTCCTCCTTCCTCCTTCCTTCCCTCCTTCCTTCCTTCCTCCCTCCCTCCCCTCCTTTCTTTCTTTCTTTCTTTCTTTCTTTCTTTCTTTCTTTCTTTCTTTCTTTCTAGAGAGGTAGAGGTAGAGATGGAGAGAGAAAGAGTGACAAAGATTGAGAATGGACGCACCAGGGCTTCCAGCTGCTGCAAATGTACTCTAGATGCATGCGCCATCTTGTGCATCTGGCTCACATGGGTCCTGGGGAATTGAACCATGGTCCCTTGGCTTTGCAGGCAAGCATCTTAATAGCTAAGCCATTTCTCCAGCCTTTTCTTCTTTCTTTCTTTCTTTCTTTCTTTCTTTCTTTCTTTCTTTCTTTCAATTTTATTTATTTATTTATTTTTTATTATTGACAACAATATCCCATGGTACTTCCCTCCCTCCCCCGCTTTGAAACTTTTCTTTCTTTCTTTCTTTCTTTCTTTCTTTCTTTCTTTCTTTCTTTCTTCCTTCGTTCCTTCCCTCCCTCCCTCCCTCCCTCCTTCCCCTTTCTTTCTTTCTTTCTTTCTTTCTTTCTTTCTTTCTTTCTTCTTTCTTTCTTCCTTCCCTCCTCCCCTCCTTTCCATATATCTTTCTTTCTTTATTTCTTTATTTATTTATATATATATCTCCATATATATGATGTCTTTTTCTTTTGGGAGGGATTTTTTGAGGTAGGGTCTCACTCTAGTTCAGGCTGACCTCTAGATTTCACTGTGTAGTCTCAGGGTGGCCTCAAACTCACCATGATCCTCCTACCTCTGCCTCCCAAGTGCTAGGATTAAAGGTGTGTGCCACCATGCCTGGCTCTCATTTAATTCTTTATATGCTTTTCATATGCAACTGCCAAATATTTTATTTTTTAATTTATTTATTGGAGAGAGAGAGATAAAGAGACAGATAGAGAGAATG
This sequence comes from Orientallactaga sibirica, assembly GCA_036365145.1. Classification (NCBI taxonomy): domain Eukaryota; kingdom Metazoa; phylum Chordata; class Mammalia; order Rodentia; family Dipodidae; genus Orientallactaga; species Orientallactaga sibirica. Next base: position 11,709,236 of record JAEOAD010000026.1, read on the forward strand.
GGCATGCCAGGGCCTCTAGTCACTGCAGAGAACTCTAGATGCATACACCTCCTTATGCATCTGGCTTTACGTAGTGCTGGAGAATCAAACCTGGGTCCTTAGGCTTCCCAGCCAAGTGTCTTAAGTGCTAAGCCATCTCTCCAGCCTCAGATGAACATTTTCTACTTATATTTTTTTCCTTTATGTCATTGATGATATTGGGGTGAAGGTATACTTTTTCCTAAGGTATACTTTTTCCTAAGGTATACTTTATTTTAGTTTTCTGTTGTCTTTTTTTATTATTTTAGAGAGAGAGAGAGAGAGAGAGTGAGTGAGCATTCGTACACCAGGGCCTCATCTGCTGCAATTGAATTCCAGATGCCACCTAGTGGGCATGTGTGACCTAGCACTTGCCTCACCTTTGTGCATCTGGCTTATGTGGGATCTGGAGAGTTGACATGGGTTCTTAGTCTTCACAGGCAAGCGCCTTAACTGCAAAGCCATCTCTATAGCCCTCTATTGTTTTTTTTTTTTTTTTTTTTTTTTTTTGTATTTTGAGGTAGGGTCTGACTCTAGCCCCGGCTGACCTGGAATTCACTATGTAGTTTCAGGGTGACCTTGAATTTGCGCCGATCCTCCTACCTCTGCCTCCCAAGTGCTGGGATTAAAGGCATGTGCCACCATGCCCAGCTCCCTATCGTCTTTTTTTAAAAAATATTTTTATTTACTTGTTTACAACCAGAGAGAGATAGAGAGATGAGAGACAGAGAAAATGGGCACGTCAGGGCCTCCAGCTGCTGCAAATGAACTCCAGGTGCATGTGCATGTTATGCATCTGGCTTTATGTGGGTACTGGGGAATTGAACCTGGGTTGTTAGGCTTTGCAGGCAAGCACCTTAACCGCTGAGCCATCTCTCTAGCCTGGTTTTCTGTTGTTTTGGAGACAGGGTCTCATGTAACCCAGATTGACCTTGAGTTCCTGATCCTCCTGAGCTGAGATTCCATGCATACATTATATATGCCAAGCACTGTTTAATTTTTCAGGCTCTTAAGAAGTATTCTTGAGCTGGACAGATGGCTTAGCAGTTAAGCCATATGTAGTATTCTTTTAAAAATATATTTAATTAATTTATTTATTTGAGAGAGAGAAAGAGTTAGAGAGAGACAGAGAGAGGGAGGGAAAGAATGGGCACACCTGGGCCTCCAGCCACTTGCACACGAACTCCAGATGCATGCGCCCCCTTGTGCATCTGGCTTATGTAGGTCCTGGGGAATCAAACTGGTATCCTTTGGCTTTGCAGGCAAATGCCTTAACCACTAAGCCATCTCTCCAGCCCCCCCCCCCGCCAAAAAAAGTATTCTTAGCCAGGCATGGTGGTGCATGCCTTTAATCCCAGCATTTGGGAGGCAGAGGTATTGTTGTTGTTTTTCGAGGTAGGGTCTCACTCTGACCCAGGCTGACCTGGAATTCACTATGTAGTCTCAGGATGGCCTTGAACTCACGGTGATCCTCCTACCTCTGCCTCCCGAGTGCTGGGATTAAAGGTGTGCGCCACCACGCCCGGCTCAAAAAAAGTATTCTTGAGCTGCATGTCCATTTGCAGCAGCAAGAGTTTCTGGTGTGCACCCCCCACACACACACACATACACACACAAAAAAAATTTTAAAGAACCCGGGCATGATGGCACATGCCTTAATCCAGAAGTAGGAGGATTGTTGTGAGTTCAAAGCCACCCTGAGACTACATAATGAATTTCAGGTCAGCCTGAGCTAGAGTGAGATCCTACTTCAGAAAAGAACAATTTTTTTTTTGGCTTTTCAAAGTAGGGTCTCACTCTAGTCCAGGCTGACCTGGAATTCACTATGTAGTCTCAGGTAGGCCTTGAACTCACAGTGATCCTCCTACCTCTGCCTCCCGAGTGCTGGGATTAAAAGCATGTGCCACCATGCCTGGCCAGCAACAACAACTTTTTAAAAAGTATTATCAAGCCATATGTGGTGGTACATTCCTGTAATCCTGCACTTGGGAAGCTGAGGCAGGGAAGATTGCAGTGAGTTCGAGGCCAGTCGGGGCTAGAATGAAACCATAACCTTGAACCCCTCCCCCCAAAAAGAAGAACAAATAGATAATAATAATAATAATTTCTCAAGACAGGTTCCTTTATAGCCCCATGCACAGTCTGTGAGATACCCTGTCCATTTCAGCACGTGTAAAGGACACAGACATTCTGGAGGAGGAGAAAGAAGCAAGAAAAGCAGAAGGTTCTCTTGGCAAGATTGGGCAGCCCTCTCCTTTCCTTCCTCTTCTGTAACATGGCAGCAATTGCCGCCAATTACGGAGCCTTTACTTTTCCCTGGCACTGTGCTTTCTCCTTTTCATGCACAGTATCATTTATTTCCCACAAGAATCCTATGAAGTTGGTGATCTTATCATCCCCAGTTTAGAGATGGGGAAACTGAGGTTTATCGAGGTAAATGTCTTTCCCAAGGTCACGCAGCAGGTAAGTGGTGCGGCTGAGATTAGAATCAGGTAATCCAGGTTGCTTGGCATGAATTTGCATGTCCAAACTGTAAAACTCTTGTTTTATAGGTTGAAGATGTGAGGTCCAGAAAATTGCTGTATGTCTTGCTTGAAAAGAGAAAGCGCCCAGCCTAAATTACCAAACTTTTCCTACTGTACTCCATGGTCTGGTCACGGGATGCCAGTCTAGAGAGTTAAGATTGAAGGAACTCCAATTCACTGGCTTAGAAAACCTTCCTATGGGGATTTTGGGTTCCAAAAAAAAAAAAAAAAAAAAAAAAAAAACGATTCCGAGTCTCTGAGAACCACAGCCCCAGTTGTGCATCTGCCCTCCAGGGCTGGGCGCTGCCTGACCATCATAAAAAAAGGAAATAGCAGTTAAACACCACATGCCCAGACAGGGAGGAAATCACAGCCCAGTGCATGTTCAGCTATGGCCATCCCATGATTAGAACGGAGCATTAAGACAAACAGAAAACAGTTGAATAAAGAAAAGCAAAATGCCTGCAATAGTATTCCAGGGCAGAATCTTGAAAATATGCAGTGAAGTGGGAAGAAGTGACCTAAGCTGGGAATGGTGGTGCACGCCTTTAATCCCAGCACGGGGAGGCAGAGGTAGGAGGACTGCAGTGAGTTCAAGGCCAGCCTGAGACTACATAGTGAATTCCAGATCAGCCTGGGCTAGAGTGAGACCCTACTTCTAAAAACACAGGGGAGAGAGAGAGAGAGAGAGGAGAGAAAAGTGATCTAACAATTAGCTACTACCCTAGGCGGAAAAGGACTGAATGCCTTGCCCAAATCCATACTTCAAAGAATGATAGAGTCTGGCCTAGAAGTTCCAACCACTGTTTTATTTTATTTTATTTTTATTTATTTGAGAAAGAGAGAATGAGTGCACTAGGACTTCCAGCCCCTGCAAACAAACTCCAGATGCATGTACCACCTTGTGCATCTGACTTAAGTGGATCCTAGGGAATAGAACCTGGGTCCTTTGGCTTTACAGGCAAGTACCTTAACTGCTAAGCTATCTCTTCAGCCCTAAAATGTGTATCCCAGGCTGGCCTAGAACTCCTCCATCTTTCTGCCTCTGCCTCTGCCTCTTTAGCAATTTCCCATCAGGGCATGTGCCATCACAACAATCAATTAATTAATTAATTAATTTAGCCCATATAAGCTAGATGCACAAGGTGGTACATGTGTCTGGAATTAGTTTGTAGTGGCTGGAGGCCCTGGCATGCCCATTCTCTCTCTGTATCTGCCTCTCTCTCAAATAAATAAATAAAAACATTTTAAAAAAAAAATGATGGTGGGGCCAGGTGCAGTGGTGCACACCTTTAATCCCAGCACTCAGGAGGCAGAGGTAGGAGGATTGCCATGAGTTCAAGGCCACCCTGAGAATACAGATTGAATTCCAGGTCAGCCTGGGCTAGAGTGAGACCCTACCTCAAAAAAACAAAACAAAAGAAAACAAAACAAAAAACAAGATGATGGTGGGCTGGAGAGATGGCTTAGCAGTTAAGGCACTTGCCTGTGAAGCCTAATGATCCATGTTCAACTCTTCAGATCCCATGTAAGCCAGACACACAAAAGGTGTGACAAATGCAAGGTCACACTTGCCCACTAGGTGGTGGAAGTGTCTCAAATCTGATTTCAGTGGCTGAGGCCCTGGCTCACCAATTCTCTCTCTCTCTTTCCCTCTTAAAAAAAAAAAAAGGGGGCTGGAGAGATGGCTTAGCGGTTAAAGTGCTTGCCTGTGAAGCCTAAGGATCCAGGTTCAATTCTCCAGGTCCCACATAAGCCAGATGCACAAGGTGGCACATGTGTCTGGAGTTTGTTTGCAGTGACTAAAGGCCCTGGCGTGCCCATTCTCTCTCTCTCTCAATCTTTCTCTTCCTCCCTCTCTCTGTCTCTAACAAATAAATTAATTTAAAAAAAAAAAAGAGCCAGGAGTGGTGGCGCATGCCTTAATCCCAGCATTTGGGAGGCAGAGGTAGGAGGATCACTGTGAGTTCAAGGCTACCCTGAGACTACATAGTGAATTCCAGGTCAGCCTGGGCTAGAGTGAGACCCTACCTCAAAAAAAAAAAAAAAAAAATGATGGAATGAACCTCCTGACAACAATGCAAAGGAGCAGGTATTATTATTATTATTATTATTTTATTGTTATTATGACTTCTATTTGCAGATGAGGAAACTCAGGCACAGAAAGGTTTGAGGATTTACCCATAGATATACCTGGTATGCAGCAGAACCCAGATTCAAACCCCACAGTCAAGAGCAAAGTCCATTTCCTTAGCTACTACAGTACCCTGTCTAATGGGTTCTGATCAAACCCAGGGATCCAAATCAGGGTGGGTGAGTGTGCAAGAGTGTGCCTGTGAGGTCATATATAGGTATACGTGTTTTCATGTAGTCACTGTGAGCCTGGCTGTACGGGCATGTTTACATGTCAGTCTCTTGCCCTGGTGTGATAGTAACAGAGGAAGGCATGTGCTCAGTGTACGCCCAATGACTCACATCACACACCTCCATTTCCTCCTCCTTCCCCTTAGTACACAGGTGCATGAATGGCCAGGAAGAACAAGATTTGCGTTTCAAAGCCAAACTGCCATTTCCTTTTTCCTTTTTTTTGGTTTTTCAAGGTAGAATCTCATTCTGGCCCAAGCTGACCTGGAATTCACTATGTAGTCTCAGGGTGGCCTCAAACTCACAGATTCTCTTACCTCTGCCTCCTGAGTGCTGGGATTAAAGGTGTGCACCACCACGCCCGGCCATACCCCCCTTTTAAAGGCAGGGTTTCAAGTAGCTGGGGCTGACCTTGAAATCCTAATCTACCTTTCAGTCATTTCCGTATTCCCGGCACGTCTGTTTCCTGAGGGCAGGGCAGGTCTGGACTCTTGGGACATCAAGCTCTCAGGTAACCAGCGCTGGCATATGAAGGATGGAAGTCAGGTGGTCAGTCAGGAGGCAGTGACCCTAGCTAGCCTTTGGTCCAATCTGACCTCCCATGGGATAAGCTAACATCTCCTGCCATAGAGGAGGCCATGTATTTATGATTAAGAGAATGGTGTGGGTCTGGGGAATATAGCTCAGCAGCAGAGTGTTTACCTAAAATTCATGAGACTCTGGGTTCAATCCTCAGCACCAGGACAAAGAAAGAAAAAGGAAGGGGCTGGAAAGATGGGTTAATGGTTAAGGCACTTGCCTTCAAAGCCAAAGGACCCCAGTTCAATTCCCCAGGACCCACATAAACCAGATGCACAAGGTGGTGCATGTGCCTGGAGTTTGCTGGAGGCCCTGGCACACCTATTTTCCTTCTCTCTATCTGCCTCTTTCTCTCCGTCACTCTCTCAAATAAATAGAAATAAAAAGTCTTTAAAAAGCCGGGCGTGGTGGCACACGCCTTTAATCCCAGCACTTGGGAGGCAGAGGTAGGAGGATCGCTGTGAGTTCGAGGCCACCCTGAGACTACATAGTGAATTCCAGGTCAGCCTGAGCTAGAGTGAGAGACCCTATTTCGAAAAACAAAAAAAAAAAAAAAAAAAAAAAAAAAAGGCTTTAAAAAATTAAAAAGAAAAGAAAAAGAGAAAGAAAAAGAAAGGAACAGACTTCCAGGTATGGTGGTATCATTACTGTAATTCTAACACTTAGCAGGCAGAGGCAGGTGGATCAGATATTCGAGGCCAGGCCTGGAGAGATGGCTCAACAGTTAAGGTGCTTGCTTACAAAGCCTGACAGCCCTGGGTTCAATTCCCAATGCCATCTAAAGCCAGATGCAAAAAGTGACACATGTATCTGGAGTTTGTTGCAGTGGTAAGAAGCCCTGGCACTCCCATTCTTTCTCTTCCTCCCCATCTCTTTTGCTGCTTGCAAATAAATGAATAAAAATATTAAAACAGAAAGGAATTTGAGGCCAGCCTGAGCTGTATAGCAAGACTCTATCATAAACAAGCAAACAGGAAGAAAAAAACCACAAACCTGTGTAGTAAAACTGTTGATTCCTTTGCTTTTTTTTTTTTTTTTTTTTTTTTTTTTTTTTTTTTTTAGGTAGGGTCTCACTCTAGCTCAGGCTGACCTAGAATTCACTGTAGTCTCAGGGTGGCTTCGAACTCACAGTGATCCTCCTATCTGTGCCTCCTGACTGCTGGGATTAAAGGCGTGCACCACCACACCCAGGTCTTTAAAAAATTTATTTATTTATTTATTTTGGTTTTTCAGGATAGGGTCTCACTCTGGCCCAGGATGACCTGGAATTAACTATGTATTCTCAGAGTGGCCTTGAACTCACAGCGATCCTCCTACCTCTGCCTCCGGAGTGCTGGGATTAAAGGCCTGCACCACCATGCCTGGCTCTTAAAAAAATATTTAGAGAAAGACAGACAAAGAGGGAGATAGAGAATGGGCACAACAGGTCCTCAAGCCACTGCAAATGAATTCCAGACGCATGTGCCACCTTGTGTATCTGGCTTATGTGGGTCCTGAGCAATTAATTGAACCTGGGTCCTTAGGCTTTGCAGGCAAGCACCTTAACCACTAAGCCATCTCTCCAGTCCTAAAAGCTCTGTTTTATGTAGACATGTGCTGCCTGAATCCTGTTGCCTACTCACAAGAGAATAAATATGTCAGGATTTACAGGTGGTCAGATTTTCTGGGAATAGACATTTCTCTTTTTGCTGCAAGAAACACAAGTGAGAAAGTTAACATGGTAGAGCAGTAAGCTCGAAGAGGAAAATGGGAGGTTCAAAAGGCAGCTAATGGTTCTGTCTGCAACTGTAAACAGATAGTTAGGGGCTCTGACACCAGCGCACAGACAAAAGGCAGACAGAAACAGCGCACCGCAAGGAAGCCTGGCATGGCCTCCGCCCAGGGTGGAAATGAAATGTTTTCCTGAAAGCAGAAAGGAAAACCGTGGTTAAAACCAAGCCTTGACTCTAGGTCTGTGACTCCATGACAGCGTTAGTTTAGTGAGTAAAGGCCCTTAATTTGTACCTAGGTGTTATGAATCTTAAAGTCTTACTAGGCATTCTTTCTTCACCTAAGTGTGTGAAATGAAAGTAATAATTACAAGTGAGGCCTCAGCTGTGCACTGTCATTTTAGAGAAGTATGTATTTTTGATATTTTTAGTGATCTCTTTCTATATATATGTTTAAAAAGACAGTGGCAGAGTGTGGGTATCACTGATATATATTTTTTCTTTTTTTTTTTTTTCTTTTCTTTTCAATGTAGGGTCTCACTCTAGCCCAGGCTGATCTGGAATTCACTATGTAATCTCAGCGTGGCTTCGAACTCATGGCGATCCTTCCTACTTCTGCCTCCCGAGTGCTGGGATTAAAGGTGTGTGCCACTATGCCTAGCTCAATATTTTTATTTATTTATTTGAGAGAGAAAGAGAGAAGAGAGAGAGAGAATGGGCATGCTAGGGCCTCCAACCACTGCAAACAAACTCCAGACACATGTACCAACTTGTGCATTTGGCTTATGTGGGTCCTGGGGAATCAAACCTTAGTCCTTTGGCTTTGCAGGCAAGCACCTTAACCTTTAAGCTATCTCTCCAGCCATCATTAATATATTGAAATTTATTTTATTTAAGAGAGAAAGAGGCAGATAGAGAGAGAAAATGGGCGCTCCAGGGCCTCTAACCACTGCAGACAAACACCAGATGCATGTGCCACCCTGTGTATCTGGTTTACATGGGTACTGGGAAATGGAACCTGGGTCTTTTGGCTTTGCAGGCAAGCACCTTAACCACTGAGCCATCTCTCCAGCTATCATTGATATATTTAGTTAGAGCTCTTGGTTGGGACAAAACTAATGCAATCAAAAACTTCATAATAGGGCTAGAGAAATGGTTCAGCCATTAAGGCACTTGCCTGCAAAGTCTAAGGACCTGGTTTGATTCTCCAGTACCCACATAAAGTCAGATGCACAAGGTGGCATATGCGTCTGGAGTTTGTTTGCAGTAACTAGAGTCCCTGGTGTGTCCATTCTCTCTTTCCCTCTCTCTCTCAAATAAATAAACAAAGTATTTTAAGAAATTGATAGCAATAATAATTATTCCACTGGTCATGGTGATGCATGCCTGTAATCCTAGCACTTGGGAGGTGGAAGCAGGAGGACCAGGCGTTCAAGATCATCTTGGCTCACATATAAGCTTGAGGCCAGCTTGGGCTTCATGAAACCCAGTCTGAAAACAAACAAAAATAATAATTATCATCATTATTCCTTACTGGTTCACACAGATCGGTGAATGGCAAGCTGTCAGCATTCTAGTCCTTGCCGTGTCTTGTCTCTGCTGTCTGTTGCCGGTTCATACAGAGTAAGGAGTAAAATTAAGCAGTTCTTTCCAAATCCTGAGCTCTTAGCTTCTCTGTGAACGTTTACCTAGAGCTGATCTATCACTCAAAATGGCCAGTTTCCTGCCAAAGATGATGCCCTGAGCCTTCTAAAGGGCTGCCTTGTAAGACCATAACCAGCGTGGGGTGGCTGTCATCATCCGGATGCTTGCTGACAGCCATTTATGATTATTACCCTGAGGGCTTGTCCTAGAGGGACACGTGGATCCAAGAGGTCTGACATGAAGGGAAGTCCAATCCAAGGATCAGTGGACTCAGGATCAGGGCCAGGACTCCTTGTCATCCCATCTCTCCACCCAGCAGGAGTGATGGCCAGAGGTTGTGCCACAGAGGGGTGTGCTAGGACAGACTTCCTGTCCTGCCACTAACCAGGTGTTTGCGTCCTTGAATAAACTCTTTCATGTCTACCAGTCTCAATTTCTCCATCAATTAAATGGGTATAATAGCATCTTCCTCCCAGGGTTATGGGATTTTTTTTCTCTTGGGTGCTGGGAATTGTGTGATGATTTTTTTTTTTTTCTTTTGGGTTTATGAGGTAGGGTCTCACTCTAGCCCAGGCTGACCTGAAATTCACTATGTAGTCTCAGGGTAGCCTTGAACTCCACCACACCTGGCTTGATAATCCTTGTAAAATAAGGCCTACCTACTTAGCTGGGTATGATGACTCACCTATGTAATCCCAGGACTTGGGAGGCTGAGGAAAGAGGATTGCCACAAAGCTGAGGCCAAGTAGAGCTATAGAGTGAGACCTTGTCTCAAAATAAACAAATAATCCCGACGTGGTGGTGCACACGGTTAATCCCAGCACAGGAGGATCGCTGTGAGTTCGAGGCCAGCCTGAGACTACATAGTGAATTCCAGGTCAGCCTGGGCTAAAGTGAGACCCTGCCTCCAAAAATAATACTAAATAAATAAATAATGATTTCCTTGCTCCTGTTCCCAGGTGACTCTCTGATTATCCTCTTCTCCGGGAAGGGGGGCACTTATCAAGGGCAAGCAGAGATGAATAAGCACCTGTTGCCTTTTGCAGCCAGCCTGCTGGGGTCTTTTCCCACTTTTCTCTTTGGCAATAGCACAAAATAAGCACTGACTATGGGCTTCTCAAGTTCAAGTCCCATCTCAGCCACTCTCTTCCTATCCTTGTCACCCTAAGTCCCTGTGGCCACCTCCCTCTCTCCCCCCTCACGTGGAACCAGCACCTCTCTCCCTCGGTAAAGGCTCCTAGCACGTGGTTTGTTTATTCCCTGAGATTGAACCAATGGAGGGTTGGGCTGGATGGGTCAGGCTGCTTTGGGCAGGACCTGCCACGGGTCTTGTCGACAGAGGGGCCCTCTCCACTCCGCTTCGCATCTGCTGAATAATTCATGACAACAAGATGGCTGGGCCAGACCCGGGCCTTCCCTCCTCCCGCCTGAGAAGGGAGAAAAGTTTCTAATTACAGATCAGCCGGCCTGGCTCCCAGGGGCCCCTGCGCCCTTGCACACAGGGGTATTTATGAGAAAAGAAGGGAGGGGAGGGGCTCTGTCCCAACCCCTTTCCAGAAGGAACTCTACACTCCCTTTTGAAATTGTAACCTTGGCCAAAGTGCTGGGAGAGCCAGGAAAAGAAACTTCAAATCCATCTGTAAGGAAAAAAAAAAAAAAAAAAAAAAAAAAAAAGGCTTGTGCGGAGGGGTAGAGAAGCATCCAGAAAGAAAGAAAGAAAAAAAATGCCAGGTCAGGGAGGGGCTCTGGGGAAAAGCCTGGTGAGCAGGTGACAGGACATCCTAGGAAGAGAGTTGCCAAAGTCCCATGGGATGCAGGCAAAGCTGGACTTCCAAAGAGGGTGTCCTGGCTCAAAATCCAAAAGCCCTTATATAATTTCCTCATCTGTAAAATGGGCAGAAACTCTGTACCTACAGCTACCTGGGGACTTACCTGAGTTAATTAATGCATTACAGTGTCCAGAGACTGACTGATGCTCAAACTAAAGATATATATTAGAAAGTGTATAATTATATACTAGCATGTATATGCATATACCTATATGTACATACACACATATATGTGCATGCACACTTACATATTCTATTATTTACCTATTTATATATTTTTATTTCTTTTTGGAGGGTTCTGAGGTAGGGTCTCACTGTAGCCCATGCTGATCTGGAATTCTATATTTTTATTTCTTTGTATCATTTTACCTCCTTGAAGAAGTCAGTAAGAGAGGGTGACAGAAGGGAAGAAAAGACTTGGGAAGGCTGGGAGTGGTGGCGCACACTGCCTTTAATCCCAGCACTGGGGAGGCAGAGGTAGGAGGATCACTGTGAGTTCCAGGCCACCCTGAGACTACATAGTGAATTCCAGGTCAGCCTGGGTTACAGCAAGACTCTACCTCAAAAAAAGAAAAAAGAGCCGGGAGTGGTGGTGCACAGCACGCCTTTAATCCAGCACGTGGGAGGCAGAAGTAGGAGGATCGCCATGAGTTCGAGGCCACCCTGAGACTACATAGTGAATTTCAGGTTAGCCTGGACCAGAGTGAGACCCTACCTCGAAACCCCCCCAAAAAAAAGAAAAGACAAGACGGGAGGTAGTTTGGCATAGCAAGTCACATAAGGACCCTTTGGGCTGGGGTCTACTCAGCGGTAAAGCACTTTCCTAGCATGCACAAGATTCTGGGTTCCATCTCCGGCACTCCCCTCAAAGAAAAAAAAAAAAACCCAGTATGTTATATATAAGTTTTGAGACAGCGTCTCGTTTTATAACCCCATTGGCCTTAAATTTGGGATCCTCCTGTCTCTACTTCCCCTGTGGAGTGCTATGCATGTGCCACCATGGCCAGTCCATAATTTTTTTTTTTTCGAGATGGGGTCTCACTGTAGCCCAGGCTGACCTGACATTCACTATATTGTCTCAGGGTGGCTCGAACTCATGGTGATCCTCCTACCTTTGCCTCCCAAGTGCTGGGATTAAAGGTGTGTGACACTCACGCCCAGTAAAATATTTTATTTTACTTTTTTTCTCTCTTTCCCTCTCTCAAATAAATAAACAAAGTATTTTAAGAAATTGATAGCAATAATAATTATTCCACTGGTCATGGTGATGCATGCCTGTAATCCTAGCACTTGGGAGGTGGAAGCAGCAGGACCAGGCGTTCAAGATCATCTTGGCTCACATATAAGCTTGAGGCCAGCCTGGGCTTCATGAAACCCAGTCTGAAAACAAACAAAAATAATAATTATCATCATTATTCCTTACTGGTTCACACAGATCGGTGAATGGCAAGCTGTCAGCATTCTAGTCCTTGCCGTGTCTTGTCTCTGCTGTCTGTTGCCGGTTCATACAGAGTAAGGAGTAAAATTAAGCAGTTCTTTCCAAATCCTGAGCTCTTAGCTTCTCTGTGAACGTTTACCTAGAGCTGATCTATCACTCAAAATGGCCAGTTTCCTGCCAAAGATGATGCCCTGAGCCTTCTAAAGGGCTGCCTTGTAAGACCATAACCAGCGTGGGGTGGCTGTCATCATCCGGATGCTTGCTGACAGCCATTTATGATTATTACCCTGAGGGCTTGTCCTAGAGGGACACGTGATCCAAGAGGTCTGACATGAAGGGAAGTCCAATCCAAGGATCAGTGGACTCAGGATCAGGCCAGGACTCCTTGTCATCCCATCTCTCCACCCAGCAGAAGTGATGGCCAGAGGTTGTGCCACAGAGGGGTGTGCTAGGACAGACTTCCTGTCCTGCCACTAACCAGGTGTTTGGCGCCCTGAATAAACTCTTTCATGTCTACCAGTCTCAATTTCTCCATCAATTAAATGGGTATAATAGCATCTTCCTCCGAGGGTTATGGGATTTTTTCTCTTGGGTGCTGGGAATTGTGTGATGATTTTTTTTTCTTTTGGGTTTATGAGGTAGGGTCTCACTCTAGCCCAGGCTGACCTGAAATTCACTATGTAGTCTCAGGGTAGCCTTGAACTCCACCACACCTGGCTTGATAATCCTTGTAAAATAAGGCCTACCTACTTAGCTGGGTATGATGACTCACCTATGTAATCCCAGGACTTGGGAGGCTGAGGAAAGAGGATTGCCACAAAGCTGAGGCCAAGTAGAGCTATAGAGTGAGACCTTGTCTCAAAATAAACAAATAATCCCGACGTGGTGGTGCACACGGTTAATCCCAGCACAGGAGGATCGCTGTGAGTTCGAGGCCAGCCTGAGACTACATAGTGAATTCAGGTCAGCCTGGGCTAAAGTGAGACCCTGCCTCCAAAAATAATACTAAATAAATAAATAATGATTTCCTTGCTCCTGTTCCCAGGTGACTCTCTGATTATCCTCTTCTCCGGGAAGGAGGCACTTATCAAGGGCAAGCAGAGATGAATAAGCACCTGTTGCCTTTGCAGCCAGCCTGCTGGGGTCTTTTCCCACTTTTCTCTTTGGCAATAGCACAAAAATAAGCACTGACTATGGGCTTCTCAAGTTCAAGTCCCATCTCAGCCACTCTCTTTCTATCCTTGTCACCCTAAGTCCCTGTGGCCACCTCCCTCTCTCCCCTCACGTGGAACCAGCACCTCTCTCCTCAGTAAGGCTCCTAGCACGTGGTTTGTTTATTCCTGAGATTGAACCAATGGAGGGTTGGGCTGATGGGTCAGGCTGCTTTGGGCAGGACCTGCCACGGGTCTTGTCGACAGAGGGGCCCTCTCCACCTGCTTCGCATCTGCTGAATAATTCATGACAACAAGATGGCTGGGCCAGACCCGGGCCTTCCTCCTCCCGCCTGAGAAGGGAGAAAAGTTTCTAATTACAGATCAGCCGGCCTGGCTCCCAGGAGCCCCTGCGCCTTGCACACAGGGGTATTTATGAGAAAAGAAGGGAGGAGGGGCTCTGTCCCAACCCCTTTCCAGAAGGAACTCTACACTCCCTTTGAAATTGTAACCTTGGCCAAAGTGCTGGGAGAGCCAGGAAAAGAAACTTCAAATCCATCTGTAAGGAAAAAAATAAAAAATAAAAAAAAATAAAAGGCTTTTTTTGGAGGGGTTCTGGAGTATAATCACACCATGTCCGTCCATCCAGAATCCAATATTTTTTATTGCATCATTTTACTCCTTGAAGAAGTCATAAAGAGAGGCATACTAGCATGTATATGCATATACCTAAGAAAAGACATATATGTGGCCTGCCATATTCTAGCTATTTACCTATTTATATATTTTTATTTCTTTTTGGAGGGTTCTGGGAGGTGCTTGGCCCATGCTGAAATTCTATATTTTTATTTCTTTGTATCATTTTACCTCCTTGAAGAAGTCAGTAAGAGGGTGACAGAAGGGAAGAAAAGACACACAGGAAGGCTGGGAGTGGTGGCGCACACTGCACTAATCCCAGCACTGGGAGGCAGAGGTAGGAGGAGGATCACTGTGAGTTCCAGGCCACCCTGAGACTACATAGTGAATTCCAGGTCAGCCTGGGTTACAGCAAGACTCTACCTCAAAAAGAAAAAGAGCCGGGAGTGGTGGTGCACAGCACGCCTTTAATCCAGCACGTGGGAGGCAGAAGTAGGAGGATCGCCATGAGTTCGAGGCCACCCTGAGACTACATAGTGAATTTCAGGTTAGCTTGGACCAGAGTGAGACCCTACTCAAACCCCCCAAAAAAAGGCAGAGTAGGAGGATCGCCATGAGCTGAGGCCACCCTGAGACTAGCATAGTGAATTTCAGGTTAGCTGACCAGAGGAGACTGTAGCTCAAGGCTGACCACTTCACTCCGCTGGAGTAGGGTGGCCTTGAACTCACATGGCCAACCTTGCCTCCCAAGAAAGACAAGACGGGAGCACAGTTCAGGCTGACCTGGATTAACTATGTATTCTCAGGGTGGCCTTGAACTCTCAGTGATCCTCCTACCTCTGCCTCCCGAGTGCTGGGATTAAAGCGTGAGCCACCACGCCCGGCTTTATTTTACTTTTTATTTATTTGAAAGAGAGAGAGAATGGGTGTGCCAGGGTCTCTAGCCACTGCAAACAAACTCAGGTGCATGTGCCACTTTGTGCATCTGGCTTAAAGTAGGTCATGGGGAATTGAACCTGGGTCCTTTGGCTTTGCAGGCAAGTGCCTTTACTACTAAGTCATCTCTCCAACCCATATTAAATAAATGTTGGTGAAGATGTGAAAAGGGGAACCCTTTTACACTGTTGGTGGAAATGTAATCTGGTCCAGCCATTGTGGAAATCTCAGTGTGAGGTTCTGAGACAGCTAGAAATTTGATTTAAGGTCGGAGGTAGTTTGGCATAGCAAGTCACATAAGGACCCTTTGGGCTGGGGTCTACTCAGTGGTAAAGCACTTTCCTAGCATGCACAAGATTCTGGGTTCCATCTCCGGCACTCCCCTCAAAGAAAAAAAAAAAAACCCAGTATGTTATATATAAGTTTTGAGACAGCGTCTCGTTTTATAACCCCATTGGCCTTAAATTTGGGATCCTCCTGTCTCTACTTCCCCTGTGGAGTGCTATGCATGTGCCACCATGGCCAGTCCATAATTTTTTTTTTTTCGAGATGGGGTCTCACTGTAGCCCAGGCTGACCTGACATTCACTATATTGTCTCAGGGTGGCCTCGAACTCATGGTGATCCTCCTACCTTTGCCTCCCAAGTGCTGGGATTAAAGGTGTGTGACACCACGCCCAGTAAAATATTTTATTTTTTTTTTTTTTTTTTTTTTTTTGGTTTTTCGAGGTAGGGTCTCACTCTAGTTCAGGCTGACCTGGAATTCACTATGTAGTCTCAGGGTGGCCTCGAACTCATGGCAATCCTCCTACCTCTGCCTCCCGAGTGCTGGGATTAAAGGCGTGAGCCACCACGCCCGGCTTTATTTTACTTTTTATTTATTTGAAAGAGAGAGAGAGAATGGGTGTGCCAGGGTCTCTAGCCACTGCAAACAAACTCCAGGTACATGTGCCACTTTGTGCATCTGGCTTACGTGGGTCATGGGGAATTGAACCTGGGTCCTTTGGCTTTGCAGGCAAGTGCCTTTACTACTAAGTCATCTCTCCAACCCATATATTAAATAAATGTTGGTGAAGATGTGGGAAAAGGGGAACCCTTTTACACTGTTGGTGGGAATGTGGTCTGGCATAGCCATTGTGGAAATCAGTGTGGAGGTTCTTTTCTTTTTTTCTTTTTTTTTGGTTTTTTGAGGTAGGGTCTCACTCTGGTCCAGGCTGACCTGGATTAACTATGTATTCTCAGGGTGGCCTTGAACTCTCAGTGATCCTCCTACCTCTGCTTCCTGAGTGCTGGGATTAAAGGCGTGCACCACCACGCCCGGCTCAGTGTGGAGGTTCTTGAGACAGCTAAAAATAGATTTACCATATGATCCAGCTATAGCACTCCTAGGCATATAGCCTAAGGACTCTTCTCACTACCTTAGAGATACTTGCACAACCATGTTTATTGCTGCTCTATTCACAATAGCTAGGAAATGGAACCAGCCTAGATGTCCCTCCACAGATGAATGGATAATAAAGATGTGGTACATTTACACAATGGAGTTCTATTCAGTGGTAAAGAAAAAATGAAATTATGAAATTTGCAGGGAAATGGATGGACCTGGAAAGGATTATACTAAGTGAGGTAACCCAGGCCCAGAAAGCCAAACGTCACATGTTCTCTCTCATATGTGGGTGAGCTAGAAGCCAATATCAGTAGCAGAGGCCAGTAAGCTAGAAAAAGGTTATGAGGGAGGGAGGAGAGGGAAGCACTTAAGGGGATGGTATTGTATATATGTAAGTAGAAAAACAGATTACAGGCAGGGGAATGGCCTAAGTGAGGCCAGTGGAACAGATTGAGTACAAGAAGGGTGGGTGGAAGGTCAATCAAAATTCAAGATAGGGCTGGAGAAATGGCTTAGCAGTTAAGGTACTTGCCTGCAAAGCCAAAGGACCCAGGTTTGATTCCCCAGGACCCATGTAAGCTAGATGCACAAGGGGCGCATGCATCTAGAGTTAGTTTGCAGTGGCTGAAGGCCCTGGTAAGACCATTCTCTCTCTCTCTTTGCCTATTTCTGTATCTCTCTCTCTCTCAAATAAATAAATAAATAAAAATAAAATATATTTTTTATAATTATTAATTTTTATTGACACCTTCTATACTTACATACAAAAAACATATGATATTTCCCTCCCCTCCCCCCCAAAATAAAATATTTTTTAAAAATTCAAGCCACGCGTGGTGGCACACAGCTTTAATCCCAGCACTCGGGATGCAGAGGTAGGAGGATCACCATGAGTTTGAGGCCACCCTGAGACTACATAGTGAATTCCAGGTCAGCCTGGGCTAGAGTGAGACCCTACCTCAGGGGAAAAAAAAAATCAAGATATTTTGAATAAGACATATGAAAGTCTACTTTTTTTTTTTTTTGGATAATGGCACATCCAGAAGCCATACATTATTACTAGAAAAGTTTCAGTGCCAGGAATGGGCTACCTTCCAGTGAGTTGTTGGCTAGGGAGGTCCCTGTTGCCTCCAACACATTATAGGTTATTGCCAAGGCCCTTGGTTTCCTATCAGAAACAGATAGTAAGACCCTATTATTGAAGACTCCACATGCCTGGATGGCAAGGTCACTGAGAAATCAAGCTGGTGATGAGCAGAAAACCTTCTCCCTATAGACCAGCCAACAGAAAGCTGGAAAAAGCTGCACTGCATGCAGCCATACAGGAGTGAAACCAGTGGACACTGAATATTCAAGTTTGGCCATATAGGCCAAATGACTGAACGGGTGCAATAGTGGCATGTCTGCTCTTGGGGTAACCAACTGCTCCATAATTGGCCTGAAGAGGCCGCTTTATGGGAGGGAATACATACCTGGTACTGAAAAACCTAAGCAAAAGTCTATGGCAGGGGAAGTCATGAGCCTTAGGGGTATAAAGCCTGCTCTTGTCTGGATAAATGTATATATTATTCCCACCAAGCTGCTCTGAAAGCACTACACTTAATGTCCATATTCACATATTAATGCTACTCTCACTTCTGGTTAGAGAAGCTTCTCTTTTCAGATGGCGATGACCACTGGGATGACCCAAAAGGCAACATAGTGCTGAAAAGTAACAGAGGAGTGTCCAGCACTGAAACATCTCTGTCACACACCCCAAGGCTCAGGGCCCATTGTGGAAGAGGGGGCGGATAGAATGGAAGAGCCAAAGGAAGGGTACGAGTCCTTACAATGCAACTGTCCAGACAGAAATTGGCCTTGATACCCATGACCTTGCAGTGCCTAGCAATACCTTCGCAAGACCCTTATAATAGGAGGAAAAGATGATGACATCGAAATAAAAAAGAGACTAATGGAGAGAGGGAGGGGATATGATGGAGAGTGGAGTTGTGAAGGGGAAAGTGGGGAAGGGGAGGGAATTATCATGGTTTATTATCTATAAGTATAGAAGTTGTCAATAAAAAATTGTACATTATGGGCTGGAGAGATGGCCTTGTGGTTAAGGCGTTTGCCTGCAGGGCCAAAGGATCCGGTTCGATTCTCCAGGACCCATGTAAGCCAGATGCACAGGAGGGCGCATGCATCTGGAGATCATTTGCAGTGGCTGGAGGCCCCAGTGTGCCCATTTCTCTCTCTCTCTCTCTCTCTGCCTCTTTCTCTCTCTCAAATAAATAAAATATAGTTTAAAAAAATTGTATATTATTATTTGGACTGGATAGATGGCTTAGCAGTTAAGGCACTAGCCTGCAAAGCCAAAGGATACAGGTTCGACTCTCCAGGACCCACATAAGCCAGATGCACAAGGAGTGCATGCATCTGGAGTTCATTTGCAGTGACTGGAGGCCCTGGCATGCCCATTCTCTCTCTCTCAAATAAATAAAATATATTTTTAAAAATTATACATTATTAAAAAAAATAAAGAAAGAAAGAAAAATAAGAGAGGGCTGGAGATATAGCTCAGTAGTTGAGGGGCTTGCTTGCGAAGCCTAAAGACCCAGGTTCAGTTTCCTAGTACTCACATGAGCCAGATGCACAAGGTGGATCATGGGTCTGGTGTTTGCTTGCGGTGGCTGAAGACCCTGGCACACCCATTCTCTATCTGTCTCCTTCAAATAAATAAATGAAATACAAAAACAAAAAAAAAAAAAAAAAAAAACACGGGCTGGAGAGATCGCTAGGTAGTTAAGGCACTTGCCTGCAAAGCCAAAGGACCCAAGTTTGATTCCTCAGGACCCACATAAGCCAGATGCACAAAGGGGCACATGCATCTGCATGCGTCTGGAGTTCATTTGTAGTAGTTAGAGGCCCTAGTGTGCGTGCCCATTCTCTCTCTCTCTCTCTCTCTCTCTCTCTCTCTCTCTCTCTCTCTCTCTCTCTCTCCAATAAAGAAAAAATAAAATATTACACACACACACACACACACACACACACACTTACCTGGCAGGGGAGATACCACAATCCTGAAGGTGGTTTTCCCTGGGTGAGGCTTATCCATTGCACTCGAATGTGCTGACCCCTGTGATTTCCCCAATTGTGGGAAACTCCACTGCATAATTTTTGGTAGTGGGGGACTGTGTTCGTGCTCTCCCCTACAAAGAATAAGAAAAGAAAAAAGAGCTGTGCATGGTGGCGCACACCTTTAATCCTAGCACTCAGGAGGCAGAGGTAGGAGGATTGCCATGAGTTCGAGGCCACCCTCGAAAAACTAAAAAAAAAAAAAAAGAAAAGAAAGAAAAGAAAAAGAAAGAAAGAGTAAGAAAGCTGGGGATATAACTCAGTGGCACAGTGATCACCTAGCATGCACAAGGCCCTGGGCTCAATCCCAGGTACAGATAGATGACAGATGATAGATAGATAGATGTAGATAGATAGATAAATAGATAGATGATAGATAGATAGACAGATAGATGATAGATAGACAAGATAGATAGACAAGAATAAGAAACCCAGAATTCGGCTGCCTGGCTTCAGACCTCAACTCTGCCTTTCACTAGCGAAGTAATTGGGACAGTAGCAGTAGCTCTGTAACCATAATAAACGATGGCATTGCCGTTAGTGAGGAACTAAATGGACAAGTTCTCTCTCCTACAGAACTCATAATCTGACAGAAAGGTTCTACCTATCATGGGCACTGCGTGCAGGGCCCCCCGTCACTCAACTCAAACCCACCCCCCTGCTTTATGCATGAAGTGGCTAAAGCTCGAGGTCAGAAGCACAGCACAGATCACTCAACATTACCCTGACCCCTCACACTACCACGTCAACAGAAAAAGCCAGACACAGCTGAGTGCACTGCAAATCACATGATTTCACTTATAGGAAATTCTAGAAAATGCAAACTAAACTAGAGTGACAGAAAGCAGATCAGAGGTTGCCTGGGAACAGGGCTAGGAGAGACACTGACTATCAGGGACACGTGGAACTTTTGAGGGAGATGGAAATTGTTTTCATGTGACAGGATACGAGTAACTTTGTGTATACAATTTGTTGATACTCATCAAACTGGATACTCGAGATGGATGGCTTTTCTTGCACGTAAATTGTACCTCAGTGAAGCTGATTTTTGTTTTTTATTTGCAAGCAGACAGAGATAGAAGATATATATAGAGAGAGAGGGAGAGCAAGAGAAGGAATGGGCACAGCCGAGTCTCCTGCCACTGGAAATGCACTCCAGACACATGGGCCACTTTGTGCATCTGACTTTCCCTGGGTACTAAAGCAAGCACCTTTGGGAATCTCTCCAGTCCCCAAGCTGATTTGTTTTGTTTTGTTTTTTTGTCTGTTTGTTTTTTTGGTTTTTCAAGGTAGGGTCTCACTCTAGCTCAGGCTGACCTGGAATTCACTCTGTAGTCTTAGGGTGGCCTTGAACTCACTGCGATCCTCCTACCTCTGCCTTCCGATTAAAGGTGTGTGCCACCATGCTGGGCTCCCAAACTGCTTTTTTGAAAGGGGAGTGGAAGAACTGTGTACCAGATTCCAGCCCTCTGCAACCCTTCTTACATTATTTGAGTGTCTGATTTCAAACTCACTTGTGGACAGAGACTGTATCACATTCCCTGTATTTCCCAGCACAATTCTCTTCTCCTTCTCCTCTTCCTCCTCCTCTTCTTTTCAGTGCTGGGGATCAGAGCCTCTTATCTATTTATTTATTTATTTATTTATTTATTTATTTATTTATTTATTTGGTTTTGTTTCTTGAGGTAGGGTCTTGCCCTTGTGCAGGCTGATGTGGAATTCACTATGTAGTCTCAGGGTGACCTCAAACTCATGGTGGATCCTCCCACCTCTGCCTCCCAGAGTGCTGGGATTAAAGACATGCGCCACCACACCTGGCTCAAACAGAACCTCTTAATTGCTAGGCAACTAAGTCCTCTACCACTGAGCAACACCTCCATTCCCCAGCAAAATTTTATTTTATTTTTTTTTCAGATTCTCAATGTAGTTTTATTTACATTTCCTTTATGAGTAAGGATATTGTACATTTTTTCATATATTTACTGGCCATGTGCTCTACAGAGAACTGTCTGTGCAATTCATTTCTCTACTTACTGCTTGCATTTTGTTCTCTTCATATTAAACTTGGACATTTATTTCCTATACAGAGACTTATACAGTACTGTTTGCATGCAGACTTTAGGCATTCACATGTTAGCTGATGAGTGGACATTTTAAGTTCTTCCCTGTTATGTGGCTTGGAAGCCAGCTTCATTTTGGCATTTTTTTCCTTAAAAAAAATTTTTTTTTATTGACAACTTCTATACTTACATACAAATAAAGCATAATATTTCCCTCCCCTCCCCCAAAATCTTTTTTTTTTTTTTTTTTTTTTTTTTTTTTTTTTGGTTTTTCGGTCTCACTCTAGCTCAGGCTGACCTGGAATTCACTATGTAGTCTCAGGGTGGCCTCAAACTCTTGGCGATCCTCCTACCTTTGCCTCCCAAGTGCTGGGATTAAAGGCGTGCACCACCACGCCGGGAGGCAGAGGTAGGAGGATCGCCAAGAGTTTGAGGCCACCCTGAGACTATATAGTGAATTCCAGGTCAGCCTGGGCCAGAGTGAGACCCTACCAAAAAAAAAAAAAAATTATATATATATGTATCATATATATATATATATATATATATATATATATATATATATATATATATATATAATTTGAGAGAGAGAAAGAGGCAGAGAGAGAGAGAAAATGGGCGCACCAGGGCCTCCAGCCACTGCAAACGAACTCCATGTGCCCCTTCGTGCATCTGGCTTACGTGGCTCCTGGAGAGTAGAACCGGGATCCTTTGGTTTTGCAGGCAAACACCTTAACCGCTAAGCCCAAAATTCTAATTTTTTTGCATGTGCGTGTGGTTTATGTTTGCATGTGCACTTGTATAGCGTAGGTATGTGTGTGGCCTTGAACTCACAGCAGTCCTCCTACTCAGCCTCCCAAGTGCTGGGGTAAAGGTGTTTGCCACCAGGACTGGCCCACATTACCCTTTGGGGCAGGATCTGTCACTGATCCTAGAGTTCCCAGATTCAGCTAGACTAACTAGCTAGTGAGCCCTAGGGATTCTCCTGTCTCTGTTGTCCCAGCACTGAGATTGTAGGTGCGCCACTACACCTGGCATTTGATGTGAGTTCTGGGGATCTGAACTCCGGTCCTCATGCTTGCAGACAGATATTTCACCCACCGAGCCATCTACTTAAAATCCCCCAGCAAAGTTCTTAAACTCAAAGTTCTGCACAATGAGTATAACATTGGGAACTTCTTTCTTTTTTATTTCTTCTTTTTAAATATTTATTTATTTATTTATTTATTTATTTATTTATTTATTTATTTATTTATTTATTTGAGAGAGAAAGAATTGGCATGCCAGGGCATCCAGCCAACTGCAAATGAACTGCAGACACATGGGCCCCCTTGTGCATCTGGCTTAGGTGGGTCCTGGGAGTTGAACCTGGGTCCTTCGGCTTTGTAGGCAAACACCTTAACTGCTAAGCCATCTCTCCAGCACCCTTATTTATTTTTTTAATAAATAAAATATTTTTTTTCAGCTGGGAGTGGTGGCGCACGCCTTTAATCCCAGCATTTGGAAGGCAGAGGTAGGAGGATCACTGTAGTGAGTTTGAGGCCACCCTGAGACTACATAGTGAATTCCAGGCCAGCCTGGACTAGAGTGAGACCCTACCTTGAAAAACCAAAACCAAAACCAAACCAAACCAAAACAAAACAAAATAACGATAAAATAAAATGATAAATAAAATATTTTTTAAAAAGAGGTCATAGCCCAGTGTGGTGGTGCAGGCCTTTAATCCCAGCACTTGGGAGGCAGAAGTAGGATTGCCTTGAGTTCAAGGCCACCCTGAGACTACATCCAGGTCAGCCTGGGCTAGAGTGAGGCACTACGTCGGGGGTGGGGGGGAGGTCATAAAGCCTGGCATGGTGGTACAAGTCATCCCAGCACTTGAGAAACCGAGGCAGGAGGATCACAAATTTGAGGCAAGGCTGGGCTACACAAGAGTTCAAGGACAGCCTGGGATACATCATCCTGTCTCAAAAAGCAAAGAAAGAGAAGAACAAAAAAAAAAAAGAAAAAGAAAAGAAAAGAAAAAGAGAGTCTGCTTACGTCAAATGCTTGGACCCTTGTGGCCTCAAGAGCGCCGCACTTGTTAGCTGCTCCTATTGTGATTGAAGAGCAGGGAGCTGAGAGGGAGGGGGGAGCTCCCACACCCCAACCTGAGATGGGAGATGGGACGGGGCTGCTTTCCCAGAGAGGTGGTACTCGGAGGAGGAGGCCATTGGCCGGGTTTAAGTGGCCAGGGTGGGTAGGAGGGAGTGGGAACAGCTTGGAGCAAGCACTCAATAAATATTTGCTCAATTAAAAAAAAAAAAAAAAAAAAAAAAGACACTACACCAGACTATGCAAGGCCTGTCTGTAACCAAGGGGGACAGAAAAGACCTGCTAGGGCAGACGATGGAGGGGGGGTCCCCAGAAGAGGAAGAGGAGGAGGGAGAGGAGGAGTCTAGGGGCTGACCCTGTAGGTAGGTTCCAACCCCACTCTGTCCCCCATACTATTCTGGACTCCCCCAGATGGGAGGCCTGCAGCTTTTGAGAAGGGGGCGCACTGGTGATGGCTGGAGGAGGGTCTGGGGGGGTTGTCCTCCTTGAGGGTCTTCTCCCCCTTAAGGAGCCTGGGCCAAGTCCCCCGCGAGGACACCCCGTGGTCCGAGCCACAAAGCAGCCTGATCAATGGGAGGCGGGAGCGACCCAGGGGCCTCCTCTTTGTGCGGCTGTCTCGGGCCTGTTTGCGCCGCCGTCTCCGCGCCCCCATTGATCAGGCATGTGGAAAGATTCCGCCTCCCGGGCTCCCTTTGTGGACGCGTTGCCAAGGCTGCGGTGGGCACCGGGCTGCGAGACGGGTGGGGTTCCCCCCTCCCTCCCCCGGATGGAGATATCATTTAGGAAGTTAAAAAAACAAAACAAAATAAAATCCAGGATGCTAGATTCAGTTCTATCAAAGCAAAATAAATAAAGATTTTTTTTTGGGGGGGGGTGTTGTTGCAATATAAGTATGTCCCAGATAGTCTATGAGGTATGGGGCATACTCACACCAAGAAAACATTAGCTGTTCATCTGACATTCAAACTTCACTAGGCCTCCTGTGTTTTATTCGGCCATCCTAGGAGACACAGAAGCCTCTAAAACTCTTTTGGTTGGCATTTACATCTCTTCACCTCTGCCAGGGAGGTTCGTTTTGTTTCTTAGCTTGTTGCCTTTTTTGTTTTGGCCATCTCACTCTGCACACACTCTGAACTTTTTTTTTTTTTTCCACTGAGGTTACACTATGTAGCTCAAGTTAGCTTGGTATGTGCATTGTAGCTCAGGCTGGCCTCAAATTCCAGACCTTTCTATCTAGTGAAGAGCTAAGGTTACAGGCTGTAGCCACAATGCATCCCTAAACTGTTAGCTCAGGCTGACCTGGAGTTCACTGTATAGTCTCAGGGTGGCCTCAAACTCACAATGATTCTCCTACCAATGCTGCCTGGCGAAACTGCTATTTTAATTTTTTTTTTTTTTTTTGAGGTAGTTTCACTCTAGCTCAGGCTGACCTGGAATTCGCTATGTAGTCCCAGGGTGGCGTCAAAGTCATGATGATCCTCCTACCTCTGCCTCCTGAGTGCTGGGATTAAAGGCGTGCACCACCACGCCCGGCTTAATTTTATTTTTTTTCTAATTTTTATTTATTTGAAAAGAAAGAGAGAGAATGGGCACATAAGAGCCTATTGCCACTGCAAATGAACACCACTAACTTTACCTGGGTACATGGGAATCAAACGTAGCCATCAGGTTTTACAAGCCTTTAATCGCTGAGCCATCTCTTCAGCCAGGATCACAGTGAGTTCGAGGCCACCCTGAGACTACATAGTGACTTCTAGGTCAACCTGAGCTAAAGTGAGACCCTATCTCAAAAAAAAAAAAAAGATGTGTGCCAACACACCTGGCTCTTAGTTACTTTTTATTTTGTTTTTGTTTTTCGAGGTAGGGTCTCACTCTAGCTCAGGCTGACCTGGAATTCACTATGTAGCCTCAGGGTGGCCTCGAACTCACACCAATCCTCCTACCTCTGCCTCCCAAGTGCTGGGATTAAAGGCGTGCACCACCACACCTGGCTTCTTAGTTACTTGAATTTTTTTAATTTAGTTAATTAATTAATTTATTTATTTGCAAGCTGAAAGAGAGAATGGGGGAACCAGGGCTTCTAGCTACTGCAAACGAACTCCAGATGCATATACCACTTTGCATATCTGGCTTTATGTGAGTACTGGGCCATCAGCCTTTGCAAGCAAGGGCATTTAGCTGCTGAGCCATTTCTCCAGCCCTACTTATCATTTGTTTCTCCTGTACATTAACTGTACCCTGAACTATAACACATTTATGTGCACACCTTTGCATGGCCCAAGATACCTTCTTTGACCCCATCAAAGGTCATATGTTAGCTGGGCATGGTGGGGAGGCAGAGATAGGAGGATTGTCGTGAGTTCAAAGCCAGCCAGAGACTACATAGTGAATTCCGGATCAGCCTGGGCTACAGAGAGACCCTACCTCAAAAAAAAAAAAAAAAAAAAAAACAAAAAAAAAAAAAAAAAAAAAAAACAAAGGAAAGGAATAAAGGTCACATGCAAAATCAAAGAACAGCAGTTAAGAGCAAACAGGCCAGGGTTGGAGATGGAGCTCGGTGGAGAGCAAATGCCTACATGTACAAGGCACTCAGGTGGATCCTCAGCACTGGAGGGGCAGGTGTGGAGGAATGGGCTACTTCAGAGAGAGAGAGACGAGAGAGTTAGTCCCTTGGCTCCTTCATTTCTTCATTAGTAAAATTGGCATGACAATGCTAATGATTTCTCTTAGAGGTTGAAAAGGTGACGAAGAATAATGCCTTATAAAAATACAAAAAGCGGGCTGGAAAGATGGCTTAGTGGTTAAGGCGCCTGCCTGCTAAGCCTAAGAACCCGGTTCCAATCTCCAGGTCCCATGTTTAGCCAGATGCAAAGTGACCCAAAGGCGCAATGCCGCACTTGACCACAAGGGGGTGCATGCATCTGGATTTCGTTCACAGCACCTGAGAGACTGCTGGCACACCCATTCTCTCTATCTGTCTTCCTCTCCCTCTCTGTCTCTCTCCAAAAATAAAAAAATTAAAAAAGCAAGCCAGATGTGGTGGCTTTTTAATCCCAGCACTCGGGAGGCAGAGGTAGGAGGATTGCCATGAGTTCAAGGCCACCCTGAGACTACATAGTGAATTCCAGGTCAGCCTGAGCTAGAGTGAGACCCTAGCTCGAAAAACTAAAACAAACAAACAAACAAACAAACAAACAAAAAAACAAAAACCAAGAAGCTGGCACATGTCTTTAATCCCAGCACTTGGGTGATGGGTGGCAGAGGTTGTTGTAGGATCAAAGTGAGTTGAGACCAACCTGGGACTACAGAGTGAATTCCAGGTCAGCCTGAACTAGAGCAAGACCCTACCTCAAAAAAAAAAAAAAAAAAAAAAAAAAAAACAAGAGGGCTCGAGAGATGCCTCAGTGGTTAAGGCACTTGCCTCTGGAATTCGTTTGCAGTAGCTAGAGGCCCTGGTGTACCCCTTTTCTCTATTTGGCTCTCTCTCTCTTTCTCTCAAATAAATAAATAAGTAAAATATTTGAAAGAGTTGGAGAGATGGCTCAGTGGTTTAAGGTGCTTGCTTGCAAAGTCTGAAAGCTCAGGTTCAATTCCCCAATACCCACATAAAGCCAGATGCACAAAGTAGTGCATGAATCTGCCTTGTTCTTTCTCTGTCTCTCTGAAATAAATAAATAAATAAATAAATAAATAAATAAATAAATAAAATATTTTTTTAAAAACCCAAAAATCAAAAATAAAATAAAAACAGCACAAGGCTAACCAACCCATAGTGTGTGCTCCACATGGGAGCTACTACCCGGTGGAGTACCTGGTGAGCAGGGCATGTTAGACATCTGTTTGAGTCCATCACCCATCAATTCTTTGAGGTGGGCACTATTCTTATCTGTTCTATAGATGAAGAAACTGAGGTTTAAGAGGTGAGTGAAGTCACCTCCCAGAATGGTTTCCTCAGCCAGGCAGCAGGAAGCATAGGTGGGGCTCATACCTGGAGATGAGAGGGGGTGGTTAAAAGGAGGCGTTGAGTACCACCTCCTTCCAGCCAGCACCCCCCCATTAGCGCCCAACCCAAAGGCAGGCAGCTTTCTCTTTGGAGGGTGGGAGGAGCTTGATGGACTGCGGGCCCCGTAGGAGGACAGGTTTGCAGAGCCTAATAGGATAAGTGGGGGACCAAGGAAGCCGGAAGCAGGAGGAGCAGTCCAACCCTCCTCCAGCAGCAGCCCGCTGGGCAGAGCCCTCATTGCTACCTGGCATCTGAAGGGCACAGGAACTGCTGATCTCAGGCGATTAGCATAACAATCCCTAGCCTGCTCTGGGGCCCAAAGCTGGGCCTGCACAATCCCATTTCAGGCCAGCTCTTTATTTAGCTGTCTAATTAGGGAGGGGTAGGGGGGCACAACCTTCTTAAAGGGCCCCAGCACCCAGGGCCCAGTCTGGAGCTGGGAGCAGGAGGTAACATGCCCTGGCAAAGTGTGGCTGTTCCCCAGTGCCCTGCCCAGGCTAAAACGTGCTCCCTCCAGAGAGTTCACTGGGTTTGTTTTTTCCACTAACTTCAGCCCCTTTGCTCCAAAACCATCACATAGGTATGTCTTGTTCAGTTGTACCCAAGGGTTTTGCTTAGGGTGGTTACTGAAATATCATATCATATCATCATATCATATCATATCAATCATATCATATCATATCATATCATATCATATCATATCATATCATATCATATCATATCTTTGTTATCCAAGCTGACCTTCAACTCCTGACCCCTAGCCATATATATATATATAATGTTTTGGGTTTTTTTGTTTTGTTTTTCGAGGTAGGGTCTCACTAGCTCAGGCTGACCTGGAATTCACTATGTAGTTTCAGGGTGGCCTTGAACTCATGGTGATCCTCCTACCTCAGCCTCTTGGAGTGCTGGGATTAAAGGAATGAGCAGCTTCAATTTTTTTCCTTTTTCTTTCTTTTTTTTAAGGTAGGATCTCATTCTAGCCCAGGCTGACCTGGAATTCACTATGTACTCTCAGGGTGGCCTTGAACTCATGAAGATCTTCCTACCTCTGCCTCTGAAGTGCTGGGATTAAAGGCGTACATCACATGCCCAGCTATTTTTAAAAATATTTTAATTTTTTGTCATTTTTTGAGATTTATTTTATTTATTTATTTATTTGAGACAGAGAGAGGGAGAGAGAGATAGAGAGTGAGTGAGTATGGGTGTGTCAGGGTCTCTAGCCACTGTAAATGAATTCTAGATGCATGCACCATCACGTGCATCTGGTTTACGTGGGACCTGGAGAATCGAATATCATGCATCAAAGCAAAAGTACACAGGTTTGATTTCCCAGTAGCCACATAAAGCTAGATGCACAAGGTGGTTCATGCATCCGGAATTTGCTTGCAGTGGCTAGAGGCCCTGGTTTGCACATTCTCTCTCTCTTTCTTTCTCTCAAATAAATAAAATTTTCAAAAAAGGGCACAAGCTTTGGAATGAAATAGAACTAGATTCAAATCCTAATTCTGCTCTGTATTTCCTGTGTGTTCTTGGAAAAATCTCTTATCCTCTCTGAGACCAAATTTTCTCATCTATAATGGGGACAATCAAAACCTCCTTCAGGGGCTAAGGATTTGACTTAGTAGTGTGGTTGCCAAGCATACCCCTGAAGCAAGCAAACAAAAACCCGCTTCAAAAATTGCATGTAGAGCCGGGCATGGTGGCACACGCCTTTAATCCCAGCACTTGGGAGGCAGAGGTAGGAGGATCGCTGAGAGTTTGAGGCCACCCTGAGACTGCATAGTTAATTCCAGGTCAGCCTGGACCAGAGTGAGACCCTATCTCGCAAAACCAAAAAAAAAAAAAAATTGCATGTAGACTGGGCGTGGTGGCGCACACCTTTAATTCCAGCACTCGGGAGGCAGAGGTAGGAGGATTGCTGTGAGTGCGAGGCCACTCTGAGACTACATAGTTAATTCCAGGTCAGCCTGGACCAGAGTGAGAATTTACCTCAAAAAATCAAAAATAAATAAATAATAATAATAATAAAAAAATTGCATATAGCCAGGTGTGGTGGCGCATGCCTTTAATCCCAGCACTTGGGAGGCAGAGGTAGGACTGCCTTCCGTTCAAGGCCACACTTAGACTACGTAGTGAATTCCAGGTCAGCCTAGACTAGAGTAAAACCCTACCTTGGAAAAGAAAAAAATAAAATTGCAACTGCATATACAGGGCTGGAGAAATGGCTTAGTGGTTAAGGCACTTGTCTGCAAAGCCTAAGGACCCAGGTTGAATTCCCCAGGACCCATATAAGCCAGATGCACAAGGCGGCACATGCATCTGAAGTTCACTTGCAATGAGTGGAGGACCTACTGTGCCCATTCTCTCTCTCCAATAAATAAATATAGAAATAAAAAATTGAATATACAAGCTGGGTGTGGTGGAGCACGCCTTTAATCCCAGCACTTGGGAGGCAGAGGTAGGAGGATCACTGTGTGAGTTTGAGGCCACCGTGAGACTACATAGTGAATTCCAGGTCAGCCTGAGCTACAGTGAGACCCTATTTCAGAAAACAAAAACAAAACCAAAAAAACTGCATATACAGCTGGGCGTGGTGGTGCACACCTTTGATCCCAGCACTCAGGAGGCAGAGGTAGGAGAATCAACATGAGTTCAAGGCCACCCTGAGACTACATAGTGAATTGCAGGTAGGCCTGGGTTAGCATGAGACCCTACCTTGAAAAACTAAAAAAAAAAAAAAAAATATATATATATATATATATATATTACAGGCTATTGCCAAGGCTCTTCTTAGTTGCCCTCCAGAGCTAGATGGTAAGACCCAGTTGCTGAAGACTTCACATGCTTTGGCTGCAGGTCACTGAGAAATAAAGCTGGAGCTGAGCTGGAAGCCTCCGTTATTGACTGTGGGGATGCTGGGAAGACTATGTATACAGCCTGCTGGGGGAGAGAATTCATCAACGTTCTTAACCAGCAGTGGACCCTATAAGTTTAAGGCTGGCCACTCAGGTCAAATGTACCAACTGATGCAATGGTGGCATGTCTATTATGGGGGAAACCAACTGCTCTCTGATTGAAGCCCACTCCACAGGAGGGAATTCCTGCCTGGTATTGAAAACCTAATGAAAAGCATATGGCTGGGAGGTCATGAGTCCCAGAGGGGAAACTACTGCTGTTGGCTGGCTAAATGGATATATTATGACCAACAAACTCTCCTCTAAATACTTAAAATTTTTTCCTTTACATACTTATGTTTATGCTCATATATTAATTACAATCTCACTTTTGTTTACAAAAACTTCTCTTTTCAGATGGTAGTGTTCACTGGGGTAACTCAAAATTCACCAAGGTGAGGATTGCCATGAGTTCGAGGCCACCCTGAGACTACATAATGAATTCCAGGTCAGTCTAGCCTACAGTGAGACCCTACCTCAAAAAAAAAAAACAAACAAACAAACAAACAAACAAATCACCAAGATGCTTAGAAGTGGTTTTAAGCGTGAAGTGAGACATCTCTATCACACTGTCCAAGGCTCAGGGACCATTGCAGAAGAGGTCATGGAAAATATATATATATGTAAGAGTCAGGTTGGCTTAGCAGTTAAGGTGTTTGCCTGTGAAGCCACAGGATCCCAGTTTGATTCTCCAGGACCCACGTAAGCCAGATGCACAAAGGGCACATGCATCTGGAGTTTGTTTGCAGTGGCTAGAGGCCCCAGCTTGCCCATTCTCTCTCTGTCTGCCTCTCTTCTATCTCTCTCTCTTTATTTGCAAATAGATAAATAGAAATTAAGAAAAATATAAGAGCCAAAGGAAGGGGAGGAATGCTTACAATACTGTCTTCCAGACACAAAGTGGCCTTGATATTCATGATCTCACAGTGGCTGATGCTACCTGCACAAGACCTGCATAATAGGAGGAGAAAAAATATGATGACATCAATATAGAAGGGAGACTAATTGGAAAGAAGGGATTCAATGGAGAGGTGATTTGGGAGCTGGACAAAAGAGGGTGGTAGAAGGGGCTAACAATCATGGTATATTGTCTATAGTTATGAAAGTTGTTAATAAAAAAGGTTTAAAAATATTGAAAGAGATTAGCTGGAGTGGTGGCACACACCTTTAATCCCAGCACTCAGGAGGAAGTCTAGGAGGATCGCCTGGAGTTCGAGGCCACCCTGAAAACACAGTGATTTCCAGGTCAGCCTGGGTTAGAGTAAGACCCTACTTCAAAAAACAAACAAACAAACAGACAGACAAAAAAAAAAAAAAATGCGCTGGAGAGATGGCTTAGCAATTAAAGGCGCTTGCTGACAAAGCCAAAGGACACAGGTGGCATATAACTCTGGAGTTCATTTGCATGGCTAGGGGCCCTGGCATGCCCATTCTCCTATTCTCAATCTCTCTCCGCCCCCTTTTCTCTCCTCTTTCCCTCAAATAAATAATAAATTGCTTACAGAGCCAGGTGTGGTGGTTTACACTTGCAATTCCAACACTCAAGAGGCTAGGGCAGGCCAATCAGAAGTTCAAGGGCAGCTTTGGCTAAGGACATCCTGTGTCAAAAACAAAAAGCCAGAGCCAGGTCATGGTGGCACACACCTTTATTCCCAGCACTCAGAGACAGAGGTAGGAGGATCACTATGAGTTTGAGACTACATAGTGAATCCTAGGTCTGTCTGCGCACTAGAGCAAGACTCTACCTCGAAAACCAAAAAAAAAAAAGCCAGACATGGAGGCCCTGGTTCAATTAAAAGTTTATATAAGCATTTGTTTAAAATACCATAGGGAAGCCGGGTGTAGTGGCGCACGCCTTTAATCCCAGCACTCGGGAGGCAGAGGTGGGAGGATCGCCGTGAGTTCGAGGCCACCCTGAGACTACATAGTGAATTCCAGGTCAGCCGGGGCTAGAGTGAGACCCTACCTTGAAAAACCAAAAAAATAAAAAATAAAAATAAAATAAAATAAAATACCATAGGGGAGCCTGATGTTGTGGCGCACGCCTTTAATCCCAGAACATAGGAGGCAGAGGTAGGAGGATTGCAGGAGTTCAAGGCCAGCCTAGGGCTACAGAGTGAGTTCCAGGTCAGCCTGGGCAAGAGTGAGACCCAATCTTGAAAATAAAAAAAACTAAAAACAACAACAACAACAACCCCAATACCATAGAATTATCCTATAGCAAATCCACTGTGTTACCTCTGAAGAGAGCTGAACACGACATAGACCAGACATAGGCATTGCTCTTCTGGCAGAGAGAAGCCTGCCTCTGAGGAGGTTCTTGCTAACCATGGGAAACAAGTCAGGTGGAGGGAGAAGCAAAGACCAGGGCTGGAGAGATGGCTTAGTGGTTAAGGCGTTTGCCTGCAAAAGCCAAAGGACCCAGGTTCAATTCCCCAGGATTCACATAAACCAGATGCCAAGGGGGCACATGCGTCTGGAGTTCGTTTGCAGTGGCTGAAGGTCCTGGCATGCCCATTCACTTTCTGTCTATCTGCCTCTTTCTCTCAAATAAATAAAATAAATAAAAATCATAAAAGACACATCCATAAGAAAGGAAGAAAGAAAGAAGAAAGAAGAAAGAAAAAGCAAAGACCTACAGGCCAGACTCAGCTTGGGGCACTGAGGAACCCCTTCGCAGGCATGGAAGTGGTACAAGCTCCGGGGAGGGTTAGAGGAGAGAGGCGGGAAAAGGTCGAGACTATGGGTGTAAGGAAGAACTCTCTCCTTTCCTTCTCTCCCTTCTCTTTACCCTCCAACTTCCCTTCTTTCTCTCTCCTTTCCCCTTCCCTTCTTTTTTCTCTTCCTTCTCACCTTGTCTTCCTCCCTCCCACAGTTTCCATTTCTCAGACACTAAGCCCTGGCTGAGGGCTTCTGAGTTTCTTCGTTTCCCCTGGCTCTTCTCATCTGTCCACCCCCTCCTCCCCTTCCCTTCCCATCCTTTTCTCAACAGCTGCCCCCCCCCGTCCAGTTCCTCCCCCCACTCCTTCTCCTCCCCCTGACAATGAGGACGGAACCCTGAGACCAGCTTGCTGTAGCATTGTCCCTTTAAGGAATCCCGAAATCCGGACACCCCTCTCCTCCCCCACCTGAGAACCAATTAGGGTTCCCGAATTCAAGTAGAGGCTTTTGTATGTCACGTGTTTTGGGGGAACAAAGCCCTCTGCGGCTGGAATTGAAAGCTTCTATTCCGGAGCCAGTTTGTTCTCATTCTAATCGTTTCCACTCCAGCCTCCTCCTCTTGAATTCCCAGGGCCGCCCAGCTTGGCCTCACCTTCCAGCATCAGCACGGTGCATTAGTGCCCTACCCTGAAGCAGGTGGCCGCAAGACCCAGGGCTCTGCCCACCTCTCCCGCAGAGAAGTCGTATGACAGCAGCAGCCAACTGTGAGCTGAGCCCTTGGGCCCTGGGCCTCTCCTGCTGTGTGTTAATATCCTCCTTGCAACTGAGGAAACTGAGGCTGGCCAAGGATAAGCACTTGCCTGAGGTCAATGCATCTAGTCAGCCCCCCCTCCCCGCCCCGTCTGGACTCTGCACTGGTCCTTGAATAGGTCTGGGTGTTCACAAAGCCCAGGGGGCCAGGCACCTGTTAAAGAATTAGAGACCTCTCACCATACCACAAGGAAGAGCTATTGAGGTCAAAGTCACGGGGAAGTCCATGGCAGAATAGACTCAGAAAAGACTCAGGTCTTTGAGGTGAACACAGTGGAGACCTCAGATTTGAGAATGAAGAGTAGGGACAGGAAGAAGAATATGTGGATATAAAATCGATAGTCACCAGGACAAGAAGATATTGTGCTGAGCATGGTGTAATCCCATATGTGTAAGAGAATGAAGGAATAACCGGCCCGCGTGCACACGCGCACATACACACATTGTACAGCTCTACAAGTGCTGAAAACAAATTGGAAAAAGTGGGGTCTGGTGTGGTGGCTGAATCCCATAATCCCAGCATTTGGAAGGCTGAAACTGGAGGATTAGGAGTTCAGGGTCATCCTTGGCTACATAGTGAATTTGAGGCTAGCTTGGGCTGCATGAAAACCTGTCTCCAAAAACCAATTTAACAAAAGCAAAAGAAGATGAATATGTAATAAATTATAGTATCGATGTTTATTTCCTTTGAACAATGGAAAGAGGTCATTTATTTAGTACCATTCTGTGATGTTTGAAAAAGTTTTTATTATTATTATTTTTTTATTGACAACTTCTATACTTACATACAAAAAACACATGATATTTCCCTTCCCTCCCCCCATTCGACTTTAGAACTCCAATCTCCATCATATCCCCTCCCTCTCTCCATTAGTGTCTCTTTTAATTTGATGTTATCATCTTTTTCTTCTATTTTGAGGGTCTTGCGAAGGTATTGCTAGGTACTGCAAGGTCATGGATATTGAAAAAGTTTTTTTTTTTTTTTTTTTGAGATAGGGACTCACTCTAGCTCAGGCTGACCTGGAAATCACTCTGTAGTCTCAGGTTGGCCTTGAACTCACAGTGATCCTCCTACCTCTGCCTCCTCAGTGCTGGGATTAAAGGCGTATTTTCTTACCTGGCTCACATATTTATCTCACTTATTTGCAAGCAGAGAGAAATAGATGAAAGAGAGAGAGACAGACAGACAGAATGTGTGTGCCAGAATGAGCTGCTGCAAACAAACTCCAGATGCATGTGCTTCTTTGAGCAGCTGGCTTTACATGGGTACTGGGGAATGGAACTTGGGTCTTTAGGCTCTGCAGACACGTTTGCCTTAACTGCTGAGCCATATCTCCAGGCCCTGTGTTTATCTTATAAATCATAATTATTATTTTGTCTTACTGAGGTTAGCCATTTGATGTCATTATTTTGTTTTGTTTATGAGTCATGATCTCACTGTAGCCTAAGATAGCCACAAACTGAAACTCAGTATATACCTTTGTAGCCAAGGATGACCTTGAACTCCTGATTCTCCTGAGTACTGGGATTACAGATATACATGTCCAGGCCAGGCCAGGTTAGCCCTTTTAATTTATGAACTAATCATCATTTTTACTAATGTAGCTTTTTGTTTCATTTTACATAAATTATAACAGGTTATCCTCACTCTTGTATCTCCTTGCCCCAGCTCCTGTTACTCTGGAGGACGCCCTCAGTGGTGTCCTGATATGACTGTGGGGCATGAAGGCCTCAATCAGTCCCTGTGGAGTAGTGGGGGATTGTGCCTCAAGGAATTCCTACCCACTCTGGGGCTCTTACACTCTTTCTGCTCACTCTTTCTCTTCCACAGTGTTCCCTGAGCCATGGCAGGCCTGTTGGCAGTCTGATGCAGTGTTGAATTCTCTGTAGCCTCTGGATTTCTGCTTTTTTTTTGGGGGGGGGTTCAAAGTAGGGTCTCACTGTAGCTCAGGCTGACCTGGAACTCACTATGTACTCTCAGGGTGATCTTGAATTCATGGCGATCCTCCTACCTCTGCCCCCTGAATGCTGGGATTAAAGGCATGTGCCACTATGCCCGGCTTTTGGTAGGTTTTGATTGATCACCGTATCTGTCACCACTATCCTGGAACTGGTTGTCAGGCTAGTCATAACAGCAGCTTATGTCGCCACTTCTTCCTGCAATTTCTCCTGGGCTCCAGCAGATGTGGTAATGTGGTAGAGGTGGAACATCTCGTGGTGCATCTAATTAATTATTTAAAAAAATATATATATATATATTATTTTATTTTATTTATTCAAGAGAAAGAGGTAGAGAGAGAGAGAGAGAGAGAGAATGGGTGTGCCAAGCCCCCAGTCACTGTAAACAAACTCCAGATGCATGCACCCCCCCTGTGCATCTGGCTTATGTGGGTCCTGGAGAATCGAACTAGGGTCCTTTGGCTTTGCAGGCAAACACCTTAACTGCTAAGCCATCTCTCCAGCCCATTTATTTATTTATTTATTTATTTATTTATTTATTTATTTATTTTTGATTGTTTGTTTTTCGAGGTAGGGTCTCACTCTGGCCCAGCTGACATGGAATTAACTATGTAGTCTCAGGATGGCCTTGAACTCATAGCAATCCTCCTACCTCTGCCTCCCTAGTGCTGGGATTAAAGGCGTGAGCCACCACACCCGCCTCCAATTATGATTTTTTAGACAAGGTCTTATATGATCCAGGCTGACCTCCAACTGGCTATATAGCTGAGGATGACCTTAAATTTCTGATCTTCCTGATTCCCCCTGCTAAGTGCTAAGATTACAGAGTTTCTCTACCAAATCCAATATGTTTTATGTATACATGCATTTTTATTTATTTGTTTGTTTGTTTTGGGGACTGAGTCTTGCTCTTTAGACCAAGTTGACCTAGAATTCACTGTATAGACCAAGTGGCTTCAAAAATTCTAATAATCCACCCTCCAAGGCTCAGGGCCCATTGTGGAAGAGGGGGCAGATAGAATGGAAGAGCCAAAGGAAGGGTACGACTCCTTACAATGCAACTGTCCAGACGGAAATTGGCCTTGATATCCATGACCTTGCAGTGCCTAGCAATACCTTCACAAAACCTTCATAATAGAAGAAAAAGATGATGACATCAAATTAAAAGAGAGACTAATGGAGAGAGGGAAGGGATATGATGGAGATTGGAGTTCTAAAGGGGTATGGGGCAGGGGAGGGAAATATTATGCATTTTTTTGTATGTAAGTATAGAAGTTGTCAATAAAAAAAATTAAAAAATAAAAAAAATTCCAATAATCCTCTTGCTTCAGCTTCCTGCGTGCTGGGATCATAGGTATGAGCCACTGTGCTTGGCAAATATAGGACCTGAATTCTTTTTTTTTAATTTTGGGGATTTAAAAAATATTTTATTTTTAGCCCAGCATAGTGGTGCACGCCTTTAATCCCAGCACTCGGGAGGCAGAGGTAGGAGGATCGCTATGAGTTCAAGGCCACCCTGAGACTACATAGTGAATTCCAGGTCAGCCTGGGCTAGAGTGAGACCCTACCTCAAAAAAAAAACAAAAAAAATAATAATCATAAATATTTTATTTTTATTTGTTGGAGAGACAGAGAGAAAGAGGCAGCGGGGGGGGTGGAAGGAGAGAATGGGTGCATTTAACAAACTCCAGACGCATATGCCACCTTGTATATTTGGCTTGGGTCCTGGGGAATTGAACCCGGGTCTTTTGGCTTTTAGGGGTAGCCACTGGGCATCTCTCCAGCCCTTTTGGTCTTTTTTTTTTTTTTTTTTTTTTTTTTTTTTTGGTTTTTCGAGGTAGGGTCTCACTTTAGCTCAGGCTGACCTGGAATTAACTATGTAGTCTCAGGCTGGCCTCGAACTCACAGCGATCCTCCTACCTCTGCCTCCCGAGTGCTGGGATTAAAGGTGTGCGCCACCACGCCCGGCTTCCTTTTGGTCTTTTTAATTAATTAATTAATTTGATTTTTTTTGTTTGTTTGTTTTGTTTTTCCAGGTCAGGACTCACTCTAGCCCAGGCTGACCTGGAACTCACTATGTAGTCTCAGGGTACCCTTGAACTCCTAGTGATCCTCCTACTTCTACCTCCCCAGTTCTGGGATTAAAGCCTTGAGCCACTACACCCAAATTATTTATTTGAAAGCAGAGGGAAGAGAGAGAAAGAATCGGTGCTCCAGAGCCTCTAGTCACTGCCAAAGAACTCGAGACACATGCACCATCTTGTGCATCTCGGTTATGTGGGTACTGGGGAATCAAACATGTGTGCTTTGCAGGCAAGCGCCTTAACTGCTAAGCCATCTGTCCAGGATCCTTTTGGGGTTTTTTTTTTTTTCAAGACAGGGTCTCACTCTGTCTAGCCCACACTGATCTAGAACTCACTCTGTAGTCTGTGTTGGCCTCAAACTCATGATGTTCTTCCTGCTTCAGCCTGCCAAGTGTGGGGATTACAGTCATGTACCACCACATGACTTTATTTGGTACTGGGGATCAAATCTAGGGCCTTGTGCATGCTTAGTGTCCATCCCACCACTGAGCTACATCTCCAGTCCCAGGTCACCCATTGTAGAGTGTGCAGTTTAGTTACATATGTGCTTTCACAGTGCTGTGTAGCCAAGACTCCATCCAGTTCCACCACCTCTGGACCAGGTAGCCCTTATTCCTCATTCCTTCTTCTCCCCAGTCCCTGGCAGCCACCAACCATTGCCTTTTGCTCATAGCTATGAAGTCTGACTATTTTGAGTATTTAGTTGCAAGCAAGCCCTTTAACTGCAGGACCATCTCCGCAGCCCTCCTTTATACTTTGAATCATCTCTAGATTACTTATAATATAAATGGTATGCAAAGGGCTATACTGTGTTGCTTAGAGAATAATGATAAGAAAAAAAGTCTATATATGATTAGTACAACTACAGTGTTTTTAAATTTTGAGACAGAGTACCATAAAAAGATTTTTTGTTTTGTTTTGTTTTGTTTTGTTTTTGTTTTGTTTTGTTTTGGGTCTCTCATCTAGCCCAGGCTGACCTGGAATTCACTATGTAGTCTCAGGATGGCCTTGAACTCACAGCGATTCTCCTACCTCTGCCTCCCGAGTACTGGAATTAAAGGCATGCGCCACTACACCCGGCACCGCAAAAGATTTTTTTTTTTTGGTTTTTCAAGGTAGGGTCTTACTCTGGTCCAGGCTGACCTGGAATTCACTATGTAGTCTCAGGGTGGCCTCGAACTCATGGCGATCCACCTACCTCTGCCTCCTGAGTGCTGGGATTAAAGGCGTGCGCCACCACACCCGGCTAAAAAAATATTTTTATTTAAGGCTAGAGAGATGGCTTGCCTGTAAAACCTAATGATCCAGGTTTGATTCCTCAGTATTCATGTGTAAAGCCAGATGCACAAAGTGGCACATGCATCTGGAGTTCATTTGCAGTGGCTGGAGATTCTGGCATGCCCATTCTTTCTGTCTTTGTCTCATTTCTGTCTCTCTCTCTCTCCTCTCTCTCTCATATATATATATATATATATATACATACATACATACATACATACATACATACATACATATAATTTATTTACTTATTTGAGAAAGAGAGAGAGACAGACATACAGTCCATGGTTATAGGGCCTCTTGCAGCTTCAAATGAACTATACAACTTACGGGCTACTTTCTGCATCTGGATTTACATGGGTACAGGGGAATTGAATCTGGGCAGAAAGGCTTTGCAAGCAATTGCCTTTAACCCTGATCCAGCTTCCCAGCCCCAAAATAATTTTTTAAATTATTTATTTGCAAACAGAGAAAGATAGAAGAGAGACAGGTAGAGAAAATGGGTGCACCAGGGCCTTCAGCCACTGCAAACAAACTCCAGATGCATGTACCACCTTGTGTATCTGGCTTACCTGGGCACTGGGAATTGAACCTAGGTCTTTAGGCTTTGCAGGCAAGTGCCTTAACTGCTGGTTTTGATTGTTTGTTTTTCGAGGTAGGGTCTCACTCTGGCCCAGCTGACATGGAATTAACTATGTAGTCTCAGGATGGCCTTGAACTCATAGCAATCCTCCTACCTCTGCCTCCCTAGTGCTGGGATTAAAGGTGTGAGCCACCACGCCCGCCTCCAATTATTATTTTTTAGACAAGGTCTTATATGATCCAGGCTGACCTCCAACTGGCTATATAGCTGAGGATGACCTTAAATTTCTGATCTTCCTGATTCCCCCTGCTAAGTGCTAAGATTACAGAGTTTCTCTACCAAATCCAATATGTTTTATGTATACATGCATTTTTATTTATTTGTTTGTTTGTTTTGGGGACTGAGTCTTGCTCTTTAGACCAAGTTGACCTAGAATTCACTGTATAGACCAAGTGGCTTCAAAAATTCTAATAATCCACCCTCCAAGGCTCAGGGCCCATTGTGGAAGAGGGGCAGATAGAATGGAAGAGCCAAAGGAAGGGTACGACTTACAATGCAACTGTCCAGACGGAAATTGGCCTTGATATCCATGACCTTGCAGTGCCTAGCAATACCTTCACAAAACCTTCATAATAGAAGAAAAAGATGATGACATCAAATTGAAAGAGAGACTAATGGAGAGAGGGAAGGGATATGATGGAGATTGAGTTCTAAAGGGGTATGGGGCAGGGGAGGGAAATATCATGCATTTTTTGTATGTAAGTATAGAAGTTGTCAATAAAAAAATTAAAAATAAAAAAATTCCAATAATCCTCTTGCTTCAGCTTCCTGCGTGCTGGGATCATAGGTATGAGCCACTGTGCTTGGCAAATATAGGACCTGAATTCTTTTTTTTTTTTTAATTTTGGGGATTTAAAAATATTTTATTTTTAGCCCAGCATAGTGGCGCACGCCTTTAATCCCAGCACTCGGGAGGCAGAGGTAGGAGGATCACATGAGTTCAAGGCCACCCTGAGACTACATAGTGAATTCCAGGTCAGCCAAAAAAAAAAAAATAATGAGAAATATTTTATTTTTATTTCAAAAAAAAAACAAAAAAATAATAATCATAAATATTTTATTTTTATTTGTTGGAGAGACAGAGAGAAAGAGGCATATTTGGGGGTGGAAGGAGAGAAGGGGTGCACTTAACAAACTCCAGACGCATATGCCACCTTGTATATTTGGCTTGGGTCCTGGGGAATTGAACCCGGGTCTTTTGGCTTTGTAGGCAAGAGCCTTAGCCACTAAGCATCTCTCCAGCCCTTTTGGTCTTTTTAATTAATTAATTAAGTTGATTTTTTTTGTTTGTTTGT
This sequence comes from Orientallactaga sibirica, assembly GCA_036365145.1. Taxonomy (NCBI): domain Eukaryota; kingdom Metazoa; phylum Chordata; class Mammalia; order Rodentia; family Dipodidae; genus Orientallactaga; species Orientallactaga sibirica. The sequence continues at coordinate 11,750,406 of JAEOAD010000026.1, forward strand.
TTTGTTTTTCCAGGTCAGGACTCACTCTAGCCCAGGCTGACCTGGAACTCACTATGTAGTCTCAGGGTACCCTTGAACTCCTAGTGATCCTCCTACTTCTACCTCCCCAGTTCTGGGATTAAAGCCTTGAGCCACTACACCCAAATTATTTATTTGAAAACAGAGGGAAGAGAGAGAAAGAATCGGTGCTCCAGAGCCTCTAGTCACTGCCAAAGAACTCGAGACACATGCACCATCTTGTGCATCTAGGTTATGTGGGTACTGGGGAATCAAACATGTGTGCTTTGCAGGCAAGCGCCTTAACTGCTAAGCCATCTGTCCAGAATCCTTTTGGTTTTTTTTTTTCAAGACAGGGTCTCACTCTGTCTAGCCCACACTGATCTAGAACTCACTCTGTAGTCTGTGTTGGCCTCAAACTCATGATGTTCTTCCTGCTTCAGCCTGCCAAGTGTGGGGATTAAAGTCATGTACCACCACATGACTTTATTTGGCACTGGGGATCAAATCTAGGGCCTTGTGCATGCTTAGTGTCCATCCCACCACTGAGCTACATCTCCAGTCCCAGGTCACCCATTGTAAAGTGTGCAGTTTAGTTACATATGTGCTTTCACAGTGCTGTGTAGCCAAGACTCCATCCAGTTCCACCACCTCTGGACCAGGTAACCCTTATTCCTCATTCTTTCTTCTCCCCAGTCCCTGGCAGCCACCAACCATTGCCTTTTGCTCATAGCTATGAAGTCTGACTATTTTGAGTATTTAGTTGCAAGCAAGCCCTTTAACTGCAGGACCATCTCCGCAGCCCTCCTTTATACTTTGAATCATCTCTAGATTACTTATAATATAAATGGTATGCAAAGGGCTATACTGTGTTGCTTAGGGAATAATGATAAGAAAAAAAAGTCTATATATGTTTAGTACAACTACAGTGTTTTTAAATTTTGAGACAGAGTACCATAACAAGATTTTTTGTTTTGTTTTGTTTTGTTTTGTTTTGTTTTGTTTTGTTTTGTTTTGTTTTGTTTTGTTTTTCAAGGTAGGGTCTCATCCTAGCCCAGGCTGACCTGGAATTCACTATGTAGTCTCAGGATGGCCTTGAACTCACAGCGATTCTCCTACCTCTGCCTCCCGAGTACTGGAATTAAAGGCATGCGCCACTACACCCGGCACCGGCAAAAAGATTTTTTTTTTTTTTTGGTTTTTCAAGGTAGGGTCTTACTCTGGTCCAGGCTGACCTGGAATTCACTATGTAGTCTCAGGGTGGCCTCGAACTCATGGCGATCCACCTACCTCTGCCTCCTGAGTGCTGGGATTAAAGGCGTGCGCCACCACACCCGGCTAAAAAATATTTTTATTTAAGGCTAGAGAGATGGCTTGCCTGTAAAACCTAATGATCCAGGTTTGATTCCTCAGTATCTGCGTAAAGCCAGATGCACAAAGTGGCACATGCATCTGGAGTTCATTTGCAGTGGCTGGAGATTCTGGCATGCCCATTCTTTCTGTCTTTGTCTCATTTCTGTCTCTCTCTCTCTCCTCTCTCTCTCTCATATATATATATACATACATACATATAATTTATTTACTTATTTGAGAAAGAGAGAGAGACAGACATACAGTCCATGGTTATAGGGCCTCTTGCAGCTTCAAATGAACTATACAACTTACGGGCTACTTTCTGCATCTGGATTTACATGGGTACAGGGGAATTGAATCTGGGCAGAAAGGCTTTGCAAGCAATTGCCTTTAACCCCTGATCCAGCTTCCCAGCCCCAAAATAATTTTTTAAATTATTTATTTGCAAACAGAGAAAGATAGAAGAGAGACAGGTAGAGAAAATGGGTGCACCAGGGCCTTCAGCCACTGCAAACAAACTCCAGATGCATGTACCACCTTGTGTATCTGGCTTACCTGGGCACTGGGGAATTGAACCTAGGTCTTTAGGCTTTGCAGGCAAGTGCCTTAACTGCTGGGCCATCTCTCCAGCCCTCCAAATTTTTTTAAATTTTTTTAATTTATTTATTAGAGACAGAGAGAGAGGTCAAGAGAGAGAAAGAGAGATCGAGAGTGAGAATGGGCGCACCTGTAGCCACTGCAAACGAACTCCAGTTGCATATACCACCATGTGCATCTGGCTTACATAGGACCTGGAGAATTGACCCTGGGTTCTTAGGCTTCGCAGGCAAATGCCTTAACTGCTAAGCCATCTCCCCAGACCTGTTTTTTTTTTTTTTTTTTTTCAAGGTAGGGTCTTGCTCTAGCCAGGCTGACCTAGAATTCACTATGCAGTCTCAGGGTGGCCTTGAACTCATGGTGATTCTCCTACCTCTGCCTCCCAAGTGCTGGGATTAGAGGCTTGTTCCACCATACCCAGCTTCTATGGTTGCTTTTGAAAAATATTTAATTATTTTCTGGGGGGTGGGGAGAGAGAATGGGCATGCCAGGGCCTCTAGCCACTGCAAATGAACTCCAGATGTATGTACCACTTTGTGCCTCTGGCTTTATGTGGTTACTGGGGAATCAAACCCAGGTCAGTAGCCATTTTAGGCAAGCCCTTTAACCACTGAGCCCTCTTCCCAGCCCAGGTGTCACATAAAACCATAGGTCAATGGGCTGGAGAGATGGCTCAGTGGATAAAGGGCTTGCCATGCAAGCATATGAGTACCTGAGTTTGGATCCCCAGACCCCCAGTAAGGAAGCTGGGAGATGTGGTGGGCTTCTGTAGTTCCAGATCACCTACAGCAAGATGGGAGGCAAAGACAGGAGATTCCTCCAGAAATACACGGACCAGCCAGGTGTAATGGCATATGCCTTTAATCCCAGTACTTGGGAGACAGAGGTAGGAGGATTGCCATGAGTTCAAGGCCACCCTGAGACTACATAGTGAATTCTAGGTCAGCCTGAGCTAGAGTGAGACCCTACCTTAAAAAAAAAAAAAAAAAACTAAGGAAAAAAGAAAGAAGTTCATGGACCAGCGAGTCTGGCCAATAGAGTGGTAAATAATGAGATGAGAGACCCTGCTTCGAACAAGGTGGATGGGAAACATAGACCCCACGAGATATCCTCTGACCCTTACACACCACCACTCAGACGCATGAACGTGCACGTCACAAACAAAATTTATTTATTTATTTATTTACTTACTTATTTGAGAGAGAGGGATAGATGGGTATGGTGATGCGGGAGAGATAGCGATAGAGTGGGAAAGAGAATGGGCTGCCAGAGCCTCTAGCCACTGCAAAAGGACTCCAGATGCGTGTGCCACCTTGTGCATCTGGCTTTACCTGGGTACTGAGGAATCGAATTCTGGTCCTTACTTAGGCTTTGATGGTAAATGCCTTGAGTGCTAAGCCATTTTTGCAAACCCTCAAGAAAAAAAATTAAATTGGGGCTGGGAGGTGGTTTAGGAGTTAAAGGCTTTTCCTTGTAAGGCCTGCTGGTAGGTCTGGGTTTAATTCCCCAGCGCCCATGTAAAGTTGGATGAAAGTGGCACATGCATTTAGTGTTTATTTAGAGTGGCAAGAGACCTTGGCATGCAGGCACACACAAATATGCAAATAAATAAATGAAATTTTAAAAAGTGTAAAACCTGGGCTGGAGAGATGACTCAGCGGTTAAGGCACTTGCCTGCAAAGCCTAAGGATCCAGGTTTGATTCTCCAGATCCCACATAAGCCAGATGCACAAGGTGTCGGATGAGTCTGGAGTTCACTTGCAGTGGTTAGAGGCCCTGGAGCACCAATTCCCTCTCCTCTCTCTCTCTCCCTCTCTTTATTGCAAATAAAAATAAATTTAAACCTTTCATGGTGGCACATGCCTTTAATCCCAGTGCTCAGGAGGCAGAAGTAGGAGGATCTCTGTGAGTTTGAGGCCTCCCTGAAACTACATAGTTAATTCCAGGTCAGCCTGGGCCAGAGTGAGACCCTACCTCGAAAAACAAACAAAAACTTTTTTTTTTTTAATTAAAATTATAGAGCCGAGCTTGGTGGCACACGCCTTTAAATCCCAACACTTGGGAGGCAGAGGTAGGAGGATTGCTGTGAGTTTGAGGCCACCCTGAGACTACATAGTGAATTCCAGGTCAGCCTGACCTAGAATGAGACCCTATCTCGAAAAACCAAAAAGGAAAAAAATTAAAATTATAAATAAAAAGTAAAAAATGTAAAACCTACAAAAACTTGTGTATAGGACTGTACACAAAAGAAGTTTTAAAAATAGGAAATACAGGGCTGGAGGGATGGCTTAGTGGTTAAGGCATTTACCTCCCAAGCCAAAGGATACTGCTTCAATTCTCCAGAACCCACGTAAGCCAGATACTCAAGGGGCACATGCATCTGGAGTTCGTTCATAGTGGATGGAGGCCCTGGCACCGCCCCCCCTCCCCACCGTGCCATGAGTTCAAGGCCGGCCTGAGAGTACATAGTGAATTGCAGGTCAGCCTGGCCTAAAGCAAGACCCTACCTCAAAAAAATATATAAATAAAATAAAACAAAAAATGGAAATACAAAAAAATACATATAAAAGCCATGGGCTTTCCTCACTGGGTCGTTCTGGGTGCTCCCAGGGAGTCTCCTCTCTAGAGCCTGCTGATGTTAACAGCAAGGTCAGCCCTACTGAGGGGACAGCTGGGTCTGCAGTAAGCAGAGGACAGAACGCTCCACTGTAGGTCTGTCTGACGTCTCTCTTCTGAGTCCTAAAGACTGAGGTCCTAAGGACAGGTGTTTGAACTGCTTTGATCTATTTCCTAGTTGCGTACATTTAATACGACGGTACATCAAGGAGCAGAGTTCAGCCCTTCGGATCCTCTACTGCTCGCTACAGGATTTTAGGCCGAAGCCCCTCACTGGAGGAACAGTGACAGGAGAGGGCAGTGGGGACAGATAGTCCTGGAAGCAGCCAGCCCCACCCTCTGAGATAGCGCCGAGTGGTTAGTAAGATGCACCTGGAGTGGAGAGGCCCGTCACGTGACCTTGACCAAAGCGCGCCTGTCTCTGAACCTCAGCATACTCCGCGTCACATGGGTATACTAATAACTAAAACAGCATCCCAGAGTTACCTGATGAGTCAGGGAAACAGCACGAGGAAGCGTTCTGCCCACAGCAAGAGCTCAGTAAACCAGTGACTGTTATTAATTTAGACTTCACGAGGGCAAAGTGTCTACACTGTGCATTCATCAAAGACGCGTGGAGTCTCTCTCTCTCTCTCTCTCCCAAATAAAATAAATAAAATAAAATAAAATAATAAAAAATAAAATAAAATAAAATAAAATAATAAACGGTGGGCATGGTGGCTCATGCCTTTAATCCCAGCATTCAGGAGGCAGGAGTAGGAGGATTGACGTGAGTTTAAGGCCACCCTGAGATTACATAGTGAATTCCAGGTCAGCCTGGGCTAGAGCAAGACCCTACCTCAAACAACCAAAAAAAGAAAGAATGAAAGAAAGACAAAAAGAAAAAGAAAAAAGAAAAAAGCCGGGCACTAGGGAGGCAAAAGTAGGAGGGTCACCGTGAGTTCGAGGCCACCCTGAGACTACATAGTGAATTCCAGGTCAGCCTGGAAGTGTCTACTATATGCTAGCTACACCCCAAGGACCGGCTGAAACCAGTTCTTACTTTCAAGGACATATGGCATAATGGGCTAGGGAGATGGCTCAATGGTTAAAAGCACTTCTCACGCAAGCCTGATAACTAGAGTTCAGAAACCCAGAACCCAGGTAAAGATGGCAGAAGTAAGCAGTACACATCTATAACCCCAATGCACCTATGCCAACAAGAACCCCGAAGCTTGAGGGCCAGTTGCCTGGCATTTGTAAAAGCAACAACAAGAGAAACCCTCTGTATAAGAAGGTGGAAGGTAAAAGCTGACACCTGAAGTTGTCTCCTCTGACCTCCACGTGTGTGCTGTGGCATGCACGTGTTCAACACACACACACACACACACACACACACGCATGAGCTCACACGCGATATAACCTAGGGAGGCACAGACATTAACCAAGTGACATATGCATACACGCTCAGGCATGCACTCAAAAACATGCTGTAGCTGGGCGTGGTGGCGCACGCCTTTAATCCCAGCACTCAGGAGGCAGAGGTAGGAGGATCGCCATGAGTTCGAGGCCACCCTGAGACTACATAGTTAATTCCAGGTCAGCCTGGGCCGGAGTGAGACCCTGCCTCAAAAAACCAAAAAAACAAAACAAAACAAAAAAACATGCTGTAGTAGGGGCTACAGGGAAGCAAAATGGGGCAAAAGAATCCAGGATCAGAAAGTGATCGGGGGGGGGGCTGGCTGGAGAGATGGCTTAGCAGTTAAGGCATTTGCCTAAGTCTAAGGATCCCGGTTCAATTCTCCAGGTTCCACATAAGCCAGATGCACAAGGTGGCACATGCATCTGGAGTTCATTTGCAATGGCTGGAGGCCCTGGCATGCCCATTCTCTCTGTCTCTCTCTCCTTCTCTCTCAAATAAATAAATATTTTAAAATTTATTTATGTGTGAGAGAGAAGGAGAAAGAGAGAGAGAGAGAGGGCATGCCAGGGCCTCTAGCCACTGCAAATGAACTCCAGATACATGCGCCGCCATGTGCATCTGGCTTACATGGGTTCTGGGGAATCGAACCTGAGTCTTGGGCTTTGTAGGCAAATGTCTAACCACTAAACCATCTTTCTAGCCCCTTGAAAAGAATTTTTAAGTGATGTGGACCCCACATAAAGGATATCTACTTTTGGCCAGTTGTGGTGGTGCACTCCTTTAATCCCAGCCCTCGGGAGGCAGAGGTAGGAGGATTGCTGTGAGTTCAAGGACACCCTGAGACTACATAGTTAATTCCAGGTCAGCCTTGCCTAGAGTGAGACCCTATCTTGAAAAAACAAAATAAATAAATAAATAAATAAATAAATAAATAAATAAATACATGATATCTACTTTGGCAGAAGGTGAATTGATGCTAAATACCTTACAGGTGACAACAGCTCCCACATCTGGAAGTAACTGGAACACTGTTTGTCTCTTCACAGATGACGCGGGAAGCTTGCCATTCTCACTGTTCTTGGCCAGGCTGCCTGCCTGAAGTAGCCATGCTGGGTGTCCCCTACCTAGGCTGCTGTCCTTCAAGTTACATAGGAATGCATTATCTCACAGGTAGCGCCTTGAGTGTCACTGTCCCAAAGACTGGATGAAAACTCTCCTTGGCTTTTTTTTTTTTTTTGGTTTTTCGAGGTAGGGTCTCACTCCGGCCCAGGCTGACCTGGAATTAACTATGTAGTCTCAGGGTGGCCTCGAACTCATGGCGATCCTCCTACCTCTACCTCCCGAGTGCTGGGATTAAAGGCGTGCGCCACCACGCCCTGCTCTCCTTGGCTTTTTGAGACAAGGTCTTGCTACATAGCCAGGCTTTCTTGACCTCACCAGTGCTGGGATGATAGGTGTGCACTATCACACTTAATTTCATTTACATCTTTTTCATTGGCTCTTAGAAAATTTAGAATTAAGCTGGACGTGGCGGCACATACCTTTAAGTCTCATGCTCTACCGACTGAGCTAGCTGGGTACATGCGGCACTCACCTTTAATCCCAGCATTTGCGAGGTTGAGTCAGGAGGATCTTCGTGAGTTCTAAACCATCCTGAGATTACATAGTGAATTCCAGGTCAGCCTGGTCTAGAGCTAGATCCTACCTCAAAAAAAAAAAAAAAAATAGAATTACTAGGCTGGGGAGAAGGCTCAGTGGCTAAAGGGGCTTGCTTTCAAAGCCTGAAATTCTCCTGAACCCACATAAAGCCAGATGCATAAAATGGCATATGCATCTGGAGTTCATTTATAGTGGCAAGAGGTCCTGGCACACCCATACTCTCCTCCACTCCATCTTATTCTCTCTGATGGCAAATAAATATAAAAAAAAAAAAGAAGGAAAAATTTAGAATTGCATATGTGGTTGGCAACTTCATCTTATATCTTTTTTTTTTGTTGTTTGTTTTTGGTTTTTCCAGGTAGGGTCTCACTCTAGCTCAGGCTGACTTGGAATTCACTCTGTAGTCTCAGGGTGGCCTTGAACTCACGGTGATCCTTCTACCCCTGCCTCCCGAGGGCTGGGATTAAAGGCGTGCGCCACCACGCCTGGCTCTGTATCTTATTTCTATTGGACAACACTGATGATGTAGGATATTTCCTAAACCCTGAGCAGCACACACCTGTCATTCCAGCCCTTGTGAAGCTGCGGCAGGAGAATCACAAATTCCAGGTTGGTCTGGCCTCTTTAGCAAGACCATGTCTCAGAACATAAACCAAGACAAACACATTTCTTTCCAATGGAAAGTTCTCTCGTTTTCCCAAGACAATATCTGCTGCTTTCTCCAGAAAGATCATACAGCATTAGGACTTCCCCTCCCATAGGTTCATCTTGTTTCAGAACTTCATAAAATGGAATTGGGCGTGTGTGCTGTTTTATTCGACATGCTCTTTGAAGTTCATCTGTATTGTGACATATGCTGGCTTGTTGTTCCTTGTTATTTTTGCATAGTATTTCATTACTGGATGATTATATCCTACTCATCCATTCTCCAGTTGATATTTGGATTGTTTTCAATTTCCGGCTACTATGAATAATGCTGTTGTTGATGTTTCGGGACAATCTTTTTATTTTATTTATTTATTTATTCATTTATTCATTTATTTATTTATTTATTTTTTTATTCATTAGATATAGAGGAACAGAGGGAGGGAGGGAGAGAGAGAATGGGCTTGCCAGGGCCTCTAGCCACTGCAAACAAACTCCAGAGGCATGTGCCATGATGTGCATCTGGCTAACATGGGACCTGGAGAATTGAACCTGGGTCCTTAGGCTTCACAGGCAAACGCCTTAACTGCTAAGCCATCTCTCCAGCCCTACTTTAAAATTTTTTAAATTTTATTTATTTATTTGAGAGGTGGAGGAGAGCAGATGTATATAGATAGAATGGGTGTGCCAGGGCCTCTAGACAATGCAAACAAACTGCAGACACATGTGACACCTTGTGCATCTGGCTTATGTGGGTACTGGGGAATCGAACCTGGGTCCTTAGGCTTCTCAAGCAAGCACCTTAACTGCTAAACCATCTCTCCAGCCTCAATCTTTATATATACATACATACATACATACATACATATATATATATAAAGTTTTTCAAAATTTTTTGATTTTTCAAGCAGAGAGAGAGAAAATGGGCACACCAGGGCTTCTAAGTGCTGCAAACAAACTCCACATTGTTACACCACTGTGCAATGGCTTTACATGCGTCCTGGGGAATAAAACTCAGGTCCTAAGGCTTTGCAGCCAAGCACTTTAACTGCTGAACCATCTCTCCAGCCCCATGGACAATTTTTTTTTTTTTTTTTTTTTTTTTTTTTTTGGTTTTCCAAGGTAGGGTCTCACTCTGGCCCAGGCTGACCTGGAATTCACTATGTAGTCTCAGGGTGGCCTCAAACTCATGGTGATCCTCCTACCTCTGCCTCCCAAGTGCTGGGATTAAAGGTGTGTGCCATCATGCCTGGCAATGGACAATTTTTAAATGGTCTTTGTCAAACTATTTTTACAATGTGTTTTGGTTGTTAAGATGACTCCATACTTAAAGGGAAAAAAAAAATCCACAGTTGTACTAACATTAATTATATTGCCTTTTACCCCCAACCATTCTGTACATGAACATGTGGTTTGTCATACATCTTTCTGGTTATTTCCCCCACATATTTAGTGAGGTATGATCACCCAGCTGGGCGTGGTGGCACATTGGGAGGCAGAGGTAGGAGAATCACTGAGTTCGAGGCCACCCTGAGACTACAGAGTGAATTCTAGGTTAGCCTGAGCTAGAGTGAGATCCTGCCTCTGGGGAAAAAAAACAAAAAATCTTGTCAACATGGCAGTTCTTCCCTGGGATGGGTAATCCCTAGGATGCTGCGTATCTCATTGTTCTTGTTTTTATTGTTTTTATTCCTCCCTTCCTCCCTCCCTCCCTCCCTCCTTCTTTCTTTCTTTCTTTCTTTCTTTCTTTCTTTCTTTCTTTCTTTCTTTCTTTCTTTCTTTCTTAGGTAGGGTTTCACTCTAGCCCAGGCTGACCTGGAATTCACTATGTAGTCTGGGGGTGGCTTCGAACTCACGGTGATCCTCCTACCTCTGAGTGCTGGGATTAAAGGTGTGCGCCACCACGACTGGCTAGCTTTCTTTCTTTCTCTTTCTCTTTCTTTCTTTTTCTTTCTCTTTCTTTTTCTTTCTCTTCCTTTCTCTTTCTTTCTTTCTTTCTTTCTTTCTCTCTCTCTCTTTCTTTTCTTTCTTTCTTTCTTTCTTTCTTTCTTTCTTTCTTTCTTTCTTTCTTTTCTTTTCTTTCTTTCTGAGAGACAGTCTCAGGTATCTCAGTATCCCTAGGATGACCTTGAGTTTCTGATCCTTTTGCCTCTACCTGCTGGGATTGCAGGCACATAGCACCACCATACCTGGTTTATAGGGTGCTGAGGGTCAAACTCAGAGCTTTGTGCATACCAGACAAACACTCTACCAATTGAGCTACATGCCCAGCCCCACTGCACAGCTCTTGCACAACTGTTCTTATTGTTCTAAAGTCTGTAGAAAGTGAAAACTGGAAAAGACATAAGGCTAACCTAATCCAGGGAAGGCCGATGAAATTACACCCTAGTATCCACGGCAATGCCCAAATCCCAGGATGCTCAAGTCCCTTATATAAAATGGTTTATGCAGCCGGGCATGGTGGCGCATGCCTTTAATCCCAGCACTCAGGAGGCAGAGGTAGGAGGATCGCCGAGAGTTCGAGGCCACCCTGAGACTACATAGTTAATTCCAGGTCAGCCTGGACCAGAGTGAGACCCTACCTTGCAAAACCAAAAAAAAAAAAAAAAAAAAATGCTTATGCGCATCTTCTGGCATGCTTGAGATACTTTCTAGGTTGCTCATAGTACTCAATACGGTGTAAGTGTTACATAAATTGATGCTACATGTATTGTTTTGGCAGTAATGACAAGTTTTCAAAGTCTGTAGGGCTGGGCATGGTGTACACCTTTGATCCCAGCACTGGGAGGCAAAGGTAGGAGAATCGTTGAGTTTGAAGCCACCCTGAGACTACATAGTGAACTTCAGATCAGCCTGGGCTAGAGCGAGACCCTATCTCAACTCCTCCCCCAGAAATACAATAACAAAAATAAAAACTTAGGGCTGGAGAGATGGCTTAGCGGTTAAGGTGCATGCCTATGAAGGCTAAGGACCCAGGTTCAATTCTCCAGGTCCTGTGTAAGCCAGATGCACATGGTGGCACATGCATTTGGAGTTCATTTGCAGTGGCTAGAGGCACTGGCGTGCCCATTCTCTCTCTCTCTCTCCCCCTCTCTGTGTCTCTAATAATTAATTAATTAAATAAATAATTTAAAAAAACTTTTTTGAGCCAGGTGTGGTGACTGCAGCACTTGGGATACTGACTGAGCAGGAGAGTTGAAGGTTAACCTGGGCTACACTGTGAGAAAACAATGAGCTGGTGTAGTGGCTCACTTGTGTAATAACATCAGTCAGGAGGCTGAGACAGAAGGATCTTTAGGATTTGAAGGCCAGCCTGGGTTATACAGTGAGTTCTAGGTCAGCCTGGAATAGAGTAAAACCCTGCTTCCAAAAACCAAGTGGGGTTGGAGGCTGGAGATACATGTAGTTTAGCAATAGAGTGCTTGCCTAACATGTACAACGTTCTGAGTTCAACCCCAGCACCCTATAAACCAAGTATGCTGGTGCATGTCTGTAATCCCAGGAGTTGGGAAGTAGAGGCCGGAGGATCAGGGGCTCTGGCTTTAATCCCCAGTACCACAATGAGACAAATGTGGGTTTTTGGTTTGTTTGTTTTTTGCTTTTCGCTTTTCAGTCCATGGATGGTTAAACTCATGGATAAGGGGACCTTCGGACACTGAAGGGCCTACTTATTGTATCTGGCACACTTCCTCCTATTCTCTCATTACTTACACCCATGGCAGACATCGGTAATCAATCACAGATTTCCATCCTTGCCCAGCCCCACTTACAGCCAGTACAAATCAGTAGAAAAACTGAAATCAATTTCCCATCTCTAGAATAATTTGGCCACTTTCCATTTTGTACATGAATAAACTAGGGCTCAGAGAGGGAAAGAGGCTGCTTCAAGGTCAGAGACAGAGCCCCAGGCTCGTGTCTCCCTGGCTAATGTTTTTTCCACTTCATCACTGACTCCCGAGAAAGCCATTTCCCTGGCACTGCCGAAAACATGGTGTCTGGGGAGGGCTTAGAGCAGGGACCCTGCCCTCTCGCCAGCATTTCTTCTTCGTACCCTGCCTGAGTGTAATGGAAGTCCTTGCCAACCGCCTGGCATCCCCGCCCCTACTGTCACCACGGGACAGACCTGTGGTTTCTATTCTCCAGGTCTGCATTTTTGGTTTCCCAAAATAAACATTAAAAAAAAAAAAAAAAATAGCCGGGCGTGATGGCGCAAGCCTTTAATCCCAGCACTTGGGAGTCAGAGATAGGAGGATTGTCATGAGTTCGAGGCCACCTTGAGACTACATAGTGAATTCCAGGTCAGCCTGGACTAAAATGAAACCCTACCTCAAATAATAATAAGAATAATAAGAAGAAGAATAAGAAGAATAAGAGCTGGGTGTAGTGGTACACTTGTGAGGCAGAGGTAGGAAGATCACAGTGAGTTGGAGGCCAGCCTGAGACTACAGAGTGAATTCCAGGTCACCCTCTGCTAGAGTGAGACCCTACCTCAAAAAAATAAAAAATTGAAGCCAGGCGTGGTGGCGCATGCCTTTAATCCCAGCACTTGGGAGGCAGCGGTAGGTGGATCATCATGAGTTCGAGGCCACCCTGAGACTACATAGTGAATTCCAGTGAATTCCAGGTCAGCTTGGGCTAGAGCGAAACCCTACCTCAAAAAACCAAAAAAAAAAAAAAAAAAAAAAAAAAAAAAAAATGCTTTTAGCATCTTTGTCTTCGAACCCTGGATTGTGAGATGTTTATTATTGTTTCTTTTTTTTGAGGCAGGGTCTTGCTCTAGTCCAGGCTGACTTGGAATTCACTATGTAGTGTCAGGGTGGCTGTGAACTCATGGCCTCCGGAGTGCTGGGATTAAAGGTGTGTGCCACCAGGCCCAGGTCGGAATTGTGGGATTATTAACTGTCCAGATGAAATAAAATAATTCCAGCCAAGAGGCGACTTCAGTTACTGAAACCGACCTGGGAAAGCACCCCTTTCCCCAATATGTCTAACCAGCCCTGGCTGTCACTGGAAGCGACAGTGAGAAAGTGGGAGTCAGCAGGCCTGGATGGATGGTGGGTGTTTCTCAGCTGGCAAACAGAATTGCTGATCTAATTCCCTTCTACCAGGGCAGGGGAAAAGGACCAGGGGAACCACTGGAGAGGGGAGTGTGATGGTGGATTCACACTGGGCTCTCACAGTGGCTAGCTGCATGACCCGGGGCATGTCACTCCATCTTCCTTCACCTGGCAGACAGACATTCCAACCAAACCTACTACATGTATTGAACTGCCACATTGTATCCCTTAGAAAGGTACTGTTACTGTGTAACAGCTAAAAATACAAATATACAAAACAAATATAGGGGTGGGAAGCTGCTGTTGCAGCTCACACTTTAAAAAAAATTCGTTTTTAGCTGGGCGTGGTGGCGCACGCCTTTAATCCCAGCACTTGGGAGGCAGAGGTAAGATGATCCCCAAAAGTTCGAGGCCACCCTGAGACTAAATAGTGAATTCCAGATCAGCCTAGGCTAGAGTGGGACCCTACCTCAAAAAACCAAAATAATAATTCATTAAAAAATTTTATTTGAGAGGGGGAAAGAGGCAGAAAGAGAGAGAAAGAGAGAGAGGAAGAGAATGGGCGCGCCAGAGCTTCCAGACATTGCAAACAAATTCCAGACACTTGGGCCACATTGTGAGTCTGGCTTATGTGGGTCCTGGGGAATCGAACCAAGGTCCTTTGGTTTTGCAGGCAAGTACCTTAACCACTAAGCCATCTCTCCAGCCCATAATTCGTATTTTAAAAAATTATTTAATATTTGCTGGCGTGGTGGCGCACACCTTTAATCCTAGCACTCAGGAGGCAGAGGTAGGAGGAACACTGTAAATTTGAGACCACCCTGAGACTACATAGTGAATTCCAGGTCAGCCTGAGCTAGAGTGAGACCCTACCTCGAAAAACCAAAAAAAAAAAAAAATATATATATATATATATATATATATATATATATATATATATAAATATAAATATTTGGTTAACCTGGAATTCACTCTGTAGCCCAGGCTGGCTTTGAACTCATGATGATCCTCCTACTTCAGCCTCCTGAGTACTGGGATTATAGGCATTATACTATTATTATATATATATATATATATATATATATATATATATATATATTTTTTTTTTTTTTTTGGTTTTTCAAGGTAGGGTCTTGCTGTAGCCCAGGCTGACCCGTAATTCACTGTGGAGTCTCAGGGTGGTCTTGAACTCACCATAATCCTCCTACCTCTGCCTCCTGAGTGCTGGGATTAAACATGTGTGCCACCATGCCTGGCCTATAATACTTTTTTATTATCTTTTCTTTCCTCCCTTCTATGTCTCACTCTCTTACTCTCTCTTTTTAAAAATTATTTATTTATTTGCAAGAGAGAGAGAGAGAAAGGGAGAGAATGAGTGCACCAGGACCTCTAGCCATTGCAAATGAACCCCAGACATATGTGCTACCATGTGTATCTGGCTTATATGGGTACTGGGGAATTGCATCTGGGTCCTTAGGCTTTAGAGACAAGTGCCTTAATTGCTAAGCCGTCTCTCCAGCCCTCACTCTCTTTCTCTCTCTCTCTCTCTCTCACACACACACACACACACACCCATAAATTTTTTTGGGGGGGGTTGGTTTCTCGAGATATGGTCTCACTCTAGCTCAGTCTGACCTGTAACTCACTGTGTAGTCTCAGGGTGGCCTTAAACACATGGCCATCTTCCTACCTCTGCCTCCCATGTGCTATATGCTGGGATTAAATGTGTGTACCACCATGCCTGGCTTACTTTATTTATTTTTTAAAATTAATTAATTTATTTATTTATTTGGTTTTTTGAGGTAGGGTTTCACTCTAGCTCAGGCTGATCTGAAATTCACTGTGTAGTCTCAGGGTAGTCTCCTCTAACTCATGGAGATCCTCCTGCCTCTGCTTCCTGAGTGCTGGGATTAAAGGCGCGCGCCGCAACACCCAGCTATTTTTTTTTTTTTTTTTTTGGTTTTTCCAGGTAGGGTCTCACGCTGGTCCAGGCTGACCTGGAATTAACTATGTAGTCTCAGGGTGGCCTCGAACTCTCGGCAATCCTCCTACCTCTGCCTCCCGAGTGCTGGGATTAAAGGCGTGCGCCACCACGCCCGTTGTTTTTTTTTTTTTTTTTTTGAGGTAGGGTCTCACTCTAGACCAGGCTGGCCTTGAATTCACTAAATTCTGGGATTAAAGGTGTTCATCACCATGCCTGGATCCTCATCTATCATTTTGACAGTGGCTATGAACATTATTTCATTGTGTGTGTGTGTTTAATTTTATTTATTTAGTTGCAAGAAGAGGGAGAGAAGAGAGAAAGAGAGAATGAGAATGAGTGCTCCAGGGCCCCTAGCCACTCCAAACGAACTCCAGATACATGTACCACTCTGTGCATCTAGCTTTATGTGGATAGTGGGGAATTGAACCCTGGTTGTTGGGCATTGCAGGCAAGCTCCTTAACTGCTGAGCCACCTCTCCAGCCCTCGCTGTGATTTTGATTTGTGTTTCCCTGATGGCTATGATGCTGACCATCTTTACATACATATTGATATATATATATATATATATATATATATATATATATATATAGAGAGAGAGAGAGAGAGAGAGAGAAATGTTTAATCAGCCCTTTTAATTTTTTCCAAGTGGCACAATAGGTTTTTTTTGTTCTGTTCTGTTTTGTTTTTAATTTTTTTTTATAGAGAACTTCCATAATTATAGACAATATCCCATGGTAATTCCCTCCCTCCCCCCACTTTCCTCTTTGAAACTTCACTCTCCATCATAACCCTTCCCCCTCTCAATCAGTCTCTCTTTTCAGTTTGATGTCGTGATCTTTTCCTCCTATTATGATGATCTTATGTAGGTAGTGACAGGCACTGTGAGGTCATGGAAATCCAGGCCATTTTGTGTCTGGAGGAGCACGTTGTAAGGAGTCCTGCTCTTCCTTTGGCTCTTATTCTTTCTGCCTTGGAAGGTATGTTAGAGATATTTCAGTGCTGAACACTCCCTGTCACTTCTTCTCAACACCATGGTGCCTTCTGAGTTATTCCAAGGCCAAGTTGCACAACAGTTTTATTTGAGGTGAAAACATACACTTTTTTATCACATAGAATGGAGTTTCCTGGCTGTGAAAAACCAAACACACACATACACACACACACACAAAAAAAAAAAAAAAAAGAAAGAAAGAAAGAAAGAAAGAAAGAAAGAAAGAAAGAAAGAATAGAGTTTCCTTACGGTCCTGGGTTCTAAGTTTCTATTCTATTTTGGTTTCTTAGAAAATGAATTCAAAAGAGATCAAGACATGGCTTGGAAAGAAAGTCATTACCATCATTAGGGGGCCTGAAAAAAAAGGGGGGCGAGGGAAGCCAGGCGTGGTGGCGCACACCTTTAATCCCAGAACTCTGGAGACAGAGGTAGGAGGATCTCCATGAGTTTGAGGCCAGCCTGGGACTATAGTGAGTTCCAGGTCAGCCTGAGCTAGAGTGAGACCCTACCTTAGAAAAGGAAAAGAAGAAGGAGGAGGAGGAGGAAGAGCAGAAGAAAGAGGAGGAAGAAGAGGAGGAAGAAGAGGAAGAAGAGGAGGAAGAAAGAAAAAAGAAAAAGGGGAGAACTTATTTAAATTTAACATAATGGAACAGAGCCCCAAGAATGAAGGAGCAAAACAGGGAAAAGTTTCAGCTCCTGGGTGAGCAGGGATGTGGTGCCCTCCCACAGGAAGACTCTCCCACAGGCAAGCAGCAAGATTGACTTGTGTTTGTGTGCATGTGTGTATGCGTGTGTGTGTGTGCATGTGTTCATGCATGTGTATATGTGAATGCACATGCTAGTAATTGAACCCGGGTTTTTTTTTTTTTTTGGTTTTGCAAGGTAGGGTCTCACTCTGGTCCAGGCTGACCTGGAATTAACTATATAGTCTCAGGGTGGCCTCGAACTCTCGGCAATCCTCCTACCTCTGCCTCCCGAGTGCTGGGATTAAAGGCGTGTGCCACCACGCCCGGCTGAACCCGGGTTTTGTATATGCTGTACTACTGAGCTACAGCCCTGAACTTGGGCCCAGGGGTTCCTTGGTTCCCTTCCTGAGTTTCATTCCATTCCTCCTGAGGAGCTCACAAGACAAGGTCTCTGTCATGGATCTTGGCTGTTTCATTAAACATGCTTTTTTTTTTTTTTTCACCTGGCATGGTGGCATGCATCTTTTATTTTTATTTTTTTTTTTTTTTTTTAGATAGGGTCTCACTCTGGCCCAGGCTGACCTGGAATTCACTATGTAGTCTCAGGGTGGCCTTGAACTCACGGCGATCCTCCTACTTCTGCCTCCTGAGTGCTGGGATTAAAAGTGTGTGCCACCATGCCTGGCTTTTTTTTTTTTTTTTTTTTTTGTATAATTTATTTGCAAGCAGAAAGAGAGAGATAGAGAGAAGAGAGACAGAGAGGGAATGGGCACACCAGGGCCTCCAGCCTCTGCAAACGAACTCCAGATGCATGTGCCCCTTGTGCATCTGGCTTACATGGGCCCTGGGGAATTAAACCTGGGTCCTTTGGCTTCTCAGCCAAATGCCTTAACCACTAAGCCATCTCTCCAGCCCCATGTCATGCATCTTTAATCCAGCACTTGGGAGGTAGAGGTAGGAGGATCACTGTGAGTTCAAGGCCAACCTGAGACTTCATAGTGAATTGCAGGTCAGCCTGGGCTCAAGTGAAACCCTACCTTGAAAACCAAAGCAAAGAAAGAAAGAAAGAAAGAAAGAAAGAAAGAAAGAAAGAAAGAAAGAAAGAAAGAAAGAAAGAAAAGAAAGAAAAAAAGAATTATTTTTTTATGGAGACAGGGTCTCACTATGGAGTTTGGCTGGCCAGGAACTTGCTATGTTCACCAGGCTGATCTTGAACTTGTTTGTGGTCATTCTCTGGCCTCTACCTCCTGTGCTAGGATGACTGGTGTACTGTTGTTTGATGATGCTGGCCAAGTTTATGACTCATTTGAAAGGCCTGCATGCTAATAGGTGCTCAGAGTGACGCGGACCTTACTGTGCACATCCTTTTCAGAAAAGTAGTTCCATTCCTCCGCCTGCCCTCTTGTCATGAGCCCAAAAGCCCTGCTGACGACATCTTTGCAATGAAACTGCCTGGAAATGGACATTCCAGCTGCTTCTATCTCATAGCACTTGGGTTGGCTTGTTCCTTTCTTCAGCACGTAGCTCTTGTACTTTTCCAGCCATGGCTGAGTGGGGTAAAGGCAGGCAGCAGGTGGAGACAGAAAAGGCAAAAGCCTCAGGGTGTTCACTGGCCATCCCAGGACGGAGCTTGCCTATATTCAATTGAGTCTTTTGCTTTTGTTGTTGTTTTCAAAGTAGGGTCTCACTCTAGCTCAAGCTGACCTGGAATTCACTATGTAGTCTCAGGGTGGCCTCGAACTCACAGCCATCCTCCTACCTCTGCCTCCCGAGTGCTGGGATTAAAGTCCTGCGCCACCACCACACCCGGTTGTTTTGGTTTTCTTTGAGACAAGGTCTCTCACTGTAGTCTAGACTGACCTAGAATTCACTATGTAGCCCAGGCTGGCCTCCAACTCACAGCAATGCTTCTGCCTCAGCAAATGCTTGGATTAAAGGCATGAGTCACCACGCCTAGCTAGATCCATTCTAACTTTTTGGTTTTGTTTTTTTTTTTTAAGGTAAGGTGTCACTCTAGCCTGCCTAGGTTGACCTGGAATTCACTATGTAGTCTCAGAATGACTCCTCCTACCTCTGCCTCCTGAATGTTGAGATATCCAGTTGTCCCAGCATCATTTGTTCTTTTATTCATTTTTAATTAATTTATTTGTGAGAGTGAGAGGCGGGAAAGAGAGAAGAGAAAGATCAAGCATGAGCATGCAAGGACCTCTGGCTGCTGCAAATAATCTCCAAATGCACACACCACCACTCTGTGCATCTGGCTTTATGTGGGTACTGGGGAATCAAACTCAGGTCAGCAGATTTTGCAAGCAAGCACATTTATCTATTTATTTATTTATTTAAGAGAGAAAAATAGGCAGGGGGGAAAGAGACAGAGAAAGAGAGAATGAGCATACCAGGATCTCCATCCCTTACAAAGGAACTCCAGATACGTGCGTCCCCTTGTGCATCTGATTTACCTGGGTCCAGGGGAATCAAACCTGGGTCCTTTGCCTTTGTAGGCAAGCACCTTAACTGCTAAGCCATCTCTCCAGCCCTCAAGCAAGCACTTTTAACCACTGAGCCATCTCATCAGTCCCCAGAATTGTTTGTTGATGAGACTATTATTTTGCTATATACTTCTGGTATTCTTTTTTTTTTTTTAATTTTTGCTTATTTATTTTCAAGCAGAGAGAGAAAGAAAAAGAGAGAGACAAAAACAGAGAGAGGAATGAGCATTCCAGGGCCTCCAGCCTCTGCAAACAAACTCCAGATGCATGTGCCACTTTGTGCATCTGGCTTTATTTACTTTTTTAAAATAATATTTTATTTATCTATTTGCAAGTAGAGAGAGATTGAAGAGACAGATGTTCACAACAGAGCCTCCAGCCACTGCAAACTAACTCCAGATGTATGGGGCACTTTGTGCATCTGGCTTTCTGTGGGTACTGGGGAATCAAACTCAGGTCATTAGGCTCTGCAGTCAAGCCCTTAACCATTGAGCCATCCCTCCGTCCCTCTGGTATTCTTGTCAAAAGTCAATCCACTAAATGAGAGGGTTTATTTCTGGAGTCCCAGTTGCATTCCATTGATCTATCTATCTCTCATTATGCCAGTATTACACAGTCTTTTATTTTCCAGTGCTGGGGATTGAACCTAGGACTTAGTGCAGGTTAGGCACTTGCTGAACCTGTGGGTCTTCTGACTCTTAGTTGAGTGCTCATTATCCTAGCTGATTAATTTGTGTAGAGTCCAAAAGACATGGAGAATTTTTTTTTTTTTTTTGGTTTTTTGTTTTCTTTTGTTTTTTTTTAAGGTAAGGTCTCACTTTAGTCTAGGAAGCTGACCTGGAATTCACTCTGTAGTCTCAGGGTGGCCTCGAATTCATGGCGATCCCCCTACCTCTGCCTCCTGAGTGCTGGGATTAAAGGTGTGAGCCACCACACCTGGCTGAGAATTCTTTATTTGTGTGTGTGTGTGTGTGTGTGAGAGAGAGAGAGAGAGAGAGAGAGAGAGGAGAGGGGGCTTTGAGGAGAATTCCAGCTCTAGACCAGGCTGACCTGGAATTCACTATGTAGTCTCAAGCTAGCCTCAAACTCACAGTGATTTTCCTTGCTCTGCCTTCCCAGTGCTGGGATTAAAGGCATGTACCACCATGCCTGACAGAGAGAGATAGAGAAAGAGAGAGAGAGAAAGAGAGAGAGAGAGAGACAGAATGGCCATGCTAGGGCCTCCAGCCACTGCAAACAAACTCTAGACACAGGCACCACCTTATGCATCTGGCTTTATGTGGATAGTGGGGATGGAGCTTGGGTCGTTAGGCTTTGCAGGCTTTGTCCTAACCACTGACCCATCTCTCCATCTGGACACAGGATTTTTAAATGCATGTGACTTAGTGAAGGAAGCCAATTTGAAAAGTCTACATACTGAATGTTTCCAACTGTATGGCTGGGCTATAAAGAAGGGCTAGGAAAGGGAAGGCTGAATATGTGTCAATGTATATTTAAAAAAAATTTTTTTATTAAAAAATTTTTAAGCCAGTAGCAGTTAAGACACTTGCCTGCAAAGCCAAAAGACTCATTTTCGATTCTTCAGGACCCACATAAGCCAGATGCAGA
The DNA here is from genome assembly GCA_036365145.1 of Orientallactaga sibirica. Lineage (NCBI taxonomy): Eukaryota > Metazoa > Chordata > Mammalia > Rodentia > Dipodidae > Orientallactaga > Orientallactaga sibirica. The sequence goes on from JAEOAD010000026.1 coordinate 11,771,491, forward strand.
AAACAGCAAATATGTCTGGAGTTCCTTTGCAGTGGCTGGAAGCCCTGGCAAGCCCATTTTCTCTCTATCTGCCTCTCAAATAAATAAAAAAATGAAAAAAAAATTAAGTCATGCATGGTAGCACACGCCTTTAATCCCAGCACTCAGGAGGCTGAGGTAGGAGGATTGTTGTGAGTTCCAGAGACTAATTCCAGGTCAGCAAGACCTTGCCTCAAAAAAAAAAAAAAAAAGCCGGGCATGGTGATGCACGCCTTTAATCCCAGCTTCGGGAGGCAGGGGTAGGAGGATCGCCATGAGTTCAAGGCCACCATGAGACTACAGAGTGAATTCCAGGTTAGCCTGGGCTAGAGGGAGATCATACCTCGAAAAACAAAACTAAACAAAACAAACAAACAAATATATATTTTTAAAATTTATATTTGTGTGGGTGGCTGGAGAATTAAACCTGGGCCAGCAGGCTTTCCAATCAAGCAAGCACCTTTCACCACTAAGCCATCTTCCCAGCCCCTTTAAAGAACACTTCTCAGAGCCAGGCATGGCGATGCATGCCTTTAATCCTAGCACTGGGGAGGCAGAGGTAGGAGGATCACTGTGAGACTCTGACTCCATAGTGAATTCCAGGTCAGCCTGGGCGAGAGTGAAACCCTACCTTGAAAAACAAAAGAAAACAACAACAACAAAAAGAATACTTACCAGATGTTACAAATGTAGCACTCAGGTGGGGATCTTGGTAAGGGCTGAGGGCTGGGTGCGGAGGGGGAGGCTATTCCAGTGTGGTGGCCAGGGATACATGGAACTCTCAGATCAATTTTGCTGTGGCCCAAAAACTATGCTAAAAATAAAATCCCCCCCCCCTCTTTTTTTTAAAGAAAATAAGTGGAGGTGGAAAGTTGTAAAATGGACTGATAATGCACTCAAGCCTGGTGATGAGTGCACACCTATAATTCCAACACTTGGGAGGTGTAGGCAGAAGGATCAGGAGTTCAAGGCCAGCCTTTGGAAGATGGTTAGGTCAAGGCCAAGGAGACCCAGGCTCAAAAACCAAAAGGAAGTCTGGAGAGATGGCTTAGTGGTTAAGGTGCTTGCCTGTGAAGCCTAAGGACACAGGTTCAATTCCCCAGTTCTATGCCTCTGGAGGTTTTTTTTTTTTTGCAATGGCTAGAGGCCCTGGTGCACCCATTCTTTTTCTTTCCAATAATTTTTTGTTGTTGTTGTTTTGTTTTTCGAGGTAGGGTCTCACTGTAGCCCAAGCTGACCTGGAATTCACTTTGTATTCTCAGGGTGGCCTTGAATTTACAGCGATCCTCCTACCTCTGCCTCCCGAGTGCTGGGATTAAAGGTGTGTGCTGCCACGCCTGGCTAAATAAAATATTTTTACATTTTTTTGTTTTGGGTTTTAAAAATATTTATTTATTTATTTATTTATTTATTTATTTATTTGACAGAGAAAGGAAAGAGAGAGAATGGGCACACCAGGGCCTCCAGACACTGCAAATTAGCTCCAGGTGCGTGCACCCCCTTGTGATCTGGTTAATGTGGGTCCTAGGGAATTGAACCTGGGTCCTTTGCAGGCCAGCGCCTTAACCGCTAAGCTATTCCTCCAGCCCCAAGTAAAATATTTTTTAAAAAAGAGAGAGAGAGAGAGATCATAAATGAAAGGCTCCTAATGAGCTTGCCATAAATTCTCCCTTCTCCTGTATGAACAAGAGCTGGGGTGTTCTGGATTGCCCAGGGCTCTGCCCAGGTATCACATTTCCAAAGAGTGAGAACACAGTGAAATACCTTGAACACTAAAACCAGCATACTATAATTTAATCTCCTTTTTCTGTTTTCAAAGACTTGGGTTTATTTTAAAGAAATGTTTCTCCAAATGTAGTCCAAGGAAAACCTCAGCTCTCAGGATCATCTGCTAGTGGGGCTTGTTTAAAGAGTGCGGTTTTGTGCTCGCTTTGGAAGCATGTATGCTAAAATTGGAATGTTGCAGAGAAGATTAGCATGGCCCCTGCACAAGGATGATGTGCAAATTTGTACTCTTTTTTTTTTTTTTTTTTTAGTTTTTCGAGGTAGGGTCTCGCTCTAGCTCAGGCTGACTTGGAATTCACTATGTAGTCTCAGGGTGGCCTCGAACTCACAGTGATCCTCCTACCTCTCCTCCCCAAGTGCTGGGATTAAAGGTGTGTGCCACCATGTCCAGCTCCATTTTAAAATATTTTTATTTACTTAAGAGAGGGAATGGCCTTGCCAGGGCCTCCAGCCACTGCAAACAAACTCCATACGCATATGCCACCTTGTGCATCAGGTTTACATGAATACTGGGGACTTGAGCCCGGATCCTTAGGCTTTGTAGGCAAACATCTCAACCACTAAGCCATCTCTCTAGCCCTCAAGTTTTGTTGTTGATTTTTTCTGAGGTAGTGTCTCACTCTAGCCCAGGCTGATATGGAATTCACTATGTAGTCTCCGGCTGGCCTCAAAATCACAGCCACACACCTGGCTTTTCTCTCTCTCTTTTTTTTTTTTCTGAAGTAGAGTCTCACTCTAGCCCATGCTGACCTGTAATTCACTATGTAGTCTCAGGGTGGCCTCGAACTCACGGAGATCCTTCTACCTCTGCCTCCTGAGTGCTGGGATCAAAGGCGTGTGCCACACTACGCCTGGCTTTTTAATTGCAGTTTTGATCCCCAATCCACTAGTCCAGTTAACATCACCAGGTGATTTTCATGTGTGTGTCTGTGTGTATAGTATGTATGGCATGTACACCTGTGTGTGTAGATGTGCATGCCCCATGCATGTGTGTACAGAGAGTCTTACTTTTCCTTTATTACTCATCCATGTTTCCTTCTCAGTGAACCTGGAGCTGCAGGTTGTTGTCAGACTGGCTGACCAGCGAGCCCCACATCCATCTGTTTACATGGGTGCTGAGGAACTGAATTTAGGGCAAATCAGGCCTTCTCAAGCCCTCATGCTTGTGCTGCAAGTGTTCTAGTGTTCTTTTTTTTTTTTTTTTTTTTTTTTCGAGTAAGGTCTTACTCTAGCTCAGGCTGACCTGGAATTCACTATGTAGTCTCAGGGTGGCCTTGAACTCACGGTGATCCTCCTACCTCTGCCTCCTGAGTGCTGGGATTAAAGGCGTGCACCACCACAACCAGCTGCAAGTGTTCTTATATGCTGAACCATCTCGCCAGCTCCACCAGGTGATTTTTTTTTGTTGTTGTTGTTGTTGTTTTTGTTTTTCGAGGTACAGTCTCACTCTGGCCCAGGCTGTACTGGAATTAATTAACTATGTAGTCTCAGGGTGGCCTCGAACGAACTCAAAGTGATCCTCCTACCTCTGCCTTCCAAGTGCTGGAATTAAGGGCACACCCGTCTGCACCAGGCTTGATTTTCTTTTCTTCTTCTTTTTTTAATCAACACCAAAAATTGGGAACTAGCCAGGCATAGTGGTGTATGCCTTTAATCCCAGCACTGGGGAGACAGAGATTGGAAGATTGCTATGAGTCTGTGGCCACCCTGAGACTATATAGTGAATTCCAGGTCAGCCTGGGTTAGAGTGAGACCCTACCTTGAAAACAAACAAACAAACAAAACAAACAAACAAAATCCCACAAAAATTGGGAACTAATCTTCAAGGACTATAAGTTAAATTAGGAATATTCACTTTCATTATACTCAAGGGATGCAAACTTAATGCTTAATTGCTTAAATGAGAGTTCGAGCAGTTGTAGCACCAGATATGGTGGCACATGCCTAATCCCAGCACTTGAGAGGTTGAGGCAGGAGGATTGCCTCAAGTTCAAGGCCCGGGACACAGAGTGAGACTTTGTTTCATAAAACCAAAATGTGGGGGTGGGACATTGGGGATGTGGTTCAGTTGGTAGAGTACTTGCCTGGCATGCATAAAGCCCTGGGTTTGATCCCCAGAACCATATAAATCCAAGATAATGGCATATGCCTGTGAACCCAGCACTCAGAAGGCTGACCAGGAAAATCATGAGTCTGAGTTTAGGCTGGGCTATATAGTGAGAGCCTGTCTCCAAAATAAATACATACCAGCCAGGGGTGGTGGCACACACCTTTAATCCCAGCACTCTAGAGGCAGAGGTAGGAGAATCTCTGTGAATTTGAGGCTACCCTGAGATGACATAGTGAATTCCAGGTCAGCCTGGGGCTAGAGTGAAACTCTACTTTGAAAAACTAAAAAACAAAACTAACTAACTAAATAAAAATAAATAAGAGCTGAGCGTGGTGGCACATGCCTTTAATCCCAGCACTCAGAGGCAGAGGTAGAAGGATCAACATGAGTTCAAGGCCACCCTGAGACTACAGAGTTAATTACAGATCAGCCTGGGCCAGAGTGAGACCCTACCTCGAAAAACCAAAATAAATAAATAAATAAATAAATAAATAAATAAATAAATAAATAAATACCTCGAAAAACCAAATAAATAAGTGGGGTGGAAATAGTGCTCAGTGGTTAAGGCACTTGCTTGCAAAGCCTGATGGCCTGGGTTCGATTTCCCAGTACCCACATAAAGCTAGATGCACAAAGTGACACATGAATCTGGAGTTTATTTGCAGTGGCAAGAGGCTGTGGAGCACCCATTCCCTTTCTCTACCTCCTTGCAAATAAATAAATGAAAATATTTTTTAAAATAAAATAAAATGGCCAGGCGTGGTGGCGCACGCCTTTAATCCCAGAACTCGGGAGGCAGAGGTAGGAGGATCGCTGTGAGTTCAAGGCCACCCTGAGACTACATAGTTAATTCCAGGTCAGCCTGGGCCAGAGTGAGACCCTACCTCAAAAAACCAAAATAAATAAATAAATAAATAAATAAATAAATAAATAAATAAATAAATAAAATAAAATAAAATAAAATAAAATGATGGGCTGGAGAGATGGCTTAGTGGTTAAGGCACTTGCCTGCAAAGCCAAAGAACCCAGAACCCACGTAAGCCAGATGTGTAAAGTGGCACATATGTCTGGAGTTCATTTGCACTGGCTGGATGCCCTGGTGTGCCCATTTCTCTCTCTCCCTCAAATAAATAAATAAAAATAAAACATTTTTAAAGTAAATAAATAGAGTAAATTTGCATAGCACCTTGTTCCCTATGCTTCCCTCCCTCCCTCCCTTTCTTTCCCATTGAATTACTATTTACTTGTGTGCCTCATCTCTAGAAATTAACCTGCATAACAGTAGGTGCTCAGAATATATTACCTAAGAGAGTGTCTCCAGAGTAGAAGGTGTTCAATACATATTTGTGACAAGTTTGTATCATCTTAGTGCTTGGGCACAATGCCACTTGTCCACTGTCTTTCTCAAGAGGATTGAAAAAACTTACAAAGCAAATGATTCTTGTATTTGCAGAGGGAACTATGTGTAGTACCAGAAAGAGCTAGACCTGTGTCCTCTAATCTCATGCGCTCCTGAGCCAGTTATTCAAAGGATCATTTTTCTGTAAGACACTGAGATCCTCAATTTACTGTGAAGATCAATCACCAGCAGCCACAGGGTCCTGTGAGGACCACGCTCACCAGGATTGGCGGCCCCTTCCTTGAACAAAGTCAACAGAATCTGCCAGGTGGTGATGACTCTGCCGAGAGGAGAGAGGGGAGTTCTCTCATTCCCACCCACCCACAAGCTCCGGTGCCAACAAACTAGTTACTGACCACAGGAAGTCCTGAATGAGGCTGCTAATAAATGGATCCTATCTCAAGCTATTTCCTACACACATCTTGGCTGACTCTGAACCAATGATGCCGACCCATTTCCTAGTCTCCAAGCCAAAGACACACAAAAATCAATGTTCACAGTCACTTGGAGTTCTGCCCTCCCAGAATCGCTCCAAGAATCCCTTTTTTTATACATAGGAAACCTGAAGGGCAGATTTAGGAATAGTCAAGTCCCTAAAAGGGGGTGGGGGTGGGGGTTGTGGGGGTGGGTAAGGGGAGTTACCTGCTGACTTCCATCTATGTCTCTCCCAGGACACACCTGACATTCCAGCTTGTGTTGAGAGGGTGAGAAATGTCCTGTGTGGGATGTTCGACCACTCTCCCCCCCCCAAAAAAAAAAAACCAGGGATGCCAAGAAATTGTGCGACAGAGTAAGATACAAAAAGAAAGACAAAACAAAACAAAAAAATAAGTTTGTAGTGTTAGTACACGGAGTAGCAAGAGAGGTGCTGATAGGTCCCACAAGATCCCTAAGGAAACCATTAACCAAGTCTCTCAAGGTCTCCTATGTGTGGTGGTTGGGGGTGGGGAGTAGGCTTAGGAGGAGGGGGATGGGCACCTGAAAGTTAAGATGCCCAGAATTGAGACATTGATTTAAAAAAAAAAAAAAAAAGTAGTGGCGCACGCCTTTAATCCCAGCATTTGGGAGGCAGAGGTAGGAGGATCACCATGATTTTGAGGCCACCCTGAGACGACATAGTGAATTCCAGGTCAGCCTGGGCTAGAGTGAGACCCTACCTCAAAAAAAAACAAACAAACCAAAAAAACAAAAAGGGCTTGAATGCAGTATGTATGTGAGGTGAACAGCAAAGGACTTGTCACCAACGGGGGAACGGGGGTCACTGCCTTACACTGAGTGGACGTAAGTGAGGGAGGAGGAAGGGAGTGGGAAGTGAGCTGGGAGGGAGGGGTTTGTGTGGTTATTCCCCACCCCCCCCCGTCAGGGATAGGGATGTTAGCCACCTTCCCTTCCAGCTTAGATCCTTTCTAGGCTGGTTTCAGCTTGGGAAAGTGAGGGGTCTAAGAGCTTGACCTCTGTAATGGACTTTCTAACTCTTGCAGCCTGGAAGCGACGCAGTTTCAGGAAAGGGTGAAGTGGCTTGGGGTGAAAGTTACTGGTGTGTGTGTGTGGTGGTGGTGGTGGGGGGACCCCAGAGACTCGTTCCTAAGGGAGGACGAGAGGAAGGAGTTTGCCTGCACGGAGAGTGGTCTGATGTTAACTCCAAACGCAAGTGGGTTCTTCCAGTCGGGATTGGAGCGAGCTAGAACTCCGCAAGAGAGAAGGTCACTCCGAAGGGAAGGTGCGCAGCTGCGTTAACCTGACTTCCAAAACGCGAACCACGGACCTCTAAAGAGGCACAGGCTGGGGAGCCCGCAGCGAGCTGAGCTCGGGAACCGGTTTCCCAGAGTCCGAATGGGGCTGATCAGAGTGAAGCCCGCCAGGCTCCCTTCCCACTCAGGGTGGGGGAACGGCAAACTGCGAATTGAGGCTTGAGGCAGGGGACTTCCTCGAATGACCACGGGGGCCCCAGGTGTGGAGAGAAGGGATTTTTTTTGGGGGGGAGGGAGAGTTGAGAGATAATCTCACTTTGGACAGCAAGGGCCAAGGAGGAATAGGGGGACAAAGTGATCAGAAACTGGGGTGCTGATGGGGGATACATACTTGGGACATGAGGCACCCCGAGAGGGTCCCCCAAATTGGATAAGGGAAACTAGGAGTGGCGTGGGGGTCGCTGGAGAGGGGGAAGTCAAAATTAGGTTCTGAAGAAACTGGGGGGGTTGCTCTCAGAACGGCTTCTCGCCAGGACTAGAAGAAAAGGAGACAGGATGCTCATCAGTTGGAAAGGATGGGAATTTGGGGGCACTGGGGCTCTCTCTCCACCCCGACCCAGGGAGATTGGAGGTATGAGGGGGGGCTCTCTTAAATTCTGGACAGCGGGGTACCTGAGAGGGAAGACTGGAGAAGAAGGGCGGGGGTTCCCGATCCAGAACCGAGCTACCTTGAAGGCACCGGGCAGCGCTCCATTCCCGGAGGGCGTTCCCGCGGCCCGGCCCCCGCGCCGGTGTGGGTGAGGGGGGGTGCGGCCGCGCCCCGGTCCCGGCCCGCATCGGGATCCGGGTAGGGTGGTCACTCTTATCCCCCCCTCCCTTCCTCCTCCTCCTCTCGGGAGCCCCGGCGAGGAGTAGAAGGAGGAGGAGGAGGGGGGATCCCGGCGTCGCCGCCGCCTCCTCCTCCGCGGACACCCGGGCGCGCGCGGGGCTTTATGCGCGCAGGGCGGCGGGGGGAGGAGCCGGCAGGTCGGCCCCCGGCGGGCCCTCCCCTCGGCCGTCCCCGCCCGCCCGCCCGCCCGCCCGAGCGGGGTCGGGGGAGGGGGCAGCATGGCCTGTCCGTCCGGCCCCCTTCGCCGCGCTCCTCATCTGCCCCGCGCCGAGCGCCGCCGCCGCCGCTCCACTGCCCGCGCTGCCCGCGGCTCCCGATGGAGACTGACGCGCCCCAGCCCGGCCTCGCTTCCCCGGACTCACCGCACGACCCCTGGTAAGCTTCCACCCAACCCAACCTGGCCCTGCCCGGCCCCGAGCCCGTCCCCCAACCCCGCCAACATGGCCGATCCGGGTCGGGCCAGGGCCTCCCCGGGGCCCGGGCCCGCGCCCCCCTTTGCGCCCTGGCGCCCGGCGCTCACGAGGGCCCTTTGTGTCTCTCTGCTCCTCCCGCAGCAAGATGTTCATCGGGGGACTCAGTTGGCAGACGACGCAGGGTGAGCCAAGCTGCCCCCCCCACACACACCCATATACACACACACACACACACACACACACACACACCGGGAGCGCCCACCCGTGCCCCGGAGAGCACCCTGGACAGCCTGGTCACCCTCCCCACTCCTAGGAAACCCCTCTCGCACAGATCCGGACACCCGAGCCCAGCCCCGCGCCCTGCTGACCCCCGGGGCGCCCTCGCGCCCTCTTTTGCGCCCCGCCCGAGGGGGACCCCCCCCCAAGAGACAGAGAGAGAGAGAGAGAGAAGAGCGCAGGACGCTCGGCGAGCGCGCACGGCCCGGCGCGTGACGGGGGAGCAGTTGAAGGGATTCGGGGGGCATCGAGGGGGTGGGCCGGGCCCCCGGGACCCGCCGGCGGCAGCGCCAACTCCGCTCGCACCTGCGGCTCAAACTTTTGTCAGGCGACTCCGGGAGCGGCGGGAACCCGACCGGAACGGTGTCCCCCCCCCGCCAACCACCACCCCACCCCACACCTCCAAGCCCACTTCGGCCCCTACGCTTCCCGAGGCCCCCACCACCACCACCATGGGCTCCTGGAGGCGCTCGGAGGAAAAGCCCGGGGAGCGCAGGGGGAGGAGGGCTGGCCGTGGAGAGCGCTAGGGACAGCTTGGCGCGGGGGCGGCCAGGGCCGCGCTGGGGTCACCGGGGGCAAAGGACGTGGGGGAGAAGAGGGGAGGGGAGGGCTCCGGGGCCTGGGCCGGTCCGAAGGCGGGTGTGTGGTTACAGAAGGGCTGCGAGAATACTTCGGCCAGTTCGGGGAGGTGAAGGAGTGTCTGGTGATGCGGGACCCCTTGACCAAGAGATCCAGGTGAGCTTCGCACCTCTTCCTCCTGCCACCCGGCTCGGCCCCCTTCCACCACTGCCATTCACTGCCTTCTAACCATCTGCCTTTTTCTTTCTCTCTCTCTGTCTCTCTCCCTCCCTCCCGCCGACCGCGCAGGGGTTTCGGCTTCGTCACTTTCATGGACCAGGCGGGGGTGGATAAGGTGCTGGCGCAATCGCGACACGAGCTCGACTCCAAAACAGTAAGTGACGGGGCAGGCTTGGGTGTGAGGGGTCCTTTGGGAGAGGAAGGCTGCAGGAGGAGAGTCCAGGACTCCTAAGGGACAGTTGATTGGACAGGGTCCTTGAGCAAAGAGGGAGTTTACTGAGTAACAGGGCTGCCATGCTCTGAAACTTTGTCAGTAGAGTTGAGGGCAGAGGAAGGAGGGGAGGGGGAACAAAAAGCAAAAAACGAATCTCAGGCCTGGGTTGAGATGCTACACCCGGCGCCCTCCCTTCCACAATTGGTGAGGGAAAGAGCAGCTACCACCCGGAATACACTGTGTAGTCTCAGGCTGGTCTCGAACTCAGGCGATCTGCCTCCCAAGTGCTGGGACTAAAGGCGTGCCCCACCACACCCAGTTTTCTTTCTCTCTTTCTCTCTCTTTCTTTCTCGCTCTTCTCTGTCTCTTTCTTTTTTGGCTAAGTACTAATCTTGATGCCTCAGAGGTTGGGGTGGAGTTGAATCCCTCCCCTAACCCAAATCCAGTGAGTCAGGGCTGCAGTGACCTGCCATGGCTTCTCTGAACTCTTAACTAGTATTTGACTCTGAGGCACCCCCCCCCTTTCCTATTCCAGACCAATGGCAAAGCATCACTGGGCACCCCCCTCCCTTCCTCCTTCCCTCTTCCCCTGACTTTGGTCAGTGAGCTTCTTGCTTTGTGTAGAAGACTCGGAGCTGCCTTTCCCTTACACGGGATTTATGAGCAGGGAGCTAGCTTGCTTGGGATGGGGGTGGGGGGGAGAGGGAGAATTCTTCTGAAGACTAGATCTTAGGAAAAGGTGCTGTTTGCCATTCAAACTCCTGGAACATTTTGCTCCTGTCCCACTGTTTTCCAGTGTCTTGGACCCTGCAGGGGGCGCTGGTGGAGGCCAGCTCAAGGGGAGAAGGAGAAAAAAAAAAAAAATCACTGTAGGGTTTACTTGGTGATGGGGGTGTCTGGTCTGCCAGGGGGTTGGGACAGTGTGATCTCCTCTCTCCACACTCCCCCATTCTACCCTGGCCCTGGGCCTCCCTGCTTGGGTCAGTCACTGGTTCCTGTTTACCTGCAACAAAGGCTGGTTGTGTCCAAGAATTTGTTAAATTACCGCCTGTCCCCAGCTCCTGTTATCTCTGCCCAGTGGCTCCCACTCCTGTGCTCAGTAATGAGCAAAATGAGGCCAGGCCCTCGACTTTGCCTCTTCTGAAAGGAGTGACCCAGGCTGGGAAAGGAGAGACAGTGGCCTATTGTTTTTTTTTTTTTTTTTTTTTTGGTGATTATCTGCCATCAAACTGCCTGCTTCTCCTACCATCCCCTTGTCCTCAGAATGCACTTGGCCTGCACTCAGGAAGCTGAGTTTAGGGGCTGGAAGAGTGGAAGATTCATAAGGGGGGGTGGAGAGAGAGGCTCGGGAAGGATGATGAAATGGGGTACCCTTAGGAGATGAGAACCCACCGAGGGCAAGGGCTTTGTCTGTGTGTAGCATCTCTGGGCGGTGGAAGGGGGTGGGAGGAAGCTTTACTGTGGAGAGTCTATTTTGGTTCTGACTTTCACCTTTTATTTATTTGTTGGGTTTTATTTATGTCGCCCGCTGTGAGTCAGAGTGGAGGGGAGGGGTGTGTGTGTGTGTGTGTGTGTGTACGCACGCGCGTATGTGTGGTGAGGTTTGGGTGTGTGGGTCTGGGGGAGTGTGGCTTGGGTACCGTCATCTGGGTCTGTGCAGGGAACTGTCTGAGGTAATAATGTAGGTAGCTGGAGAAGTTGCGTTGTGGGGGGACTAGACGGATGAAAATGTCCATAGAGATTTGAAATCAAAACTTCAGATGGTCAGCTTTGATTTTTCCCTAGAGTTCACTGAGCCTTGCTGGAGAGGGGACATTGCCCCTGGCATGGATTTTGAAGGTTCCATCTCTGTGGATGCGTTTCAGTAGGGGAGCTGGTGGGAGGTGCTTCCTAGTTCACGCCATTCAGGCAGAGGGAAGCCAAAGCGAGTTGCCTAGAATAAGGTTGAGTGTTGAACAGAAGGAACTTTGGGAAAAGATAGAGCTTCTCTTCCATTGGCTGGTGAAGTTGTGAATGAGGTCCATCCATGTGGGTGGCAAGAAACTGACATGACCCCGCCTCATAAGTCCTGTGTTGGTCACAGTATCTCATGTCCTGTCTCTTCTTATGTTTGTCAGCATGGTTAGAGCACCCAGGAGTACCCAGGTGCATCTTGATCCCCCCCCCTTTGGTTGTTCACGGTGAAGGGCAAAGGTGGCCTCCTGCTAATAGCACCTTTGTTTGTGCAGCAAAGGGCAGTTCACACAAGGCAGCTTTCACTCTTATCTCATTTAATTCCCCACAGCTGCTCTTGGGAAGAGTGGGTGTGATTGTCCCCACTCTGCAGACAAGGGGACTGAGGCTCAGAGGGACAAGTGAAGTTTACTATGATCACAAGCTTGGGAAGCAGCCCATTGTTTCCCAAGTCCAAGTCCCATGTCCCTTTGACACCACCAAAGACTGCATCTTGCCTCACCTGGAACCTAGCTTCACCGACAGGAGCTGCTTGCCTGCAACCCCTAGGAGGGCCATTAGAGGTTGGAGGTGGTAGAGAAACAGAAATGAGTCTGCTCTTGGTGGGCCTGGACTCTCTCACCTAGTAGTCCTTGTCAGGCAAACAGTATTTCCCATTTGCAAGCTTCCAAAGTCAAGGTCGCATGCATTACCTAGACAGGGTAGGTGATGACACATTATGTGAAGTCAGCTTCACAAGGATGGCCCTTAAGATACCTGATATGTAAAGAAATAAGGCTTGGCTCACGTTATTTTTGGTTCTTGCTGTGAGCTAGACACAGTGCCAAGTGACTTGTGTGCATTATCTGAAGTAATGTACAGATGACCCTTCGATCTTATTTTCTCAAACAAATTCTCCTTTTAAAAATAAAATTCTAGGAGCCAGGCGTGGTGGCGCACGCCTTTAATCCCAGCACTCGGGAGGCAGAGGTAGGAGGATCGCCGAGAGTTCGAGGCCACCCTGAGACTACATAGTTAATTCCAGGTCAGCCTGGACCAGAGTGAGACCCTACCTTGCAAAACCAAAAAAAAATAAAATAAAATAAAATAAAATAAAATTCTAGGGGCTGGAGAGATGGCTTAGCGGTTAAGCGCTTGCATGTGAAGCCTAAGGACCCCGGTTTGAGGCTCGATTTCCGAGTACTCACATAAGCCAGATGCACATGGTGGCACATGTGTCTGGAGTTCTTCTGCAGTGGCTGGAGGCCTTGGTGTGCCCATTCTCTCTCTCTCTCTCCCTTTCTCTGTTTCTAATAAGTAAATAAAAACTTTAAAATAAAATAAAATTCTATCTGCCTCTTTCTCTCAAATAAATACATGTAAGTATTTTAAAATATTTTATATTAATTTATTTATAAGAGGGAGAATGGGTGTGCCAGGGTCTCTAGCCACTGCAGACATACTCCAGGCACATGCACCACCATGTGCATCTAGCTTTACATGGGTTCTGAGGAATCAAACCTGGGTCCTTAGGCTTTGCAGGCAAGTGCCTCCACTGCTAAGCCATCTCTCCACCCCACCCCCACCTTGATCTTATTATTTGTCCATTTTGCAGGTGAGTTTGACCCCGAGGCTCAGAGGGGTTAAATAACTTGCCCGTGGTCTAGCTGCTGGGAAGCCGTGGAAGTGGAAGTTGAACTTAGCAATTTAACTACTCTGCTTCTGTGCCCAAGGCTGTTGTAGCTTCTGTCACTGACGTGTCCTTGAGTCAAAGAGGTCCTCAGGGCCCTGATGGCTCTGTGGTCACAATATGAAGTGTGATTACCAAGATCCCCTCTACATCTCCCTTTTCTTTCAGATTGACCCCAAGGTGGCCTTCCCTCGGAGAGCACAACCTAAGGTAGGTGTGGCGGGGGAGTGGGGGGAGTGTGGTTGGAAGGAGCCTGTTACTGTGGGTGATTCTGGACAGTGATTTTTCTAGCATTCTCGTCTATGACAAATGCTACTAGAATTTGTCTGTAGTGATTTGGGAATGAGCTGGAGTAGGAAGAAGGGATCATTCTTGTTCTATAGAAGGAAGGCCATGCATCTTTCAGTCTGCTCTGAGATGGTCACATGTGTTGGGAGAAAGGGAAGTGTCTTTCTTTTTTAAAAAATTTTTAAAAATTTATTTTATTTATTTGAGAGAGAGAGAGAAATAGGCAGGTAGAGAGAGAAAATGGGTGTGCCAGGCCACTGCAAATGAACTCCAGATGCATGTGCCCCCTTGTGCATCTGGCTTACATGGGTCTTGGGGAATCAAACCTGGGTCCCTTTGGCTTTGCAGGCAAGCACTTTAACCGCTAAGCCATCTCTCCAGCCCAGAAAGTATCTTTCATTATCTTGTGTTTGTAGCCAATACGTTTGGACTCTGGATCTAATTCTGACCTCATGTAGGGCACAGCCTCTATTCCCAGAGCCTTGGGGTATGGGTTGGGAGCCAAACATAGGGTGAGCTTGTCCCCCTCTCCCCCTCGATGCTGACTTAGATTTGGTCTGGGGAGTTTGCCTCTGACCCCCCTAAGCCACCCTCTTCTTGTCTGGTGCAAGTTGCATTGGGTTTGCAGAGGGGAAGGAAGGACCGTGGAGCCTGTCACCTGTGGTATTTCAACTTGGGCATCTGTGTATGCTCTCTTAAAGGACTCCCTTCTTTTGGTGTTCTTGCAGAGACAGGATCAGTGTAGGCAGAAAATGGATTGAGCAGAATAATACTCAAAACTTATGGTGTAGGGAAAAGACTTCAGCTTTGAGATCTCATGGCAACTAGCCATAACTTATTATTATTATTATTTTTGGTTTTTGGAGGTAGGGTTTCACTCTAGTCCAGGCTAACCTGGAATTCACTATGTAGTTTCAGGCTGGCCTCGAACTCTTGGCAATCCTCCCACCTCTGCCTCCCAAGTGCTGGGATTAAAGGCGTGCGCCACCAGGCCTGGCCTTGTTTGTTTGTTTTTGATGTAGGGTCTCACTCTAGCCCAGGTAGACCTGGAATTCACTATGGAGTGTCAAGGTGGCCTCAAACTCATGGCGATCCTCTTACCTCTCTGCCTCCCGAGTGCTGGAATTAAAGGTGTGCACCACCACTCCCAGCTCTGATCTTAATTTTTAAGCCATTGATTTATAAGATATGGAAAGGAAGGCCAGTCCCACTACAGAGAATCCAGCACCCCTGAGTTTGCTGACTTATCACCTCGGGACTCGGTCCCTCTATGGGGATTATGTTGCTTTGAGAGTCGGAGCCGTGAATTCCATATCAAGGCTCCTCAGCCCCTGCCAGGGCAAAAAAAAAAAAAAGGAGAGGAACAGTTTTAGGACACAGGAAAGGGACACCTCTGGAATGGGTCCAGCAGAGGGCCTGAAAGCAATTATGGGGCAGGTATTCCAAGGAAGCCACACCAGGGAGCACATGGTCGGAATTGGGTTAATTCCATTAAGCAGTTTGGTGACAGAAGGTACTTTAGTGTTAGGACGGGGCTGGGAATTGCCTTGGATTAGCCATGAGCTCCTGGAGTAATTAGGACCATGTGTTCTTCCTAAAACAGGGCTGGGGCCATGGGGCTGCCAGAGGTTGGTTTGGGAGGAGGTTGATGAGGAAAATGTCGGAGTTAAGTTCAGGGAGGGAGACCCTGTGGATGGCCTTGGCTGGTGAGAGCCCGGTGCTAGGCAGTGGGTCTGGGTCATTGACCCTACTCTCCCTTCCCGGTGTTAAGTCCTCAGGGAAGGCATTTTCCAAAGACGACAATCCCCCCCCCCTCCAGGGAGGGAGGAAGGCACACTCAAGCCAGCCAGGGTGTGGGGTACACAGCTGCCCATGACAGGCCTAGAGGCAGGGGTCCAAGGGAGGGCTTGGAAGGGGGCCTTCAAGAAGCTGGGGCCACAGAGAACTTGTCAGCTGGCATGCTGGCAGGGGGGCTTCGAGCCCCTGCTGGTGGCGGTAGGCCACAGGACTCAGATGCCCACTTTCTCATTCCCTCCCCTAACAGATGGTGACTCGGACGAAGAAGATTTTTGTGGGGGGGCTATCGGTGAATACCACGGTGGAGGATGTGAAGCAATATTTTGAGCAGTTCGGGAAGGTAGGCCATAACTGGGGGGGGGGGCGTTGTGCTGGGGGAAGTATCAGAGAATGGCAAACTTGGGCGTGGGGCTGGGGAGAGATACCAGCCAGGTCAATTCCAATTCCTGCAAAATGCAAAAGGAGGAACTGGGTCCTTCTGCAGGTGAGGCCAGGCCAACCCACCCTTTGGGCTCCCGGCCCATCTAAGAGCCTCAGACTGGATGTCCCCAGAGAGAGGAAACCACACAGTACTGTCCCTTTTGTTACCCTTCCCTCTGTATTTTTCTCTTGCTTATCTTCACTGTCTCAAGGGAGGAGGTGCTCCTGCAGCCTGTTCAATCCAGTCACCCCCTTGGCCTCCTGGGAGTTTGCACCTGTCCAGCCCAAGGGGCGGGCAGCTGTACTTCTCCCCCACCCTTTCCTGGGGAAGATGATAAGGCAGCAATAAATATGATTCCCCAATTGCACTGCATATACCTCCCTTGCCCAGGTGGGGAGCTAGGGGAAGGGAGCTGGGAGACTGCTGATCCCCTTAGGTATTTTTGAAGAAACTGAAGAGAAAGCATCCCCAAGTCTTCTCTGGTCCAGGAAGACTGGCTCTTCCCTCTGCACGGGAGCCTTGATTCCTGGGCCTTTGGAAGAAGTAGGCTGTGAAAAAGATAGGAGGTGAGTTGTGGTACTGTCAGACGATAGGGCATTCTGGTGAGAAAGGTGAGCTGTGTAAACTTCAAGGTAATCATGAAGTGAGGAAAGCAAAGAGGTGTGTGTGTGTGTGTGTGTGTGTGTGTGTGTGTGTGTGGTGGAAGGGTGGAGGGAGTCCAGGTCTGAAAGTGTAGTGATGAAGGAGGGCCTGTGTCACGTGAGCTCTAGGATTGCAGGTGAGGGGGGGACGACAGGCCAGAGTTGGTGGGGTGGGGGGGGCTCATCTTTTCCACATCAAGGCATTTGAATTCCCCAACAGGAACGAGCTGAAGGGAGGCTTTGGGGGGTGTGTGTGTGGAGGGGGGGGAGAGATAGGCCTGGGAGCGTGAGCTGGTTGGTTTGGGGTGGGGGGGGAGCAGTTGGGTCCCTGCTTGGCCAGCAGATGCTAACAGTGTGGGTGCCAGAGGACCTCGAGGTGGGGGTGGGGGTGCTCAGGAGACCTCCATGGGGACCTGAGTCCAGGATGCACATGGGCAGGCAGGCTGTTTGGGGGTGGTGGTGGATAGAGGCTGGGCCCCAGAGGGAAAGGGGACGCTCTTGGGAAGCAGCAGGCCCCGGCTAGGCTCCGGCGGGGGTTGGGGGGGGGTGTCTTTGTGTCTGAGCACCGAGCATTAGAGCTCGCACTAATCTGATCCAGCAGCTGTGATTGGAGGCCGCCTGCCCCCGAGGGCCGGCGTTGTCATGACAACCGGGCCCCAGGAGAAGCCGTCAGCGGCCGCGTCTTTTGTTCAGGCCTAAATCGGCGTTGGCATGTGAAACCGGCCCGGGGAGGCCAGGGGGTGTATTGTGGTGGTGGTGGTGGTGGTAGTGGTGGTGGTGATGGTGATGATGGTGGTGATGGTGGTCGTGGGGAGGTGGTGGGGGTGGACGAGAAGAGCCAGAGAATAGACTTGCCAGGGAGCCAGGGTGTGTGTGTTGTGGAGGGGGGGGCACAGCCGAGAATGCCAAGGGCCACCCCCTCCCAACCCATCCCGCTGCAGGAGGGGGTCCCCCTCCATCCTCTACCCCCCTCCCCCTCGAGGGGGCCCCCCGTTGCCGTGGTTGGGGAGGGGGAACAATGGTCAGCTTGCCATGGCTGCCACTCAGGCTTAGCAGCCGCCGCCGAACTTGGCGGCTCCCACTGGTCAGCAGGCCTCGGTCGCCTCCCCTCCCCCCCTCCGCCAGAGTATCCCCCCCCACCCCAACACACACACACTGCCCCCCGGGTTCCCATGGAGACCAAAGCCTATTAAGGACACTGGGCTGGGAGCCTCCCTCCCCTCAGCTGGCCTCAGGAGTGAGGATGGGGGGGGAGGACACCAGTGGGGACACCCCTTGGACATCCCCCTCTCCTCCCCACACACACACACACACACACACACACACACACCAGCCAACTTTCCTTGTCTCCTGCCCTGGCTTCAACCCCACTTTGCCCCACTGGGAGTAGTAGGGGAGGAAGGGGGGGTGGGTGGCCTGTCCAGCCAGGGATATATTGGATTTGGAAGGTTGGGTCTTTGAAGGGGAGGACTGCATTTTGGCCTGAATCAGTTTGAAAGCTATTGGGATTAAGGAGGAAGGTGTGGCCGGTTCTTCAGTTCATTCACTCATCCATTCAAAAAGTAATTATTGGAGCTCAAGTTAAAGATGCTGAATAAGTTAAAGGTGGTCGGTGGTGGTAGTGGTGGGGTTTCACAGTGGACACAGATGCTGTTCCTCCTGGAACCTTGCAGCCACTTTGTGCTTTCTGGCTTTGCTCCCCTCCCCCACATGGGGACTGTAGAGCAGGTCCCTCCATAATGGACAACTGCTGTTGCTTTGCTTATTATTTGTTAAGAGTGTTCAGGGCACTCTCTCATTTTACTTCTCTCTAGGAGATAGTCACTATTATACCCATTTCACAGATTGGAGGAACCAAAGTCATGGAGATCTAAAGTCACTCAAACAGCAAACCCAGGACCCAGGATCCCAACTCAGGCCTGCCCTACTCAGAGTTGGTGCTTTGATCAAAACGCTTCCTTCCCAGCCCCCCAACCCCACTGTTCTCCACTGCTTAAGCTAAGGATGGACAAGATGTGCTGAGCCCAGCTGCAGACACATGGAGAGGACACCCCACCCCACCCTGTCTAAACCGATGATTTGGAGTTGGGAATCAAAATGAGGTCATCAAGATGGCAATGGGGGTGCACTGTACTGCAGGAAGCTCCCTGGGAAAGAAGACATCATTTCCCTCTAAGATTCTTCAGGAGCCCCACTTCCTCCTGATTTGATGGGGTCTTGATTATCCCGGGGGAAGTCTGAGGCCTGGTGTAGCTTTAGCCTGATGCCTAAGGAGAGTTCGAGGACCACCCCAGTTTGGGGTCTACACTTCCCTTTAATGTGGCGGGGAAGTGAGGCTGGAGTGGGATGGGAAGGTAAGAGGTAGCCTCTGATTTCCGCCAAGGGAGAATCAGACAAGAGAGCAAGAAAGAGGCACGAGATACCAGCTTAAGAGGGAGATGGGACCTTCTCTGGCTGTCCCTGGGTCTGAGAGGGTGCCTGGGGGAAAGTGGGGAGTAAGGAGTAATGATGACTGAGGTTCAAGAGAGTGTGGCTAATGTAGACCCTCCCCCTTCCTCAGTCCCTTCCCCTCCCCCAGTCAGTAGAAGGCCTGCAGCCCAGTCACTGAACTCTACTTGCTTTAATTACAGCCTCTAGCTAAAGGAAACTTCAATTAGAGAAAAGATCTGTACCAGGAGAGGGGAGTTGAGTCTGCTTGCTGTCCTGTCTGCCTGGCCTTTTGCAAAAAGGGGAGAGACTTTGAATTTCCCACCTCATGATCTTGTTCCCCCATGTTTTCTTTCTTTCTTTTTTCCTTCCTTCCTTCCTTCTTTCTTTTTTAATTTTTATTTATTTGAGAGAGAGAATGGCATGCCAGGGCCTCTAACCACTGCAAACGAACTTCAGATGCATGGGTCACCTTGTGCATCTGGCTTTATGTGGGTACTGGGGAATCAAACGTGGGTCCTTTGGCTTTGCAGGCAAGTACTTTAACTGCTAAGCCATCTCACTAGCCACCCCACCCCCCACATTTTCTTCGGTGGCATCTGCTCTGTATCTCTTCCTCCTTGGCCTCATGCAGAACTTACTGTATGACCTCGGGCAGGCAGCTTGACCTCTCAGAGTCCATTGCCTTAGCTGTATCCTTAGCAAGGAATGTTGGGCTGATGGGGTGCAAAAGGCCAGGCACATATTTGGAACTTAAAATAAATGCAGGTTGATCCAATAAGAATCTTGTGGTTGACTTAGCGGTGCTGTGGTGTTGTCCCCTGAACAGGGAACAGAGTTCAAGATCAAGCCTGGATAGGCAAGGGGGGTTGTCGGTGGCAAGGGCTCCTGGTGTCTGGTGGGTCCTCCATGGCAGGCTGTGTTTCAGGTGGACGATGCCATGCTGATGTTTGACAAAACCACCAACAGGCACCGAGGTGAGTGTGCCCCTCCCCCTTCCAAGGGGGGGCCTGTGGTCAGCGGGAGGGGGGCTGCAGGTCACAGCTGCCCTTTCATCTTGCCTCCTGACATCCTATCCCCCAGGATCTGCATCCTCTCCAGGGCCTGGCCTTACAGAAGGCTTTTGTCCTGCTCTTTCCTGTGCTAGAAACTTGCCCAGTTAACAGACACATGGAGAAGACACTCCCCCCACACACACACATACACCCAACAGCACCCTATACCCTCTCCTTGGCTGATGTCTGACTCTGCCTAGATGTACCTTGTCCCTGGTAACCAAACCTGAGGCCAGAATGCCTCAGGGTCAGGCTGACTCTACAGCCCCAGGTAGTGTGCTATGCCACTGTCCTCACCCCTGGCAGAGTCCAGCCCCTCACCCCCTTGGCCCTGAACCTGGGAGCATCTGGGCCTTGCTGTGATCTCTGCATGGTTGTTTTTCTCCCAAGGGCCTTGCCTTCTGAGAAATCCCATCCAGCCCCTGGGGTCCCTCAGGAGGAGGCAGGGCTATTTCTCCAGTGGCTTCAGGCCTTTTAGCTTCTTTGGAGAGTGGATATGGGCTGTGAGTGTGCTGTGTGTAGTGAGGTGGTTTGAGTATGTCTGATACTTGTAAACGATCCCTGGGCTTGTGTGGGATGGGCCCTTTGGGGGTGGTATATGTATACACATGTTCTGTATGTGTGTGTCTGTGTATGAAAGTATGTTCGGGCATGTATGCTTTTGTCTAAGTTCAATCGAGTGTTTGGGGGCGTTCTTTCTTCCATGTTTGGAAAGAGAATCAGAGGGAAAGGAAATGCATGTTAAGCCAGGCGTGGTTGCGCATGCCTTTAATCCTAGCACTCCGGAGGCAGAGGTAGGAGGATTGCCGTGAGTTCGAGGCCACCCTGAGACTAGACTACATAGTGAATTCCAGGTCAGCCTGGGCTCGAGGGAGACCCTACCTTGATAAACCAAAAAAAGAAGCCGGGCTTGGTGGCACATGCCTTTAATCTCAGCACTCGGGAGGCAGAGGTAGAAGGACCACCATGAGTTCAAGGCCAGCCTGAGACTACATAGTGAATTCTAGGTCAACCTGAGCTAGAGTGAGATCCTACCTCGAAAAACAAAACAAAACAAAAAAGAAGAAGAAAGAAAAAAAAAAGTGGCCCTGCTTTTTTTTTTTTTTTTTTTTTTTTTTTTTTTTTTTGGTTTTTTCAAGGTAGGGTTTCCTTCCAGCCCAGGCTGACCTGGAATTCACTATGTAGTCTCAGGCTGCCTTGAACTCATGGCGGTCCTTCTACCTCTGCCTCCCGAGTGCTGAGATTAAAGGCATGTGCCACCATCCCTGGCCCCTGATGCTTTTTAACTTGCTGTGTGACATTGGGCAAGTGAGTTCACGTCTCTGAGCCTTGGTTTGCTCATCTGTAATTTGGGAGTTGAAACCCTGTCTCAGCTAGTAGTTGAGAGGCCCCTAGGCTGTGGACAGAGCCTTTCATTAACTTTCAGACGCTTGCCCGCAGGAGAGGAGCTGTGGTATCCATATGGCGTGGGGATGGGTGTTGACAGTGGGCCCCAGTTCTGACCCTGCCCTTGTCCTTTGCCCAACCTCTAGGGTTTGGTTTTGTCACTTTTGAGAGCGAGGACATCGTGGAGAAAGTGTGTGAAATCCACTTCCATGAAATCAACAACAAGATGGTGAGCTGGGGACTAGATGGAGGTTAAGGCTGAGACTGGGACTCCAGACTGAGGCCCAAGAAGGGAAGCTCTTGGGATTCAGAGGTAGAGATGTGGGGGGAATAGCCTGCTACCCCTGAAAATGAAACAAGGCAGTAATGTCCATGGTGGTTAGTTGAGTCCTGTCTGAGCTTCAGTATTTGCATGTATAAAATGGAATTACGAAGCCGGGCGTGGTGGCGCACGCCTTTAATCCCAGCACTCGGGAGGCAGAAGTAGGAGGATTGCTATGAGTTCGAGGCCACCCTGAGACTACAGAGCAAAGTCCAGGTCAGCCTGAACTAGAGTGAGACCCTACCTTGAAAAAAAAAAAAAAAAAAAAAAAAAAAAAAAAAAATGGAATTACGACCAGGTGTGGTGGTGTGTGCCTGTAACTCCAGAATACTGAAAATTCAAGGCTTAGCCTAGTCAGTGTAGGTAGTTAAAACAAGGTCAGCCACAGAAAGGGAAGGACAGTGCCGGGCGTGGTGGAGCACGCCTTTAATCCCAGCACTCGGGAGGCAGAGGTAGGAGGATGGCCATGAGTTCGAGGCCACCTTGAGAACACAGACTGAATTCCAGGTCAGCCTGGGCTAGAGTGAGACCCTACCTCGAAAAACCAAAAAAAAAAAAAAAAAAAAGGGAAGGACAGTGACCCTCACTGTAGGACTGACCCTAAGGTCTCATTACAGGTGGAATGTAAGAAAGCTCAGCCAAAGGAGGTGATGTCACCGACAGGTTCAGCCCGGGGGCGGTCTCGAGTCATGCCCTACGGAATGGACGCCTTCATGTTGGGCATCGGCATGCTGGGTACGTATTAGGCCTGCACCTGCGGCTTGTTCCTGCCAGGAACAGCTCCCAGGGCTACCAGAGCTGCGGTGGGTGTGGCATCTCTTCTGTGGTCTGTCCTCCCGGCTGAGTCATTGGGCGGGATCTGGTGTTGGAACATCTCTTCAGGACTGGCAGTCCTTGTCCAAGGTGAGCTGGTTTGGTTGTGTAATGCTGCCCTCTTGTGGTAGCCATAAGAATGGTCCAGCTGCTTCATAGTCCACTGTCCATCTATTTATATAGTATATATGCTTTAATATTTAATTTATATATCTATATATTATGTTGTGTATTATTTATTTAAGAGTTTATTTGTATATTATAATATTTTATTTATTTTTTGAGAGAGAAAAAGGGAATGGGAGCACCAGGCCACTGGAAACGAACTCCAGATGCACTTTGTGTATCTGGGTTTACGTGGGTACTGGGGAATCAAACTACAGTCGTTAGATTTTGCAGATGAGCACCTTAATCGCTGAACCATCTCTCTGACCCCATCCATCTATTCTCTCATCTATCCGTTCATATGTTCATCCAGTAAATAGGGATTGAGCACCTGTGTGTGCTAGACATTATGCCAAGAAGTTCCAACAATGGCATTCCTGAGATTTATGGTCTATCAGGGCAGACAAGTAAGAGGACAGATAAATTTAGGATGGAAAGCTTGATCATAGGGAATGGGGCCAAGAAACTAGAAAATTACTAACTGCTGGGCATGGTGGCACACACCTTTAATCCCGGCACTTGGGAGGCAAAGGTAGGAGGATTATCATGAGTTCAAGGCCATCCTGAGACTACATAGTGAATTCCAGGTCAGCCTGGACTAGAGCAAGACTCTATTCCCCCGCCCCCAAAAAAATTAGTAACATTCATGTTGAGTTTGAAAATTGTATAGACACCAGTTGTGGGTGAGCAGGGAAAGAAAGAAAAGATTACCAAGCCGAGGCAACAGCGTCTACAAAGGCTCACAAGGCAAAAAGAAGGCTGCCTCTTCTTTTTTGTATTTTTATTTATTTATTTATTTATTTGCAAGCAGAGAGAGTGGTAGAAGAGAGTCAGAGGGAGAATGGGTACGCCAGGGCTTCCAGACACTGCAAGTGAACTCCAGCCACATGTGCCCCCTTTTACATCTGGCTTACGTGGGTACTAGAGAATCGAACCTGTGTCTTTTGTCTTCACAGGAAAGTGCTTTAACCACTAAGCCATCTGTCTAGCCCCCCTGTTTTTTTTTTTTTAATGAGAAAAAGAGAGAATTGGCTCACCAGGGCCTCTAGCCACTGCAATCAAACTCCAGATGCATGTGCCACCTTGTGCGCATGTGCGACCTTGAGCTTGCATCACCTGGTACATTTGGCTTATGTGGGACCTGGAGAGTTGAACATGGGTCCTTAGGCTTCGCAGGCAATTGCCTTAACCACTAAGCCATCTCTCCAGGATCTCTCTGACCTGGAATTCACTATGTAGTCTCAGGGTGGCCTCGAACTCATAGCAATCCTCCTACTTCTGCCTCCAAAGTACTGGGATTAAAAGTGTGCACCACCACACCTGGTTGGCCCATTTCTTTGATTTTCTGAGGAGGGTCTCACTTTAGACTAGATTGACCTGGGATTCACTATGTAGTCTTCAGGCTAGACTTGAACTCAGGGTAATCCTCCTACCTCTGCCTTCTGAACACTGGAACTAAAGGTAAGTGCCACCATGTCCGGTCTTCTGCCCCTTCTTACCCACTCAGTAATTTTTATGAAGTGGACTTTAGGAAGTGAGGGCTAGGTTTCAAATGAGAGAGACAGGAGTACATGCCACCACAGAGTGAGGGGAGGATTTAGGAGAGCTAAAGCTGCCCTGTGAGGGCCAGGGGCTTCCTGGAACAGGTAAAAGTTGCCATGAGCCTTAAAAGTTGAATAGAGCCAGGCATGGTGACGCACACATTTAGTAGTCCCAGCACTCGGGAGGCAGAGGTAGGAGGATCATTGTGACTTCGAGACCAGCCTGAGACTACATAGTGAATTCCAGGTCAGCCTGGGCTACAGGGAGACCCTACCTTGAACACACACACACACAAACACAAAGTTGAATGGAAACTAGATATGGTGGTGTATGCCTTTAATCTCAGCACTCAGGAAGCTGAAGTAGGAGGATCACTATGAAGTTAAGGCCACTGGGGTATAGTGAGTTTCAGATCAGATTGGACTAGAGTGAAACCCTGCCTTAAAAAAACAAAACAAGGGCTGGAGAAATGGCTTAGCGGTTAAGGCATTTGCCTGCAAAGCCAAAGGATCCCGGTTCAATTCTCCAGGTCCCACATAAGCCAGATGCACGTGGTGGCACATGCATCTGGAGCTTGTTTGCAATGGCTAGAGGTACTGGTGTGCCCATTCTCTCTCTGTCTGCCTCTCTTCTATCTCTCTCTGCTTGCAAATAAATAATTAATTAAAAACAAACAAACAAAAAAACAAGCCAGGCATGATGGCGCATGCCTTTAATCCTAGTACTCAGGAGGCAGAGGTAGGAAGAGCGCCATGAGTTTGGGGCCACCCTGAGACCATTAGTGAATTCCAGACCAGCCTGAGCTAGAATGAGACCTTACCTCGAAAAACAAAACAAAACAAAAAACTTATTTGGAGGTAATTCCAAACTCTCAGAAGAATGGTAATAGTAGAACAATATGCAAAAGGAACATCCAGCTAGGTATAGCAGTCCATACCTGGAATTCCAGTACTTGGGAAGCTGATGAAGGAGAGTCATGAATTTGAGGCCAATCTGCACCACATAGCAAGACCCAGACTCAAGAAAACAGAAAACAAAAGAACAACATCCACATACCCTCTGACCAGAGTCACCTAATTTGTTCTTATTTATTTATTTTTACTTTACTTATTTATGTGAGAGAGAAAGACAGGAAGAGAATGGGCATGCCAGGGTTTCCAGCCACTGCAAAGGAACTCCAGATGCATGCACCACCTTGTGCATGGGTCTTGGGGAAGTGAACCTGGGTCTTTTGGCTTTGTAAACAAGTGCCTTAACTGCAAAGCCATCTCTCTAGCCCAGCATTTGTTCTTATTTGCTTCATTATTTCACCGTACATGTGTGTGACATATATGTATGGATGCATATGTATTTATGTATGTATACACATGTGTGTACATAGAGGTACATGTGATTTTTTTTTCCCTCTGAATCACTGATGGTACATTATATGTGTCATGGCCCCTCTCCCTTTATTCCTGAAATTATGAATATTCTTTATAACCACAGTATAGTTGCCAGTTATAATTTCATATTTTCTTCTAATCTAATATTTTCAACTTTTGCCAATTGACCCAATTTTGTTTATTTATCTTGTATGTATGTGCATGTTGCTGCTGCAAGTAAACACCAGACTTTTGTACCACTTTTTTTCCCCCTCAGGGTAGGGTCTCTCTGTAGCCCAGGCTGACCTGAAATTCACTATGTAGTTTCAGGGGGCCTCAAATTTATGGTGATCCTCCACCTTCTGCCTCCTGAGTGCTGGGATTAAAGGCGTGTGCCACCACACATGGCCTTTTATAAAATTTAATTTTCCGGGCATGGGAGCACATGCCCTTAATCCCAGCATTTGGCAGAGGTAGCAAGATCGCCGTGAGTTCAAGGCCATCCTGAGCCTACATAGTGAATTCCAGGTCAGCCTGAGCTAGATAGAGTGAGACTCTACCTTGAAAAACCAAAACCAAAAACAATTTAATTTATTTGAGAGAGAGACAGAGAGAGGGAAAGAGACAGGTAGAGAATGGGCTCACTAGGGCCTCCTGCCACTGTAACTCCATACTCACACACCACTTTGAGCATCTGGTGTTACATGGGTACTGGGGAATCAAACCTGGGTCATCAGGCTTTGTAAAGCAGTTCCAAAACCACTGAACCATCTCTCTAGCCCAGACCTTGAACTTTTTTTTTTTTCAGGTAGGGTCTCACTGTAGCTCAGGCTGACCTGGAATTCATCATGTAGTCTCAGGATGGCCTCAAACTTACAGCAATCCTCCTACCTCTGCCTTCCAAGTGCTGAGATTAAAGGTGTGCGCCACCACAGCTGGCTTGAAGTACATCCTACCTCTGCCTCCTGAGTGCTGGGATTAAAGGCAGGCACCACCACGCCCAGCTTGGATTCTTTTTTAATATCTATTTTATTTATTTATTAGATAGAGAAAGATGCAGATATATATAGAGAGAATGTAGCTGGGCGTAGGGGCACATGCCTTTAATCCCAGCACTTAGGAGGCACAGGTAGGTGGATCACCGTGAATTCGAGGCCACCCTGAGACTACATAGTGAATTCCAGGTCAGCCTGGGCTAGAGTGAGACCCTACCTCGAAAAAAAAAAAAAGGGGGAGGAATTGGGGCTAGAGAGATGGTATAGTGGTTGAGGTGCTTGCTTGCGAAGCCTAAGGGTCCAGGTTCGATTCCCCAGTACCTACGTAAGCCAGATGCACAAGATGGTGCATGTGTCTGGATTTCATTTGCAGTGGCTGTAGGCCCTCCACATGTCCATTCTCTTTCTCTCTAATAAATAAAAATATAAAGGGCAGAATGGTTCTCAGTAAATAAACTTCTCTGTACCTCAGTTTCCATGTCTATAAAACAAGACTCCTCATAGGACCTACCTGTTCCAGTTCTTGTGAGTTTAATGAGATGATAAAATGTATACTCTACTTAGCATAAGGCTCAGCAGGCACAAGGTTTTCAAAACTACCACTGAGGATTAGCCATGGTGCAAATGGGGGAGGGGAGAGAGTGACACCCCCCCCCCGGCAGCTTCCGGGCCTCTGACACTATTTCTTTCCCCATCAGGTTACCCAGGTTTCCAAGCCACAACCTACGCCAGCCGGAGTTACACAGGCCTTGCCCCTGGCTACACCTACCAGTTCCCCGGTAAGTCATGGTCTTTGCTCCTCTGCCACTCGCATGTTCCCAGGCAGCGTGACTCCTCCTCAGGGCGGTGTCTGGGGTGCATGACTGGGGGTCTGCCTGCCAGAGGATTGGAAGGAAGGGCATGTCTGTCTAAGGAAGGAGGGCCTCTTCCCTCCTTTTCCCACCCCCTCCCCAAAAGCTGGGTTCAGGGGCTCTGGGCGTGGCCCTGCATGGCACTGTTCTCTCCAAGGCCATTCATTCTCTGCCTGCTTCCTGCCTTTCTGTCCTCCCAACCCCACTCCAGGGTTGCCACTTCCACCAGAGGTGCCACTGGGCTTGCACTGGGGACTTCCTCAAGGACCACTGTGGTTGTGCTGTCATAGAAAGGCTTACAGGAGCTGTGCTGAGCCCTTGAAAGGCCACATAGCCTTTTTTGAGAGCCTAAATGCTGAAAAACAGCTTAAGACCATTATAATCACCTTTCGTATTTGTCTTCCAAGAAAGTATGACATTAGACCTATCCAAATAAGTGTCAGGCATTCCAACAGTATTCTCTTCAGCCCCTTTTTTTTGGGGGGGGGGTCTCACTCTAGCCCATGCTGACCTGGTATTCACTATGTAGTCCAGGATGTCCTTGAACTCATGGTGATCCTCCTACCTCTGCCTCCTGAGTGCTGGGAGGCACTTTGTGTGTGCATATTATAGCAGCCTTTATGCATTTTATACTGTCTAGCCCTCCCAGGAATCCTGGGGGTGGGGCTGGGGGATGAGTAGCCCTGTTTTCTGGGTAAGGAAGCTGGACCCTAGAAAAGAGATGAGCTCCTACGCTCACTCAGCACGTTGTGGCCCTGGGAACCGACAGAGCCCGAGTCTGGCCTCTTCCAGGGTCATTGCTTGTCATCACACTGCCTCCCCAGCTCCTCCCTTGCCACTATAAAAAGAGAGAGGAGATTCTGGAAGTTCCTTTGATGCAATCCTAAAACTTTTTAAAATATTTTTTATTTCTTTATTTGAGAGAGAAAGAGGAGAGAAAGAGAGAAGGGGAGAATGGGCGTGCCAGGGCCTCCAGCCATGGCAAATGAACTCCAGATGCATCCCCTTGTGCATCTGGGCTTATGTGGGTCATGGAGAATCGAACTGGGATCCTTTGGCTTTGCAGGCAAATGCCTTAACCGCTAAGCCATCTCTCCAGCCCCCTAAAACTTTTTTTTTTATTTATTTATTTATTTATTTATTTATTTATTTATTTATTTATTTACTTATGTATTTATTTAAGACAGACAGACAGACAGACAGAAGGAGAGAGAGCTACAGAGAGAGAATGAGAATAGGTGCGCCAGGGCCTCCAGCCATTGCAAATGAACTCCAGAGGCATGTGCCACCTTGTGTATCTGGCTTATGTGGGACCTGGAGAATTGAACCTGGATCTCTAGGCTTTGCAGGCAGAGGTGCCTTAACAGCTAAACCATCTCTCCAGCCCGCAATCTTAAAACTTTCAAGAAATATCCAGAGCTTGACTGTGATGGCTCAGGCCTCTAATCCCAACACTTGGGAGTCTGAGGCAGAAGAATTGCTATAAGTCTGAGGCCAGCCTGAGCCAAGGAGAGACTCAGGTGGTGGCACACACCTGTAATTATAGCACTTGGGAGGCTGAAGCAGAAGACTTGCAAGTTCAAAGTAAGCCTGGGCTGCAAAGTGAGTTCAAGGGCAGCCTGAGTAATTTTAGTGAGACCCTCTCTCAAAATAAGAAAGCACACACACAGAAGGGTCTGGGGAGATGGCTCAGAGGCTCAGCTGTTTGGTTGCCACCACCTGCGTAAAAAGTTGGTCATGGCTGCACCTACCTGTATCCAGCACTGAGTGGGGCAGAGACAGGAGGATTGCAGGGATTCACTGGTCAGCCAGTCTAACTAAAAGGTGGCAGCTCCAGGTTCAGTGAGAGATGCCGTCTCAGGGAAGTGAGGTGGAAGAGTGATAGAGGAAGACACCCCAGTATCTTGCTCTAGCTTTAATGTGTGTGCACACATGAGGTGCACACATCTGCACACACATTTGCATATACCACACAAATATATACATGCGCGCACACACACACACACACACACACACAACTTACCCCTGCCCCCACCCACACATTTAAAAAAAAAAAAAAGACTGAGGGTACAGCTATGCGGTAAAGTGCTTACTTAGCATATGAAGGCCTTGGGTTCAATTCTGAGCATTGCAAAAAGGAAAGAAAAATACCAAGAATTGTGATTCCTGCATTGCCCTGTGCCCAGGTTATAGGTGGCAACTCTTCTCTCTCGCTCTCATTCTGCCCGCTCCTTCCCCTGTCTCAGTGTCACCTCTCTCCCCCACTGCCTGCTGGGGACTGTGGTTTCTCCCCCAACCCCAGCTCTTGGGTCCTGTGCATGGCCTTTCCCTCACCCAGTGTCCCTGTGGGTGCATTTGTCCCCCTGGGCTATGCTCAAGGGATCTCCCCTACTTCTTCCTAAGCTGTTTTACGTTTCATTTTAGAATTCCGTGTAGAGCGGACCCCTCTCCCGAGCGCCCCAGTTCTCCCCGAGCTTACAGGTCAGTCGCTCGGATTTTGTACATCTCATAGGCCACGTGGGAAGACAGAGAAAGACCCAGGGACCTTCTTGGGGAAAGCTAGCCAGAAGCCTTTCCTTCTGCCCACCAGCATCCTGGCTATATGGGGACAGAGCAGACTGTAGCTGGGCATTGGCCAGTCTGTGTATCTACATGGCCCATAAGGGTGGGGCGTAGGGCCAAGCCAAGCAGATGGAGGCGAAATCACTCATTCATTCACTTGGCAAATATTTACTTAGCACCTCCAGTGTGCCAGGCACCACGGGGACTCTGGTGTCCAGTGGTGAATAGGCCAGGATCACAAACTCAAAGCACAGTGGGCCAACGGGGGGCAGAGGACTTTGCACACGGAAGTGTTATACTTAGTACCAGCCTGCCCTCCTCACCAAGGGGCTGCAGACCCAGTGCTCTAACAGCTCATTTCTCCTGAGAAACCAGAAACCCAGCTTTTGCTTTTTGTTTGAATTTTTAAATCATTTTTATGTATTGGCAACACATTCCAAATTATCAAAACAGTGGGCCAAATGACATACATGTGTCTGATAGCCAAATATGATCCCAAGGTTGCCCACTGGGTAACAGTGTTTGGCCATTAAGGACCATTTCTTCAATTAAAACTTCACTTGGACCAGAACAGCTCAGCTGGGGAGGCCAAGTCAGGAGTGATGTGCACACAAGGTGGGCTGCCAGGGGCTTCTCTGTCCAACCCGCTTCTCCCTACCCCACCCCCAGACTATCCCTTCAACCTGGCCGTGTGTGGAGGATGTGAGCGTGGGTGTCGCTTTAGAGGAGACTCTCCTCTCCTTCCAAGGGGTGCTCAGGGACCCAACAAACTGGGAAAGGGAGAAGAGAAATATGGGGTGAAGGAAGGGGAGGAAGACAAGTCCTGGTGGTTTGAGGAGATAATGGCTCTGTCATGAATTCGAGGAGCGTTTGACCAGCAGTTGGGGTGAGGAGGCTCCTTTCTCCTTGTGTAAGCACTCTGCGTGAGAACCTGCTGTGGACTTGGGGACAGGGGACAGGACCATCTAGGACTTGCTCTTACAGAATATGCAGGCTAGCTGAGGGCAACAAATATTTGTCATGCAAAGAAGGGATGCTTTACATTGTGATAAGCACCTCCCAGTAAGGTTGCTGCTCTGTGAGTTTGTGCTGTGGAGGCCAAGAAGCCAGGCCTTACTGCCCCTGTGGGCAGAAATGTCAAGAAATGTTCCCTCGGAAGCTATCTTGAGAGGCGATGATGTGGGTGGGTTCCAGGCTCTGCAGTTCTTGGGAGCCTAGGGTCTGAACTTTTCTGTTGCCTTGGAACAAAGGAGACGGGTATTTTATGTGTTCGGTACATATTTATTGTGCCGATGTTGGGCCAGGCACTGGGGCCATGCCGCGAACGAGCAGATAAGGCTGGTTGATGGAGTAAATAAGAGAATGATACACTTACGGAGGGAAATCTGTGCTGAGGGCTTAGGTTGCCATCAAGGGGATGCTGCCTTGAGGTGGGTGGGAGGGCGGCTCATGCAGACTTCAGAGGAGGTGAGGTTTGTGTGAGAAGAAGCCAGCCCAGCTATGTGAAGGTCTTGGGAAACATTAACCCTAGGGTACAGGGATCAGGCAGTCCTGAAATTGAATCCCCTAGAACCATGGCATTGCTAAAGATTTTCAGGGGGCCTTGTCCAGGGTCTCTTGCTCCAGGTCTGGTTCCAGTTTGTGGCCAGGGTCTTTCATACAGCCCTCAAGGATGTTTCTTGGGCTATGAGCCTGGTGTTCTGAAGGCTTGCTGAATGCAAACCCTGAAGACCAAAGCCCTGGGGAGCTCCCAGCTCATGCCAGTACGTTATCAAAGCAGGCTGTGTATGCACTAGGGAGGCTGAGGCAGGAGGATCTGGAGTTCGAGGCTAGTCTGGGCTACATAGCAAGGAAAAAAATAAAGCAGAAGTACCTTCAATTCCTTTAGCAAACATGTATTAAGTTTCTACTGTGTACACAGTGCTAGGCTCTGTAGAGGGGAGTGGAGGTAGACCACAAACAGGACAGCAAGGCCCTGTGTCACAATAGAGGAAGACAGAAAAGTGGCTGAGGAGCTCGGAGGAGGGAGTGGCCTGGTGGTTGACCCTAAGGGGAGAGGGGCACAGCACATGGAGCCGCAGGAGCACAGCCGGACCCCATGGGGAGCTCTGGGGCCCATGTGCTGGAGGCAGTCCCACCTCAAGGCAGCAGGCCTGACTTTTTCACCCCAGCCCCATCAGTGACTGACTGGGAAGAGACAATCTCTCAGCTACTCTTGGCCAAGGGCCACTGTTCTCCCAAGGGCATGGGAAAGGGGCTACTGTAGGGAGCACACCCACAGCCACTCAGGGCCACCCTCTGGGAGGTGGGCGCTTATATGTATAGACCCTAGAATCCATGGGCTGCTCCCTGGGACGCATGCTCTCTTTGTTGACATCCATTGGATCAGGGCACAGGATGGCCTTCTGCAATGGCTGTCTCGGCCTTGACCCTGTAGGACACTCTACACACAAGGTCCCCTCCTTCATGGGACTGGGCAAGAGAGGTTCTGCTCAGATGGCAGGGTCCTTCTTTGTCCCCTCTGTCCCCTCTTCCTGGTGCTCAGTGCCCAAATCTTGCCTTTCAGCCATCCCTCTCACTGCTTACGGACCAATGGCGGCGGCGGCGGCGGCAGCAGCTGTGGTTCGGGGGACAGGTGAGGCCTGCCGGGAAGACAGTGTGGGGCAGAGAAATCCAGAGGGGAGCAGAGGTAGCTGCTGCTACCCAGTGGCAAAGGGGTTCATTTATTCACTCATTTGAGTATTCACGGAGTGGCTGCTACTCTGCTAGGTAGTGGAGCTGTCATCTACAAGCCAGCCAGGAGTGACATGGACAGTCTCTGTCCTCTGGAACCTGCAGGCCTGGGGACTTGAGAATGCAAGTGCTTTAGGAAGAGTCCAGTACTTAGCTCCCAGCTGGGGCCTCTAGGGAAGGCCAAGGAAAGGCTTATTCCAGAAGAGCAAAGGAGGAAGGCGAGGGACAAGTGTGTGCAAAGATCTGGATATGGTTAGCATGAGTGCAAGGGTGAGGAGTAGGGGCTGTGGGATTTTTCAGGCAGCAGCAGAGTGACAGGCTTCAGAAAATGCCCTTGTCTGGCAGATGGGGAAAGGCTGAACTAAGTGGTTGGACAGGAAGTGGTAGGGTCTGGCCTGAGGGTGGTGAGAGGAGAGGGTTTGTTTGCTGGGATGTGAGGGTCCAGGTTGAGGGAGAGGTTGGAGGGGTGCTGGGGGGCAGCCTGGGCATCGGGCTATCATTGTCTTCTTTCTGGGTTGTCAGGCTCTCACCCCTGGACGATGGCTCCCCCTCCAGGTTCCACTCCCAGCCGCACAGGGGGCTTCCTGGGAACCACCAGTCCTGGCCCCATGGCTGAGCTCTATGGGGCGGCCAACCAGGACTCGGGGGTCAGCAGTTACATCAGCGCCGCCAGCCCCGCCCCCAGCACTGGTTTTGGCCACAGTCTTGGGGTGAGTGGCCAGGCCCACTTGGCCTCCATCTCACCCCCCACACCCTGGGGGACTCTGATATTGGGGGAGGGAGAAGCATTGTCTGTCTTCTCAGGCACAGAGGGGTTCAGAGATGCTGGATGAGAAATTGCTAGGAGGGACAAGAGGGGCTCACGTTCGTGGGGTGGACGTTATCGTCGTCCTGTCTGTCAGTGTCTGGAGGCTCTGGGCTGGGATGCTGATAGGACAGACCGCATCTTCTCTCTGTGAGGGAAGAGTACAGCCCAGGGATCCTTTAGTTTTTTCCAGGGTACTGGTTCTCAAGCCCTGCCTAAAAGTCCACAGCAGGGCAACATGGGCAAGTTAGAGGGGGACCTGTTCCTGCAGGGAAAAGACGGAGCCCCAGGATTCTAGAGGTCTAATTCTTTTCTTTACAGGGTCCCTTGATTGCCACAGCCTTCACCAATGGGTACCACTGAAGCAGGGACAGGTGGCAGGAGGTGAGGAGATGGACATGGGTGGGAATGGCACTGGAAAAGCTGATCCCAGGCAATGCCATCTGGGACTCTGCCCCTGCCTCACAGAGTCCACAGTCCACTGAGGAAGACAGACCTACATACTAGCAGCAGTCAACATACATGAAGCTGCTACTATACAACCTGCTACTGTTTAACATAAGTTAAGTAAGGCATGCTAACACATGCCGGTAATCCTCATACTTGGAAAGCAGAGGCAGGAGGATTATAAATTCAAGGTCAGCCTATGCTATCTAGTAAATTATAAGCTAGCCTGAGCTACAAAACAAAACCCCTTTTCAAGAACCCAAAAAGTGGGCTGGAGAGATGGCTTAGTGATTAAAGGACTTCCTGTGAAGCCTAAGGACCCAGGATTGACTCCCTAAAACCCACATAACACCAGATGCACATGGTGTTGCATGCATCTGGAGTTTGTTTGCAGTGGCTAGTGGTTCTGGTACACCACCCTCTCCCTCCCTCTCTCTAATAAATAAAAAAATGTACTTAAAAAAGAAGGCTGGACGGGCGTGGTGGCACACGCCTTTAATCCCAGCACTCGGGAGGCAGAGGTAGGAGGATCGCCAAGAGTTCGAGGCCACCCTGAGACTACATAGTTAATTCCAGGTCAGCCTGGACCAGAGTGAGACCCTACCTCGAAAAAACCAAAAAAAAAAAAAAAAAAAAAAAAAAAGAAGGCTGGAGCCGGGCGTGGTGGCACACACCTTTAATCCCAGCACTCGGGAGGCAGAGGTAGGAGGATTGCCGAGAGTTAGAGGCCACCCTGAGACTACGTAGTTAATTCCAGGTCAGCCTGGGCCAGAGAGAGACCCTACCTCGAAAAACCAAAAAAAAAAAAAAAGAAGGCTGGCATGGCAGCACACGTCTTTAATCCCAGCACTCAGGAGGCAGAGGTAGGAGGATTGCTGTGAGTTTGAGGCCACCCTAAGAGTACATAGTTAATTCCAGCTTAGCCTGGGCTAGAGTGAGACCCTACCTCAAAAGGGGGAGGGGGCTGGAGAGATGGCTTAGTGGTTAAGTGCTTGCCTGTGAAACCTAAGGTTCCTGGTTTGAGACTCAGTTCCCCAGCACCCACCCATGTAAGCTCATGCATCTTGAGTTCGTTTGCAATGGCTAGAGGCCCTGGTGCACCCATTCTCCTCTCTCTCCCTTCTCTCTCTGCCTCTTTCTCTCTCTGTCACTCTCAAATAAATAAATAAAAATTTTTTAAAAAGTAATTGAAATTAAAACAATAATCCCATTCCATCTGTTGGGCTGACAAAGGTACTTTGTAGGATTGATAACACAAAGCTTTGGCAAAGGAACAGGGGAAACTATGTAAATTGGCTCAGGGGTACCAAGGGAGCAGTCTGATAACATTTTATCCAGATTTTATTAATTATTCATTTAATTAATCGAGTCATTTTATTGATTATTTCTTTGTGTGTGCATATTGTATTGGGGATAGAGAACAGATGCTAAGCAAGCATTCTTCCAGAATACAACCCCATCCAATTTATTTTATTTTATTTTATTTTATTTTGGTTTTTGAGGAATGGTCTTGCTCTGGCCCAGGCTGACCTGGATTCACTATGTAGTCTCAGGGTGGCCTCTAACTCACAGCAATTCTCCTACCTCTGCCTTCCAAGTGCTGTGATTAAAGGTGTGCGCCACCTTACCCAGCCCCATCCATATTTTTTATTTATTGTTAATATTTATTTATTTGTTTGAGAAAGAAAAAAGCAGATACAAAAATGGGCACAACAGGGCCTCCAGCCACTACAAATGAACTTCAGACACACACACCACCTTGTGTATCTGGCTTATGTGGGTACTGGGTAATCAAATCTAGGTCCTTAGGCTTTGCAGGCAAGCACCTTAACCACTGAACCACCTCTCCAGTCCATATTTTTTTTATTTTTTTTTTTTGAGAGAGAGAGAGAATGAGCACACCAGGACCTTCAGCCTGCTGTGAACAAATTTCAGATGCATGCGCCCCCTTGTGGCACAAGTGCAACACTGCATGCTTGCATCACTGTCTAGATACATGGGACCTAGATACATGGGAGATTTGAACATGAGTTCTTAGGCTTTGTAGGCAAGCACCTTAACTGCTAAGTAATCTCTCCAACCCCTAATTTTTGTTGTTGTTGTTGTTGTTGTTGTTTTGTTTTGGTTTGGTTTTTCGAGGTAGGGTCTCACTCTAGCCCAGGCTGACCTGGAATTCACTATGTAGTCACAGGGTGGCCTGGAACTCACAGTGATCCTCCTACCTCTGCCTCCCAAGTGCTGGGATTAAAAGACGCCACACCCAGCTTCAGCCCCCTAATTTTAAAAAAAAATTGCATTTTTATTTGAGAGACAGAGGTAGATAGAGAAAATGCAAACCAGGGCCTCCAGCCACTGTCAACAAACTCCAGATGCATGTGTGGGTACTAGGGAATCAAATCTGGGTCCTCTTAAAAAAAAAGTAAAAGCTGGGCATGGTGGCGCATGCCTTTAATCCCAGCACTTGGGAGGCAGAGGTAGGAGGATCACCATGAGTTTGAGGCCACCCTGAGACTACATAGTTAATTCCAGGTCAGCCTGGATGAGAGTGAGACCCTACCTCAGAAAAACAAACAGCCAGGCGTGGTGGCGCATGCCTTTAATCCCAGCACTTGGGAGGCAGAGGTAGGAGGATCACCGTGAGTTCGAAGCCACCCTGAGACTACATAGTTAATTCCAGGTCAGCCTGGACCAGAGTGAAAAAAAAACAACCAAACAAACAAAAAAAACCTGGGTCCTTACAGTTCATAGGCAAGTGCCTTAACTGTGAAGCCATCTCTCCAGCCCTTAATTTTTATTTATTTATTTGCAAGTGGAGAGAGAGAATAGGCACACCAGAGCCTCTAGCCACTGTGAAAACTCCAGATGTATGCGACACATTGTGCGTCTGGCTTTTACATGGATACTGGGGAATTAAACCCAGGTCATTAGGTAGGCTTTGCAGGCAAGCACTTTAACCACTGAGACATCTCTCCAGCCCAGCCCATCCAGAGTTTTAAACATTCATGTTCTTTGACTCAATAATTCTAGCTAGGCATGGTGGTACACACCCTTAACCCCAACTCTTGGGAGGCTGAGGTGGAGGATCACCATGAGTTTGAGGCCAACCTTGGCTATAGAGTGATTTCCAGATTAGCCCAGACTAGAGTGAGACCCTGCCTCAAAAAAAAGGGGGTGCTGGAGCTGGAGAGATGGCTTAGCAGTTAAGGCATTTTTGCCTGCAAAACCAAAGGATCCAGCCGGGCGTGGTGGCGCACGCCTTTAATCCCAGCACTCGGGAGGCAGAGGTAGGAGGATCGCCGAGAGTTCGAGGCCACCCTGAGACTACATAGTGAATTCCAGGTCAGCCTGGACCAGAGTGAGACCCTACCTCGAAAAAAAAAAAAAAAAAAAAAAAAAAAAAACCAAAGGATCCTGGTTCAATTCTCCAGGACCCACGTAAGCCAGATGCACAAGATGGTGCATGCATCTGGAGTTGGTTTGCAGTGACTGGAGACCCTGGTGTGCCATTCTCTCTCTCTCTCTCTCCCTGCCTCTTTCTCTCTCAAATAAATAAATAAAATATTTTTTTAAAAAAAAAGAGAGGTGCTGGAGAGATGGCTTAGAGATTAAGGTGCTTGCCTGCAAAGCCAAAGGACCCATGTTCCATTTATTAGATACAGGGGGGAGGGAGAATGGGCACCCCAGGGCCTCTAGCTACTGCAAACAAATTCCAGATGCGTGCACTCCCTTTTGCATCGGGCTTATGTGGGACCTGGAGAATCAAACCAGGGTCCTTAGACTTTGCAGGCATGTGCCTTAACCACTAATCTATCTCTCCAGCCCTAAAATGATGAAGCCAGGCATGGTGGCACATGCCTTTAATCCCAGCTCTCTCGGGAGGCAGAGGTAGGAGGATCACCATAAGTTCGAGGCCACCCTGAGACTACACAGTGAATTCCCGGTCAGCCTGGCTTAGAGCAAAACCCTACCTTGAAAAACCAAAAAGAAAAAAGGAGGAAAAAAAAAAGAAATACTGATGAAAAGGAGTATGGTAAAATAGAATATATTCATACAGCAAAATATTAAACAGCTATTAAAACAATGTGAGGGCTTGAGAGATGGCTCAGCTGTTAAGGCACCAACAACCTGGGTTCAAGTCCACAGTACCCATGTAAACCAAATGCACAAAATGGCTCATGCATCTGGAGTTTGTTTGTAGTGGGTAGAGACCCTAGTGTGCCCATATTCTCTTTCTTTCTCTGTATCTCTCTTCTTGCAAATAAATAAATAAAATATATTTTTTAAAAAAAACAATATGAGCTGAGTATGGTGGCTCATGCCTATAATCCCAGCACTCAGGAGGCTAAGGCAGGAAGATCAGAAGTTCAAGGCCCTTCTGAGCTACATAGTGAATTTGAGGCCAATCTAGGCTGTGTGAGACTCTTGTCTCAAAAAAGCAAAACAGAAAGCTGGGTGTGGTGGTGCATGCCTTTAATCCCAGCACTTGGAAGGCAGAGATAGGAGGATCACCATGAGTTTGAGGCCACCCTGAGACTACATAGTGAATTCCAGGTCAGCCTGGGCTAGAGTGAGACCCTGCCTCGGAACAAAAAAAAAAAAAGAAAAACAGACTCACAGAAAGAATACAACAGGATATGCATTCAACTGTGTACACAATCACCATGGTGTCCGTGGAGGTGTTGGGAGCCATGTGAACCACTGACCTTTCGCTCATTCCCTCATTCATTCAGTTATTTATCGAGCCCTATTCTGAGACAAACAGATGAACTAGTAGAAGAGGCCCTCTCTTATACAGTAGATCAAGCAAAACAGGGAGGGCTGGAGAGAAGGCTTAGCAGTTAAGATGCTTGCTTGTGAAGCCTAGGGACCCAGGTTCAATTCCCCAGTACCCACAGAAGGAGGCAAATGTGTCTGGAGTTCATTTGCAGTGGCTGGAAGCCCTGGTGCACCTATTTGCGCTCTCTCTCTCTCTCTCTCTCTTTCTATCTATCTATTTTCCTCTCTCTTTCAAGTAAATAAAATATTTTTAAAGAAAGCTTTTCAAAATAAAGCAGGGCTGGAGAGATGGCTTAGTGGTTAAGGTGCATACCTATGAAGCCTAAGGACTCAGGTTCAATTCTCCAGTTCCCACGTAAGCCAGATACACGTGGTGGTGCATGCTTCTGGAGTTCATTTGCAGTGGCTAGAGGCCCTGGCACACCCATTCTCACTCTCTCTCCCACTCTGTCTTAAATAAATAAATAAAAATCTTAAAAAATAAAGCCAAAAAAATAATAGTAAGATAGCCGGGCGTGGTGGTCCAACATCTTTAATCCCAGCACTCAGGAGGCAGAGGTAGGAGGATCACCATGAGTGCAAGGTCACCATGAGACTACATAGTGAATTCCAGGTCAGCCTGGGCTGGAAGGAAACCCTACCTTGAAAAACCAAATTTTAAAAAGTAATAATAATAAGATAATCCAAAATAGTGGCTGTTTTCAGTGAGGAGTGCCCAGAAGATGACATTTGAATGCAGTCATTCAAGATCTGGGGAAAGTGCCAGCCAGGACAAAGGCTAAACAAAGCTATTGTGGGAGGGAATTAAGTACAGAGAAGTATGTTCTAGGGGGCCCTACAGAGAGGCCAAGTGTAGGTCCTGTCCCCCCATAACCTGCTGTTGTCTTCCAGACCCCAACCTGCAGCCCATTGAGGACCAGAGTGAGCCAGCGAGGGGGTGGAGACACCTCAGCCACAAGCAGCCCAGCCCCCGCCAGCCACGACTTGGACCGCTACTGCCTGTCCCCTACTCCATGGGCCCAACCCCTGCCCTGCTGTCCCCACACATCTGGCTCCCCTACTAACTTCCCTTTTCTGCCCTTGCCCCACCTCCCCACATGCCTCTCTCCCTGCCCATTTTTATTTATTTTGGATTAGCCACCCCCAACCCCCTTCTCCTTTCTTGGGTCTGCCTCCTCCCTCCTTGTTGCCCCTATAGAACACCCCCAGAAGGCTTTTGTATTTGTGCATAGCTAGAGTGAGGGTGGAGGGAGCCTACTGCAGGCCACAACCCCAACCCTTGTTTTTTATTCTGATTTTCCCTCTTTTGCTCTTTTTTTTTTTTTTAAAGAAACTTTTTAAACTATTTCTAGGTTTGTGAATGTGAAGCCCCAGGCCGCAGGGGGCAAGGGGCCAGGTGCCCCCCACCAGCTGAGAACAAAGTGTCTATGTGGGTGTGGGCCCCTGGTTGCCTCCCTCCAGCCCTGGAGAGGAGGGCAGGGCTGCGGGTAGGCCAGGCCGAGCCCCTGGAACCATCCTGTCCTGTATCATATGTAAATATTGTGGGGTGAACCCCCCACCCCTCCATAAGACCCCTTGTGGGTGATGGTGTTGTCTGACCCCACAGGACAAAGGTCTCCCCTCCCCTGTTTCTGTCCCCTCCTCAGACACCGTGTACTGTAAGCTTGCAGGCCTCAGCTTTGGCCATGGCAGGCCCACATTCTCAGGCCCTCAGGGGTCAAGGCCTTGGGCCTACTCACCCCCAAAACCCAGTGTAGGGGCACGGGGCGAGGGAGGAGAAGGGCTTGCCCAGAGCCACAGCTGGAAAAGAATTAGCTCTCCAAAGGCCTCTTTGCCCCCTGCTTAGGTGGGACAACCTTCATGGTTTTTGCCCCGAGCCCTTCACCCCCATGGTTGGGCACCAGGGGCACTTTAGTAAGGGGCAGA
Organism: Orientallactaga sibirica; assembly: GCA_036365145.1. Lineage (NCBI taxonomy): Eukaryota > Metazoa > Chordata > Mammalia > Rodentia > Dipodidae > Orientallactaga > Orientallactaga sibirica. The sequence continues at coordinate 11,812,022 of JAEOAD010000026.1, forward strand.
TTCTACCAGGGGAAAGCAAAGGACTTCTCAGGGAACCCCCACATTCTCACTGAAGTTTCCCACCAGGATGGGCCCACGGCCAAAGCCTCTGGTAGCCCCTTACCCCAGAGCCCTGTGCAGACTGCAAAGACAGGCTCAGGGTACAAACCTGAAGTGTGACCTGGTTGGTGTGGCAGAGCTGAGGCCCACCCACTGTTGCCTCTCCTCCGTGTCCCTTCCCCAGCAGAGCTGCCAGCCCTCAAAGCACCCTTTGGAGAGTTAATTGTCTTGTGTGAGGTGCTCAACCCATTGGCCCTGACAACACAAAGCAATAATCTTTGTTACTGAGATGCGCGGCTGTTTGCGTTTTTTTTTTTTTTTTTTTTAATATTTCCTAATAAAAGAGAAGCTGCATTTTATTGGTTTTTATTTTTTATTTTATACACATCTCAGCTGAGTTCCAAGAGACTTAGCTTCCCTTTCTTCCCATCCCTAGGCCCTCTCATCTCACTGGGCCCACCCATGGGATCAGGGCCCTGGAATTCTGTTTTCGGATTTGTTTGAAGAACTTTTTTTTTTTTTTTTTTTTTAAAAAAAAAAAGATGTTACATGGTGTTTTGAAGCCAGCAAGTTACCACCCTCCAGTGTCTCTTCTCTCCACATCTGTAACTTCTTTTTCCAGGTTTTATTTTGTTTTAAATTCCTAATAAATTATTTGAAAACGGTGCTGAGCTTGAGTGTCATGGGTCTTTATGTATGCACTGTTTGAGATGCTTTGGGGACGCCTCATGTTCCTCCTTTACAAGCAAGATATAGCGGGATTTCTCCTGCTTTCAGGTTCCTGGCTGGGTCCCAAATTAAGGTGACATAGATAGGTTAGGTTGCCAGGTGTGGTGGCACACGCCTTTTAATCCCAGCACTTGAGAGGCAAAGGGAGGATTGCCACAAAGTTTGAGGTTAGCCTGAGACTACATAGTAAATTCTAGGCCAACCTGAGGCTACATAATCAATTCCAGTCCAGCCTGGGCTAGAGTGAGATCCTACCTCAGAAAAACCAAAAAAAAAAAAAAAAAGGTTAACAAGAGGGCTGGGAGCATAGCTCAGTGGTAGAGTGTGCTTACCATGGTGCGAGGCCCTGGTTCCATCCCCAGCACTGCAAAAAAGCTTAACAGGGAAAAAAGAGTATACCTGTATTTTATACAAACTTTCCACCTTCAAAAAGAAATGATTCAGTTTAAAGAGTAATATTAACACATTGAAACTTTGAAATTTTTCCTATTTAAATCTTCCACATAGCTCATGAAAATATTTTGTGTTCAGATAGTTATTGAACCTGTGACTAAAAAAAAAAAAAAAAAAAAAAAAAAAAAGTGACTCAGGGCTGGAGAGATGGCGCAGTGGTTAAGGAACTTGCTGCAATGTCTGATGACCCTAGATCGATCGCCCAGTACCCACATAAAGCCAGATGTACAAAGTGCTGGATGTGCCTCAAGATTGTTTGCAGGGGCTAAAGGCCCTGGTGCACCCATTCTCTTTATCTGTCTTTCTGTCTCTGCTTGCAAATAAAAAAAAAAAAAAAAAAGCCAGGTGTGGTGGCACAGTTCCCAACCCACCCGTTTGTAGCAGCAAGAGACCCTGGTCACCCCCCACACACATGTACACACACTAAACATAAATTAAAAACCTAAAAGCTGGGGCTGGAGAGATGGCTTAGTGGTTAAGACACTTGCCTGCAAAGCCAAAGTACTCAGGTTCAATGCCACAGGATCCACATAGCCAGATGCAAAAGGTAACACATGGACCTAGAGGTCTGGAGTTCTTGGTAGTGCCTGGAGGACCTAGCATGCCCATTCTCTCATCATCTGCCTCTCTCTCTCAAATAAAAACACTTTAAAACTTGAGCCGGGGCCGGGCGTGGTGGCGCACGCCTTTAATCCCAGCACTCGGGAGGCAGAGGTGGGAGGATCGCCGAGAGTTCGAGGCCACCCTGAGACTACATAGTGAATTCCAGGTCAGCCTGAGCCAGAGTGAGACCCTACCTCGCAAAACCAAAAAAAAAAAAAAAAACTTGAGCCGGGTGTGATGGCGCACGACTTTAATCCCAGCACTCTGGAGGCAGAGATAGGACGATTGCTGACAGTTCGAGGCCACCCTGAGACTACATAATAAATTCCAGGTCAGCCTGGACTAGAGTGAAACCCTATCTCGAAAACCAAAAAAAAAAAAAAAAAAGAGAAAAAAAAATTGAGCTGGAGAGGTGCTTTAGCGGTTAAGGTTCTTGCCTGCAAAGTCAAAGGACCCAGGTTTGATTCTCCAGGACCCATGTAAGTGGTGCATGCATCTGGAGTTCATTTGCAGTGGCTGGAGGCCCTGGTGCACCCATTCTTTTTCTCTCTCTCTGCCTCTTTCTCTCTCTCTCTCTCTCTCTCTCTCTCTCAAATAAATTAAATAAATAGCCAAAATAATTTTTAAAAAACTAAAAGCTGCAGGGCATGGTAACACACACCTTTAATCCTAGTACTTGAGTTCATGAGTTCAAGGCCAGCCTGAGATTACATAGAGAATTTCAGGTCAGGCGGGCTTTGAACTCACAGCAGTCCTCCTAGCTCTGCCTTTCAAGTGCTAGGATTAAAGGCATGTGCCACCATGCCTGGCTGTTTGATGCTTTATTTATTTTTTGACACAGAGAATGGGCACACCAGGGCATCTAGCCATTGCAAACGAACTCCAGACGCGTGCACCCCCTTGTGCATTTGGCTAATGTGGGTCCTGAGGAATTGAACCTGAGTTCTTTGGCTTTGCAGGCAGACGCCTTAACTGCTAAGCCATCTCCCCAGCCCTGATGGATGATTTTTGAAAATATTTTTAGCCGGGCGTGATGGCCAGTCTGAGAATACAGAGTGAATTCCAGGTCAGCCTGGGCTAGAGTGAGACCAAAACAAAACCAAAAAAAAAAACAAACAAAAAAGCATCAAACCCATAGAAGGTATCCTATCAGACACCTGACCAATACGCTGTAGGAAAAGGACGCCCAACGCTTGGTGTGACACGCCTGCAATCCCAGCACTTGGGAGTAGAGGCAAGGAGGATCAGGGGTTCAAAGTCAGCCTCAACCATATAGTAAGTCCCTGCCTCAAAGAAAGCAAAAGAAAAGAAAAAGTGGGCTGGAGAGATAGTTCAAGTGCCTGCTTGCAAAGCCTGATGGCCCAGGTTCGATGGTTTGATTTCCCCCGTACCCACATAAAGTCAGATGCACAAAGTGGCACATGTGTATGGAGTTCATTTTCAGTGGCTAGAGACCCTGGTGGGCCCTTATTCATTCTCTCTCTCTCTCCCCCCTTGCAAATAATTTTTTAAAGTGTATTTTATTTATTTATTTGAGAGAGAGAAAGAGGCAGAGAGAGAGAGAGAGAAAGAGAATGGGCACACCAGGGCCTTCAGCCACTACAAATGAACTCCAGACGCATGCGCCACCTTGTGCATCTGGCTTATGTGGGTCCTGGAGAATTGAACTGGGACCCTTTGGCTTTGCAGGCAAATGCCTTAACCGCTAAGCCATCTCTCCAGCCCCGCAAATAAATTTTTAAAGAGCTAGCTCTCCTAGTCTAACCTCTGCTCATGCAGGATTCTACTTTTTTTTTTTTTTTGTATTTTTTCCCTTGATGCACCAAGGCGTCTCAGGTGTAGCTCTGTGGTGTAGAGCGTTTGTCTAGCATGTATGAAGTCCTGGATTCCAATCCCCAGCACTGGGGGGAAGAAAAGAAGAAAAAGATAAATACAAAGACCATCTAGAACCGGGCATGGTGGCGCACGCCTTTAATCCCAGCATTTGGGAGGCAGAGGTAGGAGGATCGCCATGAGTTCGAGGCCACCCTGAGACTACATAGTGAATTCCAGGTCACCCTGAGCTAGAGTGAGAACCTACCTCGAAAAACAAAACAAAACAAAACAAAACAAACAAACAAATCTAGGCATGGGGTAGGGTGTGACGGCAATCCTAGTACTCAGAAGGCTGAGGCAGAATTGAGAGTTCCAGGTCAGCTTGGGCTACAGAGTGAGACCCATTTCTCATTATTCCAGCCCTCTAACTGTATTTCCAGAGCCCAATAAGCACACGCATGTGTCCTGTGGTTACTGCGTGTCCACCCTCGTGGACAATCCTAGCGGGCAGTGCTGCTCTAGACAACCAGAGCCTGTCCCAGTGCTGACCCAGTGGGAGGGACTGTGAGAACCACCACAAGGAACATGGGGTAGCTCAGGACCCCATTCCAGCCCAACTGAATACCCTCCAGCTTAGCCCAGCAACCCCAGAAAACGGAAGGCATGACTTGTAAAATGCCAAAATGCCAAGTCCCTCTCCTGTGGCTTCTTTGAGATCAAAACAAGATGGGGTTGGGCAGGGAGGGACTGGAGAGAAGGCTTAGCAGTTAAGGTGCTTGCCTCCAAAGCCTAAGGACCCGTGTTTGACTCTTTAGATCCCATGTAAGCCAGACGCACAAAGGTAACAATACAAGCACTCAAGGTTGCACATGCGTACAAGGTGGTACATACATGTCTGGAGTTCAATTACAGTGGCTGGAAGCCCTGGTGCACCAACTCTCTCTCACACTTTCCCACTTTCGCTCTCTTGCACAAACCAAAAAAAAAAAAAAAAAAAAAAAAAAAGAAGAAGGCCAGTCTGTTGAGCTTGCCTCAGGGAAAAAAAAAAATGACGCTGGAGAGATAGTTCAGTAGTTAAGGCACTTGCCTGCAAAGCCTAACAACCCAGGTTTGATTCCCCATTACACATGTAAAGCCAGATGCAGAAAGAGGAGCATGTGGGCTGGAAAGATGGCTTAGTGGTTAGGGACACTTGTCTGCAAAGCCTAAGAACTCATGTTCAGATCTCCAGGTACCACATAAGCCAGGCACACAGTGACACAAGCACACAATGTTGCACATGCGCACAAGGAGAAACACGTGTATGGAGTTCATTTGCAATGGCTGAAGGCCCCAGTGTGTCCATTCTCTCTCTCTCTCTCAAAAAAAAAAAAATTTAAAAAAAGGGGGGGATGGCTTAGCAGTTAAGGTGCTTGCCTGCAAAGCCAAAGGACCACAGTTCGATTCCCCAGGACCCACGTAAGCACAGATACATGGTGGCACATGCATCTGGAATTCATTTGCAGCAGCTAGAAGTCCTGGTGTGCCCATTCTCTCTCTCTCTCTTCCTCTCCTTCTCTCTCAAATAAATAATAATAAAACAAATAAAATAAATTTAAAAAAATTTTAAAGACAGAGTAATGGGAGCTACTTTTGGGTTAGAAGCTGAAGGATGCTAAGTGGTCATTATTGGTGGTCCAAGGAAAGAGTAGGCCTGGTGCTAGAGTCCTCCAAGGTCAATAGTATTAACTGCCATTAGCTGAGTGCTAAGCTAGGTCAGTTCCAAGAACCGGGTATAAACCTTGCAAAATATCAAGTTAGAGTCTCCATCTTAGAACTGGAGATGTAGCTCAGTAGTAGAACACTTCCCTAACATGTACAAGGCCCCGGGTTCCATCCCCAGCACCACAACAGCAAAAACATTTTTTTTTCAAGCTAAATTCTGTTATACTTGCATTTAAACATATAATTCAAAGTTCCCCATTTAGGAGGCAGAGGCAGGAGGATCGCTGTGAGTGTGGTGCCAGACTGACTGACCTGGAATTCACTATGGAGTCTCAGGGTGGCCTTAAACTCACAGCGATCCTCCTGCCTCTGCCTCCCAAGTGCTGGGATTAAAGGCCCATGAGCCACCGTGTCTGGCTCTTTTAATTCTTTTTGAAGCAGGGTCACATTCTACTTGAGGCTGATCTGTTACTCACTCAGTAGTCCCAAACTGGCCTTGAACTTACAAAGATCCTCTACCTCAGCCTTCTGAGTGCTGGGATTAAAGGACTGCACCACCAGGGGCTGGGGAGATAGCTTAGTGGTTAAGGCGCATGTCTGCGAAGCCTAAGGATCCCGGTTCGATTCTCCAGGTCCCGTGTAAGCCAGATGCACATGGTGGTGCATGCATCTGGAGTTTCGTTTGCAGCAGCTAGAGGCTCTGGTGTACCCATTTTCACTCCCTCTCTCCCTTTCTCTGTCTCAAATAAATAAATAAATAGAAAATAAAAAGGATTGCACCATAATACCAGGCAAACACCCTCCATTTTACAGAGAAGGCAATGGTGGCTGAATGAGGTTGAGTGACTATCCCAATGTCACACAGCATGACCACGTGTAAGTTGGACCTTGTGTGTATGACACCACAAGACCACCTCAGGACACTGAGTGCTGACGGCTTCGTTGGAAATCTTTCACAAGGTCAGTCTGAACAAGCCCTCTTAATTTGGGGCTCAGGGAGACCATCTGGAATGGGGACAGGAGAGCCACAAAGAGACGGACCCTAAAGAAAAATAGACCTGGTGGGTCAGTGAGCAACTCCCTAAGCCTTTGCACTCTCGGTGCCTTGACTTCTGCTTGCCCAGGTCCCCACACAGGTGTTTCTCCCAGTCTGGGAAAAACACACTCTCCAGTGGAAAGAACAGCTACCGACCCGATAGCTTCTTGACTCCTTCAGGTGACGGCATACCCACACTCAATCAAGGTCACATCTGCCTTGCCCCTGAGGGATAAGGCTTCTGCTTCCTGGAATTGCTTTAAAGCAGCCGCTTACTGCCATTTGTTAAATGCTTCGGAGACTTAGCACTGCAAGCGCTCGGCTTGCTGTGCATCATCCGACAGCTAGCAACACACGGTATTGTTACAGCCGTCCTCCTCATTTGACAGATGATGAATCAGAGAGATTGGGTAATTTGCTCAAAGTTACACAGCTAGAAAGACATGGACATGGAACCCCATGTGGCAGTGGCAGTGGCACGTGCCCAGAATTCCAGGACTAGGGAAGCTGAGGCAGGAAAATCATGAATTCAAGGTCAACCAGGAGTACATAGTGAGACCTTGTCTCAAAAAAGAAAAAGTCAGCCGGGCATGGTGGCGCATGCCTTTAATCCCAGCACTCGGGAGGCAGATATAGGAGGATCGCCGTGAGTTCGAGGCCACCCTGAGACTACATAGTGAACTCCAGGTCAGCCTGAACTAGAGTGAGACCCTACCTCGAAAAACAAAAACAAACAAACAAAAAATAAATAAAAGAAAAAGTCAGGGGCTGGAAGGTTGGCTTAGCAGTTAAGGTGCATGCCTACAAAAACTGAGGACCCAGGTTCAATTCTCCAGGTCCCATATAAGACAGATGCACATGGTGGCACATGCGTCTGGAGGTTGTTTGCAGTGGCTGGAGGCCCTGGTGTACCCATTCTCACTCTCTCTGTCTTTCCCTCTCTTTGTCTCAAAAAAATAAATAAATCCCAGCACTCGGGAGGCAGAGGTAGGAGGATCGCCGAGAGTTCGAGGCCACCCTGAGACTACATAGTTAATTCCAGGTCACCCTGGACCAGAGTGAGACCCTACCTCGCAAAACCAAAAATAAATAAATAAATAAATAAATAAATAAATAAATAAATAAATAAATAAGAATATTAAAAAAAAAAAAGAAAAGGAAAGGAAAGGAAAGGAAAGAAAAGAAAAGAAAAGTCATGCCTTTAATCCCAGCACTCAGGAGGCAGAGATAGGAGGATCACTGCGAGTTTGAAGCCAGCCTGGAAATACAGAGTGAATACCAGCCAGGTCAGCCTGGGCCAGAATGAGACCCTATCTCAGAAAAAAAAAAAAAAAAAAGTTCTACGCCAGCCCCAAGATATCTTGAGGATGGAACCCTAGTCTAAACACAAAATTAATGTGTATTTTATGCATATCTCCTACACATAAGCTGGAAATAATAAGTAAAAATATATTTATTTTTTTGAGGCAAGCCCAACTGCTTTTTTTTTTTTTATGTGAGAGAATGAGAGTGAGAGAAAAAAATTGGTGCATCAGAGTCTCCAGCCACTGTAACTGGACTCCAGATGTGTGTGCCACCTTGTGCACATGTGTGACCTTATATGCTTGTGTCATCTTGTGCATCTGGCTTATGTGGGACCTGGAGAGAAGAACATGGGTCCTTAGGCTTCACAAGCAAGTGCTTTAACTGCTAAGCCATCTCTCCAGCCTCTCTCTCTCTCTCTCTCTCTATATATATATATATATATATATATATATATATATATATATATATATATATATATGTGTGTGTGTATGGTTGTTGTTTGTTGTTTGTTTTTCGAGGTAGGGTCTCACTCTAGCCCAGGCTGACCTGGAATTCACTCTATATTCTCAGGGTGGCCTCGAACTCACAGCGATCCTCCTACCTCTGCCTCCCAAGTGCTGGGATTAAAAGCGTGAGCCACCACACCTGGCTTCTATATTTTTTTATAACTTATTGTTATTTATTTATTTGCCAGAGAGAGAAAGAAGCAGAGAAAGAGGCAGACAGAGATAGAGTGGGTGCACCAGGGCCTCTATCTGCTACAAATGAACTCTGGATGCATGTGCCACCTTATTTATATTTTTAATGCACCTGAAAAAAAAACCCAGAACAGATAACTCTATAGAAATAGATAGCAGATTAGTAGTACCAGGGCTGAGAAGAATTACTATCAGTGGATAATAGTTAGAGTTGGTTACACAACACTGTGACTGTTTTAGATGCTACTGAATTGTATACTTAAAGTGGTTAATGTTATGGGCTGGAGAGATGGCTTAGTGATTAAGGCTCTTGCCTGCAAAGCCAAAGGGCCCAGGTTTGATTCCCCAGGACCCATGTAAGCCAAATTCACAAGGTGGCTGACGTGTCTGGAATTTGTTTGCAGTGGCTGGATGTCCTGGTATACCCATTCTCTCCCCCCCCCCCCGCCTCTTTCTCCCTCAAATAAAGAAATAAAAATAAAATACTTTTTTAAAAGTGGTTAATGTGGGCTGGGAAAATGGCTTCGCGGTTAAGGTGTTTGTCTGCGAAGCCTAAGGATCCTGGTTCGATTTCCCAGGACCCACATGAGCCAGATGTGCAAGGGGCACATGCATCTGGAGTTCATTTGCAGTGGCTGGAGGCCCTGGCATGCCCATTTTCTCTTTCTCTCTGCCTCTTCCCCTCTCTCTCTCATAAATAAATAAATAAATAAATAAATAAATAAATAAATAAAATATTTTTTTTTATAAAAAGTGGTTAATGTGGGCCTGAAGAGATGGCTTAGTGGTTAAGTGCTTGCCTATGAAGCCTAAAGACCCCAGCTCAAGGCTCAATTCCCTAGGACCCATGTAAGCCAGATGCACAAGGTGGCACATGCATCTGGAGTTTGTTTGCAGTGGCTGGAGTCCCTGGTGCGTCCATTTTCTCTCTATCTATCTGCCTCTTTCTCTGTGTCTGTCACTTTCAAGTAAATAACTAAATAATAAACAAAAAATTTATTTTAAAAAAAGTGGTTAATGTTATGTTATGTGAATTGATCAAAATGCTATGTACACATTTGATATGAACACCCTTAAAGTCTGTACTATTCTATACGTGAGGCCCAAGTCTTTGGAACACCAGGACTTTCTCACACACCCACACTCGGGAGTGGAGGAAGAAAGTGGTGTTGGGGGCTGGAGAGATGGCTTAGCGGTTAAGGCGCCTGCCTGCTACGCCTAAGAACCCGGTTCCAATCTCCAGGTCCCACGTTTAGCCAGATGCAAAGTGATGCAAGGGCGCAATGCCGCACTTGCCCACAAGGGGGCACACACATCTGGATTTCGTTCGCAGCAGCTGAGAGGCTGCTGGCGCACCCATCTCTATCTGTCTCCCTCTCTCTGTCTGTCTCTCTCTGTGTCTCTCTCCAAAAATAAAAATAATTTTTAAAAAAGAAAGTGGTGTTGGGATACTGGGAAAAAAAATAAGATAAAATGGAGCCGGGTGTGGTGACACATGGCTTTGATCTCAGTACCCGAGAGGCAGAGGTAAGAGGATCACTGTGAGTGAGTTTAAGGCCAACCTTAGATTACATGATGAATTCCAGGTCAGCCTGGTATATAGCGATGCTCTACCTCAAAACCCCCAAAATAATAATAATAATAATAATAATAATAATAATAATACAATTTGTGCTCTCCTATTTGCTAGCTGTGTGAACTTGGGTAAGTTACTTTCTCACCCTTCTGAACCTCTTTTCTCATTGGCAAAGTACATGACAGATGGAACTGTTCAATGACAACCACAGCACAGACCCAAGCATTTGACATTGAGGCAGCAATCATTTCTGCCCTGCCCCTCATCTCAGATGTCCAACAGAACTGACAGCCCCGAGCTACAAAGCTGGACTGAGGACCAAAAGATTGAGGTAAGAATAAGATTTCAAGGCCTGGGGGCTGGATAGATGACTTAGTGGTGAAGGTGCTTGCTGGCAAAGACACATAGGACCCAGGTTTGAGTCCCCAGTACCCACATAAGACAGATGCACAGGGGTGCATATGGCTGTAGTTTGTCTGCAGTGGCTAGAGACCCTGACTCACCCATTCTCTCTTTCTCTGTTTTTTTTTTTTCTCTCTCTCAAATAAATAAATAAAATTTAAAAAATTTAAGGTCAACAAGAGGGCTGGAGAGATGGCTTAGCAGTTAAGGTACTTGCCTGCAAAGCCTAAGAACTTATGTTCAAATCTCCAGGTCCCACATAGCCAGACACACAGTGACGTAAGCACACAATGTTGCACATGTGCACAAGGGGGTGCATGCATATGGAGTTCGTTCACAGCAGGCTGAAGATCCTGGTTTGCCCATTCTCTCTCTCTCTCTCTTTCTCTCTCTCTCAAAATAAAAATAATTTAACAATGAAAAAAAAAGGGCTGGAGAGATGGCTTAGAGGTTAAGGCTCCTGCCTGCTAAGCCTAAGAATGCCAGTTCCAACCTCCAGGTCCCACGTTTAGCCAGATGCAAAGTGACACAAGGGCACAATGCTGCACTTGTCCACAAGGGGGCGCACACATCTGGATTTCGTTCGCAGTAGTTGAGAGGCTGCTGGCGCACCCATCTCTGTCTCCCTGTCCCTGTCTCTCTTTGTCTCTCTGTGTGTCTCTCTCCAAAATAAAAAAAATGAAAAAAAAAGTCAACAAGATTCTAAGATCTGGGAAGGGTAGGACTGCTTACAATGCAATCTTCCAGACACAAATGGCCTTGGTATTCATGACCTTGAAGTGCTTGACACTACTAATGCAAGACCTCTCTTATAGGAAGAAAAGATGATGACATCAAAATACAAGAGAGCCAAAGGAAGGGTAGGACTCCTTACAACGTGCTCCTCTAGACACAAAATGGCTTGGATATTCACGACCTTGCAGTGCCTGACACTACCTACATAAGACCATCATAATAGAAGGAAAAGATGATGACATCAAAATGCAAAAAGAGATGAATAGAGAGGGGGAGGGGATATGATGGAGAGTGGAGTTTCAAAGGGGAAAATGGGGGGAGGGAGGGAAGTACTGTGGGATATTGTCTACAATTAAGGAAGTTGTCAATAAAAAAATACAAGAGAGACTAATTAGAAGGGGATTGAGTGGAGGGTGGATTTGAGGGGTAGAGAATGGGAATAGAGGGAGGAAGGAAATTATCATGGTTTATTGTTTATACTTATGGAAGCTGTCAATAAAAAAGTTTAAGAAAGAAAGATTCCAAGGTCTGAAAACTCCAGAAACCATTCCCTTTGTTAGAAAGTAGTACCCAATCATGGGATCTGGGGAAGATCCCAGAATGCATGGAGCCCTGAGCTCCATCCTCAGTACCCCACAAACCAGTCATAGTAGCTAATGACTGTAGTCCCAGCACTGGGACTTGGAAGGTAGAGACAGGCGCATCACATCAGAAATCCAAGGTTATTCTTTTTTATAAAAAAATGATTTTATTGGGCTGGAGGGTTGGGTTAGTGGTTAAGGCGTTTGCCTGCAAAACCAAAGGACCCAGGTTCAATTTCCCAGGACCCACGTTAGCCAGATGCACAAGGCAGCGCACACATCTGGAGTTTTCGGTAGCTAGAGATCCTGGAACGTCCATTCTCTCTCTCTTTCTTCCTCTTTCTCTGTCAAATAAATAAATAAAAATAAAAAATTTTAAAAAGTATTTTATTTATTTATTTATTTTTGAGAAAGAGAAAGAGGCAAATATATATAGAGAATGGGCAAGCCAGGGCCTCTAGCCACTGCAAATGAACTCCAGACACATGCGCCACCTTGTACATCTGACTTAATGTAGGTACTGGAGAATCAAACCTGGGTTCTTGGGCTTCACAGGCAAGTGCCTTAAATGCTAAGTTGCCTCTCCAACCCAAGATTATTTTCCATTACATAACTACATAGCAAGTTTAAGGCCAGCCTGGGATACATGAGACTGTCAGAGAAAGACACAGAGGGCTGGGCATGGTGGTGCATGCCTTTAATCCCAGCACTCAAGAGGCTGAAGTGGTAGGAGATCTATGAGTTCGAGGCCACCCTGAGATTGCATAGTGAATTCCCAGCCTGGGCTAGAGTGAGACCCTACCTTGAAAAAAAAGAAAGAAGAAAGAAGGAAAGAAAGAAAGAAAGAAAAAGAAAGAAAGAAAGAAAGAAAGAAAGAAAGAAAGAAAGAAAGAAAGAAAGAAAGGCAGACGCTGGGCATAGTGGCTCACAACTATAACCCTAACACTCAGGAGTTTGAGGTAGGGGGTGGAATTGATGTGAGTTCAATGCCAGCCTAGGCTTCAGAGTAAGTTTCAGGTCAGCCTGAGGTAGAGTGAGACCCAGCCTCAAAAAAAAAAAAAAAAAAAAAAAAAAAACAAAAAAAAAAAAAAAAACAAGGTGGGGGCGGTAACCGGGAGTGGTGGTGCACATCTTTAATCCCAGTCCTTGGGAGGCAGAGGTAGGAGTATCACAGTGAGTTCAAGGCCACCCTGAGACGACATAGTGAATTCCAGGTCAGCCTGAGCTAGAGTGAGATCTACCTTGAAAAAAAAAAAAAAAAAAAAAAGGGTGAGGGTAGGGGGGGCAGGCTGGAGAGATGGGTTAGCAGTTAAGGCCTGCAAAGCCAAAGGATCCCAGTTCAACTCTCCAGGACCCACATAAGTCAGATGCACAAGGGGGTGCATGCATCTGGAGTTCATTTGCAGTGGCTGGAGGCCACACTCTCATACTCTCTGCCTCTTTCTCTCAAATAAATAAATAAATAAAATATATATTTTTAAAAAGGCTGGAGAGATGGCTTAGCAGTTAAGGCGCATGCCTACAAAACCTAAAGACCCAGCTTTTATTCTCCAGGTCCCACATAAGCCAGATGTACATGGTGGCACATGTATCTGGAGTTCGTTCACAGTGGCTAGAGGCCTTGGCGTGCCCATTCTCACTCTCTCTCTCTCTCTGTCTCTAATAAATAAAATAAAATAAAATCTGCCGGGCATGGTGGCGCACGCCTTTAATCCCAGCACTTGGGAGGCAGAGGAAGGAGGATTGCTGAGAGTTTGAGGCCACCCTGAGACTACATAGTGAATTCCAGGTCAGCCTGGACCAGAGTGAGACCCTACCTCGCAAAAAATAAAAATAAAAAAATAAAAAATAAATCTTAAAAAAAAAAAGCAGGGCATGGTGACTCATGCCTTTAATCCCAGCACTTGGGAGGCAGAGGTAGGAGGTTCAAGGCCACCCTGAGACTACATAGTGAATTCCAGATCATCCTGGGCTGCACTAAGACCCTACCTTGAAAAAATTAAAAAAAACGAAAAAGAGAAAAGAAAAATAAAGGTTAAGGAGATGGCTCAGTGGTTAAAGGCACTTGCTTGCAAAGCCTGATGACCTGGGTTTGATTCCCCAGAACCCACATCCAACCAGATGCACAAAGTGATAGGTGCATCTGAAGTTTGTCTGCAGTGGCAAGAGGCCTTGGTGTACCCACTCTCTCCCCTTCTCTCTCTCTCAAATAAATTAAAATAAAATAAAATAAACTCTAGGTAGGTGGGCATGGTGGCACATATCTTTAATCCCAGCACTCGGGAGGCAGAGGTAGGAAGATCACAGTAAGTTCAAGGTCACCCTGAGACTACATAGTGAATTCCAGGTCAACCTAGGCTAGAGTGAGACCCTACCTCTAAAAACAAAAATAAATAAACAAACAAATAAAATAGACTCTAGGGCTGGAGAGATGGCTTAGCGGTTAAGGCGCTTGCCTGTGAAGCCTAAGGAACCATGTTCAACTTGCCAAAACCCAGGTAAGCCAGATGCACATGGTGATGCATGCATCTGCAGTTCATGGCAGTAGCATAGAGATGCACATGGTGATGCATGCATCTGCAGTTCATGGCAGTAGCATAGAGACCCTGTCATGCCCATTCTCTCTCTCTCTCTCTCTAATAAATAAATAAATGTTTTAAAAATAGAGAATTCCAGGTCAGCCTGGGCTACAGCAAGACTTTACTTCACAAAGAAAAAAAAAGACTCTAGAAAGAAAGGAAGAGGGGGGAGGAGGGAAAGAGATAGAGAGAGAGAGAGAGAGAGAGCCAACCACAATCCAGGACATTATTTCTAGTGATCCCTTGCAAGCAAATCCCTCAGCGTGGCTCCCCGCAACAGACTCAAGGCCAGCCCAGAGTAAATTTAGGAGAACAAAACAAACAGCCTTATCTGGAGGGTGTGGGGCCCCAGGGTATAAGGAGGGAAACCACTGGTCACTTCAGTCCTTGTACTCATTCAAGATGAAATTTCTTGTGCTGGCTGCTCTGCTCACAGGTAGGCACCCTTGTCTCTACCCACTCTCCAACGGGGTCCTCTGGCCACAGGACACAGGGCTGGCAACAGCTGGGGTCTCCATTCTGTGCTCCCTGTGGGGCTTAAGAGCTGCTGGGTTGGGGTTCCCTCCTCAGTTCCCCAAATCCTCAACAGCTGGCACTTCGCAGCTTCCAGGTTTGAACTCATATACCCTTTTGGAATGTAGTGTTTTACGCCTGTCCTACTTAAGTGAAGAAAACCCCCTTCTTTATTTGTCATATTGCCTGGTTACAATAACTTCCCAGAACCTACGTGTGCCCTGTCCCTGTCCCCTTCCCTTTCTTCTCCTCTCTTGCTTTCTCTTTCTTTTTTGAGGTAGGGTCTCTCTCTCTAGCCCAGGCTGACCTGGAATTTACTATGTAGTTTCAGGGTGGCCTCGAACTCATAGTGATCCACCTACCTCTGCCTCCCGAATGCTGGGATTAAAGACATGTGCCACCACGCCAGGCCTCTTCTTTTGAGATAGAATTTTGTTTTCAAGGCTGGCTTTCAACTCACTATGTAGGCCAGACTTGGAATTCTTCCTGTCTCAGCCTCCTAAGTGCTATAATTACACTGGTGAGCTACTCTGTTGGACTGGTACCTGCAACCCTTACCTTGCTTGCAAAGTCTGACAGCCTAGGTCGATTCCCCAGTAACCACATAAAGCCAGATACACAAAGTGGCACATGTGTCTGAAGTTTGTCTGCAGTGGCACGAGGCCCTTGCATGTATCTTCTCTCTCTGTGTCTCCCCCTTTCTCTCCTCTTTCTCATTCTCAAATGAATAAATGTTTTTAAAAATTATTAATTAGGAAATCAGGCACATGCCTTGAATCCCAGCACTCAGGAAGCAGAGTTTGTAGGATCATTGTGAGTTCAAGGCCACCCTGAGACTACATAGTGAATTCCAGAGATGGATCAGTGATTAAGGCACTTGCCTGCAAAGCCTAACAACCTGAATTTGATTCCCTAGTGTCCACAGAAAGCCAGATGCACAAAGTGGCACATGCATCTGGAGTTTGTTTGCAGTGGCTAGAGGCTCTGGCATCCAGATGCATGTGCCACCATATGCATCTGGCTTACATGGGATCTGGCGAATTGAATCTAGGCTTCACAGGCGAGTGCCTTAACTGCTAAACCATCTCTCCAGCCCTCTTTTATTTCTTTTATTTATTTATTTATTTATTTATTTATTTATTTATTTATTTATTTATTTTGGTGTTTCGAGGTAGGGTCTTGCTCTAGCCAAGGCTGACCTGGAATTCACTATGTAGTCTCAGGGTGGCCTCGAACTCTCAGCAATCTTCCCACCTCTGCCTTCCCAGTGCTGGGATTAAAGATGTGTGCCACTCCCAGCAATTACTTAATTTTTTTTTTTTTTTTTTTGGTTTTTCGAGGTATGGTCTCACTCTGGCCCAGGCTGACCTGGAATTAACTATGTAGTCTCAGGGTGGCCTTGAACTCATGGCGATCCTCCTACCTCTGCCTCCCTTGTGCTGGGATTAAAGGCGTGCGCCACCACACCCGGCTTAATTAATTTTTTTTTTCTCGAGGTAGGGTCTTGCTCTAACCAAGGCTGACCTGGAATTCACTATGTAGTCTCGGGGTGGCCTTGAACTCAGAGCAATCCTCCTACTTCTGCCTCCCAAGTGCTGGCATTAAAGGCGGGCACCACCACGTCTGGCAATTAATTAATAATTTAAAAAAATATTTTAAGAGCCTGGCTGATTCTTTTATTTCTTAATTAAATTAATTAATAATTTTTAAAAAATTATTTGCCACGCATGGTGGTGCATTCCTTTAATCCCGGCATTCTGGAGGCAGAGGTAGGAGGATCACTGCGAGTTCCAGTCCACCCCGAGACTACAGAGTGAATTCCAAGTCAGCCTGAGCTAGAGCAAAACTCTACCTCAAAAAAACAAAAAAAAAAGCCGGGTGTGGTGGCGCATGCCTTTAATCCCAGCACTCGGGAGGCAGAGGTAGGAGGATCATCGAGAGTTCGAGGCCACCCTGAGACTACATAGTTAATTCCAGGTCAGTCTGGACCAGAGTGAGACCCTATCTCACAAAACAAAACAAAACAAAACAAAACAAAACAAACAAAAAAACCAACCAAACAAACAAAAAAAAAAAAATCTAGGCAAGTCAGGCATGGTGGCTTACATCTTTAATCACAGCAGTTGTCAGGCTGAGGTAGGAGTCCAGCCTGGGCTACAGAGAGAATTTCAAGTCAGCCTGAGCTAGAGTGAGTGAGACACTGCTTCAAACACCAAACAGGGGCTTAGGAGATGGCTCAGTAGTCAAAGGAGGTGGCTTGCAAAATTTGCTGGCCTGGGTTCAACTCCCTAGCCACCCATATCAAGTTACCGACAGGTATTCATTTATAGCAGCAAGAGACCCTGGCATGCGCGCAAATAAATAGAAATTTAAAAACAGAACTTTAAATAAATGAAGATTCAGTCCAGCAGTTTGTAGAGTAGATCAGAAAGGTTAAGTGTGTGGGCACTTCCTGCCACTTGTCCAGTCCTGGCTGGGCAGCAATGATGGAGGAGGGAAAGAAGAGAGGAAGTGGATTCCAGGGTCTGTGGAAGGGAGAAACCGCAGGCTGTAAGGTACTTCAGGGACGTTTTACGTTCCTGTATCTAAGCGCCTCACCTCTAACTTTGGATACAGTGAGGCACACACAGAGCCGATGCAGTCTGACCCAGTCTCCCAATGAACCTAATGATGGTCAATGCATTGCAATTTCCTGAATGTGGGGGAGCACTGGGCTATGAGATCCAGGGCAGAGGCAGAGTTGTTGCGTACTCCCTCCTTCCTTGTCCTTTTTTATTTTCCTTCTCCTTCTCTTTGTTTTCAAGCAGGATCTCACTATATATAGCCCAGGCTAATCTCTGTAGCCTGGAACTCACAGTGATCCTCCTACCTCAGCCTCCCTCACGCTGAGTGAAAGGCATGAGTCATCATGCCAAGTCCTTTCTTTTCTTTCTTCTTCTTCCTCTTTTTCTCCTCTTTTTTTCCCCGAGGTAGGGTCTTACTCTAGCCCAGGCTGACCTGGAATTCACCATGTAGTCTCAGGGTGGCCTTGAACTCATGGCAATCCTCCTACCTCTGCCTCTGGAGTGCTGGGATTAAAGGCGTGCACCACCACGCCTGGCTAAATAATTTTTTTTAAAGAGTGAGACCCTACCTCGAAAAACCAAAAAATATATATATTTGTTTATTTACTAGAGAGAGAGAATGGGTACATGAGGGTCTCTAGCCAGTGCAAACAAACTCCAGACACATGCACCACCTTATGCATCTGGCTTATATGGGACCTGGAGAATCGAACCTGGGTCCTTAGGCTTTGCAGGCAAGCATCTTAACCGCTAAGCCATCTCTCCAGCCCTCTTCTTACTATTTTTTAAATTTATTTTTATTTATTTATTAAAGACAGAGAGAGGGAGAGAAAGAGAGAGAGAATGGGCACACCAGGGCCTCCAACCATTGCAAATGAACTCCAGACACATGAGCCACCTTGTGCGTCTGGTTTACATGGGACCTGGAGAATTGAACCTGGGTCCTTAGACTCACAGGCAAACACCTTAACTGCTAAGCCATCTCTCCGGCCTATCTTCTTCTTTTTCTTGAACAGGATCTCACTAAGTAGCTAGCTTAGAACTCATTACTTAGACCTGGCAGGCATCACACTTAAGGCAACCCATCTGCCTCTGCCTCTCCAGTGCTAGGATAAGAGATGCACCCCACCTCTCCCAGCCATTCATTCCTTCTCCTCTGGGTTTTCTTCCCACTAAGGCAGCTTTCTTCCCAGTCCTTCAGCCTCCTGTGCTCACCTCTCTCCTTCCCCATGCCCTGCTTCCCCAGTACTCCTCAGCACTTCAAAGCCCCCCATCTGTCTACCACTCTCCTTCCCCATCCTCCTCATCCTCTTTCTCAGAGGCACCTGTAATTCTCTCCAGAGCCATGTCCCTTTATGAACTTGACCTCCACAGTGAAGAGAACAAACGGGGACATACCATCTGCCCTTTTCTAGTTCATCTTTTTGTTTGTTTGTTTGTTTTGTTTTTTTTTTTTCAAGGTAGGGTCTCACTCTAGCCCAGGCTGACCTGGAATTCATTCTGTATTCTCAGGGTGGCCTCAAACTCATGGCGACCCTCCTATCTCTGCCTCCGGAGTGCTGGTGTGCGCCACCATGCCCGGCTTTTTCTACTTCATCTTGACCATC
Organism: Orientallactaga sibirica; assembly: GCA_036365145.1. Classification (NCBI taxonomy): domain Eukaryota; kingdom Metazoa; phylum Chordata; class Mammalia; order Rodentia; family Dipodidae; genus Orientallactaga; species Orientallactaga sibirica. The sequence continues at coordinate 11,830,961 of JAEOAD010000026.1, forward strand.
AATCCATATCAATGCTTCAGTTCCTGCCTTCTTTCATTTTTACTTTATTTATTTATTTGCGTGTGTGTGTGTGTGTGTAGCCAGATGAACAAGGTACTGCATGCATCTGGAGTTCGTTTGTAGTGGCTGGATCTCTTGTCTATCTGCCTTTCTCTCTCTCTCTCAAATAAATATAAATATAAATTATTTTGTTTTAAAAAAGTACTCTTGGGCTGGAGAGATGGCTTAGCTGTTAAGGCATTTACCTGTGAAGCCTAAGGACCCCGGTCGATTCTCCAGGTCCCACATAAGCCAGATGCACAAGGGGGCGATGTCGAAGTTCGCTTGCAGTGGCTAGAGGCCCCAGTACGCTCATTCTCACTCTCCCTCCCCCTCTCTCTTTCCCTGTCTCTGTCTCAAATAAATAATTAAATACTCTATTTTATGTTATAGCCTGGAACGCTCTGCTCAGGAGGGAGCTGGCAGAGTCAGCCAGGGCGGGTTTGAACTTGTGCTTTCTTGCAGTGGGCGCTGCTGCAAGACAGCATCAGCCCCGGGCTGTGTGGCATTCCGCAACATGATCAAGTGCACGATCCCAGGAGTGACCCACTGAAGCAATACAACAACTATGGCTGCTACTGTGGCTTGGGGGCTCGGGAACCCCCGTGGATGAACTGGACCGGTGAGTGATGCGTATGGAAGGAGATCGGAGTGTCTTGGTCCTGGGGTGGACACGGGCACAAGCCACGGATCTCACGAGTTCCAGAAAGGGTGGGACGACACACAAGCATATTAGCTATATATATATAATTTTTTTTTTTTTTTTTTTTTGGTTTTGCAAGGTAGAGTCTCACTCTAGTCGAGGCTGACCTGGAATTAACTATGTAGTCTCAGGGTGGCCTCGAACTCTCGCTGATCCTCCTACCTCTGCCTCCCGAGTGCTGGGATTAAAGGCGTGCGCCACCACGCCCGGCTAGGATAATATATTTTTTTAAAATCTCTTCTCATATAAAGAAATATGACCCCAGAGGACCCTGTGTCCACGGCTCCCTTTAGTAATGTCCGAAATGTAAAATAGTGGGAGATGCTGCCCTCTAGTGACAGAACAGGACAACATCGGTCATCACAGACCCAATCCAGCTATCATGTTAAAATGGTTTAGCGGAAGCTGGGAGTGGTGGCGCACGCCTTTAATCCCAGCACTCGGGAGGCAGAGGTAGGAGGATCAGCGAGAGTTCGAGGCCACCCTGAGACTACATAGTTAATTCCAGGTCAGCCTCGACCAGAGTGAGACCCTACTTCGAAAAAATTAAAAAAAAAAAGGCTTAGCAGTTAAGGCATTTGCCTGCAAAGCCAAAGGATCCTGGTTCGATTCTCCAAGACCCACCCATGTAAGCCAGATGCACAAGGGGCGCATGCATCTGGAGTTCGTTCGCAGTGGCTGGAGGCCTGGCATGCCCTCTCTCTCTCTTTCTCTGCCTCTTTTCTCTCCTCAATAAATAAATATTCTAAGTAGCTAGCTTAGAACTCATTACTTAGACCTGGCAGGCATCACACTTAAGGCAACCCATCTGCCTCTGCCTCTCCAGTGCTAGGATAAGAGATGCACCCCACCTCTCCCAGCCATTCATTCCTTCTCCTCTGGGTTTTCTTCCCACTAAGGCAGCTTTCTTCCCAGTCCTTCAGCCTCCTGTGCTCACCTCTCTCCTTCCCCATGCCCTGCTTCCCCAGTACTCCTCAGCACTTCAAAGCCCCCCATCTGTCTACCACTCTCCTTCCCCATCCTCCTCATCCTCTTTCTCAGAGGCACCTGTAATTCTCTCCAGAGCCATGTCCCTTTATGAACTTGACCTCCACAGTGAAGAGAACAAACGGGGACATACCATCTGCCCTTTTCTAGTTCATCTTTTTGTTTGTTTGTTTGTTTTGTTTTTTTTCAAGGTAGGGTCTCACTCTAGCCCAGGCTGACCTGGAATTCATTCTGTATTCTCAGGGTGGCCTCAAACTCATGGCGACCCTCCTATCTCTGCCTCCGGAGTGCTGGTGTGCGCCACCATGCCCGGCTTTTTCTACTTCATCTTGACCATCAATCCATATCAATGCTTCAGTTCCTGCCTTCTTTCATTTTTACTTTATTTATTTATTTGCGTGTGTGTGTGTGTGTAGCCAGATGAACAAGGTACTGCATGCATCTGGAGTTCGTTTGTAGTGGCTGGATCTCTTGTCTATCTGCCTTTCTCTCTCTCTCTCAAATAAATATAAATATAAATTATTTTGTTTTAAAAAAGTACTCTTGGGCTGGAGAGATGGCTTAGCTGTTAAGGCATTTACCTGTGAAGCCTAAGGACCCCGGGTCGATTCTCCAGGTCCCACATAAGCCAGATGCACAAGGGGGCGCATGTGTCGAGTTCGTTTGCAGTGGCTAGAGGCCCCAGTACGCTCATTCTCACTCTCCCTCCCTCTCTCTCTCTTTCCCTGTCTCTGTCTCAAATAAATAATTAAATACTCTATTTTATGTTATAGCCCGGAACGCTCTGCTCAGGAGGGAGCTGGCAGAGTCAGCCAGGGCGGGTTTGAACTTGTGCTTTCTTGCAGTGGGCGCTGCTGCGCACAGCATCAGCCCCCGGGCTGTGTGGCAATTCCGCAACATGATCAAGTGCACGATCCCAGGGAGTGACCCACTGAAGCAATACAACAACTATGGCTGCTACTGTGGCTTGGGGGGCTCGGGAACCCCCGTGGATGAACTGGACCGGTGAGTGATGCGTATGGAAGGAGATCGGAGTGTCTTGGTCCTGGGGTGGACACGGGCACAAGCCACGGATCTCACGAGTTCCAGAAAGGGTGGGACGACACACAAGCATATTAGCTATATATATAATTTTTTTTTTTTTTTTTTTTTTTTTTGGTTTTGCAAGGTAGAGTCTCACTCTAGTCGAGGCTGACCTGGAATTAACTATGTAGTCTCAGGGTGGCCTCGAACTCTCGCTGATCCTCCTACCTCTGCCTCCCGAGTGCTGGGATTAAAGGCGTGCGCCACCACGCCCGGCTAGGATAATATATTTTTTTAAAATCTCTTCTCATATAAAGAAATATGACCCCAGAGGACCCTGTGTCCACGGCTCCCTTTAGTAATGTCCGAAATGTAAAATAGTGGGAGATGCTGCCCTCTAGTGACAGAACAGGACAACATCGGTCATCACAGACCCAATCCAGCTATCATGTTAAAATGGTTTAGCGGAAGCTGGGAGTGGTGGCGCACGCCTTTAATCCCAGCACTCGGGAGGCAGAGGTAGGAGGATCAGCGAGAGTTCGAGGCCACCCTGAGACTACATAGTTAATTCCAGGTCAGCCTCGACCAGAGTGAGACCCTACTTCGAAAAAATTTAAAAAAAAAAGGCTTAGCAGTTAAGGCATTTGCCTGCAAAGCCAAAGGATCCTGGTTCGATTCTCCAAGACCCACCCATGTAAGCCAGATGCACAAGGGGGCGCATGCATCTGGAGTTCGTTCGCAGTGGCTGGAGGCCCTGGCATGCCCTCTCTCTCTCTTTCTCTGCCTCTTTCTCTCTCCCTCAATAAATAAATATTTTTTTAAAAGGGCCAGGCGTGGTGGCACACGCCTTTAATCCTAGCACTTGGGAGGCAGAGGTAGGAGGATTGCCATGAGTTCGAAGACACTCTGAGATTATATAGTGAATTCCAGGTCAGCCTGGACTACAGTGAGACCATACCTTGAAAAAACCAAAATAAATCTGTGATAAAAAGCCTTCAAGACATGGGCAGTTCCTTCTGAAGCACCTTCTCTAAGTCCACCTGCTTCTAAGAGACCAGGTGAGGGCTAACCTACAACTACATACCAGTTCATACTTCTCCTTCAGCTGTCTCTGACCCTCTCCAGGTGCTGCCAGACCCACGACCATTGCTACACCCAAGCCAAGAAGCTGGACAGCTGCAAATTCCTCGTGGACAACCCCTACACCAACACTTACTCATATAGCTGCTCTGGCACAGAGATCACCTGCAGCAGTAAGTCCCCCAACCCACCTAACCCTGACCCTTTGGTCCTAGAAACGATGACCACTATTTATTTACTGTGGTCTCTTGTTTTTGTTTGTTTTTTTTTTTTTTTTTTTTTGGAGAAAGACAGAGAGAGGAGAGAGAGAGAGGGAGAGAAAGGCAGGTAGAGATAGGCGCGCTAGCTGCGTGCACCCCCTTGTGGTCAAGTGCGGCATTGTGCCCTTGCGTCACTCTGCATCTGGCTAACGTGGGACCTGGAGATTGGAACCAGCGTTCTTAGGCTTAGGAGGCAGGCGCCTTAACCACTAAGCCATCTCTCCAGCCCTGGTCTCTTGTTTTTGTGTGGCACTGGGGATTGAATTAACTTAGGGACTTGAGCAAGCTGGGCAAATGTTCTACCATTTAGCTACATTCCCAGCTCCTTTTCTTTTCTTTTCTTTCTTACCTTTATTTATTTCTTCCTCTTTCTTTCTTTCTTTCTTTCTTTCTTTCTTTCTTTCTTTCTTTCTTTCTTTCTTTCTTTCTTTCTTTCTTTCGTCTTCTTTCTTTCAAACATTTTAGTTATTTGAGAGAGTGAGAGAGAGAAAGGGCACACCAAGGCCTCTAGCCCCTGAAAATGAACTCCAGATGTATGCACCACCTTGTGCTTACAGGAGTACTAGCGAATCGAACCTGGGTTCTTGGGCTTAGCAGGCAAGCACCTTAATCTCTAAGTCATCTCTCTACCCCTCCCCAAGCCCTTTCTCGGTCTCATTTACCCTCACAACAACCCTATGTAATAGGTACTAAAATTATCCCCATTTTACATTTGACAAAACAAGCTCAGAAGGCGGAGCCACTTGCCCAGTCACACAGCTCATAAGTGATGGTGTATGGGGGCTGGGGAGATGGTTCAGTGGTTAAGAGCACTTACTGCACATGCATAAGGGCCTGAGAGGGCATGAGACTGCCCAAGTTCAATTCCGTATACCGTCCCCCCGCCGCCCCCCATACTCACATAAACAGCTGGGCATGGCCACGCATGCCTGTAACCCCAGTCCTATGGAGGAGGACAGAGACCAGAGAATTGCTGGGATTTGCTTGACCAAACAAAGAAACCGGTGAAGCCAGGCGTGGTGGTGCATGCCTTTAATCCCAGCATTTGGGAGGCAGAGGTAGGGGGATCTCTGTGGGTTCGAGGCCAGCCTGAGACTACATCATGAATTCCAGGTCAGCCTGCACTAGCACAAGAGTGTACTTTGAAAAACAAAACAAACATACAAACAACAACAACAAAAAGATAACAGTGAAAATGGCTGCTCTGGGTCGAGACGGTCTCAGTGAAACAAGCAGATGAGCACAAGAGGATGACACCTGATGTTCTCTAGCCTGACACGTGTGTGCACAGGACATGTCCACTTGTGCACATATGGAATACACTACACACACACACACACACACACACACACATCACACCACATACTCTAGACACAGTCGTGTACACATATGCCAGAAATTGAAATAAGTGATGGTGTTTGAGTTTTCTTGTTGTTTGAGGAGGCGGGGGGAAGACTGATGTGGAATTCACTTTGTGGTCAAGCTGTCCTCAAACTCACAGGAATTCTCCTGCCTTGGCCTCCCAAATGCATCCTGCTTGTGTGTGTGTATTTTTTTTTCAAGGTAGGGTTTCATTCTAGTCCAGGCTGACCTGGAATTCACTATGTAGTCTCAGGGTGCCCTCGAACTCATGGTGAGTTACCTCTGCCTCCCAAGTGCTGGAATTAAAGGTGTGTGCCACCACGCCTGGCTATTGTGTTATTTATTTATTATTTTATATTATTATTATTATTTTGGTTTTTTGAGGTAGGGTCTTGCTCTAGCCCAAGCTGACCTGGAGTTCACTATGTAGTCTCAGGCTGGCCTTGAACTCACAGCAATCCTCCTATCCCTGCCTCCTGAGTGCTTGGATTAAAGGTGTGTGCCCCCAAACCTGGCTTAAAAATTATTTCTATTTATTTATTTTCAAGCGGGGGGAGGGAGGAAGGAGGTAGAAAAAGAGGAAGGGAAGGGAAAAAGAAAGAAAGAGAAAATGAGCAAACCAGGGCCTCCAGCTGCTACAAACGAATTCCAGATGCATGCACCACTTTGTTCATCTGGCTTTATTGAACCTGGGTCCTTTGGCTTTTGCAAGCTAGCACCTTAACCGCTAAGCCATTTCTCCAGCCCTACATTCATTATTTATCAGAAAGTCCAATGGAACTGGGTACCCCAATGGGTTTTCCCTTGCTTTATTTCTCAACCCCAAATCTGCACCAATGAGATAAGCACCAGTTCCTTCCACTCGTTCATGCCATCCCTGGATTGTACAAAGCGGGGTCCAGCTTGCTTCTCCCTCTCCAGGCAAAAACAAACCATGCGAGGCTTTCATCTGCAACTGTGACCGTGAAGCGGCCATCTGCTTCTCCAAAGTTCCATACAACAAGGAGTACAAAGACCTGGACAGCAAGAAACATTGCAAGAAATGAGGCTCACCTCACTCCTACCCACCTTGCTGTCCTCCTCTTAGACTGCGCCCTCCAATAAAGCACCTTGTTGAAAGATCTCCTGCCTTGTAACTATTGTGCTCTGTCTACTGAACATCCTCACTAGATTGTGTGTATTGTCCCTTCTAGCCTCATTGGCAAAAGCTGAATGAAACAGAAAGGGTTGGGAGAAGCTGGGTGTGGTGGCACACCCCTCTAATAACAGCAGTTGAGTAGCAGAGGTAGGAGGGATTGCTGTGAGTTCAAAGGCAGTATGAGACTACATAAGAGAATTCCATGTCAGCCTGTAAGACTCTACCTGAGGGGGAGGGGAGGTACCCTACGCGAGGATTTTTTTTTTTACAACTCCACTCCAAAGGCTAAGCCACAAATGAGGAAATGAGCATCTGCTGGGCACTTGCTCCAGGAAATGGGATTCAAGTGGGGGGTTGCATCACAGTAGCGTGACGTCTTCACCGAGCATCTCATGTCATAAACTATTTAAATAACGGTTGCATGCAAGTACACTGTGCCATCTTTTTATTTATTTTTTATTTATTTTTATTTATTTATTTATTTACTTATTTTATTTTCGAGGTAGGGTCTCACTCTGGCCCAGGCTGACCTGGAATTAACTATGTAGTCTCAGGGTGGCCTCACGCGATCCTCCTACCTCTGCCTCCCGAGTGCTGGGATTAAAGGCGTGCGCCACCACGCCCAGCTCTGTGCCATCTTTAAAAAAAAAAAAAAAAAGTTTTATTTATTTGAGAGAGAGGCAGATAAGAGAGGGTCTCTAGCCGCTGGGTCCTTTGTCTTTGCAGGCTAGTGCCTAAAAACCGCTAAGCCATCTCTCCAGCCCACACTGTGCTATCTTTTGCCCCAGAAAACACGTGGCCGTATTTACCTTTCTATGTCATGTGACCCTACGCACCCGACTGGGTCAATCTCTGGTTCCTATCGGAATTAGGAGTAGGATGTGTGATTGGTTAGTTTAAGGGCATGTGATTCTGAGTCTTTTGGGGTCTTGAACAACTGCCCAACCCTTGACCCTCCTTACCGCCCAAGCCCAGGCCCCCACCCTCGCGCAAGTGCGCAGGCGCTGGTAACGGCTATTTACTTTTTTTTTTTTTTAAGTATTTATTTATTTGAGAGAGTGAGAGAGGGAACGAGGCAGACAGAGAGAGAGAGAGAGGGAGAGAGAGAAAGAGAGAGAGAATGGATGCGCAAACAAACTCCACTGCAAACGAAACTCCAGATGCCTGTGCCACCTCATGCATCTGGCTTACATGGGTCCTGGGGAATGGAATCAGGGGTCCTTTGGCTTTGCAAGCAAACACCTTAACCGCTGAGCCATCTCTCCAGCGCAGCTATTTGCTTTTCGGAGGTAGGGTCTCACTCTAGCCCTGGCTGTCCTAGAATTTACTATGTAGTCTCAGGATGGCCTTGAATTCTGGGTGATCCTCCTGCCTCTGCCTACCAAGTGCTGGAATTAAAGGCGTACTCCACCATGCCTGGCTATATATATATATTTTTTTGTTTTATTTATGAGTGGAAAGAGAATGTGTTTGGGCACTCCAGGCTGCAAAAGGACTCCAGATGCATGGGCCATTTTGTGCATCTGGCTTTACATGGATGTTGGGGAATTGAACCGGGATCTTCAGGCTTTGCAAGCAAGTGCCACTAACCACTGAGCCATCTCCTGAAGCTGCTGAGTGGATGATTGAGTGTAAAAAGGCAGAGAATTCACGTGGGTGTGACAGCGGGGTCAATTTTCATGCTGTGCTCTCCCTACTCTGGGTCACTAGCTTGTCCCCTTCCAACTTCCTCTTGAAGCCCCCTACATGTTTTCATCCGAGCCAGGGGTGAAGAAGTGGGGTACATAGGGGAACGTAGGGAAGGGATGGCAGGCAAAGAGCCCAAGCCCATCCCCACCTTGAAGAGGATAAGATGAAACCTAAGTCAAGCATGAACCTCCATGCTTTAAAAAAAATTATTTATTTGAGAGAGAGAAAAAAAGAGAGAATGAGAGAAAGAATGGGCGCACCAGGGCCTCTAGCCACTGCAAACAAACTCCAGAAGCATGTGCCACCTTGTGCATCTGGCTAATGTGAACACTGAGAAATTGAACCTGGGTCCTTAAGCTTCGAAGGTAAGTGCCTTAATCATTGAGCCATCTCTCCCACCCCTCTACCCTTTTTTTTTTTTTTTTTTTTTGGTTTTCCAGGTAGGGTTTCACTCTAGCCCAAGCTGACCTGAAACCTGAAACTCACTATGTAGTTTCAGGGTGCGGGCCAGCCTCCTACCTCTGCCTCCTAAGTGCTGGGATTAAAGATGTGCCCCAACGCTGGGCGTGGTGGTGCATGCCTTTAATCCCAGCACTCGGGAGGCAGAGGTAGGAGGATCCCTGAGAGTTCGAGGCCACCCTGAGACTACATAGTTAATTCCAGGTCAGCCTGGGCCAGAGTGAGACCCTACCTTGAAAAACCAAAAAAAAAAAAAAAAAAAAAAAAAAAAAAAAAAAAGATGTGCACCACCATGCCCAGCTTCCCTCCAATATTTTTAAAAAATATTTTTTTATTTATTTGCAAGCAGAGAGAGATAGAAGAGAGAGAGAGAGAATGGACATGCCAGGGCCTCCAGCTGCTGCAAACTCCAAATGCATAGGTTACTCTGTGCATCTGGCTTTTTGTGGGTCATGGGGAATCAAACTCATCAGGCTTCGCAAGCAGGTGTCTTTAACCACTGAGCAATCTTCCCAGGCCCTCCTCTGTGCTTTTGTTTTGTTTGTTTTGTTTTGTTTTCTCAAGGTAGGGTCTCACCTACCCAAGCTGACCTGGAATTCACTATGTTTGAGGTCACACTGAGAGTAAATTCCAGGTCAGCCTGAGCTACAGTGAGAGCCTACCTCGAAAAACAAAACAACAACAACAACAAAAAACTCCTTTATTCCTTGGTTAATAAAAACTTCATTTATTCCATTGCTCATTTTGTCAAAAATTATCAAAATGGTTCATTATAAGATACAATTGAGCTGGGTGTGGGAGGCAGAGGTAGGAGGATCACCGTGAGTTCGAGGCCACCCTGAGACTACATAGTGAATTCCAGGAAGCCTGGGCCAGAGTGAGACCCTACGAAAAACCAAAAAACCAAAAACAGAAGAAAAAAAAGACACAATCACTGGGAATGATAAATTAAGTCATTTCATTTCCTTCTACCCTTATTTGCTGAATTAGTGAGAATCTCTACATCAGCAGTTGAGAGATCTTTCTGGCTGTTTCTTCAGCTACGTGACATGAAAAGGAAATAAACATGGATTTTCCATCAAGACTAGCTGCTACTTCTTTGCAAAAGTCTCTCTCTCTCTCACCTTGGTTTTTTTGTTTTTGTTTTTGTTTTTGTTTTTTTTTTTTTGGTTTTTCAAGTTAGGGTCTTGCTCTAGCCAAGCTGACCTGGAATTCACTATGTAGTCTCAGGAAGCTGGCCTAGCCTTGAACTCATGGCGATCCTCCTACCTCTGCAAGTGCTGGGAGTAAAGGTTTGCGCTACCACGCCTGGCTAAAAGTCCCTCTTTAGGGGCAAATCTCATCTACCTGAAGGCTTGAACCACCTTGGCTAGAAAACCCTTCAGAGATGGACTAGCATGGAGGTGTTGCTCTGCTGCCCTCTACAGGATGCAATCCTGGAGCCTTGATTAGTTTGAGGGACAGGGATGAATCCTTAGGGATCTGAAAAGAAATGAAACTTAATGATAGGGGAGTAGGGAACCAACCTCACCCTTAAAAAAACCATAGCAAGTCAGACATGGTGGCACTCAGGAGGCAGAGATAGGAGGATCACTGTGAGTTTGAGGCCACCCTGAGACTACATAGTAAATTCCAGATCAGAATGAGCTAGAGTGAGACTCTACCTTGAAAAGCCAAAAAAAAAAAAAAAAAAATTGGTTTTGAGCTGAAGAGATAGCTTAAGCAGTTAAGGTGTTGCCTACGAAGCCTAAGGACTCAAGTTCCATTCCCCAGTACCCACGTAAACCAGATGCACAAGGTGGCACATGTGTCTGGAGTTCATGTGCAGTGGCTGAAGGCCCTGGCATGCCCATTCTCTCTCTCAAATAAATAAAAATAAAAAATATGTCGGGTGTGGTGGTGCATGTCTTTAATCCCAGCACTCGCACTCAGGAGGCAGAGGTAGGAGGATCGCTATGAGTTCAAGGCCACCCTGAGACTACATAGTGAATTCCAGGTCAGCCTGGGCTAGAGTGAAACCCTACTTTGAAAAACAAATATATATATATTTTTTGGCCAGGTGTGGTGGCACATGCCTTTAATCTCAGCTCTCGGGAGGCAGAGGCAGGAGGATTGTCATGAGTTTGAGGCCACCCTGAGACTACGTAGTGAATTCCAGGTCAGCCTGAGCTAGAGTGAGACCATACCTCGAAAAACCAAAGAAATTAAATAAATAAATATTTTTTAAAATAGCAGGGGCTGGAGAGATGGCTCAGCAGTTAAGGTGCTTGCCTGCAAAGTCTAATAACCCAGGTCTGATCCCCCAGTACCCATGTAAAGCCAAATGCACAAAGTGGTGCTGCAGGGGTAGGAGGATCGCTGTCAGTTCAAGGTCAGCCTGGGCTATCTTAAGACTCTACTTTGAAAAGTCAAAAAAAAAAAAAAAAGATTTTAGCCAGGTGGGGTAGCACACGCCTTTAATCCCAGCACTTGGGAGGCAGAAGTAGGAGGATCACCGTGAGTTCAAGGCCACCCTGAGACTACACAGTGAATTCCAGGTCAGCCTGGGCTACAGTGAGACCCTACCTTGAAAAGCCAAAAAGAAAAGAAAAAAAAGGGAGAGGAGGATTGGCTCTCTAGCTCCATTGGTAGTGTTTGTCTAGCATATATGAAGTCCTAGGCTTGGCATAGTGGCATGTGCTTTTTGTCCCAACACTCAAAGAGAAGGAAGAGGCAGAAGGGTCACTATGCATCTGGGTTCTACATGAGTACTGGGGAATCAAACCAGGCAAGCAGGCTTTGTAAGCAACCCCAGGTAATCCTCCTGCCTCAGCCTCTTGGGATTATATGCAGGAACGACCAAACCCAGCTAGGCTCTGTCACCTGAGACCGTCCATACCTTTAGCAGCAGGATCCAGAAGAAAGTCCATTTCCTGGCTCAGGATCGGCAGATGGTGGTCAGTGCAGGTCTATTAAGGGCAGCAGCTCTCCACAGCGGAAGTTCAGCTTCAGACAGGCCAAGTCATCGGAGCGGGTGGGCCCGATGTTCAGTATGGCAATTGGTAGCTTCTTCTCCCGGGCAGTGAGGATAAACCTGTAACCAGAGTACACCTGCCCCAGCAGAAGACAGGGTGAGAGCTCTCTAGACCCCAGTGAGAGGGACCTCTGGGACTCCCCATTCTGCAAGAGTCAGCTGCCACCACCACGTCACATAGGTACCTGCAGGGACGATCCTATCACCAGCAGGGAGTCAGCTTCTTTCACACGCCTGTGCACAAAGTCAACCTTGTCGGGGTTCACTGTGTCCCCAAAGAAAACGACATCTGGTTTCAGAGGGCCTCCACATTGAACACAGGCCGGGACCTGAAAGCTCTGGACCTGCTCCTCTGTGAGAAACACATCACCATCGGGGGCCAGGCCCTGGGCCTCAGCGCTCCAGGTGGGGTTCAGGACTCGGAAGCGCTCCTGTAGCACCCCACGGGGTGTCTGCTCGCCACAATTCAGGCAGAGGACCCTAAAACCAAATGCAATATCCATTGAACACTATGTCTCTGGGAGTTATAAAGGTGCCAGAGGCGCTCCCAGCCAATTTCAACCCCCCAACCCACCGCTTCAAATTAGGACATCCACTGTGATGATCTTGTTTCCCACCTTCTCTCTACCACCAATCTTCTACAACATTATACATCTGTTTTGATTCCTTGTTTCCTTTCTTTTCTTTTCTCTTCTTTTCTTTCCTTTTCTCTTCTTTTCTTTTCTTTTCTTTTTTTTTGGTTTTTCGAGGCTGACCTGGAATTCACTATGTATTCTCAGGGTGGCCTCAAACTCAAGGCAATCCTCCTTCCTCTGCTTCATGAGTACTGGGATTAAAGTTGTGCGCCACCATGCCCGGCCTTCTCCCTCCCTCCCCTCTCTCTCTCTCTCGCTCTCTTTCTTTCTCCTTCCTTCCTTCCTTCCTTCCTTCCTTCCTTCCTTCCTTCCTTTCTTCTTCTTTCTTTCTTTCTTTCTTTCTTTCTTTCTTTCTCTTTCTTTCTTTCAGAAAGGGATAGACAGAGACAGAAGATGGGTGCACCAGGGTCTCTTGCCACTGCAAATAAACTCCAGACACATGTGCCATTTTGTGGATCTGGCTTTATGTGGGTACTGGGGAATCAAGCCCAGGCCATCAGGCTTTGCAAGCAAGGGCCTTTAACCACTGAGCAGTCTCCCCAGCCCAACACTTTGGGGTTTTTTTTTTTTTTTTTTTTTTTTTGAGGTAGAGTCTCACTGTAGCATAGGCTGACCTGGAATTCACTATGCAGTTTTAGGGTGGCCTCGAACTCACAGCAATCCTCCTACCTCTGCCTCCCAAGCACTGGGATTAAAGTGCCACCATGCCCGATTTTTGTTGTTGTTGTTTTTTGACAAACAACTCAGATCACATTACCCATCATCTCCATGATGGCTCTTCTGTAAGGTAAAATAGTTCTAAAGAAGGTTGCCAACATTTTTCTCCTTGGTGCTGGGGAATTGAACCCAGAGCCTTGAACATAATGGCACTTTGCCACTAGGTTACATCCCTAGCCCCTGAATACACACTTCTGAAAGTCTTTCCTCATTCACTATGTCCCTACTTCCTCTCCAAGTTTACCAGGGCCAACTCCAAAATAAACAACTTGTTCATCAATCTCTTGCTCTAGATAGAAGGCAGCTCAGATAAAGACAGTCAAAGTCCCTGGTACCGGGGAACTACATACTTTTTTTTTTTTTTCAAGGTAGGGTCTCGCTATAGCCCAGGCTGACCTGGAATACACTTTGTAGTCTCAGGGTGGCATCGAACTCATGGCAACCCTTCTACCTCTGCCTCCAGAGTGCTGGGATTAAAGGTGTGTGCCACCACGCCCGGCTCTGGTTTATTTTATTTATTATTATTATTTTGGTTTCTTGAGGTAGGGTCTCACTCTAGCTCAGGCTGACGTGGAGTTCACTCTGTAGTCACAGGGTGGTCTTGAACTCATGGTGATTCTCCTACTTGGGCCTCCTGAGTGCTGGTATTAAAGGTGTGTGCCACCTTGTGCATCTGACTTATGTGTGACCTAGAGAATTGAACCTGGATCCTTAGGCTTCATAGGCAAGCTACTTAAACCCTGAGCCATATCTCCAGCTGCCACTGCCACCACCACCACCATCAGAACACCACCACCACTTTTAAGGCCCAAACCCTTTTGACTTCCTGCACCTGTGCATACATCCGTGGAGCTCCGTCAGTCGCTGACTCCCAGCCTTGGTGTGCAAAGCGTCCACGTTTTGAGTCACCAACCAGTGTAGCTTTCCCAGTCTCTCCCACTTGCTTAAAGCCCAGTGTGCAGGGTTGGGCTGATGGGAGGAGAACTGGGGCCAGCCCACAAAGTTCCTGGCCCAGTACCGCCGACGAACTGAAGCGCTGCGCACAAAGTCACTATGCTGGATGGGCCTCCGGTCAGTGCGGGCGTACAGTCCCACTTTGTCTGACCTGTAGTCAGGGATCCCAGACTCCGTGGAGACTCCGGCACCAGTCATCACCAGGAGTTTCTTGGAAAGGGTGATGAAGCGCTGGAGCTCTCTGACTTTGTCAGGGTCCAGAGGAGGACTTGGTGGCACAAATAACCCAACAGATCCTTGAGAACATGGCCGACTGAGGTTTGTGATCCAGGGGCCTTTTGTTGACATGAAAGTCAATCCACAGCTCCTTCTCATCCTAGAGAAGGGAGAACTCAAGAAAAAAGAAAGAAAGAAAGAAAGAAAGAAAGAAAGAAAGAAAGAAAGAAAGAAAGAAAGAAAGAAAGAAAGAAAGGAAAAAAAAGAAAGAAAAAGAAAAATTCATGTGAAGCTGGGCGCGGTGGCACATGCCTTTAATCCCAGCACGGGGGAGGCAGAGGTAGGAGGATCACTGTGAGTTCCAGGACAACATGCGACTACATAGTGAATTCCAGGTCAGCCTGGGCTAGAGCAAGACCCTACATGGGGAAAAAAATTCATTTGAGAAGCATCTCCATCTTACCTGTCAGCCTTTCTAGCTGTCAAAGCAAACTTTGGCACATCCTTTGATATAATACAGATCTAGTGACACGCACCTGGTATGCAAAAGTTATTTTATGCTTGGCTTTCCAAACCCGAGTTCAAGACCCTGCTTTCTCCTTGACTTTCTGTAGCATCACGTGAACAGCTAAGCAAATAACCCGGTTTCCTAACACCAAAGAGAACATGTTCCATTAAAAACATGTTCCTTGGGCCCGGTGTGGTGGCGCACACCTTTAAACCCAGGAGGCAAAGGTAGGAGGAACGCCGTGAGTTCGAGGCCAGCCTGTGAGTACACAGTAAATTCCAGGTCAGCCTGGACTCGAGTGAGACCAAAAAAAAAAAAAAAAAAAAAAAAATGTTTCTTATTACAGCTGCTGTCTTCCAGATTCTCCCAAGGGCAAAGAGGACAACTGGAATTCCTTACAACAAATGCAGAACTTCTGGCGACCAGCACCCCGCAGGAGACACGCTTACCTTTCACAGCAAGGGGACAGTTCACATCCAACCGTGAGACTGCCGGGCGACAGGTGCATTTTGGGAAATGTAGTTCATGAAGCAGAAATGAGCCAAGAAAAACTACAAGTCCCACAATTCTGAGTCTCGCACATGGACGGACCCAGGTCTTAAATTCCCCGGTTCCTCCACTTCCATCTGCTATTGCAGAGATCTGTCAGGATTCTGTATGGTGCTATTGTCACCAAAGCCAATGATAAAGTGTCATTTGTGGGTTTTTTGTTTTGTTTTGTTTTGTTTTTGTTTGCTTTTTTGAGGTAGAGTCTCACTCTAGCCCAGGCTAACCAAGTCCTGGGATTACAAGCGAGTGCTACCATTCCTGAAAAATCGTCATCTTTTTTTCAGAGATGTGGTTAGAGTTTGGGTTCCAATAACCTGAGTACAAAATAGTATATCCAACCAGCGCTAATTCATGATTTCATCTTTTTAAAATATAGACACTTCCCAGCTACTCTGTAGGCTGCAGCAGAAGGATCACAAATTCAAGGCGTGCCTGGACAACTGAGTCTCAAAAAGTAAGAGGCCACGATATCTATGACCTTGCAGTGCCTAGCAATACCTTCACAAGACCCTCAAAATAGAAGAAAAAGATGATGACATCAAATTAAAAGAAAGACTAATGGAGAGAGGGAGGGGATATGATGGAGATTGGTGTTCTAAAGTGGAATGGGGGAGGGGAGGGAAATATCATATTTTTTTGTATGTAAGTATAGAAGGTGTCAATAAAAAAATTAATAATTAAAAAAAAAAAGCAAGAGGCCAGCACTCGGGAGGCAGAGGTAGGAGGATCGCCGAGAGTTCGAGGCCACCCTGAGACTACATAGTTAATCCCAGGTCAGCCTGGACCAGAGTGAAACCCTACCTCCAAAAACCAAAAAAAAAAAAAAAAAAAAAAAAACAAAATCAGACACCTTATCTGCTCAAATAGCTGATGTGGTAGCACAATGCCTATAATCCCAGAATTTGGGAGGCAGAGGTAGGATGATGCTTGTGAGTTTGAGGCCACCCTGAGACTACATAGTGAATTCCAGGTCAGCATGGTCTAGAGTGAGACCCTACCTCAAAAAATTATTTATTTATTTATTTATTTATTTATTTATTTATTTATTTATTTTAGATGAAGACAGAGAGAGAGAAAGACAGGGGCTGGAGAGATGGCTCAGAGGTGAAGGCATTTTCTTGCAAAACTTAATGACCCAAGTTCAATTTCCCAGTAACATGCAAAGCCAGACGCACAAAATCAAGTTCCTTTGCAGTGGCTAGAGGCCATTCTCTCTCTCTCTCTCTCTCTCTCTCTCTCTATCGGCTTGCAAATAAATGATTAAAATACTTTTTAAAAGCCGGGCATGGTGGTATACGCCTTTAATCCCAGTACTTGGAAGGCAGAGGTAGGTGGATCGCTGTGAGTTCAAGGCCACCCTGAGACTACATGGTGAATTCCAGGTCAGCCTGGACTAGAGTGAAACCCTACCTCGAAAAATGAAAGAAAGAAAGAAAGAAAGAAAGAAAGAAAGAAAGAAAGAAAGAAAAGAAAGAAAGAAAGAAAAGGAGAAAGAAGAGAGAGAAAAGAAAGAGAAGAGAAAAGAAAAGAAAGAAAAGAAAAGAAAAGAAAAGAAAAGAAAAGAAAGAAAAGAAAAGAAAAGAAAAGAAAAGGGTTCTGGAGATGAATGGTTGTGAAGATTGCACCAGGACGTAAATGAATACATATTCACTGATAATGTATTTTTAAACTCAACATGGTTAAAACGGCGGCAGATCTTTTGTTACATATGCCTTACACATATCTCATTGTGTGTGTAACATCACAAACAACCAAACCTCCCTGGAGAAGGAGGAGGACACCCAGGAACCCAAGTGATCGCCTGGACTCCTTGCAAGCCCACTTCAGACGATTAGCATGTTCCCTCCCATGCTGCTTTGCTTCATCTCCTCCTTAAATGAAATCGGCCGCCGAGCTGCCTGCGCTTGCTGCAGGGAGCTCCTTATGTCGTGATCTGTTTTGATCCCACGCGATCGAGCAGTCGCACAGGGTCTTTGCAGTTGCCGGGTACTCACTTTTCTGAAATAGGACTCGGGCATGCTGGGGACGTAGAGCAGGCCCTACATCCTTTAGCTTTGCGCAGTGGCAGTATCGTAGCCAATGAGGTTTATCCGAGGCGCGATTATTGCTAATTGAAAACTTTTCCCAATACCCCGCCGTGACGACTTGCAATATAGTCGGCATTGGCAATTTTTGACAGTCTCTACGGAGACTGAGCTATTTCGGTCTCAAAAAAAGCAATTCTGTAGCTATGCGTATGAGTGTGTTTAGCATGTGGTCCTTTCAATTTTTTTGTTTGATAGTCCTGCTCTATCTACCTAGTTCTCCTGGTTGATCTGTATTTCATTTTGTAACCTCAAAATATCTTCGAACTCAGAGATCCTCTTAACCTTTGCCTCTGGAGTGCTGGGATTTCCCGCAGGCTGGCAAAGCTTGCACTTTTCTAAAAGGAGCGTACTGTTACAGCTTGCTTTTGCACCCATTTTGTTTACGGATCACCACTATTTCTGTCATGTTAATGCCCACACTGTGCTTTGAGCGATTTTGCTCCATCGTTACGTTTTTTTGTTGTTGTTTTTCTAAAACGGTATCTTCCAATCGCCACCCGCCAGCCTGTGGCCGCATCGGTCCGCATGGACCGCTTCTGCTACCCGCGCTCTCCAGCACCGAGCGACACGTCAACTCAGCTCTGTGACGTCATCATGATTTGCATAAGAGTTCCCAGCATCCCAAGCGAACGCGGTTCTAGTTGCAAAACATGAACGTCTCGGCCCAAGATGATCCACTGATGAAAACCGCTCCACATAGATGGTCGTATGTGGAAGTGGTCGGGTGGGAATGACACGTTTCCTGGACGCGCGCAGGTGTCCACTCACCGTCAGTGTCAAGAGGACCATCGTCCCTGGGAGAGCCGGTTGAGGTTGCTATTCTTTAGCTTTGCGCAGTGGCAGTATCGTAGCCAATGAGGTTTATCCGAGGCGCGATTATTGCTAATTGAAAACTTTTCCCAATACCCCGCCATGACGACTTGAAATATAGTCGGCATTGGCAATTTTTGACAGTCTCTACGGAGACTGAATATTCTTAGTTAAAGATAAGACTTCCGTTTTTATTAGTCTACACGTTTTTAATTCCAGCACTAGGGACGCAGAAGAGGAGAATCACAGTGGTTAAAGACTACTGGGCTACAGTAAAATGCCACCTTGAAAAACCAACAAAAAGTGTTTGTAGTTCCCTCCCTCCCATAGGGTCTCACAGGCTGACCTGGAATTCGCAAGGCAGTCTCAGGGTGGCCTGAACTCATGGTGATCCTCTTACCTCTGTCTCGGGAGTGCTGGGATTAAAGGCATACACCGCCACGCACCACGATAGTCTTTTTAAAAAAATATTTATTTACTTATTTGAGAGAAAAAGGCATACAAGAGAGAGAGAATGGGTGTGCCAGGGCCTCCAGCCACTGCAAACCAACTCCAGATGTATGCACCCCTTGTGCACCTGGTTTACATGGGTCTTGGAGAGTCAAACCGGGATCCTTTGGCTTTGCCCGCGAATGCCTTAACGGCTAAAGCTATCTCTCCAGCCCCGCCCCCTTTTTAAATTTAATATATATATTTATTTATTTGAGAGAGAGAATGGGCGCGTCAGGGCCTTTAGCCACTGCCAAAGAATCACACATGCACGAGCCACCTTGTGCATCTCACTTTATGTGGGTACTGGGGAACCGAGCTTCAAAGAAGTTGGCAAATGGCACGTTGTGCATCTGGCTTACCTGGGTACAATCAATCAAACCTAGGTCATTCAGTTTTGTTTTTTGAGCCGCCCCCCCACTCCACCCCACCCCCCGTCACCCCACCCCACCCCCCGTCACCTCACCCCACCCCCCGTCACCCACCAGAAGCAAGTTTACTGTAGCCTTTTTTTTTTTTTTTGGAGAGAGAGAGGGAGAGGGAGACAGAGAATGGGCGCCCCAGCAACCTCTCAGCAGCTGTGAACGAAATCCAGATGCGTGCGCCCCCCCCCCTGTGGTCAAGTGCGGCATTGCGCCCTTGCGTCACTTTGCATCTGGCTAAACGTGGGACCTGGAGATTGGAACCAGCGTTTTTAGGTTTAGCAGGCAGGCGCCTTAACCGCTAAGCCATCTCTCCAGCCCTACTGTTGCCTTTTACCTACTTGACAATAAAAGTGTACACACCCACTTAGTTACAGATTTCCAGTTGCTTTTTTCCAAATTGTTTTGTTTTACAAAGTTAAAATAACTCCCAAATTACACACCTGCACATAGTGTTTTAGACATGTGCTGCTCTTCCAGGTGACTATTTGCAGTTTCTTCTCGTTTCACTGGTTTGGGAAGACCAACTACATGGACCCTCCATAGTACCAGGAAGGGAGGAGGCCCTCCTGCCCTTGGGCATGTGAAGCACTGGCTAATACTCACAGGAACGCACAAAGCTACCAAAAAGAAGAAAAATCCAACAGGGTACCCGAGCTTCAGTTAAATTGCATGGGCCTCCTAAATTGGGACCTTGGGCTGTGCTTTTAATACTTTTGGGCTGGAGAAATGGGTTAGTGGTTAAAGCACTTGCCTGCAGAGATTAAGGACTCAGGTTCGATTCCCCAGTATCCACGTAAGACAGAGGCGCAAGGTGGAGAATGCATCTAGAGTTCATTTGCAGTGGCTGTAGGCCCTGGCATGTCCATTCTCTATCTGCCTCTTTCTCTCTGTCTCTCTCAAATAATTAATTTAAAAAATACTTTGGGGCATCTGGAGTTCATTTGCAGCAGCTGGAACCCCTGGCATGCCCATTCTCTCTCTCTGCCTGCCTCTCATCTCTCTCTCTTTCTTTGCAAATAAATAAAAATGGGGTTGGGGTTGAATTTATATATATATATATATATATATATATATATATATATGTATATATATATAAATAAATATAATTTGAGAGAGAGAGAGAAAAAGAAGGAGATATATAGAGAGAATGGGCACGCCAGGGCCTTCAGCCACTGCAAATGAACTCCAGATGCATGCACCCTTTGTGCATCTGGCTTATGTGGTTCCTGGAGAATAGAACCAGGATCCTTTGGCTTTGTAGGCAAACATCTTAACTGCTAAGCCATCTCTCCAGCCAGTTGAATTTCTTAATAGCATAATGAACCTGAGAAAATGATAACCATCAAATTTGTTTTTTCCTTGTAGGGTCTCACTCTGGCCCAGGCTGACCTGAAACTCGCTCTGTAGTACCAGACTGACCTCAGACTCACAATGCTCCTCCTACCTCTGCCTCCCGAGTGTGGAGTGCTGGGATTAAAGGCGTGAGCCACCAAGCCTGGCTACTTCCACAATTCTTTCATTCTTGTACTAGTAGTGAAGTCTCAGTAGTTCCTGGACAGAGGTTCCAGGCAGGAGAACTCCTGCTGGACCTGTTTACAATGCCATTCCCCAAACACTTCTCTGGCCTGCAGCAAAAGAACGTGGTCAATGCTGCAGGGATAAACAGGGCAGCTGTGAAGCCAAGAGACCAGACAAGTTCCAACAGCATCCTCTACTCTTGAGTTCTTACTGATCCCGTGCAAAGTGCTTAACTTGCTTTACTTCATTTATCATCATAGAAACCATTCCCCCATCCCACTCTGGTGTGCCAGAGAACAAACCCAAGGCCTCCAATGTGCAGGGAAAGTGCTCTATCACTGAGCTCCATCCCAGACCTTGGCTTTTGTTTGTTTGTTTTGTTTTTCTGTTTTTCAAAGTAGGTTCTCAGTCCCTAGCCCAGGCTGACCTGAAATTCACTATGTAGTCTCAAGGTGGCTTCGAACTCCTACCACCTGCTGGCATTGCTGTTTAGAAGAATCCAAGGCAAGGCCAGGTGTGGTGGTGCACACCTCTAACACCAGCATTTGGGAGGCTAACATAGGAGGATCACTGTGAGTTCGAGGCCAGCCTGAGACTGAGACTACATAGTGAATTTCAGGTCAGTATGAAAGCTAAGCCTCTGGCTTAAATAGATTTCACCTAAATATTTTGTTAAGAAGATAGGGAGGGCTGGAGAGATGACTTAGCAGTTAAGGTGCCTGCCTGTGAAACCTAAGGACCCATGTTTGATTCTCCAGATGCCACATAAACCAGATGCACAAGGTGATGCAAGCGTACGTATCTGGAGTTCAATTGCAGTGTCTGGAGGCCCTGGTGTGCCAATTCTCTCTCTCCCTTGAGCGCGCTCTCTCTCTCTCATAAAAAAATACAAGAGGGGGCTGGAGAGATGGCTTAGCAGTTAAGGTGCCTGCCTGCAAAGCCTAGGAACACCCATTCGATTCTCTAGGTCCCACGTTTAGCCAGATGCAAAAAGTGACACAAGGGCACAATGCTGCACTTGCCCACAAAGGGGCACACGCATCTGGAGTTCGTTCACAGCAGCTAAGAGGCTGCTGGTGTACCCATTCTCTGTCTGTCTGTCTGTCTCTCTCTCTGTCTCAAAAAAAAATAAAATACAAGAGCCGGGCATGGTGGCGCACGCCTTTAATCCCAGCACTCGGGAGGCAGAGGTAGGAGGATTGCCGAGAGTTCAAGGCCACCCTGAGACTACATAGTTAATTCCAGGTCAGCCTGGACCAGAGTGAGACCCTACCTCGCAAAAACCAAAAAAAAAAAAAAAAAAAAAAAATACAAGAGGGCTGGAGAGATGGATCAATGGTTAAGATACTTACCTGCAAAGCCTAGTGACCTTGGTTCGATTCCCCAGTACCCACGTAAAGCCAGATATTGAAACTTACAGATCAGGGAAGTTCCATAAAGGCAGGAGAAGCAGCCTGCTCTCCACAGGACCAAGCAGAGAGAAAAGCCAACCAGCCACCACAGCACACAGAGCAAAACTACAGCCAAAAGGTCACACAGCACACTTCAGGAACTCCTGCTAGGCACATTTGCATATCTTTACAATGGAATCTCAAACCATCACCACACCTTAAGACTGGGGCCCCCAGTGACCTTGCCTCTAGCAAGGTGATTGCAGATGCAAACTATAACTAATAAAACACTGAATATATTGGGGGACATATATTCAAACTACCACATTCCGCCCCTATTTAATATATTTAGCTCCTGGCCCCCAATAGATTTATAACTATCACACATTGTAAATTGTACTCAGTCCAATTTCAAAGGTTCTCACAGTCTTGATCAACTTAAGATAGTGAGTCCTGTAAAATCAAACAAGTTAAATACTTTCAACATGTAAAGGCACAGAGTAAACATTTTAACTGTATAAGGAATAGCAAGGAGAGACTAGAACAATGCAAACTCAACCACCATCAGCAGTCATCAAACTTGCAGTTCAAGTTCAATATAACCAGAGACTAACAGTCTTCAGGTTTTCCAATTCCACCCCTCCAGCTGGGCAGAGTCGCCAGGAAAACTTTCATCCCATGCCAACACTGCACTCCATGGTAGCCCTTTTGCACAGTCCTGGTATATCCAAAACATCTTCAGGTCTCCATGTAAACCACGGTCCATCTTTCAAAAGGCTCTTCCAGCCTATTCCTGAGGGTCTTCATGCCCTGCCTCATGCCGCATCTCAGCAGCGGCTCCTGGAACCATGTGCAACTCATGACCACTCCATGCATTTTCATGCTTCCAAAACTAATACCAGGTGTGCAGGACACAGCCATATTCTTAATCCAGGGACAAAATAAACCATAGCCTTGAAAAGCAGGTTCCTTCTCCAGTCAACTCTTTCCAAAGAGTTTGCATTTCTAACAGTCTTTCCTCAGGCATCCTCTCCATTGTTTTAATGTAAATCAAGTCAGGCCACCTTCCTTCCACCTTCCTTAAGATTGCTAATGTGGTTGACAATAGCAGCTAAACCAGTCTCAGTGCCTCTGCTTTTAACTTGCTTTCAGGTTTTCCAACTTAAAATCTTAAAATCTCAGTCCGATATCTTCAGCCAAGCATATCAGTCCATTACAAATTTAACCTTGATCAAACTTTCTGGGCCTGGATAGCAGAATGTAGCCATCCCATATGCCAGTAGCCCAGTTCAACAAAGTCCTCTGCAGTCTTTCCTTCCCTTAGAAAGCTCATAAGCCAAGCCTCGAAGTTCAATACTGTCTGCACTTAGCATTCTCAAACTCTCATCAGAATAGTCCATAAAACTTGGCTTACCACTCCAGAAGGCATCTTCAGTTGCAAGCACCAAGTCCATGCCCATTCCTCCAAAACAAAGGTTCCAAAAGACGAATATCCACACGATCTGGTTCATCTCACCCCACACTCCTCGGTACCACTTTACTGTTGCAGACAGCTTTGGGTTCGCTGAGATGAACTTCCAGACCAGGCACAGTTATGGAGGAAGGGATATTATTTATTGAAACTTACAGATCCAGGGGAAGTTCCATAAAGGCAGGAGAAGCAGCCTGCTCTCCACAGACCAAGCAAAGAGAGAGAAAGCCAACCAGGCACCACAGCACACAGAGCAAAACTACAGCCAAAAGGTCACACAGCACACTTCAGGAACTCCTACTAGGCACATTTGCATATCTTTACAATGGAATCTCAAACCATCACCACACCTTAAGACCGGGGCCCCCAGTGACCTTGCCTCTAGCAAGGTGATTGCAGATGCAAACTATAACTAAAAAAAAATCACTGAATATATTGGGGGACATATATTCAAACTACCACACATACATATAGATGTATATATATGTGTGTGTGGGTTGTATATAAAAGCCTGACTGTACACACACACATATATATATAGTTTTTTGAGATAGGGTCTCACTCTAGCCCTGGATGACCTGGAATTCACTACACCCGGCTCCATCAGTTGTTGTTGTCTTTATTTATTTTATTTTATTTATTTTTTGGTTTTTCAAGGTAGGGTCACTCTAGTTCAGGCTGACCTGGAACTCACTATGTAGTCTCAGGATGGCCTTGAACTCACAGCAATCCTCCTACCTCTGCCTCCTGAGTGCTGGGACTAAAGTCGTACACCACCACACCTGGCTTTTTAAAAAATATATTTTTTTAATTTATTTATTTGAGAGAGCGAGAGATACAGAACTAGGCAGGTAGAGAGAGTGAGAGACAGAGAGAGAGAATGGGTGTGCCAGGGCCTCCAGCCACTGCAAATGAATTCCAGATGCATGCACTTCTTGTGCATCTGACTTATGTGGGTCCTGGGGAGTTGAACCTGGGTCCTTTGGCTTTGCAGGCAAGTGCCTTAACACTAAGCCATCTCTCCAGCCCCAGTTGTTTTGACACAAGGGCTCACTATTAGCCCTGGCTGGCCTTGAATTTGTGATCCTTCTGATGCAAATGCTCCCAAGTGCTGAACTCACAGGCATGCCACCTATTAACCTGGGGAGTAGTTTAAATACAGGTCTGGAAGTGCTTCTTGTAGCTCATACTGGTTGGAGAGAAGAGGCAGGGGGGTGAACTTGCACCCACTCTCCTGGCTGTGCAGCTAAGATCCTGGGCTTGCTTGCCCTCCAGCTCTTTTCCAAGCTGGGAGCAGGGAAAAAGGGCTGGACTGGATGAGGTAATCCTTGTCTCAGAGGGAGAAGGAATTTGGGCCCATTCCAAAGGGACCCTTTCTCCTCGTACTATGTGGGGAAATAAAGTCCTCAGAAACATTAGGCCCCTGCAGATACAGGGAGCCAACCAACACACCACCACCCTCTCAAGTTGTCTCCTGAGCTTACCTGGACCCACTGGCTTTGGGGGGTTGGAAAAGCCTGACTCCAAGTCTGTCTCAGCACAGAAAGGGCACACTGGTCCCCAAACAATCTGCTCAGTGTGTAAGTCACTGAAGGATGTTTGCAAGAACCATCAGCTTTCAGGCTAAAAATATCCCACGCCAGCTGGGATAATCCCAGCACTGGGGAGGCAGAGGTAGGAGGACTGCTAAATTCCAGGTCAGCCTGAAACTACATAGTGAATTCCAGGTCACCCTGGACTACAGCAAGACCATACCTCCAACCCCCCCCCACAAAGTGTGGGGGGACTGGAGAGATGGCTTAGTAGTTAAGGCACTTGCCTGCAAAGAGAGTTCAATTCCTCAGTACCCATGTAAAGCCAGATGCACAAAGTGCCACATGCATCTGGAGTCATTTGCAGAGGCGTGGTGGCACATGCCTTTAATCCCAGTATTCAGGAAGCAGAGGTAGAAGGATAGCCATGAATTTGAGGCCATCCTGAGACTACATAGTGAATTCCAGGTCAGCCTGGGCTAGAGTAAGACCCTACCTTGAAAAACAAAAGAGAGAGAAAAAAAACTCTAGATGCCAAAAAACTAGCTAGAAATCGCCTGGGGAAATTGTTAAAAATCCTGATGCCCAGACTACATTCCAGATCAATTAAATCAGAATGTCTGGGGATTGGGTTTGGGCATAAAAAATATTTTAAATCTTCTCAGGTGATTACAATGTGCCTTCAAGGCAGAGGCCTGCTGCTGGTGAGGCTTTATATTAAGATAACAGGAAAGGAGGTTGGGGAGATTGCTAGGTGGTTAAAGGTACTTGCTTGCAAAGCCTACCAGCTCAGGTTCAATTCCCAGTACCACCCTAAAGACGGCATAAAGTGGTGCATGGAGTTTGTTTGCAGCAGCAAGAGGCCCATTAGCTCTCCCTACAGAAAGCTGCAGTAAGAGACCCTGTCTCAAGGTGGGGCACAGACACCTCAGAGTGGTCCTCTGATCTCTGCATTTGTACCACAGCATGCACACACACACACACACACACACACACACACAACTTTCTTTTTTTTTTTTTTTTCTTTTTTTGCTTTTCCAGGTAGGGTCTCACTCTAGCCCAGGATGACCTGGAACTCAGTCTATAGTCCCAGGCTGGCCTTGAACTCACCACAATCCTCCTACCTCTGCTGGGATTAAAGGTGTCCAACACTGCTCTGCTACATATATTACTATATATATATATATATATATATATATATATATATATATATATATATATATATATTTTTTTTTTTGTTTTTGTTTCTTGTTTTTAGAGGTAGGATCTCACTCTAGCTCAGGCTCACCTGGAATTCATTATGTAGTCTCAGGGTGGTCTTGAACTCATGGTGATCCTCCTACCTCTGCCTCCCAGGTGCTGGGATTAAAGGCGTGTGCCACAACACCTGTCCATATACATACATATATATATTTTTTTTTTTTTGAGAGAGAGAGCGAGAGAGGGATAGAGAGAGAGAAATAGAATCAGTGCGCCAGCAGCCACCACTATGAATGAACTCCAGATGCATGCACCCCCTTGTGGCCAAGTGCAGCATTACACACTTGCGTCACTTTTTTGCGTCTGGCTATATGTGGGACCTGAAGATTGGAACCAACGTTCTTAGGCTTGGCAGGAAGGCCCCTTAACCACCAAACCATCTCTCCAGCCCTGTTTTTTTAAATTTATTTATTTAATTTTTGAGGTAGTGTTTCACTCTAGCCCAGGCTGACTTGGAATTCACTATGGAGTTTCAGGGTGGCCTTGAACTCATGGTGATCCTCCTACCTCTGCCTCCAGAGTGCTGGGATTAAAGGCGTGTGCCACCACACCTGACAGGATGTTTTTGTTTGTTTGTTTGTTTCTTTGGTTTTTGGTTTTTGAGGTCTCGCTCTAGCTCAGGCTGACCTGGAATTCACTATGTAGTCTCAGGGTGGTCTTGAACTCATGGTGATCTTCCTACCTCTGCCTCCCAAGTGCTGGGATTAAAGGTGCATGCCACCATGCCCGGCTAGCAGGATGAATTTTAACAGTGGTTTCAGCACCAGAAGGGGCCTGGAGCTAGAAGACCATGACTCTTAGAGAAATTAAGTCACTCTGAGCTGGGTTGTAGCTCCATGGTATTGTGTAGGCTTCACCCACCCTAAGCCCTGGGTTCAATCCCCAGCACCAGGGTGTGGAAGGAGTCATTCCCAGTGATTGAAGATGAGAGAATCACTCAGTTATTCTGAGTCCTTTTGGTGTCATGAGGATTTTTTTTAAATTTTTTTTTATTGAGGAGGAGACACAAGGCCCTGGATCCTCTATTGCGGTCAGAGGTTGTGGAGAATCACTCAGTTATTCTGAGTCCTTTTGGTGTCATGAAAACTTTATTTTATTTTATTTTTATTTAAAGATACTTGTAGCTGGATGTAGTGGTGCATTGCCTTCAATCCCAGCACCCCAGAGACTGAGATAGGAGGATCATTGTGAGTTTGAGGCAGCTTGAGACTAGAGAGTGAGTTCCAGGTCAGACTGGGACAGAGTGAGAACCTACCTCAAAAAAAAAAAAAAAAAAAAAAAAGAATGAAAGAAAGAAAGAAAGAAAGAAGAAAGAAAAGGATACTTGAGGCTTTCATTTTTTTTTTACTTTTATTTTAATTTGTTTATTTGAGACACAGAGAGAGAGTGGAGAGAGAGGGCCTTTAATCCCAGCAGGGAGGGAGGGAGGGAGGGAGGAGGAAGAGGAGGATGGGCCGGGTGCAGTGTTCAAGGCCACCCTGAGACTGGCATAGTTAATTCCAGGTCAGCCTGGGCCAGAGTGGGACCTGGAGATTGGAACAGCTGGAGATTCGAAAAAGGCACCTTAAAAAAAAAAAAAAAAAGTTTATTTGTTTGAGAGAAAAATAAAATGCGTGCACCAGGGCCCATGCCGGGGCAAACCAATCCCAGACACATGTGCCAATTTGTGCATCTTGTCTTTCCAGGGGTACTGGGGAATTGGACCCAGGCTACCAGGCTTTGCAAACAAGCATTTTTAACTGCTGAGGTGCACCAGTCTCCTGCCACTGCAAAGGAACTTCCAGACGTATGATCCACTTTGTGCATCTGGCTTTAACGTGGGTACTGGAGAATGGAACCTTGGGCCATTAGGCTTTGCAAGCAAGTGTCTTTAACCACTGAACTATCTTGCTAGCTCCTCATGAAGTCATCAAACAGAACAGGGACACAGACCCAAATTCTGAGGCACCAGGGCTCTTCCAAGGCATGTGTATATAAGCCAACTAGGGGACTTGAACTTGCATGGGTTGTGACACAGTTCTGAGCTCCAACCTGACTCTGCCACTTCACAGCACTCAGGAGACCGAGGCAGGAGAATTGTTATGAAACTAAGGGAAACAAACAAAAGGTATAAAACCACCAGTGGGCTGGCTGTGGTGGCACACGCCTTTAATCCCAGCATTTGGGAGGCAGAGGTAGGAGGATCGCTGTAAGTTCGAGGCCACCCTGAGACTATATAGTGAATTCCAGGTCAGCCTAGACCAGAGTGAGAGTGAGATCCTACCTCGAAAAACCAAACAAACAAAAAACAAAAAAAACAAAAAAAAAAAACCCACCAGTGGGTCCTAAGAAGTTGGCTCAGTGGTTAAAGGCACTTGCTTGCAAAGACTAATGGGCCAGGTTCAATTCCTCAGCATGTGAAGCTGGATGCAAAATGGCACATGCATCTGTGATCCCAACACGCCTGTAACAATGTGAGACAGAATCCAAAGCTCGCGGACCAGCTGTCTGACTTTCCTTTGCAGTCGAACAGAAAACTGCAGCAAGAGACCCTGTCTCAAAGAAGGTGGAGCATGGACGCCTCCAAGTTGTCCCCTGACTTCCACATTAGTGTCATGGCATGCATACCCCATGCACGCATGCACACACACACACACACACACACACACACACACACCTACAAAAATAAATGAATATCTTTAAAAAAAAAATATTTTGGAGCCGGGCGTGGTGGCGCACGCCTTTAATCCCAGCACTCAGGAGGCAGAGGTAGGAGGATTGCCATGAGTTCGAGGCCACCCTGAGACTACATAGTGAATTCCAGGTCAGCCTGAGCTAGAGTGAGACTCTACCTCCGGAAAAAAAAAAATTGGTATGGAGACATGGCTTAGTGGTTAAGACACTTGCCTGCAAAGCCTAAGGACCCATGTTTGACTTCTGAGATCCCACGTAAACCAGATACACAAGATAATATATGAGTCTGAAGTTCATTTGCAGTGGCTAGAGGCCCTGACACACCCATTTTCTTTATCTCTTTACCTCTTTGTCTCTCTCAAATAAATGAATATATATGCGCACACACACACACACATTTTTTTTGTTTTGTTTTGTTTTTCAAGGTAGGGTCTGACTCTAGTCCAGACTGACCTGGAATTCACTATGTAGACTCAGGGCGGCCTCAAACTCACCACAATTCTCCTACCTCTGCTTCCACAGTGCTGGGATTAAAGTCATGCACCACCATACCTGGCTAAATAATTTTTGTTTTTGTTTTCTCGAGGTAGGGTCTTACTCTAGCCCAGGCTGACCTGGAATTCACCATGTAGTCTCAGGGTGGCCTCGAACTCATGATGATCCTCTTACCTCTGCCTCCCAGTGCTGGGATTAAAGGCATGCGCCACCATGCCAGGCTAAAATATTTTATTTATTTGAGAGAGAGAGAGAGAGAGAGAGAGAGAGAGAATGGGCACACCAGGGCTTCTAGCCACTGCAAACAAACTCCAGATGCATGTGCCACCTGGTGCATCTGGCTTTACGTGAGTACTGGGAAATTGAATTTAGGCTTTGCAGACAAGCATTTTACCCATTTGCTAAATATATATATATATAGCCTTAGGTCTATTGTGGAAGAGATGGCTGAAAGAATGTAAGAGCCAAAGGAAAGGGAGGACTGCTTACAATGCTGCCTTCCAGACACAAAGTGGCCTTTAATATTTATGACCTCACAGTGGCTGACACAAGACCTTCAAAATAGGAGGAAAAGGCTAGGCATAGTGGCACATGCCTTTAATCCCAGCATTTGGGAGGCAGAGGTAGGAGGATTGCCATGAGTTCAAGGCCACCCTGAGACTACATAGTGAATTGCAGGTCAGCCTGGGCTAGAGTGAGACCCTACCTTGAAACAACAACAACAAAAAACAACCAACCAAACAACAACAACAACAACAAAAAGCGGGGCATGGTGGTGCACACCTTTAATCCCAGCACTTGGGAGGCAGAGGTAGGAGGATCGCCATGAGTTGGAGGCCACCCTGAGACTATATAGTGAAATCTAGATGAGCCTGAACTAGCATGAGACCCTACGAAAAAAAACCAAACCAAACCAAACAAACAAACAAAAGCTTGGACTGGAGAGATGGCTCATTGGTTAAAGGCACTTATTTGCAAAGCCATACTGCCTGAGTTCAATTCCCCAGTATCACTGTAAAGCCAGATACACAAAGTGGTTCCTGCAGTGGCAGGAGGCCCAGGTATGCCCATACTTTCTTTCTCTCTTTCTCTCTCTCTTTTCAGGATAGGATTTCGCTCTAGCCCAGGCTGATCTGGAATTCATTATGTAGTCTCCCGTGTGCTGGGATTAAAGGAGTGTGCCTATATGCCTGGCTTTTCTCTCTTTTAAATAAAATAATTAAAGAAAAATAATGAAGTCCACACTCACGCACCACTTTGTGCATCTGGTTTTATGTGGGTACCGGGAAATCAAATTCAGATAGTTAGACTTTGCCAGCAAGCACCTTTAACCACTGAGCCATCACTCCAGCTCCCCCAACCAAAAAATTTTTCTTTCTTTCTTTCTTTCTCCCTTTCTTTCTTTCTTTCTTTCTTTCTTTCTTTCTTTCTTTCTTTCTTTCTTTCTTTCTTTCTTTCTTTCTTTTCGAGGTAGGGTCTCACTCTAGCCCAGGCTGACCTGGAATTCACTCTATATTCTGGCCTCGAACTCATGGCAATCCTCCTACCTCTGCCGTGCTGGGATTAAAGGCATGTACCACCACGCCCGGCATGCATGCATGCCTGCCTTCCTTCCTTCCTTCCTTCCTTCCTTCCTTCCTTCCTTCCTTCCTTCCTTCCTTCCTTCCTCCCTCCCTCCCTCCCTTCCTCCCTCCCTTCCTTCCTTTACTTCTTTAGTTTTGGTTAAAAAAATACTTTTTTAAAGATAACTTTAAGCCAGGCGTGGTGACGCACACCTTTAATCCCAGCACTCAGAGGGTCAAGGTAGGAGGATCGCCATGAGTTCAAAGCTAGCCTGAGACTATATAATGAATGGGCTAGAGGGAGACCCTAACTCAAAAAGCAAAAACAAAACAAAACACAACAAAAACAAAAAGGTGTGGGTGTGTAGAAATGAAGGGGCAATTCAGGGTATGCTTTGTGGGTGACGGACAGGGCTGGCTGTAGGAGGTAAAATCAGAGATGACTTCTAGGGGTGTGTCTGGTCAATGATACATGGGTCCTTCAGCAAAATGGGAGAGATTGAGAATGAAGCATCTTTGGGAGTAAATTCACCTCCCCTCACCCAAGGAAGAACTACATAGGCTCCTTGGGGTGCATTCTGGGAACTGAACTCTCTGGCATGCTAGGCAAGAACTCTATCCCTCAGCCCCATGCACTTAACTTCTGACACAGCACTTCCTTCCACACGCAAGAATTGATGATTTTCAGGAAATGATTAAGGATGTGCTCTGAGATTTTGCTACAAGGATGTTCATCTCAGCATTGCTAATTATAGTGAAAACTTTGAAATAATTACATTTAACCAGGGGACTGGTTAAGGAAATGCTGGCACAAGTGTATGGCGTCTGAAGTTCATTTGCAGTGGCAGGAGGCCCTGATATGCCCATACTTTCTCTTCTCTCTCTCGCTGTCTTTTTTTCCCCCGAGGTAGGGTCTCACTCTAGCCCAGGTTGATCTGGAATTCACTGTGGCCTCGAACTCACAGCCATACTCCTACCTCTGTGTCTGGAGTACTGGGATTAAAGGCATGTGCCACCACACCCGGCCTTGTGTTTTTGTTTTGTTTTGTTTTGTTTTGTTTTGTTTTGTTTTTCAAGGTAGGGTCTTGCTCTATCCTAGACTGACCTGGAATTTACTCTATAGTCCCAGGCTGGCCTGGAACTCATCAAATTCTCCTACCTCTACCTGCCTCCTGAGAGGTGAGATTAAAGGTTTATGCCACTACACAGGGCTTTCTTTTTGAGATTTTTTTTTCCCTACATTGCTTTGTGTGTGTGCACCTGCTGTGTGTGCATGCATGCATCACCACGCCTGGTTTGTGTTGTGCTAGGGATCAAACCCAGGGCTTAGGTAAGCACTCTACCAACTAAACTACATAATCAACACAACTATTTTTATTGAGGGGGTAGTTCTGAGGTAAGGTCTCATTCTAGCCCAGACTGTCTTGGAACTCGCTCTGTAGTCCCAGGCTGGTCTCAACTTGCAGCGAGATTCTCCTAGGCCTCTGGAGGGGTGGGATTAAAGGTGTGCACCACCACACTTGGCAACTATTGCTTTTGTAAATGCAATTTCCATATTTATGTTTTAAACTCTGGAATTTACTCTCCTAAATGGTTACTCTCTCTCTCTCTCTCTCTTTTTTTTTTTTTTTTTTCTGGTAGGGTCTCTCTCTAGCCCAGGCTGACTTGGAATTCACTATGTAGTCTCAGGGTGGCCTCAAACTCATGGCAAGCCTCCTACCTCTGCCTCCCAAGTGCTGGAATTAAAGGCGTGCACCACCACGCCTGGCTTCCCTCCCCCCCTTTTATTTTTATTGAGACAAGGTCTCACTGTATATCCCTGATTAGCCTGGGACTCACCATATAGACCAGGATGGCTTCAAAACTTGTGATCATTCTGCCTCTTCCTCCTGAGTGATGGAATTACAGGCATGTATCACTATACCTCGCTATCAATTGTATTTTATTTTATTTTATTTATTTATTTATTTATTTATTTGCAAGGTGAGAGAGAGAGAGAAGAGAGACAGAGAGAATGGCCATGCCAGGGCCTCTAGCTACTGCAAACGAACTCCAAATGCATGTGCCCCTTGTGCATCTGGCTTACATGGGTCCTGGGGAATCAAATCTGAGTTCTTTGGCTTCACAGGCAAATGCCTTAACTGTTAAGCCATTTCTCCAGCCCTCAAATGTGGTTTTCTTTTCTTTTCTTTTCTTTTCTTTTTTTGGTTTTGTGAGGTAGGGTCTCACTCTGGTCCAGGCTGACCTGGAATTAACTATGTAGTCTCAGGGTGGCCTCAAACTCTCAGTGATCCTCCTACCTCTGCCTCCCGAGTGCTGGGATTAAAGGCATGCGCCAACACGCCCAGCTGTGGTTTTCTTTTAAAAAATATTTAATTTAATTAATTTATTTGTAAGCAGAGAAATAAGAGATAATAGATAGATAAACAGATAGATAGATAGATAGATAGATAGATAGATAGATAGAGAGATGATAGAGAATGAGGTGCCACTTTATGCATCTGGCTTTACATGGGTACTGGGGAATTGAACCTGGATTGTTAGGCTTTGCAGGCAAGCACCTTAACCACTGAGCTGTCTCTCCAGCCCTCGAATGTGGTTTTGTAAAAATATTTTATTTATTTATTTGAGAGACAGGGAAATAGAGATAGAGAGAGAGATAGAGATAGTGATAGAGAAACAAAGAGAGAATGGGCATAACAGGGACTCCAGCCACAGCAAAGGAACTCCAGATGCATGTGCCCCCTTGTGCATCTGGCTTACCTGGGTACTAGGGAATTGAACCTGGCTTCTTTGGTTTCACATGCAAGCACCTTAACCACTAAGCCATTTCTCTAGCCCTCAAATGTGTTTTCTTTTCTTTTCTTTTCTTTTCTTTTCTTTTCTTTTCTTTTCTTTTCTTTTCTTTTCTTTTTTCTTTCTTTCTTTCTTTCTTTCTTTCTTTCTTTTTTCTTTTTGTTTTTTGTTTTTTGTTTTCGAGGTAGGGTCTCACTCTAGCTCAGGCTGACCTGGAATTCACTATGTAGTCTCAGGATGGCCTTCTTAACTTATAGCAATCTTCCTACTTCTGCCTCCTGAGTGCTAGGATTAAAGGCGTGCACCACCACATCAGGCTCTCAATTATGGTTATATTGAGCACCTGCTATGTGCTGTCCCCTGGGTTGGGGAAAGGACTGTGAACAAATGTTTCACACCTATCTGAAGTCTAGAGTCTAGCAGGAGAGAAAGACACACAGTGAGTACATAAGAATTACTCAGGGAGGGCAGGGGAGATGGCTTAGTGGCTAAGGCGCTAGCCTGAAAAGTCAAAGGACCCAGGTTCGAGTCCCCACAACCCATGTAAGCTGGATGCACATGGTGGCACATGCGTCTGAAGTTTGTTTGCAGTGGCTGGAGGCCCTGGTGTACCCATTCTCTCTATCTGCCTCTTTCTCTTTCCCTCAAATAAAAATAAAATATTAAGAAAACAGAATTGCCGAAAGCCAGGCATGGTTGTGTACACCTTTAATCCCAGCACTCGGGAGGCAGAGGTAGGGGGATCTCCATGAGTTCAAGGCCACCCTGAAACTACATAGTGAGTTCCAGGTCAGCCTGGGCTAGAGTAAGATCCTACCTCAAAAATAATTTTTTTGTTTGTTTTTTTTGAGGTAGGGTTTCACTCTGGCCCAGGCTGACCTGAAACTTACTATGTAGGCTCAGGGTAGACTCGAACTCACGGCGATCCTCCTACCTCTGCCTCCCGCATGCTGGGATTAAAAGCATGCGCCACCACGCCCAGCCAATTCACTCGGGAGGCAGAGGTAGGAGGATCGCCATGAGTTCGAGGCCACCCTGAGATTACATAGTGACTTCCAGGTCAGCCTGGGCCAGAGTGAGACCCTACCTTGAAAAACTGAAAAATGAAAAAAAAAAAAAAAAAAAAAAAAATCACAGAATTGTGAAGTCAGGTGGGGGTGGGGGGAAATGACTCAATGGATAAAGCACGTGCCACACAGGCATGAGGACCTGAGTTTGGATGCACAGAATCCACGTGGAGTCATACACTGTAGTGGTGTATGTAATCTCAGAGCACTAAGCACCTAAGGTGTAAAGGGAGGTGGACACATGACAATCCCCCGGAAGCCCACAGACCAGCTGGCCTGGCGAACATAGAGGTGAATAAGAAACCTTCCATAAACAAGGAAGAAGTCAAGGGACAGACCTGGAGAGATGGCTTAGTGGTTAAGGCACTTGCCTGTGAAGCCTAAGGACCCAGGTTTGATTCCCCAGGACCCACATAAGCCAGATGCACAAGGTGGTACATGCATTTGGAGTTCATTTGCAGTGGCTGATGGCCCTGGTGCGCCCATTCTCTTCCTCTCTGTCTTTCTCAAAGGAATAAAATAAAATAAAAAATAAAAGAAGTCAAGAGATGGACCCTTGAAGTTGGCCTTTGACCTGCACACAGTGGTGTGGCACACATTTGCTTACACTGACACACATAAACACACACACAGACCAAAAAAAGAATTATTTAGTTATAATCATAAGGAGGGCTTCTAGGGTGCTAAAAATATCTAAACATAGGTCCGAGAATGGCTTTTTTGAGGAAATGGTTTTAGGCTGAAATCCCCAAAATAGAGTCAGGCTTGATGGTGTACAACTATAATCCCAGCACTTGCAAAGCAGAGGCAGGACAATCAGAAGTTCAATGTTGAGACTGGGAAGATGTCTCAGCAGTTAAAGGCCCCTGCTTGCAAAGCCTGCCAGCCTGGGTTTCAGTTCCCAAGGCAACCATGTAAGCCAGGCCCAAAACTGACACAAGAGTCTGGTGTGCCTTTACAGTGGCAAGTGATGCTGATATGCACACATGTGTGAGAACATACACACATGCAAATGAATAAGTTAATAAATGGAAGAAGTTCAATGTTATCTTCAGGTACATAACTTGGAGGCCATCCTAGGATACATGAGACCCTATTTCAAAAACAAAGCAAGAGCTGGAGAGATTGCTTAGTGGTTAAGGTGCTTGCCTGCAAAGCCAAAGGACTCAGGTTTTATTCCTCAGGACCCATGCAAGCCAGGTGCAGAAGCCAGGCACATGCATCTGGAGTCCATTTGCAGTGACTAGAGAGAGGCCCTGGTGTGCCCAATCTCTCTCTGACTTTCTCTCTCCTTTTCAAATAAATAAACAAAACAACAAAATCTCCAAATAATGACACCAGTTGACATTTAAATTACAGTGCATGGGCTGGAGAAATGGCTTAGCAGTTAAGGCACTTGCTTGCGAAGCCTAAGGACCCATGTTTGACTCTCCAGATCCTAGTAAGCCAGACAAAGATGAGGCAAGCACAAGGACGCACATGCCCACTAGGTAGTGCAAGCGTCTGGAGTTCGGTTTCAGTGGCTGAGGCCCTGGTGCCCCAATTATTTCTCTTTCTGTCTCTTTCTTTCTCTGTGTCTCTCTCTAAAATAAATTTAAAAAGCCATAATAAAAATAAAATAAAATTACAGAGCAAGGTGGTAGCCACTAGCCATAAGTGTGGCTACAGAGCGCTGGAAACATGCTGGTCTAATTCAGATGTGCTACAACTGTAGAATGTGTGCTGAATATCTCAGAGCCCCTACAGTAGTCTTCTCTTGGATATTTTTATAGTGATGACATTTAAAACTAGTACTTAGGGTATTTTGAATTACATAGCATTACTATTGATTTTATCTGTTCCTTTGTCTTTGTTTTTGTTGTTCGAGTTAGGGTCTTATTCTGGCCCAGGCTGTCCTGGAATTCACTATGTAGTCTCCGGGTGACCTCAAACTCACAGAGATCCTCCTACTTCTACCTCCTGAGTGCTGGGATTAAAGGCATGCCTCACTATTCCTGGCTTGTATTATTTAATAATAATTATTATTATTATTTTGGTTTTTCAAGGTAGGGTCTCACTCTAGCTCAGGCTGACCTGGAATTCACTATGTAGTCTCAGGGTGGCTTCTAATTCATGGCAATCTTCCTACCTCTGCCTCCGGAGTGCTGGGATTAAAGGGATGCACCACCACGCCCAGCTATGGCTTGAATTATTATTATTTTGAGGTCGGGTCTCACTCGAGCCCAGGCTGACCTGGAGTTCACTATGTAGTCTCAGGTGGCCTCGAACTCACAAGAGTGAGTGGGCTAGAATGAGATTCTTATCTCAAAAAATTCTGGATTGGATCCAGAAGCAGTGACAGGCACTTATAATCTAAGCAGTTAGGAAATTGAGGATGAATTACAAAATGAGACTCTGGGTCAAAAAAAAAAACTGGATCTGAAGTAGGAGAATCACCATGAGTTCGAGGCCACCCTGAGACTACATAGTGAATTCCAGGTCAGCCTGGGCTAGAGCGAGACTCTATTTCGGAAAAAAAAAACAAAAAACTGGGCTGGGACCCAAAGACTAGACTGTGACCCACCCTGCCATTTTATTTTATTTATTTATTTGAGAGAAAGAGAAAGAGAGAGAGAGAGAGGGAGGGAGGGAGGAAAAGAATGGGCGTGCCAGGGCATGCAGCCACTGCAAACAAACTCCAGATACATGCGCCCCCTTGGGCACCTGGCTTACGTGGGTCCTGGAGAATTGAACCTGGGTCCTTTGGCTTTGCAGGCAAACACCTTAACCGCTAAACCATCTCTTCAACCCTCCTCTGCCTACGTTGCCATTCATATAGTGGGCGACCCCAGATCTTTCAAAGGCTCTTTCAAAGGTCTTTCAAAGGCTCCAGGCCTTGATTTAATCCTCCTGGGAGGTGACCTACTGGGCGACAAACAGGTGGAAAAGTGGGAGGTGTGTGATAACCGAGTGACGGAAGCATGGACAGGAATGGATGGACAGACACATCTGTCGTTTAGGTTAGATATGGGGAGGGACAGGGATACTCACAAGGAGCGTGGTTCACGTTCTGGGAGCCTCACCTCAAGGGCCCGCTCAGCCACGAGGGGGCGCCACCGCCACGCCCAGGGTCGGCGCCAGACTGGGCTGCTCCCGGCAGGCGATGGGCGTGGCTATCCTGCGCAAGGGGGCGTGGCCACCTCGTCGCGGGCGCGCCGGGGGCGGGGCTAAGAGGGCGCGGGCGCGCGCGGCGGTGGTGGTGGCGGCGGCGGCGGCGGCGGCTGCGGCGGCGGCAGCGGCGTCGCGTTGCGTTTGGGGCCGAGGCTGGTGGCGGAAAAGTTGCGGGACCGGTGAGAGGAAGCATTCCCCAGGACGGGCAGCGAGCACGACGCCGAGCCGAATCGCAACGCCCACGGCCCCAGCCATGGACGACCTCGGTGAGTGAACCGGAGGCGAGGAGGAGGCAGCAGCGGGGCCACGCGCGGCTCCGGGCCCGGCACGAGCGAGCGGGCGAGCGGCTGGGGTAGAGCAATTCCCATTCCGGGGCGCCTGGGCCCGGAGTTCCTATCCCTGAGGCTCCGGAGCTGTACGGGCCGCCCATCCGTTCACTGCTGGGCCTGAGTCCTGGACCGTGCTAGCCCAGGTCATGGGGACTGTCCCATCTCCGGGAACCCCCCCTTTCTACCTCCCCACCCACGACCTTATCGATTCACCCCATCTCCCACACCGGGTTCAGAGATCAGCTCATCCCCAGGGACCCACCCCGACCGCTCCTTAGACCAGACCACCACCCCAGCTATGGGTCCCTCACTTCACAGACTGTTCCCCACCCCCACCTTACTCATCTACTGCCTGCCCCACTTTGGGGGAGCAGCTCGCTAGTCAGTTCCATGGGCTGGACCCTCATTTCCAGGATCCCCTCCCCTTTTTATTCTTTCCAGGACGCCCCTTTCTTTGCAGACTGCCACCCCCACCTTCAGGGAATCTAGCCCTTGGAGACCACCTCTTTCATGTCACAAGTTAGCGAGGACCACACCCCCATTTCAGTGACAAGTTTCCCAGTTTACCCCATAACCCCTTCCGGGCCCCCCCCCATCCACTGCAAATCTGGTCACACTGTGTCAGGGACTATTCGTTCCATTTCCCTTGTGTAAACCAGCCCTTCGTTCACAGATGAGCCGGTCCCTCCTTCATACTTAAACCTAGCAGGGCAAGCTGGACCCTCCCCCAGTTCCCAAACCCTGGTGAAATGCCAGAGGAACGAAATGGGAAATATACTCCAAAGATATGTTCACCTCTGAACGTGTCCTGGCTGGCACAGTCCCCAGCCCCCAGCGCTGACCCTGCTGGAACCCACACAGGTGAGGACAGGATTCCCAGAACAGAGTTTTACTGTCTTCTTGTTATTGGAGGCCTGAGGCTACTCTTTTTCAGTCCACTCTTGAGCTGGTATCGGGACAAGGGAAAGCAACTGTCTCCTGGAAGTGGACTCTGTAGGAATGCACTGAGCTCTGGGAATCCCAGCATGAAGGATTCCCTGTCTCCCTTCCCGTTGTCTCTTTCAGCTGGGAGCTAAAGGGGAGTGGGTTTCTTCTCTGTAGGAGCCTTGTCTTCCTTCTGTGGACTGGGGACGGCTTGTGTGACCACTGGTGCTCCTCTGAGGAGCATATTCACTAGATAGGACTGACGGGCCAAGCAGTGCAGAGCACTGTGTTAAGATGGGTTGTTTGTAGGTACTGGACTCCACAGCTTCCCACAGTTTCCTTGCAGGATCAGGGAGCCCCGGAGACATCCTGGAGCTGGAGGTGGTGTAAGGGGTCCTTCCTGTTTGTTTTGTAGAATGCAATGGCTGCCAAGCATAGTTTTGCCTTTGGGTCAGGCTTGGCACCAATGTTTACAATGCATTCCAGGTTGGCATAGCTCTTAGGCAGGTATTTTTTTTTTTTTTCACATAAAAATAACTAAGCTGAAAGGAGGCTTGGGGGGATGTGCTTTGAATCAGGATCTGAAAGTCTCAGTGGGTCCCCACTGGGACTAGGGAGCAGTTACAGTGTCTAGCATGCTGGTGAGGAGTCTTGCCTCTGGACAGTCCCTGTGCTGTTTGAAGGACTGAGAACGCCTTTGTAGAGTTCGCAGAGTCCAGAATTCTTGTCTTCTGACTGTCGGTCTTCCATTTAGGGCCAGGAAACTGAGTTGTCTTTGAAAGGAGAGAGAGTGTCCTGGCAGAGAGGGGGTTGTAGGAATTGAAATGTGCTGCTTGTGGAGTTTGCTTCCCCATGCCCAGATTTGCCCCATCCTCACAACAGTCTCTCTGTATGATCTCTCCGAGGTCACTGCCATCAGCACTACCTCCTTTTTACACATCGAGAAAACAACGGAGAGCAAGAGAGGCCGAGTCACACCTTCCAAGGCTGCACAGCCCAGAAACAAAACCGCCACTGGATGCCTGGTCTCTGTATATCTCCTGTACACGGAGAGGCATTTCTTCCCGGGATGGGGCTCCCAGGCAGGCACTTGGAGGGGTGGCAGCGGGTGATGGCTGCCACCTGGGACTTCTGCAGCCTTCTGTAGGTTCTCTCCAGTTGTTTGGCCTGAGCTCCCAGGGGCCCAGTCACGCCTGGCTGACCGGAGACTGGGGTGGGATGAGTGGGTGTGCAGGAGGGAAGAGGAATTTGCCTCTGAGCCCAGGCAGTCAGCTGTCTAGATGGCTGCCTAGCACACGGCCCGTCAGCTGTTTTCCTAAGTTTGGGTGGACACCCGAGGGCAGCCCTCTTGTTTTTATTTGTCTCCTGAGAGTGCTCCAAGCTGTGAGCATTCTGGTCCTTTCCATGGGGGGGGGGGGTAGTGTGAGGTGGTCTCCTGTGGCAGGGCCACCAGGAGCACAAACTCCAAGATGAGTTTGTTTTTGGTTTTTAAAAAAAAAAAAAAAGAAGCACTCTTGCCCCTCCCCATAGTGGCCAGTGACAGAATCACCATGTGCTGTTTAATAAGTTACAAATTTATAGCTCTTTGGACAGAAAAACATAAA
Organism: Orientallactaga sibirica; assembly: GCA_036365145.1. NCBI lineage: Eukaryota > Metazoa > Chordata > Mammalia > Rodentia > Dipodidae > Orientallactaga > Orientallactaga sibirica. The sequence continues at coordinate 11,871,876 of JAEOAD010000026.1, forward strand.
CACAGTGTGTCCTGCCCTTTGCTGTGTGTTCTCTCCGCTTTGTGCTGCCGGGTGGCTGCTTGGTGGCTTTTCTCATTAGTGTTTAGATGCTGGTTTGGCCCGGAGCTCGCTTAGTTCGGGTTCTGGCCGGAGTTTCCTGGACAGAGTTCCCACAACACTCTGATTACGCTTTCTGCTCCTGCTTCTCCCTCTCCCCTTGTTGACGTTCCTAATGAGTTTGGGGGGGACCTTAACCACACAGTGACTTAACGGTGATTAGGTGTGTTCCATGGAAGACAACAGGCACAGTGACCCACACTTTTTGAATATTACTGCACCCATCCAAGAGGCAGATGCTTTTTTTTTTTTTTTTTTTTTTTTTTTTTAAACTCTGATTCACAGATGTGGAAACAGCTCAGGGAAATTCTGTGGTGGAGCTGGGGTTTGAACCATCCAATTCCGGACCTGTTTGTCTTAATCATAAGTCAGTAGGTGCTGGTGACTAACCATGGATGAGCCCTGAGGCCTGCTGAGTAATTGACAGTTACCTTTAAAGTTTCTGCTCTGGTCTGGGTTGGGGCAGGGGTGTCCCCAGGAAGTGGCTTGTATGGCAAAGGGTGGGACAGACCTGTTCAAGACTTGGTAGTCTCATCTGATGCGTTAGCAGGGGGCACAGCCAGCTGTTGGCAATGCCCAATTTCTGCTGGAATCTGGACGTGTCTTCTTTCAGCTTCTCAGCAGTCTTGACCCTTTGGAAAACAGTGCCTCATTGTCCTTGGGGATAGGGCTGGGGGGTGGGGGTAGGGGAGTCGCCTGGGGCATTCCGGGCTGCAGGAACCTCCCAGTTTCCATGGAAAGGCTGGACTTGGGGCTGGCCAGTCTGTGGTGCCTCTGTGTGTTAGACCCGGGTCTGAGCACCCAGCTGCTGGGCCTGGATCAGGGCAGAGGTTATCTGTGGAGTAGGAGTGCCTTCGTGGAATGCTTTTTGAGGAATCAGACCCTGGTGTGTTGGGTTCTTAAGCAGGTGCTTTTTCTGATCAGCTTGGAATGGAAAGGCTTGGGCTTTGAGGGAATCATAGCACCATCACTAACAGGTTGTGATCTCTGAGGGAACATTACAGTATTCCTTCTTTGTAGCATCCCTAGGATGATCCATGCATTGATGAGGCTGGGCAGGTCATTGACTGCTGGGAAGTAGGAAGGGGTTACTACTGAGGCTCTGAGCAGCCTCTTCCCCATGGACTCATCATGCATGGAGGCTCTGAGTCGTCGTTGTCGTCTTCTTCTTCTTTTTTTTTTCTTTTGGTTTTTCAAGGTAGGGTTTCACTCTAGCCCAGGCTGACCTGGAATTCACTATGTAGTCTCAGGGTGGCCTCAAATTCACAGTGATCCTCCTACCTCTGCCTTCCAAGTGCACCGCCACACCTGGCCACAGTTACCTTCTTGGTGCTGGGACAAAACACCCCACCAAAGCAGCTGCTGGAAGGAAGGGTTCATTTTGGTTTACAGTCTTGTGGGCACATTTCGTCATGGCAGGGAAAGCATGGCAGAGCAGAGAGTGGGCATCCCATCTTGTCACATCAGCTTGCAGGTAGCGGCAAGAGTTGGTGAGCTCTGAACACCAGTGGGCTGGACTGATGATAAGCCTCAAGGCCCTCCTCCAGTGAACACCTGTCCTAGCAAGGCTCCACTTCCCAAAGGCTCTAGCAGCTGGGGGACTGCATGAGGCTCTGGGGGGCCATTTCACACTCAAACCGCCACAGAGACTCTATTTCTTAGGATGGGATGGAGGGCTCTGTGGCAGTGACTGCCCATCAGCTGGTCAGTTGAGTACCCTGTCTGCTCTCTCCAGCCACCTGTCCAGTGTGCCTGTTACCCTTGACCCAGAGTTATGGGCTTGCAGTACACAGCTGTCAGGAGAAGCTGGGTGCCTCCTCCGAGATCCTTCTATGACTTTCGGCAGGGACTCAGAAGCCTTCCGGTACCTCCAGTCCTGCCTGCCCTCCCCTCCCACTCTCCTTGCCTTTGTTCAAGTGTACGCACTTCCCGCCATTGGGAGCAATCCCATTTCCAGCATGTCCAGCGGAGAAGCTGTTGAACATGTCAGGGTGGAGCATGGAGGGTGTCTTGTGGGAAGGAGAGAAAGAGAGGAAGAACTAGCAAGCTCAGAATTGTTGACTAAGCAACTTATTAAAAACGAGAAGTCGGAGTTTGTCTGCTCACGGAGCTCTGCCCTCATCCACTGCCTCACATCTGGCCTCAGCATACGTTCACATCCTGATAAGTCTTCCAGCTGACTTACTGCCTAACCAGTGGGGCTCAGGGCTGGCCTCTCTGGGGAAGCTTTGGACACTGGGCCAGTGGCAAGCAGAATGTGTGGTTGGCGAGGCTTAACAGAGCCCCAGTGGGCCAAGTCTTCCCTTAAAGATGGTCTTTTAATACTTACTTTTTTGTATGATTGTGGTAGTGTGGTTTTATGGGAGAATATCGTTATTGTTAGGTGCATGTTAAAGTATTTGGGAGTCAAGTGTCATGATGTCTGCAATTTAGTTTTAAATGATAAAGTTAAAAAAACAAGGACAAGCCAGGCGTGGTGGTGCACGCCTTTAATCCCAGCACTTGGGAGGCAGAGGTAGGAGGATTGCCGTGAGTTCAAGGCCATTCTGAGACTACATAGTGAATTCCAGGTCAGCCTGGGACAGAGTGAGACCCTACCTCGAAAAACCAAAAAAAAAAAAAAAAAAAAGGACATGCACACATACAAAATCATTTCTTGATTTCTGCAGGATTGGTTCCAGGACTTCCCTATTTACCCAAATCCTGGACACTCAAGTCCCATATACACACCCTCTCCCTCACCCCCACTTTTTTTTCTCCTTTTTTTTTTTTTTTTTTTTTTTTTTTTTTTTGTTTTCGAGGTAGGGTCTTGCTCTAGCCCAGGCTGACCTGGAATTCACTTTGTAGTCTCTGGGTGGCCTCGAACTCACGGCAATCCTCCTACCTCTGCCTCCCGAGTGCTGAGATTAAAGGTGTGCACCACCATGCCCAGCTTTGATGCAATGTTTTTTTAAATGTTTTTTTCTTTCTTTATTTATTTGAGAAAGAGAGAGAAAGAGAGAATGGGCACGCCAGGGCCTCTGGCCACTACAAACAAACTCCAGACACATGCACTTCCTTTTGCATCTGCCTTACGTGGTTACTGGGGAATCAAACCTGGGTCCTTAGGCTTTGCAGGCAAATGCCTTAACCACTAAACCATCTCTCCAACCCTGCAATTTTTTTTTTTTTTCCGAGGTAGAGTTTCCCTCTAGCTCAGCACAGTGATCTTCCTACCTCTGCCTCCTGAGTGTTGGGATTAAAGTTGTGTGCCACCATGCCTGGCAATGCAATGTTTTTCTGAATATTTCCAGTCCTCTGTTAAACCTACAGATGTGGAACCTATGGATACAGGGGGCCAGTTATACATGTATTACATTAGTATGTACTTACATGTATCCATGTGCCATACATTGGCCAGAATGGAAAATGTTAACCACTGAGTCCAAGTAGAAGGTACACGGGTTTCACTGTAATAGTTTTCAACATTTCTGTATGTTTAAGACATTCCTTGTAGCTGGGTGTGGTGGCGCACGCCTTTAATCCTAGCACTGGGGAGGCAGAGGCAGGAGGATTGCTGTGAGTTCAAGGCCAGCTTGGGACTACAGAGTAAGTTGCAGGTCAGCCTGGACTACTGTGAGACCTTGTCTTAAAAACAAACAATCAACAACAACAAAGACATTCTTGTGATTAAAAAAAGTACTAAAAATTCTTTGCCATGGGCTCTAGGCTTTGTAGGGTTAAGGGTGCTGGCCTATGTCTGCCTGTGGTTGGCCTGAGTGACTGCAGGTGGTGGAAAGAGGAGCCAGAGGCGGACTGGAGAGATCTCTAGTGACAGTGACTGCTAACTGTCAGCTGGACAGTAGTGACACCTGTGAAGGAAAAAAAAAAAAAGGCAGGTCCCGACAGTGTACTTCCATAGGTATGCAGTTGGCTCAGTACTTATTTTGGGTGATGGGACATTAATCAGAACAGGATTAGGACAGAAAGGTGCTGTTTTCTGGTTGACACTCAAGTCCCATATACACACCCTCTCCCTCACCCCCACTTTTTTTCTCCCTTTTTTTTTTTTTTTTTTTTTTTGTTTTTCGAGGTAGGGTCTTGCTCTAGCCCAGGCTGACCTGGAATTCACTTTGTAGTCTCTGGGTGGCCTCGAACTCACGGCAATCTTCCTACCTCTGCCTCCCGAGTGCTGAGATTAAAGGTGTGCACCACCATGCCCAGCTTTGATGCAATGTTTTTTTAAATGTTTTTTTCTTTATTTATTTGAGAAAGAGAGAGAAAGAGAGAATGGGCACGCCAGGGCCTCTGGCCACTACAAACAAACTCCAGACACATGCACTTCCTTTTGCATCTGCCTTACGTGGTTACTGGGGAATCAAACCTGGGTCCTTAGGCTTTGCAGGCAAATGCCTTAACCACTAAACCATCTCTCCAACCCTGCAATTTTTTTTTTTTCCGAGGTAGAGTTTCCCTCTAGCTCAGCACAGTGATCTTCCTACCTCTGCCTCCCGAGTGTTGGGATTAAAGTTGTGTGCCACCATGCCTGGCAATGCAATGTTTTTCTGAATATTTCCAGTCCTCTGTTAAACCTACAGATGTGGACCCTATGGATACAGGGGGCCAGTTATACATGTATTACATCAGTATGTACTTACATGTATCCATGTGCCATACATTGGCCAGAATGGAAAATGTTAACCACTGAGTCCAAGTAGAAGGTACACGGGTTTCACTGTAATAGTTTTCAACATTTCTGTATGTTTAAGACATTCCTTGTAGCTGGGTGTGGTGGCGCACGCCTTTAATCCTACCACTGGGGAGGCAGAGGCAGGAGGATTGCTGTGAGTTCAAGGCCAGCTTGGGACTACAGAGTAAGTTGCAGGTCAGCCTGGACTACTGTGAGACCTTGTCTTAAAAACAAACAATCAACAACAACAAAGACATTCTTGTGATTAAAAAAAGTACTAAAAATTCTTTGCCATGGGCTCTAGGCTTTGTAGGGTTAAGGGTGCTGGCCTATGTCTGCCTGTGGTTGGCCTGAGTGACTGCAGGTGGTGGAAAGAGGAGCCAGAGGCGGACTGGAGAGATCTCTAGTGACAGTGACTGCTAACTATCAGCTGGACAGTAGTGACACCTGTGAAGGAAAAAAAAAATGGCAGGTCCCGACAGTGTACTTCCATAGGTATGCAGTTGGCTCAGTACTTATTTTGGGTGATGGGACATTAATCAGAACAGGATTAGGACAGAAAGGTGCTGTTTTCTGGTTGAAGTTGTAGAGAGTGTCCAGGCTGGTGGGATGTTAAGCAAGGCTTTATACAATGTAAGAGTGGTCTTCAAGGGCTGGGTGTAGTGGCACATGCCTTTAATCCTAGCACTTGGGAGGCTGAGGTAGGAGGATCTTTGAGGCCACCATAAGACTACATAGTGAGTTCAAGGCCACCCTGAGACTACATAGTGAATTCCAGGTCAGCCTGGGCAATAGCGAGACTCTACCTTGAAAAATCAAAAAAAAAAAAAAAGACCGGTCTTCAGGCAGTTCCAGCCCTGGGGGTGGGAAGGGAGGAGATGCCTTTTGCTTCACATCGTGAATCTCTTAGCCATGGCCAGTGGAGCACCCTTAGCCTGTGGGCAGTGGGGCCACGGAGATCTTACTTGCAGCTTCTCCTGGACTCTATTCCCTGTGTCCATCCTGTCCAGTGTGTACTCACACAAAGCGGAGCCACTTGGCCTTCATTTGTGGGCTTTGTTTTTCGAGGTAGGGTCTCACTCTAGCCCAGGCTGACCTGGAATTAACTATGTAGTCCAGGCTGGCCTTGAACTCACAGTGATCCTCCTACCCCAGCTTGAGTGCTGGGACTAAAGACCTGCACCACCATACCCAGCTCTTCATTTGTTTTGGGGGAAATAGTTGGACTCTAACATCTGTGCCTCCTGGGCTCAGAGGCAGGCCTGAGGGTTTTGGTACCTACTAGAATCATTTCAGGCTGCCAGCAGGCCAGTGCTTTACATGGGAGTCTTCTTTGAACCTCGTATCTGTTGGCATGTGAGGGTATGGACAGAGGCTGGCCACTTGGAAGGGTTCTTGGGTCTTCCTAATGAGCTCTTGCAGTGGTGTGTTAGGGCCTTGCTCTGCCTGTTTGAAACAAGCAGCCTGATGTGCGTTTCCTGGGGGAGGGGATGGTGCTAGGAGGAAGCTTTATGTAATTCTTGGCTGGGGCTCAGGTAATTGTTTTAATGAAATGGAATGCGGCTGATTCAGAACTCACTTGGCAGGAACAGCCATGTTCTGTTCTGTTTTCTTGTTGGGGAGAGTGGGGCACACATTTCCAGCTGTTTTGAATCGTAGGTCCCTACGGAATCAGGGTGAGCTGAGCAAGGAGGGCGGGAGCCACAGGGAGCTCCTTCCTTGTGTAGTTCAAGGAGCTCCAGACTGCTCTGTTCTCATGAGGACATAATTCTGTGTGTGTGTGTGTGTGTGTGTGTGTGTGCATGCACACATGGATGTATGTGTATGTAACGGGGATCCACTCATGGCCATGCCCTTGCAAAGCATGGACTCTCCCACTGACTTCTGCTCCCCAGTGTCTGCGTGTCTTTTGGAAGGAGTTGTGGAGGATTTTGGCCTTTTCCAACAATGCAACCCTGCTGAAAGAAGGCTGTAGAATCTATTCCATGTTTGCCCTCTGAGGTTGTTGGGTGGCGGTAGCAAGGAACATGGAACTGCTGAGCACACAGCACAGACCTGTGGAAAGATCTCTGTTTACTCCGGCCCCACAGTCCTTTCTTCCCTGACCTCTGCCTGTCTGCATTAGTGTGACCTCATGGTCTTCATCCACAGGTCCTTTCAGATTCTGCTTGTTCTTCTGTTTCCTTTACACCTTTCTATCCTTCCTGATTTTTAAAAAGTATTTATTTATTTATTTATTTATTTGAGACAGAGAGAGGGAAAGACGGAGAGGGAGGATGGGCACGCTAGGGCCTCTAGCCACTGCAAACGAACTCCAGATGCATATGTCCCCTTGTGCATCTGGCTTACGTGGGACCTGGAGAATTGAACTGGGGTCCTTAGGCTTTGCAGGCAAATGCCTTAACCACTAAGCCATCTCTCCGGCCTTTTTCTTTTTTTTTTTTTTTTTTTTTTAAAGGTAGGGTCTCGCTCTGGTCCAGGCTGACTTGGAATTAACTATGTAGTCTCAGGGTGGCCTTGAACTCATGGCAGTCCTACCTCTGCCTCCCGAGTGCTGGGGTTAAAGGCTTTGTGCCACCATGCCTGGCTTTCTGTTCTGTTTTTAACACAGCCTGTCCATTCTTCCACACTTTTTGATATACATCCCATTCTGGTGGTCATGTTTTCCTCTCCTTTCTTAAGCTTCTCTGTAGAACCTCCACATTTTCCTTTTCCATTTTCTTGATTTCTTTGTGTGGTGCACCTTTCTTTTTCCCCAGAGAATCTCCCTTTTGGACTCCCTGTTTTTTTTCTAGTTTATCTACTTGCATGACCTCCTTTAGAACTTAAGTGCTGGCAACTCCTAAATTTCTGTTTCCACCCCTGACGTGGATTCTATTGTCCTCATTCTTCCGGTTTGCAGGCCAGCAAAGACCCAACTCATTTCCTTTTCACTCTCTCCTGGAAGCCTGTCTATTGTCTGGTCTCTCTTCTCTTGGCCTGTGTTAGATAATAGACGTAACCTTTGAGATAGGTGATAGTTATTTTGATTCACAAACAAGGAAACTAAACCTAGGCTTAGAGGAGTTAGGGGAAGGGGAGACATGGAGTTCCAACACGGATAGTGATGTAAGAACTTGAACCTAGGTCCTCTGGTATCCAACCCACTCTCTAATTTAAAAAATATTTTTCGAGGGCTGGAGAGGTAGCTTAACAGTTAAGGTGTTTGCCTGTGAAGCCTAAGAACCCAGGTTTGATTCTCCAGGTCCCACGTAAGCCAGATGAACATGATGCGCATGTGTCTGGAGTTTGTTTACAGTGGCCACAGGCCCATTCTCACTCTGTCTCTCTCTCTCTCTTCTCTCTGTTTGTAATAAATAAAATGAATCTTAAAAAATATTTTTCGAGCTGGGCACGGTGGTGCACGCCTTTAATCCCAGCACTCAGGAGACAGAGGTAGGAGGATTGCCGTGAGATCACCCTGAGACTACATAGTGAATTCCACATCAGCCTGGGCTTGAGTGAGACCCTACCTTGGAAAACCAAAAAAATAAAACTAATAAAAAGAAAAATATTTTCCTTTATTTGCAAGCAGAGACAAAGAGAGAAAGGGGGTGGGATAGGTGCACAAGGACCTCCTGCCACTGCAAACAAACTCCAGATGCATACTAGCCTTATATGGGTACTGGAGATATGAACTCCAGGCTAACAGGCTTTGCAAGCAAGCACCTTTAACCCCTGAGCCCTCCAGCCTCCACTCTCAGATTTTAATATATTTATTTATTTATTTGAGGGAGAGAGAATGGGCATGTCATGGCCTCTAGCCACTGCAAAGAAAGTCCAGATGCATGCATCTCTTTGTGCATCTGGGGAATTGTACCTTGGTCCTCTGGCTTTGCAGGCAAGTGTTTTAACTGCTAAGCCATCTCTTCAGCCCACACTCTCTGATTTTGAGGGTGGATTGGGACGGGTTTTCCAGGCTGGCCTCAAACTTGCTATGGAGCCAATGGTCCTGATCTTCCTGCCTCCACCTGTGGAGTGCTGGGGTTACTGACATGCACCACCCTGCCTAATTTAATGCAGTGCCAGGTATCTGCATGTTGTCTCCCAGCTGAGCCACATCTCCAGTCACCTTGTTGAGATTTTTTATTTTCTGATTAAAATGACCAACCTGTTGATCCTCGCTCTCACTTAGATATGGCTTGTCAGCTTTGTGAATTGGGCTTCCTTTTGCATTTCCTTATGCTCTGTAAACTCCTTGAAGACAGGAGTCTTATCACCTGGCCTGTTAACCATCTCTAACCGCCAAGTACTGTTCTCGTCTCTCTGTGGTTGCTTGATAAATATTTGATGGTGGATGACGATTAAATGGGCATGAACTGCAGACACTCAGTGAGCTTCCAGACCTCCAGCAAACCACTTTCTTCTCTGAAGAATCTGAGTGAGAAGTTCCCCGAGTTTGGACTGAAGAGCTGTCTTGCCAGGCAGAATCCAGACCTCACCTGGGTCTGCACCAGTGCTGCTGTTTGCCACCTGTGTGATTTCACCATGTCACTGTACACTCTTAGCCACTGTTCCCCTGTTCAGCAAACTGACACATTTCTTTTTTAAGAGTTTTTTAAAATTTTAATTTATTTATTTGAGAGATAGGGAGAAATAGGCAGTGAGAAAGAGAGAATGGCTGCTCCAGAGCCTCTAGCCACCGCAAACCAAGTCCAGATGCATGCACCACCATGTGCATCTGGCTTACATGGGTACTGGGGATGCGAACCTGGGTCCTTAGGCTTCGAAGGCAACTGCCTTAACTGCTAAGCCATCTCTCTAGCCCCAGACATCCATCCATCTTTCTTTCTTTCTTTCTTTCTTTCTTTCTTTCTTTCTTTCTTTCTTTCTTTCTTTCGTTTTTCGAGGTAGGGTCTCCCTCAAGCCCAGGCTGACCTGAAATTCACTCTGTGGTTTCAGGGTGGCCTCGAACTCAAGGCAATCCTCCTGCCTCTGCCTCCTGAGTGCTGAGGATTAAAGGCGTGCACCACCACGCCCGGCTTTTTTTTTTTTTTTTTTTTTTTTTTTTTTTTTTTTTTTTTGAGGTAGGGTTTTGCTCTAGTCCAGGCTGACCTGGAATTCACTAAGTAATCTCAGGCTCACCTCAAACTCACGGCAGTCTTCCTACCTCTGCCTCTGGAGTGCTGGGATTAAAGGTGTGCCCCACCACACCCGGCCTCCAGACACATTTTTTGAAAAAAAAATTTTTTTTGTTTTAGTTTATGAGCTGGGAAGATGGCTCAGTGGTTAAAAACATTTGCTTGCAAAGCCTATAGGCCTGAAGTTCATATCCTTAGTACCCATAAAAGGCAGCTGCACAAAGTGGCGCATGCACCTGGAGTTCGTTTGTAGTGACGAGACCCTTGAGCACACCCATTCTCTCTCTCTCCCTTCCAAATATAAATAAAAATATTTATTGGCTGGAGAAATGGCTTAGTGGTTAAGGTGCTTAGCTACAAAAGCCAAAGCCAGATGTACAAGGTGGCACATGCATCTGGAGTTTGTTTGCAGCGGCTGGAGGCCCTGACGCACCCATTCTCTCTCTCTCTCTCTCTCTCTCCCTCCCTCCCTCCATCCCTGCCTATTTCTCTCTCTCTCTCTCAAATAAATAAAAAAAAAATATATATATTTTGTTTTTGTTTTTCAAGGTAGGGTCTCACTCCAGCCCAGGCTGACCTGGAATTCACTATGTAGTGTCAGGGTATCCTCAAACTCATGGTGATCCTCCTACCTCTGCCTCCCGAGTACTGGGATTAAAGGTGTGCACCACCATGCTCGGCTTTAAGCAAACATCTTTAACCACTGAGCCACCTCCTCAGATCCTTAAAACACTTTTTTGTTTGTTTGTTTGTTCGTTTTTCTGAGGTAGGGTCTCACTGTAACCCAGGCTGACCTGGAATTCACTCTGTAGTCTCAGGTTTGCCTCAAACTCACAGTGATCCTGACCTCTGCCTCCCGAGTAATGCACCACCATGCTCTGCAAACATCTTTAACCACTGAGCCACCTCCTCAGATCCTTAAAACACTTTTTGTTTGTTTTTGTTTATTTATTTATTTATTTATTTATTTATTTATTTATTTATTTATTTATTTGAAAGAGAGAGAGGGAAAGTGAGAATGGGTGTGCCAGGATCTCTAGCCACTGCAAACAAACTCCAGATGCATGTACCCCTTTGTTCATCTGGCTTACATGGGACCTGGAGAATTGAACCAGGGTCCTTACGCTTCGCAGGCATGTGCCTTAACTGCTAAATCATTTCTCCAGCCCTTTTATTTTGTTTTGAGACAGAGTCTTGCTATGTAGCCCAGGCTGGTCTTGAACTTTTAACAGTCCTTATGTCTCAGCACATGTACCTGCTTGGCCATTCATTTGCCAGGGGAGGGACTTGACTCTGGTTTTCTCTAGGAGAAAGTAACTTAGGCTACTTCGTAGTCTCGTGGATTAGAGAAGACCTGGGGCCCTGCTCTGAAGGTGTAATGGTCAATACCCCATCGTGGGTGGTGTTAGGTTGGGTTTTGCTCATGTGACCTTTCATTTCCCCCGAGTGTCTTTGGTGGCTTTGGGGGAAGCTGAGGGGGGAGGAGGTTGTTCCATGGCTTGGCTCATACTAATCGCTTGTCTAACACTAATATTTGAGAGCTTCCACAGTGAGCTGCCTTAGGATTCACTCCCAGATCGGTCTCGGGCTTCTCCTAGCACTCCCAGGCTGCCAAGGATGTTCTGTGACATCCATAAAGCTTCCCAGGGTGACCTGGCCACTGGGGCCCCTAGTAGCAATCAGAAAAGGGAGAGTTAAGCTGGGTGTGGTGGTGCATACCTGTAATCCTAGCATGAGGGTGGCTGAGGTAGGAGCATTTCTAAGAGGTCCAGGTTAGCCTGGGCTGAGTGAGAACCTATTTTAATGTGTCCCTCCCCCAATAAAAAAAGGAGGAAATGGGCTGGAGAGATGGCTTAACGGTTAAGGTACTTGCCTACAAAGCCCAAGGATCTTGGTTCGAATCCCCAGGACCCATATAAGCCAGATGCACAAGGTGGTGCATACATTTGGAGTTCATTTGCAGTGGCTGGAAGCCCTGGTGTGCCCATTTTCTCTCTCTCTCTCTTTCTGCCTCTTCTCTCTTTTAATTAAAACAAAATATATTTAAAAAAAGTTCTGCTGGGCATGGTGGTGCACCTTTAATCCCAGCACTTGGGAGGCAGAGGTAGGAGGATCACTGTGAGTTTGAGGTCACCCTGTGACTACATAGTGGGATCCAGGTCAGCCTAGGCTAAAGTGAGACCCTACCTCAAAAAACAAAAACAAAACAAAACAAAAGTTCCTTTGCAGTGGCTGGAAGCCCTGGCATGCCCATGCGCACGCGCTCTCTCTCTCTGCCTCTTTCTTTCTCTCAACTAAATAAGTAAAAATAAAATATAAAAAGGGGGGGAGAAAAGGAGTGAGAGGAGCAAGTATTTGGGAGTATTTTCTGGAAACTGTGGTGGGCATAGCCCTAGATGGAAGCCGGCTCAGTGGCTGTATCTGCGCGAGGTAAGTTGATCTTTTGGGCTACCCTGGGTTCTGCTGTGGTTCGAGGTGGCTCAGAGTCCAGGCTAGGCTCTTTCTTTCTGTTTCCGTGAGCATTCTTCTTCCTTAGGTGGTAATGGGAGTGTCCAGTGGTCCGTATTCAGTTTCCTCTGGACTGGCCATTTCCCCTTGGAGTCTGGACTCTTGGCTTGCTAGGGTGCCTTTGCTTCCCGGATGAGCTCTAGGACAGCCGGCTTGGGCTGGCTCCTCTGAGGTGGGTGTGAAGGAGTGGCCATGATGCCTCAGCACTACACTTGTTCCTCAGTGACTCAACTTGGCTGACCTCCTGAGCTCTCTTGGTCACGTGCTGTCCATCTTGGAGCGTCCTCTTTCCCCAGGAGGGGATGTGTGGTTTATTCACCCTCCTCAGTGTCGGGCTTGCCGTGCATTTGGGCTAAGGTAGCTTTGGTCAGCTGGTGGAGGCCTCTCCTCCTCCCTGTCTCGCCCCTCATGTGGTCTCTTCTGTGGGTTCTGAAGTGCCCAAGAGTTCCTGCCCCTTCCCTCAACATGGAAGCCAGTAGGTGAAGCCCTTCTGCCTGGTCTGCTGAAGCAGCCAAGCTGCAAACCAGCTGGGGAAGAGGAGGGTCCCCTTATGGTTGTCATGGCTTCCTGTGTTCATTTCTGTTCATCTGTTTCCAAATATCCTGTTTGCGCCCCTAGAGCAGCAGAAACACTGACCAGGAAGCAGCTTAGCTGTTCTGTGCCTAACCTTAGGCAGATCATGGGCCCAGGTCCCTCAGCTCTCCAGGGCACTTAGTTTGCTGGTCGCTGGCTGTCAGGTGCTTTGCTGGCAGCAGCTCCCTTGAGCGCCCTTCTGGCTCCATCCTTTCTCCACTCCCTGCGTCCACTGCCGGGTTGGCTTTCCCTTGACTGTTCTGCCGGTTGGAGGTTATTGGATAACAGCCCCCTTGTGTGTTCCCAGAACTGGAAGGAACCTCGGGATCTCACTGCCTCCTGTGGTTGGGGGTCTCCAGCTATGACCTCCTTCAGTCAGAGCTGCTCATTGTTCTGTTCTTGCACCGGCCTTCAGTCGAGGGCTGCAGTTGCAGTAGGGGCTCTTCCACCTTATTTCCACTGTCCCTGAAACTGTTTAAGTTAGACTGGCCCACCAGGAAGCCCCAGTGATCCTCCTGTCTCTGCCTCCCTCAGACTAGGGTTACGGGTATGCTCAGTCATGCTTAGCTTTTATTTTATTGCATCCTCTCCCCCCCCAGGGCAAGGTCTCACTCTATTCCAGGCTCTCCTGGAACTCTCTGTAGTCCCACCTGGCCTCAAACTCACAGCAATCCTCCTACCTCCTCCTCTTAAGTGCTGGCATGAAAGGTGTGTGCCACCTTGCCTGATGTTTTACTTAATTTATTCGTGTGTGTATGCATATAAATAAAAATTATTAAGAAAAAAAAGAAAAAGAAAAAGCCAGGCATGGTGGCACACACCTTTAATCCCAGTACTCGCGAGGCAGAGGTTGGAGGATTGCTGTGAGTTCAAGACCAGCCTGAGTCTACCTAGTGAAGGTCAGCCTGAGCTAGAGTAAGACCCTACCTCGAAAAACCAAAATTAATTAATTAATAAAAGAAAAAGAAAAATGTTTATGTATTTTTCTACATGTTTCTGGTGTGGAGGTCAGCTTCGCTATATCATTTGCTCCATGCTAGGTACTGTGGTACTTTTTAAAGTACCTCTATGCATTCCCTTATTGCCTGTCCACACAGCCTCATGCAGTAGATCCCTGTGTGTGTGTGTGTGTGTGTGTGTGTGTGTGTGTTGGTGTCCTTGGTAAGTTGTCAGACCAGAATTGGAACCCAGAGACCGATTTAGCCTTCTGTCCCCTAGTGTCCGATCACACTGTGGACTCTGTTCCTATTCCCACTTGCCATGAGGGTGAGGCATAGAGGGCTAGTGTGAAGAAGGCTGGGAGCGGTCATGTGGGAAGCTGTTGTGTTTTGTGAATGTGAAAGTCATCTATAGGATGCATTTGAGAAACAGATCTTCCAGATGTATGGGAGGGAGGGGGATTACCACTGAACCCCATCTAGATCACCCAGGACTGAGACTGCAGAAGTGAGGTGTGAGCAGCTGGGTTTCCCTTGTGGGCTGTGAAGGGAGGAGCATTTCTGTGTGCCCATCCCCCAGTTCCTCTGTGGTGCTTGAGTGAGCAAAGGCCATTGTCCTGTCCTCAGGACGGCCAGGTGGCCCTCTGTCTTCCTGCCAGTTAGTTCTTGGGTTTGCATTTCTCTCTGGCTGGCCTTCTCTCAATGATTGTGCCTTCTCAAGTGGGAGAGTCGATACCTCCAGTCCCCATCTACAATTGTGGGTTTGTCTTTGTCTTTTTCAGTTCTGTCCATTTTGGCTTCTTCATTGACTGCTGTGGATACATTAAGAGTGATTATTATTTTTTTTTTAAATGAGAGAAGGAGAGAGAATTGGCACTCTAGGGCCTCCAGCCACTGTAATTGAACTCCAGATGTGTGTGCCACCTTGTGCACATGTGCAACCTTGCATGCTTGTGTCACCTTGTGTTTCTGGCTTACGTGGGGTTCTGGGGAGTCAAACCTGGGTCCTTAGTCTTCACAGGCAAGTACCTTAACTGCTAATCCATCTCTTCAGCCCTTTTAAACTTTTTTAAATTGACAGTTTCCCTAATTACAGACAATAAACCATGTTAATTTCCTCCCCTCCCCCACTGTCCCCTTCACAAATCCACACTCTACCATATCCCCTCCCTCTCTCCATTAGTCTCTCTTTTATCTTGATGTCATCGTCCTTTCCTCCTATCATGAGGGTCTTGTGAAGATAGTACAAGTCACTGTGAGTTCTGGACATCGAGGCCAATTTGTGTCTGGATGATTGCATTATAAGCAGTCCTGCCCTTCCTTTGGCTCTTACATTCTTCCCTCCAACTTTTCTGCAATGGACCCTGAGCCTTGGAAGGTGTAATAGAGATGTTTCAGTGCTGAGAACTCCTCTGTCACTTCTTCTCAGTGCTTGCTATATTGCCTTTTGGGCCATCTCAGTAGTAACCATCCATCTGAAAACAGAAGCTTCTCTAACCAAAAGTGAGAGTATTGAGGCTACCCTGAGAATACAGAGTGAATTCCAGTCAGCCTGAGCTACAGTGAGACCCTACCTCGGAAAAAAAAAACAAAAAAAAAAGTGAGAGTAGTGTTAATATATGGATATGAATGTTAAATAAAGTGCTTACAGGGCAGTTTGGTGAGCATAATATATGCATTTAGCCAGACAAGAAGAGGAGGCGCTACACCCCTAGGGCTCATGACCTCCCCCACCATAGGTTTTCAGTACTAGGCATGTATTCCCCTCCCGTGGAGTAGGTCTCCAGTCCAATTAGAGAGTGCTTGGTTTTCTCCATAACAGACATGTCACTGTTGCACTGTTTAGTCATTTGGCCTGTCTGGCCAAACCTGAGGCTTGTAGTGTTCACTATTTTCACCACCGATGACTTCTGTCTCCCATAGGCATGCATGCAGTGCAGCTTTTTCCAGCTTTCTGTCAGCTGGTCTACAGGGAGGAGTTTTCAGCTCAGCTCCAGCTTGATTTCTTAGTGACCTTGCAGCCCAGGCATGTGGAGTCTTCAGCAATAAGGTCTTACCATCTATTCCTGGTGGGAAACCAAGAGCTTTGGCAATGGCCTGTAATTTTGGGGGGTCATCAGGGACCTCTCTAGTCAACAACTCACTTGAAAGTATCCCATCCCTGGCACTGAAATTTTTGTAGGAACAGTCTATGGCTTCTGGGTGTGCCATTATCCAAAAAAGTAGGTTTTCACATCTGTGTTTCTTTCTTCTTCTTCTTCTTCTTTTTTTTTTTTTTTGGTTTTTCAAGGTAGGGTCTCACTCTGGTCCAGGCTGACCTGGAATTAGCTATGTAGTCTCAGGGTGGCCTCGAACTCATGGCAATCCTCCTACCTCTGCCTCCCGAGTGCTGGGATCAAAGGCATGCGCCACCACGCCCGGCTTGGTCTGTGTTTCTTTCTTTATGTTCAGTTTTAATAAAACAGTTGTTTGGAGCACCTGTAATAGTGACCTCAGCCTTCGCTTTTGCGGGGCTCAGTGCAGAGAGGTGGAATGTTTTTGACAGTCTCTGAGGACTGCAGGTCAGACTCGCTTACGGATTCTTTTTTTTTTTAATTTAATTTTTTTTTTTTATTAGAGACAGAGAGGAGAGAGAGGGAGACTGAGAATGGGCGCACCAGGGCCTCTAGCCACTGCAAACGAACTCCAGATGTGTGTGCCCCCTGTGCATCTGGCTTATGTGGGACCTGGAGATTCAAACCGGGGTCCTTAGGCTTCACAGGCAAGTGCTTTAACTGCTTAGCCATCTCTCCAGCCCGCTTGTGGATTCTTATCTGGAAACAATCCTGAATCTTAATCTTAGAACCTTCCCCAAAAGGACTTTCTTTTTTTCTTTCTTTCTTTTTTTATTTTTTAAATTTTTTATTGACAACTTCTTTAATTGCACACAATATCCCATGTTATTTCCCTCCCTCCCCCCTCACTTTCCCCTTTGAAACTTCACTCTCCATCATATCCCCTCCTCCTCTCAGTCAGCCTCTCTTTTCAGTTTGATGTCATGATCTTTTCCTCCTATTATGATGGTGTTGTGTAGGTAGTATCAAGCACTGTGAGGTCCTGGATATCCAGGCCATTTTGTGTCTGGAGGAGCACGTTGTAAGGAGTCCTACTCTTCCTTTGGCTCTTACATTCTTTCCATCCCCTCTTCCACAATGGACCCTGAGCCTTGGAAGGTAGGTTAGAGATGTTTCAGTGCTGAGCACTCCTCTGTAACTTCTCAGCACCATGGTGCCTTCTGAATCATCCCAAGCTGGCCACCATCTGAAAAGAGAAGCTTCTCTAAACAACAGTGAGAGTAGCATTATTATATGGGTGTGGACATTAAGAGAAGTGCTTACTGGGCAGTTTGGTGAGCATAGTATATACATTTAGTGAGACTCCAGCAGACATTACACCCTTAGGGCTCATGACTACCCCTGTGGTATGTTTTCAGTATCAGGGATGTGTTCCTTCACATGGAGCAGGCCTCTAGTCCAATTAGAGAGCAGTTGGTTTTCCCCATAACAGACATGCCACTATTGTACCTGTTAGCTCAAATTTGAAGCTTGCAGTGTTCACTGTTGAGTACCTTCACTGGTTTTTCTCTCTCCCATTGAACTGCATGCAGCATAGCTTTTTCCAGCTTTCTGTCATCTGGTCCTCATGGAAGAGGCTTTCAGCTCAGCTCCAGCAGGATTTCTCAGTGAACTTGCAGCCCAAGTATGTGGAGTCTTCAGCAATAGGGTCTTACCATCTATTCCTGGTGGGAAACCAAGGGACTCGGCAATGGCCTATAATGTTTTGGGGGTATCTGTGACCTCCCTGGCCAACTCACTGGAAGGTATCCCATCCCTGGCACTGAAAATTTTCTAGTAACAATCTATGGCTTCTGAGTGTTCCATTGAAGGACTTTCTTTTGTAATGGTTCTCAGAGACTTGGTAGGCATTCGACCTGATTTTTACCTTGGGAGTCTTCTCGTCCTCTTCTTCCTTTTCGTTTTTGTTTTCTTTCAAGGTAGGGTCTCAGCCCAGGCTGATCTGGAACTCACTTTGTAGTCAGTGCTGGCCTTGAACTCAAGATAATTATCACTTTTCAGAGTGCTGGGATTTTTTTTTTTGAAGGCCAGGCTGATCTGGAATTCACTATGAATTCATGGTGATCCTCCTACCTCTACCTCCTGAGTGTTGGGATTAAAGGTGTGCACTACTATGCCCAGCAAGTGCTGAGATTTAAGTTAGTATGTAAATATATTTTTTAATATTTGAATATTACATGTTATATAAATATATAAATCAAAAAAAATTTTTTTTGGTTTTTTGAGGTAGGGTCTCAGTCTAGCCCAGGCCGACCTGGAATTTATTATGTAGTCTCAGGGTGGCCTTGAACTCACAGCGATCCTCCCACCTTTGCCTCCCAAGTACTGGGATTAAAGGTGTTTACCACCACACCCGGCTTAGTATTGACATTTTAACTAATTTATTTATTTGAGAGAGAGACAGAGAGGAAGAAGCAGAAACAAACTCCAGAGGCATGTACCCCGTTGTGCATCTGGCTAACATGAGTCCTGGGGAATCGAACATGGGTCCTTAGGCTTCGCAGGCAAACACCTTAACTGCTAAGCCATTTCCCCAGCCAAGGATTGGGATTTTTAAAGGCATTAGTCACCACACCCAGCACAAGGGTCTTTTTTTTCATGCCACTGAGCACGCCAATGCACACTTTGTCCAAGGACTTTGTGCTGTAGCTCATAGAGAAATTCTGGTTTGGTGAAGTGCCTCCTTGGGTCCGGTGGTCTTACGAGCCTTGGCTGTGGCATGGCTCCCTGACTAACTTGGTCTGGGTGACAGTGAATTGGTGCAGGGAATAGGCAAGGACAGTCCAGGGCTTTGTAGCAGGTGTCACTGTCTTCCTCAAAACGGCCACTCTAACGGTTTGTTTTTCTTTAAAAGATAGCATCTCACCATGTTGCTCAGGCTGGCCTTGGACTTTAGGCTCCCAGGCTTCTGCCTCAGCCTCTCACATGTCAAGTCGGGACTAGGTTCACAGGTCATTATGCCATTATAAACTTTCTTCTTTAAATTTTTTACATATATTTTATTTATTTATTTGAGAGAAAGGGGGGGGGAGAGAATGGGAGCACCAGGGTCTCCAGCCACTGCAAACGAACTACTCCAGATGTGTGCACCCCCTTGTGCATCTGGCTTATGTGGCTCCTGGAGAGCTGAACTGGGATCCTTTGGCTTTGCAGGCAAATGCCTCAACCTGTAAGCCATCTCCCCAGCCCTTTTTTGTTTTTTTTTTTTTTTTTTTTTGGTTTTTCGAGGTAGGGTCTCATTCTAGTCCTGGCTGACCTGGAATTCACTATGTAGTCTCAGGGTGGCCTCGAACTCATGGTGATCCTCCTACCTCTGCCTCCTGAGTGCTGGGATTAAAGGCATGCACCACCAGGCCCGGCTCCTTTTGTCTGTTTTTAAAAAATATTTTATTTGAGCTGGGCGTGATAGTGCACTTGGGAGGCAGAGGTAGGAGGATTGTCGTGAGTTCAAGGCCACCCTGAGACTACATAGTGAATTCCAGGTCAGCCTGGGCTAGAGTGAGACCCTACCTCAAAAACAAAAACAAAGCCGGGCGTGGTGGCGCATGCCTTTAATCCCAGCACTCGGGAGGCAGAGGTAGGAGGATCGCCGAGAGTTCGAGGCTACCCTGAGACTACATAGTTAATTCCAGGTCAGCCTGGACCAGAGTGAGACCCTACCTTGAAAAAAAAAAAAAAAAAAAAAAAAAACAAAAACAAAATTTTATTTATTTATTTATTGGGTGGGGGGAGAGAAAATGGGCATGCTAGGGCTTCTAGCTACTGCAAATGAACACCAGATGCATGTGCCACCGTGTGCATCTGGCTTATGTGGGAACTGGGGAATCAAACCTGGGTCCTTAGGCTTTGTAGGCATGCACCTTAACCCCTTAGCCATCTCTCCAGCTTTTTTTTTTTCCTAAACTTTATTTATTTATTTATTTATTTATTTATTTATTTATTTATTTTTAATTTTATTTTTTGGTTTTTCAAGGTAGGGTCTCACTCACTGTGGCCCAGGCTGACCTGGAATTAACTATGCAATCTCAGGGTGGCCTTGAACTCACAGCGATCCTCCTACCTCTGCCTCCCGAGTGCTGGGATTAAAGGCGTGCGCCACCACGCCCGGCTAACTTTATATATTTATTTGAGAGTGAAAAAGAGGGAGAGAGAGAGAGAGAGAGAGAGAGAGAGAGAGAGAATGAGCTCACCAGGGCCTCCAGCCACTGCAACGAACTCCAGATGTATGAGCCCCCTTGTACATCTGGCTTACGTAGGTCCTAGAGAATTGAACTGGGGTCCTTTGGCTTTGCAGGCAAACACCTTAACTGCTAAACCATCTCTCCAACCCCTTGCCTGTTTGTTTTTTGAGGCAGGATCTTACTCTAGCCTATGCTGACTTGGAACTCATTTTTTATTTATTTTATTTTATTTTATTTTATTTGGTTTTTTGAGGCGATTCTCCTACCTCTGCCTCCCGAGTGCTGGAATTAAAGGCGTGCACCACCACGCCCGGTTCGGAACTCATTATTTAAGTGGCCCAAGTTGGCTTCAAACTCATAGCCATCCTCCTACCTCAGCCTCTCAGTGTGCTGGGATTATAGGTGTGAGCCACCAAACTAGGTTGCCTTGGTTTTTTTTCTTTTCTTTCTTTTTGGTTTTTGGTTTTTTAAGGCAGGGTCTTACTCTAAACCCAGGCTGACCTGGAATTCACTTTGTAGTCTCAGGCCAGCCCTGAACTCACAGTGATCCTCCTTCCTCATCCTCCCAAGTCCTAAGATTAAAGGCATGCGCCACTATGCCCTGCAACCTCCATCATTTGATTGGAGCCTGTAGACCTTTTAACATTTTAAATATTTAACAGCCTGGTTGGATTTAAGTCTACCATCT
The DNA here is from genome assembly GCA_036365145.1 of Orientallactaga sibirica. Lineage (NCBI taxonomy): Eukaryota > Metazoa > Chordata > Mammalia > Rodentia > Dipodidae > Orientallactaga > Orientallactaga sibirica. Next base: position 11,892,763 of record JAEOAD010000026.1, read on the forward strand.
TGCCATTTGTTTTCTATTTGTGCCATCTGTTCTCTATTCCTTTCTGCCTTCTCTTGGATTCATTATTTTTAGGATTCCATTTTATCTTCTGTCTTGGCTTATTTAGCTATACTTCATTGGTTTATTATTTTAGTGGTTTTCAGGTTTAACTTACCCGCTTTCAAATCATATTTTACCATTTCACATTCATTCAACATAAGAATCTTTTTTTTTTTTTTTTTTTTTTTTTTTCCGAGGTAGGGTCTCTCTAGCCCAGGCTGACCTGGAATTCACTATGTAGTCTCAGAATAGCCTTGAACTCAGGCGATCCTCCTACCTCTGCCTCCTGGGTTAAAGGTGTGTGCCACCTCATCCATTTTCCCCTTTCATTCTTTGCATTGTCTTAAGTTCTACTTCTACATTTATTATGAAACTCCCACCAATATTGTCCATCTTTTATATTTCTTTTCAAACTTATAAGTTCTGGTATTTTTCATTCCTTTGTAGAAAGGGCCTCTGACTTTCAAGGAATTTAAAGTATGCCTGAATGCATTGGCACATCTCTGTAGTCCTAGGTAACTTGGGATGTTGAAACCCAAGGAGCAGTTGAACTCAAGAGCTGGGGCTTGCCTGGGCCACTTCGATTCTTTCTTTCTTTTTTCTTTTTTGGTGTTTTGAGGTACTGTCTCACTGTAGCTCAGGCTGACCTGGAATCTACTCTGTAGACTCAGGGTGACTCAAACTCATGGTGATCCTCTTACCTCTGCCTCCTGAGTGCTGGGACTAAGGGTGTGTGTCACCATGTCTGGTCCTTTTGATTTTTTTTCCCAGTACTTTTAAAACAATTATTTATTGGGCTGGAGAGATGGCTTAGTGATTAAGGCACTTGCCTGAAAAGCCTTTAAAGGACCTCGGTTCAATTCTCCAGTACCCACGTAAGCCAGATGCACAAGGGGCGCATGTGTCTAGAGTTCATTTGCAGTGGCTGGAAGCCCTAGTACACCTATTCTCTCTCACTCTCTCTCTGCCTCTTTTCCTTTCCTAAATAAATAAATAAATATTATATTATAAACTTTATTTTGTTTCTTCTTCTTTAAAAAAATTTTTATTATTTTTATTATTTATTTTTGGAGAGAGACACAGAGAGAGAGACAGACAGAGAGGGAGAGGGAGACAGATAGAGATGGGCGCGCCAACAGTCTCTCAGCTGCTGTGAACGAAATCCAGATGTGTGCGCCCCCTTGTGGGCAAATGTGGCATTCTGCCCTTGCATCACTTTGCATCTGGCTAAACGTGGGACCTGGAGATTGGAATCACTGGAGATTGGAACCAGTGTTCTTAGGCTTAGCAGGCAGGCACCTTAACCGCTAAGCCATCTCTCCAGCCCTTTTTTTGTTTTGTTTTTTTGAGGTAGGGGTTCAATCTGGTCCATGCTGACCTGGAATGAACTATGTAGTCTTAGGCTGGCCTCGAACTCACAGCGATCCTCCTACCTCTGCCTCCCAAGTGCTGGGATTAAAGGCGTGTGCCACCAGTCCGGCCCTATTTTGTTTCTTTTTAATATTTTATTTTTTATTTATTTACTTGAGAGAGGGAAAGAGGCAGAGAGAGAGAGAGAGAGAGAGAGAGGGAGAGAATGGGTGCTTCTGGCTTCTGTGGGTTCTGGGGAATCGAACTGAGGTCTTTTGGCTTTGCAGGCAAGCGCCTTAACCGCTAAGCCACCTCTCCAGACTGAAAACTATAAACTTATATATATATATATATATGAGAGAGAGAGAGAGAATGGGTGCACCAGGGCTTCTAGCCACTGCAAACGAACTCCAGATTCATGTACCACCATGTGCATCTGCCTTACATGGAACCTGGAGAATTGAACCTGGGTCCTTAGGCTTTGTAGGCAAGCGCCTTAACTGCTAAGCCATCTCTTTAGCCCCCTTTTGGATTCTTCTTCTTCTTTTTTTTTTTTTTTTTGTGGTAGGATTTCACTCTAGTCCAGGCTGACCTGGAACTCACTATGTACTCACTGGGTGGCCTTGAACTCATAGTGATCCTCTTACCTCTGCCTCCTGAGTGCTGGGATTAAAGGTGTGTGCTACCATGCCCAGATTCTTTTGTATTTTTTTTTTTTTTTGGTTTTTCGAGGTAGGGTCTCACTCTAGCCCAGGCTGACCTGGAATTCACTGTATTCTCAGGGTGGCCTCGAACTCATGGTGATCCTCCTACCTCTGCCTCCCGAGTGCTGGGATTAAAGGCGTGAGCCACCACGCCTGGCACTTTTGTATTCTTTATCCAGAAGGAGATAGAGGGTAGAGAGATGTTTTAGTGGTTAAGGTACTTTCTTGTAAAACCTAAGGACCCAGGTTTGATTCCCCAGTAACCACATACACCAGATGCATAAGGTGGCACATGTGTCTGGAGTTCATTTGCAGTGGATAGAGGCCCTGGTGCGTCCATTCTCTCCATTTGCCTCTTTCTGTCTCTCAAATGAATAAATAAATTTTTGTTTTGTTTTGTTTTGTTTTTCAACGTAGGGTTTCACTCTAGCTCAGGCTGACCTTGAATTCACTATACATGGTGGCCTTGAATTTGTGGTGATCCTTCTACCTCTGCCTTCTGAGTGGTGTGCACCACCATGCCCTGCAGGGTTTTTTTTTTTTTTTTTTTTTTTGCGAGGTAGGGTCTCACTCTGGCCCAGCCTGACCTGGAATTAACTATGTAGTCTCAGGGTGGCCTCAAAATCATGGCAATCCTCTTACCTCTGCCTCCCAAGTGCTGGGATTAAAGAGGGGCGCCACCACGCCTGGCTGCAGTATTTTTTTTTAAAGGAGAGAGAGGTAGAGAAAAGGAAGAGGAGGAGAGGAAGAAAGGAAGGAAGGAAGGGAGGGACACTAGGAATGTAGTTCAGTAGTAGACTATGCAATCTCAGGCCAGCCTTGAATGCACAGCGATCCTCCCAAATGCTGGGATTAGAGTGCTGGGATTAAAGGCATGCACCACCATACTTGTCAGTAGTAGAGTGTGTTTAGCATTCAGTTCTTGGCACCAAAAATAAGCAAACAATAACAGCAAGAAGATTCTAAGGAAGGAACCGAAATGTTGAAGAATACCCTTTTTCCCTCCACTGTCTCTTCTAAACCACATGTTCCTGCCTGGCTAGCTTTGCTGCCTCTGTGCTCCTCTGGACTGCACTAATCCGTCTGAGCTTTGTGGTTGTCTTCTCTTGGGCTGGCATGGTAATCAGTGATGCTATCAGCCTCCAGGCCACAGAGCCCATGGTGGGTGTTGCTAACACATTCCAGGGGTGAACACTTCACAAACCTGCACATTCCAGCTCACTGGTATCCTGCCTCCTGTGCTTCACAAGGAGAGAGGTGTGACCAGATCCGCAGGATCCTAAGGCTGCCACTCTCCTTGTTTCTTGTCCTTCTTTGTGGTAGGGTTTCACTCTAGTCCAGGCTGTCCTGGAACTCACTGTGTACTCACAGGGTGGCCTTGAACTCCTAGTAATGACCCTCTCCTCCTTCCCCAGCTCCAAACCAAGGTGCCTCCTGGCTCACAGGCTCTGACCCTGCGTGGTATCCACACTCCCTCCCACTGCCTCATTCCTGAGCACTGAGCCCACCTCTCGGAGCTCCCCTCCCCCACCACAAAGGAAGCCAGACAGGCCACACAGCGAGCTGAAAACCTTAAGTGCCCACAAGGGGCTGTGCTCTGGCCACAGAGTCATGCGGAGTATTCCTTTAATTTCTTTCTTTCTTTTTTCTTTCTTTTTGTTTTGTTTTAAAGGGTAGGAGTAGTGTGGTTGGAGGGATCACTGGATCGCAGTTGATGGAACATTTCCTGGTGTAGAAGAATAGGGAGGCCCTGGGTGGCATGCTTCTTTCTGTGTTGTCCTCCCTCCGTGCTTGGGGCCTAGTGAGTGACCAGGGAGGAAGAGGAGATAGAAGGAGCTGATGTGGACAGGCAGATAGACCTGTGCAGCTGCGAACCTGCCCAGGGTCATGAGTTCATTTCTTCTGTATTCGTGGAGCATCTGTCTTGTGCTAGGCTCTGCTCTATGCTCAGGAGAGGCAGATAGATATAAGCATGTCCCTCCCTGTCCTCTCTTTGCCCTCCCTGGGCTGTACACGAGCTATGGGACATTAACAGAGTCCCTTCCAGTCTGACATATGCTGTCATCAGAGAAGTACATGACACTTTAGGAACTCAGAGGAAGGAGGGGTCTGGAGAGGTGTCTTAATGGTTAAAGGTATTTACTTGCAAAGTTTGATGGCCTGGGTTCTGTTCCCCAGTGTCCTTATAAGGCCAGACACACAAAGCGACACATGCATCTGGAGTTTGTTTGCAGTGGCAGGAGGCCTTGGCATGCCCATACTGTTTCCCTGTCTCTCTCTTCAAATAAATAAAAAATTTAAAAATATTTATAAAAAATAATTTAATCCCAGCACGTGGAGGCAGAGGTAGGAGGAATGCCATGAGTTTGAGGCTACCCTGAAACTATATAGTGAGTTTCAGGTCAGCCTGGGCTGGACTGAGACTCTACCTCAAAAAACAAAAACAGGGCTGGAGAGATGGCTTAGCGGTTAAGGCTCCTGCCTGCTAAGCCTAAGAACCCGGTTCCAATCTCCAGGTCCCACGTTTAGCCAGATGCAAAATGACACAAGGGCTCAATGCCGCACTTTCTCACAAGGGGGCGCACGCATCTGGATTTCGTTCACAGCAGTTGAGAGACTGCTGTCGTGCCCATTCTCTATCTGTCTCCCTCTCCTCTCTGTGTCTCTCAAAAAAAAAAAAATAATAATAATTTGAGGGCTGGAGAGATGGCTTAGCTGTTAAGGTGCTTGACTGTAAAGCCTAAGGACCCATGTTCAATCTCTCTCCAAGTCCCACATAAGCCAGACCCACAAAGTGATGCAAACATGCAAGGTCACACATGCCTACTAGGTAGAGCAAGCATATGGAGTTTGATTGCAGTGGCCGATGTCTTGGCATGCCAATTCTCTCTCTCTCTAAAAAAAAGACATTTAAAAAAGATAATTTAGAGTCAGGCATGGTGGCGCATGCCTTTAATCCGAGCACTCAGGAGGCAGAGGTGGGAGGATAGCCATGAGTTTGAGACCACCCTGAGACTACATAGTGAATTCCAGGTCAGCCTGAGCTAGAGTGAGACCCTACCTCGAAAAACCAAAAACAAACCCAAAAAAGATAATTTGTAGCCAGGTGTGGTGGTGTACACCTTTAATCCCAGCACTCAGGAAGCAGAGGTAGGAGGATAGCCATGAGTTCGAGACCACCCTGAGACTACATAGTTAATTCCAGGTCAGCCTAGGCCAGAGTGAGACCCTGCCTCTAAACCCTCCCCCCATGAGAAACCTCTGAGTAGGGAGTGATATCAGAGAGGCTTCCTGGAGGCAATGGTACCTGATACTGATTCTTAGTTGTTCAAGTTAATTTTAATTTTAATTTGTTTGAGAGAGAAAGAGGGTGATAGAGAGAGTTGCTGCAGACAAACTCTAGACTCATGCACCACCTTGTACATCTGGCTTATGTGGGTCCTGGGGAATCGAACCTGGGTCCTTTAGCCTTGCAAGCAAATGCTTTAACTGATAAGCCATCTCTCCAGCCCTTAAGTTTATTTTAATTAGAACTTTGACATTTAGATGGTATACATTGTCTTGTATTGTCACAGAGAGACTTGGACTATTGGGAATCTTGCATGATCCCACACCACCAGCAGCACTGACTGGGACATTAGCAATGGCCTTCGTCCTTTACATAGATGTCATTTGGTAATAGTATTTGGGAGTCTTTCGTAGAAGAGCCCTGGCATAAAACCAACACAGTCCTTTGTCTTTAGGTAGGCAAGGTGGATCCTTTTTATGCTTGTGTTGCAGAAGAGGAAACTGAAGTGCATGAATCTTAAGGGATAATAAGGAAGGATTTAGTCTGCTAAAGAAGATTGGAGGGTGGTCTAGGGAGGAGGACCAGGAGGTACAAAGATCTGGAGAGAAGAGGCACACGTGTGCATGCTTGTGTGTGTGCGTGTGTGTGTGTATGCACTGAGTTCATTGGCTGTGATTTGGGTATCCTGTATGCTCCTAATGGGATCTTGCAAGAAAATCAGACAATCGATCCACAAGGTCAAACATAGTCATTGATCTTTGTTTCTGCCATAAAATGACCTTTGGGGGTGGCCTTCATATAGAAGCTGAGATGAGGCTGAGACATTGGTGTATGCTGCCATCCATTAAGATGTTAAGTCTCTGGGCTCAGCTCAACCGGCGCCTCTGGCCAGTTCTGAAGGGCATTTCCATGAGCGCTTGGGACCTGAGATTGTGCGCTGAGCCCACTGGCTGCAGTGATGAGCTACGTGCTCATGTGGCAGGAAGTACCTGGCTCCTCTGATAAGATGCCTGCTGAGCCTCTTCCTGGAGGAGGCCTGTCACACAGAGCTGTGGCTGGGACTGACCCCAGCACAGAGGGGCAGGCAGAGAGAGGGAACCCTTTGACTGCTCGGAGAATTCCAGAAACAAGCCACATGTAGCCTCCTGAGCTTTCCTCAAGACCTGGCAGTGGAATGACTTGCTTTCAGCAGAGGGCATATAGGAGTGTGAACACCATGTCATTTTCCAAACTGCTTCTTCCTGGGCCACTGAGAGATTCATGGGAGAGTTGGCTAAGGAAAGCGAGGCCCTGTGGCTCTGTGTGTCCTTGCTGCCTTCCTCATCCTCACTCCTCCTTCGGACCTTCCTCCCCTTGCTGTCTCTCTCCTACCTTTCTTACCCATCTCCTCTGGTTGCTGTTCTGTCCTCCCGCAGAAAGCAAATGGGGGAGGCCTTCTCCCCCTTTCTCCATATCTACTTCCTTACCAGGTCTTGTTGATTTTACCTTGTTTCTTGGTCTCCTGTAGTTGAGCCCTGCCTCCCTTCCATCTTGCCCGCACACACTGGCCAAACAACCTCCAGGGCAGGCCTGGTCCTGCGCTCCTCTGCTTGCTGCCCTTCTTAGTCCAGACTCCCCTGCAGGCCCTTGGCCCTCCGCTGCCTTCCACTGGCTTAGCCTCTGAGCAGTCTGCCCTGCCTGGCTCTTTCCTAGGCTGTTCTCACCTTTACCTGGAAAACCACTCCTTCGCCTTCCTGTTCCTCTGCTGACCTAGCTGTGCCTCCCTTTTCAATCTGGGACAGGCCCTGTGTCTGTTCTCCCTGCCGTCAGCACACCGATCATGGTTGGTGTTGGGGCTACGACGGGTAGAGGTGGGGCTGTCGCCCACCCTCGCGAGAGGGATTGAAAGGGCCCAGAGGAGGCAGGAAAGACAGGTGCCAGTTGCTTTGTCCCTTTTCAAGGATCACCTTGGGTACCCAGTGAGGCAGGGTCTGTTTGTGCCTCCTGAACTGTGTCTGTTAGCTTTGCTGGGGAGGAGTGTGTGCTGCCTGGGCCAATGAATAGACATGTCCCATTCCAGAAATTCCATCTGCCTTGGGCTGACTTGAAGATGAAACAGCTTCAGCCCCTAGCTTCAGATTTGTTCAGAGAACCAAACCGTGAGCTGAGGGGTGGGGTGGGGCGGGGCGGGGCGGCACTGTCAGCACTGGCTCTGGCCAGGGCTGTCCCCATGGTGGATTCCCATCTTCTTTGTTTTTATTTTATTTTTATTTATTTATTTATTTACTTTTGTTTTTCGAGGTAGGGTTTCACTCTAGTCCAGGCTGACCTGGAATTCACTATGTAGTCTCAGGGTGGCCTCAAAGTCACTGCGATCCTCCTACCTCTGTCTCCCGAGTGCTGGGATTAAAGGTGTGCGCCACCACGCCAGGCTGGAGTCCCATCTCCTTTGGACTGTGAGTCTTGGGAGCTCTTTCCCCAAGACCTATACATGGTGTTCTGTGTATAATCTCAGGAAGTTTACAGGCCCCTGGAGGTCTGCCATGGACGCCAGGTTCGGGTGTAAGACCAGGTCCCTTCGGGGGCAGGAGAGTTTCTTTTCCCTTGCCCTGGAAAGAGAAAGAAGAGAGAACGGGCAGTCCTTTTGCCCCAGTGATTGGAGCTGAGCTGAGTTGGCAAGCGGAGGAAGGCTGGTGGCCAGGTGCAGGCCCACACTGGGCAGGTGGCCACCGTCATCCTGACGCTCAGGTGTGTGGAGTGAGTCCTGGGCGGCTGATGTGCTGATGCTTCCCAAAGGCTGAAATTTGGAGTTGGGAAGTAGAGGGCTTAGTTGGGCCCATCCCTGGATTCATTCCTCTGTGCCAGCACTGTTGGAGGCAGATGTCTGTTGGGAGCGCAGTGGGGCTGCGAGGTTGGCCTTTGGACCAGACTCCTAGGAAGACTGGCTGTACCTTTCTTCCCATTGGCTTTATGCATGGATCTTCCCACATCCCAAGTCTAGGGATCCTAGATGCTCGTAGTTTGACTCTGACCTAGGGGATGACTTTGAAGCTGAGGAGAGATTGGAATTTTGGTTAGATTGCGAACCTCTGCCTCCCAAGTGCTGGGATTAAAGGTGTGTGCCACCATGCCCGGCTAAAATATATTTTAATTAATTAATTAATTAATTTGAGAGAGAGAATTGATGCACCAGGGCCTCAGCCACTGCAATTGAACTCCAGATGCTTACACTATGGTGTAAGCACATGGGTGCACATGGGTGACCTGCTTGTGTCACCTTGTGTCTGGCTTGTGTGGGATGTGGAGATAGATTGAACATGGATCCTTAGGCTTCACAGGCAAGCACCTTAACTGCTAAGCCATCTCTCCAGCCCTGTTTATTTATTTATTCAAGAGAGAAAAGCTGGGCGTGGTGGTGCAGGCCTTTAATCCCCTGCACTCAGGAGGCAGAAGTAGGAGGATCACTGTGAGTTTGAGGCTAGTTTGAGACTACATAGTAAATTTCAGGTCAGCCTGAGCTAGAGCTAAACCCTACCTCAAAAAACAAAAGAGAGAGAGAGAGAGAGATAGAAAGAGGGAGAATGGGTGCAACAGGGTCTCTAGCTACCACAAATGAACTCTAGACCCATGTGCCACCTCGTGCATCTGGCTTTACGTGGGTACTGAGGACTCAAACTCAGGTCCTTAGGCTTTGCAGGCAAGTGCCATAACCACTGAGCAGTCTCTTCAGCCAACCTCTTAGCTTTTTATTCAAGATTTTATTTGTTTGTGTATTACTTTGTGGTTTTTTTTTTTTTTTTTTTGAGGTAGGGTTTAGCTCTAGCTCAGGCTGACCTGGAATTAACTATGTAATCTCAGGGTGGCCTCAAACTCTCGGCGATCCTCCTACCTTTGCCTCCCGAGTGCTGGGATTAAAGGTGTGCGCCACCATGCCCAACTTTTTTTTTTTTTTTTTTTTTTTTGTTTTTCGAGGTAGGGTCTCACTCTGGTCTAGGCTGACCTGGAATTCACTATGTAGTCTCAGGGTGGCCTCGAACTCTCGGCGATCCTCCTACCTCTGCCTCCCGAGTGCTGGGATTAAAGGCGTGCGCCACCATGCCCGGCTTCCAACTTTTGTTTGTGTATTTGACAAACCAATGGTCTGGTCCTGGTGTCTTAACAGAGCTGGAGTCAGTGTGGAGAAGCCAGCTAGCTGTCCAACCGAAACCTTTCAGAACACCTTCTCTGCACTTGTTCATGACTTGTGCTCCACCTTCTTTCATACCTGCTCAGATGGGACCAGCAAGGATGTCAGCTTTGTGGGTGGGGCAGCTATTCAGCTTCCACCTGTCACCTGGCACCACTTAGTGAGCTGGGCACTGATGCTGTAAGTGAGCTATGTGCTTTTGATACTTAATGCTAGTTAATGATCCTTCATTATCTTATTTGTTCCTCCAGATGGCTTGAGTAAAGGCTTGGGTGTCCCACAGTCCCCATGATGAAAGAGTCTACTAGTACACTCACTGTGCAGGAGAGGACACTGAGCTTAGAGAAGTGCCGTGCTAGCAAGTGGCAGAGCTGGGATCTGAACCCAAGTTCTTCAAGAGATAAAATTCATACTGCGCCGGGCGTGGTGGTGCACGCCTTTAATCCCAGCACTCGGGAGGCAGAGGTAGGAGGATCGCCATGAGTTCAAGGCCACCCTGAGACTACATAGTGAATTCCAGGTCAGCCTGAGCCAGAGCTAAACCCTACCTTGAAAAGAACAAAACAAAACAAAAAATCATACTGCATTAAAAAATATTTGCTGGGTATGGTGACGCATACCTTTAATCCCACCACTCGGGAGGCAGAGGTCAGAGGATTGTTATGAATTTGAGGCCACCCTAAGACTACATGGTGAATTCCAAGTCAGCCTGAGCTACAGTGAGACCCTACCTCGAAAAACCAAAAAATAAAAAATAAAAAAAATAAAAAAATAAAAAAAATATATATATATATTTGGGCTGGAGAGATGGCTTAGCGGTTAAAGTGCATGCCTGCAAAGCCTAAGGACCCAGGTTCGATTCTCCAGGTCCCACGTAAGCCAGCTATGGTGGCTCATGTGTCTGGAGTTCATTTGCAGTGGCTAGAGGCCCTGGTACACCCATTCCCCTACTCTCCCCCTTCTGTTGTTAATAAATAAATAAACAAAAATAAATGTTAAAAAATATTTATTTATGTATGTATTTATTTGAGAGAGAAAGAACATGGGCGTGCCAAGACCTCCTTCCTTTGCAAATGGATTCCCAGACTCATGCGCCACTTTGTGCATAGGCTTTACATGGGCACTGAGGAACTGAACCCGGGCCTGCAGGCTTTGCAAGCAACTGCCTTTAACTGCTAAGCCATCTCTTCAGCCCTCCGCTTTCCCACATGCTTTACTTTGTTGCAGACACACACCTTCTGGGATTAGGCAGATACTGTGACTGGACAAAATCAGCCAAAAAGGAGAAGGGACTTGATTTCATGCCACATCTGAAGAAGGCACCCACTTCTGATGGCTGCCCTGTGGAAGAAAGTAGACCAGATCAGATGTTCCTTGGCTTAATGATAGAATTACATTCCAATAAACCTATCATCAGCTGAAAATATCTTAAATTGAAGCTGCCTTTAATCCCTGTAGCTTACTGGACATCATAGCTTAGCAACACAGTGCACGGTGATATACCAGTTGTTTACTCTCATGATGGTTTGGAGTCACTGCCTCTGCCCACACCTCAAGAGCATGTTCTGTTGCATGTCAGCTGCCCAGGAAAATATCAGAATTCAGAACTTGGATATGGTTTGTACTGACTGTGTATTGCTTTTGCAACTAAAGGTGAAAAAAGTTAGGCGGGGTGAGACAGAGGTAAGAGGATAGCTGTGAGTTTAGGGCTATCCTGAAAGTACATAGTGAATTCTAGGTTAGCCTGGGCTAGAGTGAGACCCTACCTTTACCCAGCTCGCCCACCAGCTTCCTAGCTCTTGTTTCTGCTGCTTCAAAGGTACTTGTGACTTCCTACTTTGTTCCCCTACAGTGAGCTGCCTTTGACTCTTAGGATAGCACAGTCCCCAGTATCTTTTCTCAGAGCACCTAGATACGAGGAAGGTGTCATGACTTCTGTTTCTGCCTAGGTTTGAAATTTGTCCTTATGTGGAAACAGGAGGCTTAACTTGCAGTCTGGAGATTTGACTGATCTCGTCCCAGTTCTGACCTCCATCTGGGTGTCAGGGCTCCAGGCGTTCTTTACCAAGGAGTGAGACCCTCAACGGTAGACGGCTTAGTTTGGGATGCATCAGGGACGGACAGAAGAGGACAGAAACTTCTGCTTTTATAAAGAGAAATGGAGACTGGAGAGATGCCAGTGAAGCCTAACGACCTGGGTTCAGTTCCCCAGGATCCATGTAAAGCCAGATGCACAAAGGGGTGTATGTACCTGGAGTTCGTTTGCAGCAGCTGTAGGCCCTGGCATGCCCATTCTCATTCATATTCATTCATTGTCTGTCTGTCTGTCTCTGCTTGCAAATAAATAAATAAAATTTAAGGGAGAAATGGCTGGGTGTGGTGGCACAGCTTGGGCTAGAGCAAGACCCTACTTTGAAAAATAAAAATAAATAAATAAATAAATGAGAAGTGGATTGCATCAGACAGGACAGTAGTGGGAACAGGTGCTTGATGACGGCTTTCTGAATTCTGTGGTGACTGTTTCCTATCTGGATAGAAAGAGAAGTGACAGTCCCAGCTGCCAGTTTTATCCCTACTTAACCATTATGCTCCCTGATTTGCAGTTTTACAAATTTGCAAAAAATTTGCAGAGGATTTTGGGCTGGAGAGATGGCTTAGCAGTTGAGGCACTTGACTGAAAAGCCAAAGGACCCAGGTTCAATTCCCAGGACCAACAGAGCCAGATGCACAAGGGGATACATACATCTGGAGTTCGTTTGCGGTGGCTGGAGGCCCTGATGTGCCCATTCTCTCTCCCTCTCTCTCTCTTTCTCCCTGCCTATTTCTCGCTCTCTCTTAAATCAGTAAATAAAAATAAAACTTTAAATAAATAAAATATTTTTAAAAACTTTTTTAAATGCTGAGGACGCATACTCTAGACTCAGCAGTCTGGCCCAGCCCAGGTGTGCCTTCTCTTCCACAGCGTAGATTGGAGCGCAGTGCCCACAAACATTGCAGAATCTAGCGCTGGTGGACAGAAGGATATGAGCAGACCACCTGAATGTTCGCCCAAACCTCCCCTCAGTGTGTTGTTCCTGTGAGAAGACTGTCTCCACTGTTCAAATCCAGCTTCCAAACAAATTTTTGGAATGCTCCCTGTGTGTACATTGGGGACTTCCTGTGTGATATTTCTGGGCATCACAGCCAGGCACTGTTGCCATCTGTCGTAGCTCTGCTGGATTGGACTTCCAGAGCCCCAGACTGTCTCCTCAAATAAAGTCCAAATCAGGGATGTGGTGGGTCCTACCCCCTGCTACCCCCGTATCAATCTCCTGGGATAGCCAGCTGGGAGGGTAGGCTGGCCAAGCCAAGCAGAAGCCCTAGAGCCTTCTCTGTCACATGAGTCTCAGTGCGTAGTTGCCTTTGCTCAGCTTACCCATGAGAGCTGGTGTCTACTGGGCTAGAGGCCTCAAGTCTAGGGTTGGTGGGCTGCTTGCAGGCTGACTGTAGGCTTTTATTTTGGTTCTATACTATTTATTTATTTAATTTAAATTTGGTGGGGGAGTTGTTTTTTTTTTTTTTTTTTTTTTTTTTTTTTTTGGTTTTGCAAGGTAGGGTCTCACTCTGGTCCAGGCTGACCTGGAATTCACTATGTAGTCTCAGGGTGGCCTTGAACTCTCCGCAATCCTCCTACCTCTGCCTCCCGAGTGCTGGGATTAAAGGTGTGCGCCACCATGCCTGGCTGGTTCTACCCCTTTCCCTGCACCTTGATGCCTCGCTAGTTATGAGCTCCGTCAGCCAGCCTGAGAACCCAGAGGTCCCTGAATACATTTTGATTCAGGGAAGTCCATTTTCCTCCTCCTTCTACTGTGTTTTTTTTTTTTTTCTTCTTCTAGGTAGGGTCTCACTCTGGTCCAGGCTGACTTGGAATTAACTATGTAGTCTCAGGGTGGCCTTGAACTCACGGCGATCCTCCTACCTCTGCCTCCCGAGTGCTGGGATTAAAGGCGTGAGCCACCACGCCCGGCTTACTGTGGTTTCTTAGCGTGACTCTGTGGCCACCATCTACTTCCTCCCTGTCCAGGAAGAGGCAGATTTCCCAAATGTGAGAGTCAGGGAGGATCCAGGCTTCTGGTGAAATCCACCTTGTCCTCTTCCGGATACGGTGGCATATCCTTCCTTTTACAGGGCAGCACCATCATCCTACCAAGGCCTCATATTGGATTGGTTCATTACCTGCAAACAAGCATTGGGAGCTTGGGGATGGAGGACTCAGATGAGACTTTGAGCTTTTGTGCGTGGGATGGGCCCTTGTTCAGAAGTGCAAGGGGCCTCTGCACTTCCTGGAGCCCTGAACCCAGCAGCTGGCTTCCAAATCTTAGGAGACCAAAAGACCCAGGTCTGGAGGGTGTCAGTGCTTCTAGGGAAGTACAGGTGTCAGGGAGGTGGGGAGGGGCTGTGGGCTGCTGGCCTGGCCCTTCTCCCTTCCCCCTTCTTCCCAGAACTTCTGACCATCTGAGGTCGTGGTTTCAACTCAAGTTCCTCCACAACATGCCTTACAGATGATACCCAGGGGTATGTCTGGGGCTCTTTGTACTTTCCAGTCTTCTCTCATTCAAGAAAGCATATCAGGGCTGGAGAGATGGCTCAGTGGTTAAGGTGCTTGCCTGCAAAGCCTAAGGACCCGGGTTTGACTCTCCAGGTCCCATGTAATCCAGACAGACCCACAAAGTGACGCAAGCGCGCAAGGTCGCACATGTGCACAAGGTGACTCACACATCTGGAGTTTGATTGTAGTGGTGGGAGGCCCTGGCACGCCAATTCTCTCCCTCTCTCTCATAGAAAAAAACAAAAAAGGCCAGTCTGTTGGGCTTGCCTCAAAAAAGAAAGAAAGGCTGGGCGTGGTGGCCTCTTTAATCCCAAACTCGGGAGGCAGAGGTAGGAGGATCGCTGTGAGTTTGCCACCCTGAGACTACATAGTTAATTCCAGGTCAGCCTAGACCAGAGAGAAACCCTACCTCGAAAAAAAAAAAAAAGAAAAAAAGAAAAAGAAAGAATGCATGCATGTATGCATGCATATTAGCAGCTTAAGAGATAGCTCAGCAGTTAAGGCACTTGCCTTCAAACCCTAAGGACCCGAGTTCGATTTCCTCAGTACGCACATAAAGCTGGATGTACAAAGTGGCGCATGTGTCTGGAGTTTGTTTGCAGTGGCAGGCCCTGGTGTGCCTGTTTATTTTTCTATCTCAAATAAATAAATAAATAAATAAAATTTAATTAAAAAAGGAAGCATATTAGGGCTGGAGATATGGCTCAGCAGTTAAAGCTGCTTGCTTGCAAAGCCTATAGGACTGGGTTCAATTCTCCAGTACCCAAGTACATGTGCCTGGAGTTCGCTTGGAGTGGCAAGAGGCCCTGGCATGCTTATACTCACTCTCTCAAATACATAAGGAATGGGTTAGCGGTTAAAGTGCTTGTTTGCAAAGCCTTTAAGGGACCCAGGTGTGATTCCCCAGGACCCACATAAGCCAGATGCACAAGGGGGCGCATGCATCTGGAGTTCATTTGTAGTGGCTGGAGGCCCTGGTGTGCCCATTCTCTCTGTGTCTCTTTCTCCCTGCCTATTTCTCTCTTTCTCTCAAATAAATAATAATAATAAATACAAAAATAAAACTACTTAAAAAGAAAAAAGAGCACATTTGGAACACATGTAGGTAGGGCTAAATGTCCTGGAATCATCTTGAACCAGCTTCAGTTGATTTTTCTCAAAGTAAAAGCAGATCAGTTGCACATGCCAATACTCAATGATTGCCAGCCAAGGACGGCTGGTAGTGCACCTGACAGTTGATTGATTATGCATTAGAGCAGAAGGTCAAGGATAGCTCTCAGCTCAGGGCCAGTGTGCTGGTACCCTTGACCTGGGGCAAATGGGAACAGCTTTTTACAGAGGCAGAAACCTTGTAGCAGCACCTGCTTTTTTGCTTAGGGTAAGTGCTGGAGTGAGGATGTGGTTGTCCATTGGAATAACATCTAAGTTGATTGTGGCTTGGGGAGTCCAGGCCAGCTGTCTGTTTCTCCTTCATTTGGCTGACTTGGTGTATATAGGGAAGCTGTGTCTGCCTGCCTGTTACCTGGTGATTTTCATGCCAGCAGCCTGTCTTCTTGGATTCCTCTTGGGGGGTGGTGTTGTCCTTGAAGTGGAGAGTGGTATCAGCCAAATGGGGAACAGAAGGCTGTTGTCCTCATGGGAAAGTGACTGCCTACAGAGCACACTCACTGGTCAGCCCTGGGCCTCTCCATCCTGACCTATGGAGTGGGGTCATGAAGTTTACATGCTCAGGAAGGGTTATTTCCCCTCTCCCCTCCTGAGCTGCTTTCTGATACACAGCCCTGTCTTTGGTCCCTCTGTGTCACTGACTCTCCCCGTGACAGGGCAGAGGGTTCTTTCCTAGGCTTGTTTCTCTAGGGGCTTCTGTGGAGCTTCGGCAGCTCCAGGTTCAAAGCCACAGGGCCGTCAGCATCTTTAACTCCCTGGGCAGTGAGAACACTGAAGCCTTGCAGCTCCTCTGTCTTGCCTCTGTCCTTGCTGGGGAGAGAGTTGGAGGCTGCTGGGCTCAGCTGATGTTCTCCAAGGAAGACTTGGAATGAACCCCAGGCACAGAGGGTGAGATCAGTGGTTTGCTCAGCAAGCAGGCCCCAGTTAGTGACAACCTGTCACTGCTCCCAGGATCTCTGGCTGCAGTCCCTGGCTCCAGCACCTCCCCCTGCCGTCTACAGGGACGTGAAAATCAGTGATGTAGATTTATTTACCACGTGTCTCTGTCTCCTCTGTGTCAGGGTGGGAGGCCCACGTTTATTTTATCCCCAGCCACCATGATGGTTTTCTCATACTTTTTACCCGTTAGTTATGAGCTCCGTCAGCCAGCCTGAGAACCCAGAGGTCCCTGAATACATTTTGATTCAGGGAAGTCCATTTTCCTCCTCCTTCTACTGTGTTTTTTTTTTTTTTTTTCTTCTTCTAGGTAGGGTCTCACTCTGGTCCAGGCTGACTTGGAATTAACTATGTAGTCTCAGGGTGGCCTTGAACTCACGGCGATCCTCCTACCTCTGCCTCCCGAGTGCTGGGATTAAAGGCGTGAGCCACCACGCCCGGCTTACTGTGGTTTCTTAGCGTGACTCTGTGGCCACCATCTACTTCCTCCCTGTCCAGGAAGAGGCAGATTTCCCAAATGTGAGAGTCAGGGAGGATCCAGGCTTCTGGTGAAATCCACCTTGTCCTCTTCCGGATACGGTGGCATATCCTTCCTTTTACAGGGCAGCACCATCATCCTACCAAGGCCTCATATTGGATTGGTTCATTACCTGCAAACAAGCATTGGGAGCTTGGGGATGGAGGACTCAGATGAGACTTTGAGCTTTTGTGCGTGGGATGGGCCCTTGTTCAGAAGTGCAAGGGGCCTCTGCACTTCCTGGAGCCCTGAACCCAGCAGCTGGCTTCCAAATCTTAGGAGACCAAGAAGACCCAGGTCTGGAGGGTGTCAATGCTTCTAGGGAAGTACAGGTGTCAGGGAGGTGGGGAGGGGCTGTGGGCTGCTGGCCTGGCCCTTCTCCCTTCCCCCTTCTTCCCAGAACTTCTGACCACCTGAGGTCGTGGTTTCAACTCAAGTTCCTCCACAACATGCCTTACAGATGATACCCAGGGGTATGTCTGGGGCTCTTTGTACTTTCCAGCCTTCTCTCATTCAAGAAAGCATATCAGGGCTGGAGAGATGGCTCAATGGTTAAGGTGCTTGCCTGCAAAGCCTAAGGACCCAGGTTTGACTCTCCAGGTCCCATGTAATCCAGACAGACCCACAAAGTGACGCAAGCGCGCAAGGTCGCACATGTGCACAAGGTGACTCACACATCTGGAGTTTGATTGTAGTGGTTGGAGGCCCTGGCACGCCAATTCTCTCCCTCTCTCTCATAGAAAAAAACAAAAAAGGCCAGTCTGTTGGACTTGCCTCAAAAAGAAAAAAAGAAAGCTGGGCGTGGTGGCGCGCCTTTAATCCCAGCATGGGAGGCAGAGGTAGGAGGATCGCTGTGAGTATGCACCCTGAGACTACATAGTTAATTCCAGGTCAGCCTAGACCAGAGAGAAACCCTAAAAAAAAAAAAAAAAAAAAAAAAAAAAGAAAGAAAGAATGCATGCATGTATGCATGCATATTAGGGGCTGAAGAGATAGCTCAGCAGTTAAGGCACTTGCCTTCAAACCCTAAGGACCCGAGTTCGATTTCCTCAGTACGCACATAAAGCTGGATGTACAAAGTGGCGCATGTGTCTGGAGTTTGTTTGCAGTGGCAGGCCCTGGTGTGCCTGTTTATTTTTCTATCTCAAATAAATAAATAAATAAATAAAATTTAATTAAAAAAGGAAGCATATTAGGGCTGGAGATATGGCTCAGCAGTTAAAGGAGCTTGCTTGCAAAGCCTATAGGACTGGGTTCAGTTCTCCAGTACCCAAGTAAAGCCAGATGCACAAAGTGGTACATGTGCCTGGAGTTCGCTTGGAGTGGCAAGAGGCCCTGGCATGCTTATACTCACTCTCTCAAATACATAAGGAATGGGTTAGCAGTTAAAGCGCTTGTCTGCAAAGCCTTTAAGGGACCCAGGTGTGATTCCCCAGGACCCACATAAGCCAGATGCACAAGGGGGCGCATGCATCTGGAGTTCATTTGTAGTGGCTGGAGGCCCTGGTGTGCCCATTCTCTCTGTGTCTCTTTCTCCCTGCCTATTTCTCTCTTTCTCTCAAATAAATAATAATAATAAATACAAAAATAAAACTACTTACAAAGAAAAAAGAGCACATTTGGAACACATGTAGGTAGGGCTAAATGTCCTGGAACCATCTTGAACCAGCTTCAGTTGATTTTTCTCAAAGTAAAAGCAGATCAGTTGCACATGCCAATACTCAATGATTGCCAGCCAAGGACGGCTGGTAGTGCACCTGACAGTTGATTGATTATGCATTAGAGCAGAAGGTCAAGGATAGCTCTCAGCTCAGGGCCAGTGTGCTGGTACCCTTGACCTGGGGCAAATGGGAACAGCTTTTTACAGAGGCAGAAACCTTGTAGCAGCACCTGCTTTTTTGCTTAGGGTAAGTGCTGGAGTGAGGATGTGGTTGTCCATTGGAATAACATCTAAGTTGATTGTGGCTTGGGAGTCCAGGCCAGCTGTCTGTTTCTCCTTCATTTGGCTGACTTGGTGTATATAGGGAAGCTGTGTCTGCCTGCCTGTTACCTGGTGATTTTCATGCCAGCAGCCTGTCTTCTTGGATTCCTCTTGGGGGGTGGTGTTGTCCTTGAAGTGGAGAGTGGTATCAGCCAAATGGGGAACAGAAGGCTGTTGTCCTCATGGGAAAGTGACTGCCTACAGAGCACACTCACTGGTCAGCCCTGGGCCTCTCCATCCTGACCTATGGAGTGGGGTCATGAAGTTTACATGCTCAGGAAGGGTTATTTCCCCTCTCCCCTCCTGAGCTGCTTTCTGATACACAGCCCTGTCTTTGGTCCCTCTGTGTCACTGACTCTCCCCGTGACAGGGCAGAGGGTTCTTTCCTAGGCTTGTTTCTCTAGGGGCTTCTGTGGAGCTTCGGCAGCTCCAGGTTCAAAGCCACAGGGCCGTCAGCATCTTTAACTCCCTGGCAGGCAGTGAGAACACTGAAGCCTTGCAGCTCCTCTGTCTTGCCTCTGTCCTTGCTGGGGAGAGAGTTGGAGGCTGCTGGGCTCAGCTGATGTTCTCCAAGGAAGACTTGGAATGAACCCCAGGCACAGAGGGTGAGATCAGTGGTTTGCTCAGCAAGCAGGCCCCAGTTAGTGACAACCTGTCACTGCTCCCAGGATCTCTGGCTGCAGTCCCTGGCTCCAGCACCTCCCCCTGCCGTCTACAGGGACGTGAAAATCAGTGATGTAGATTTATTTACCACGTGTCTCTGTCTCCTCTGTGTCAGGGTGGGAGGCCCACGTTTATTTTATCCCCAGCCACCATGATGGTTTTCTCATACTTTTTTTACCCGTTACTCACCATGTGCTCTCTATGAGGGATCTGAGTAAACTGAAGCCCAGTATACTCACCAGGCTAGTGAACAGTGGATTTGAAAGCCATCTGCCTCTCTACCAGAAAGCTCATTCTTTCCTACCCCCACCTGAGGTAGGGTCTCTAACCCAGGCTGACCTGGAATTCACTCTGTAGTCCCAGGCTGGCCTTGAACTCACAGCAATCCTCCTACCTCTGCCTCCCGAGTGCTGCTCACCCTGCCCATTTTTCCTACTCGACCACACTGCCATGTGGGTGGGATGCCAGAAGGGTGTACAAAGTGCTATGTGACTGTCCCAGCTCCCAGGGACACAAGAGCAGTCAAATCTGTGGTATGGAAAGCTGGGCGTGGTGGCATACACCTTTAATCCCAGCACTGTGGTCCAATCTGATGGGAAAGGTGAGGGGACCCACACATGGAAGGTTTTAGGTATGGTAGTACAGGCCTGTTATCCCAGCACTCAGAAGGCTGACACCTAAGGATTAAAGCCAGCCTGGGGGCTGGAGAGATGGCTCGATGGTTAAAGGCGCTTGCTTGTAAAGCCTGACAGCCCATGTTCGATTCCCCAGTCTCCATGTAAAGCCAGATGTACAAAGTGGCGCATGCCTCTGGAGTTTGTTTGCAATAGCAGGAGGCCCTGGAGTGCCCATACTCACTCCCTCTCCCTCTCTGTGCGTCTCTGTTTGTATCTCTAAAATAAATAAATAAATAAATAAAAAATATTTAGCTGGGCATGGTGGCACACACCTTTAATCCCAGCGCTCAGGAGACAGAGGTAGGAGGATTGCTGTGAGTTCAAGGCCACCCTGAGACTACATAGTGAATTTCAGGTCAGCCTGGGCTAGAGTGAGACCCTACCTTGAAAAAAAAAAAAAAAACAAAAAAAAACGGGGTGGGGAGTGAAATGTGCCGAAGCTGTGTTCTTTAGTCAGAGTTTGACTAGCGAGTTCCAGGTCGGCCAGGGCTAGAGTGAGAGAGTGAGACCATACCTCGAAAAAACAAAAAAAATTGACTAGCCAAGATTCCGGTAATGGGTGCTTTGAAATCTACAAACACTGTGAAAAGATTACAGCTCATCCCAGGAACAGGCAAACTTTTGAACTTTTTGTTCGGGTCTCTCTGGGGCCAGCAGTGACTCACTGCCGAGCCCCTCCTAACCTCTGGTGGTGATTAGCGAGGGGAGAGGCGCAGAGGAGCCGCCCTGTTCTATAACAGACCCATTTGCCTGGAAGAGCTCAGATGCAGGAAGGGACTGGGGTGGACTTGGAACGGGCTGAGGACATTTCCAGCACACGAATCTCCTGGGCTTGAGGCTGTCTATCTTTTTATTTGTGAACCTGTGTTTCTCCCACTGAGGGAACAGGAGGGAGGGATAGATGGGCCTCTAGTGGGGTCCTTAACTTGACTTTAAAAGGTTGAGTCTCTGGGTGAGCTTAAGGGACCTGAGTGGGAGGCCTCCCACTCCCGTCTTGGCCATGAAGACGAGTTTTTGTGTGTTTTTTAAAATTACTTATTTATTTGAAAGAGAGAGAGAGAGAAAATGGGTGCAGTAGGGCCTCCAGCCACTGCAAATGAACTACAAACGCATTTGCCACCTTGTGCATCTGGCTTATGTGGGTCCTGGAGAATTGAACCTGGGTCCTTGGCTTTGTAGACAAAGCCTTAACCACTAAGCCATCTGTCTCTCCAGGCCCAAGATGAGTTCTTAGGCATGAGACTCCGTCACTTGGCCAGCCTGAATGGTGTGGTTGGGTCAGTAGCCAAGGGCAGTGTGTGCATACGTGCTCAGAGTGAATGTGGGCTGCCTCCATCTCCTGCCACTGTTCCTGCATAACCTTCAGAGCCTGCTCAGGTGGGAAAACCACTGCTGCCAGGCCTGCTCTGTGGGCCGTGTGTGTGTGCTCGGTGCCTGGTGCAGAGGGGACCTGTCACAGTTGGGCTTCTGCTAGGAGCTCAGAGTGGCATCTGAGCGGCCTCTCAGCCTTTATTTTCTCCTGTCTCTGGTTCCCTGTGCCCTATGACCTTGGGTACAAGTCAGTTATCCAGTAAAGAAAGCAGGCCCGCCTGCACACTCATGTTGTGTCAGCCTTTGCCAGTCAGAGCTTGGCAGCAGACAGGAAACCAGCCTCTGGCACATAGGAAGGAGCTGCCAAGCCCCTCTCTCCCTGCAGCAGGTTGGAAAACTCTTAAGCCTTTCCTCCTGGTTTCCTGTGTGTCACCCCTTCAGGCTAAGGGTAACACAGCAGTTCCTGTGCATGAGTCAGTGGGGAGATTTGGTGGCTGAGTCTTCTTAGCTTGTAGGCATGACTATTAAAGATTCAAGTGGCACTGTGATATCAATGTCGCCTCATCCCTCCCCTTGGGGAGAGCAGTTCCTGGCTGGGGTTCTGATACGGTTTCACAGCGTCCTGAAGAACGCAGAGTTGCTGTGTAAGTCTCAGCTATTATTAACCCTCCTTAGAACTTGCCACCAGGATGGGGACAAACCAGGTTCTGTCCATTTTACTGAGGAGAAGAAGACGAGAATCAGATAGGTATCTGACGTGTTGACGGGCACTCGGCAGCCTGGGCATCTGGTTCTCCTGGGCACTAGCTGTTTTCTCTGCTCCTTCCCCACCCTTCTCTTCTTCACAGTGCTCTTGTCATCTAGCTGTTCATTGTGTCTGCTGGGATATGGAGTCCAGCAAGCTAGACAAAGCCCCTGTTATCCAGAGCTTAAGTCTTGGCAAGAAGATAGTTAACAAGAGCCCAGATTGGTAGGGAAGGCCCTCCCCCTCCAGGAGATTGAGTTCCTAGTCCATGTCGGGGTCCCAGGTCTCTGGACTGGGTAGAGGTAGCGTGCATCTGGCCTCATTGTGGATTGGCCCTTGCCAGCCACAGAGCTGCCTTCCCTGAGGACAGTCAGGACGGTTATCAGGATAAATATACCCAGCTCCCCATTCCTGGGGAGTTACTCACTGAATCTAAGCACCCCGCTGCGGATTGGATTACCTCCGCTCTGCCTGCTCTCTGCGCTGGGAGGGGGAGGGAGAGGCAGGGGAGCAGGCAGGGCTAGTGCTCCTCTCTCCTTCCTAATGTGGAAGACTCACCGAAGGGCTGAGATGATGGACCATCCCTGAGCTCGTCTTGACGGGCTGAGCCTCCCTCACTGCTGCAGCCCTCTCTCTCCCTGTGCAATTGTAAGGGAGCAGCTTCTGTGACACTCCAGGCCACCCACTTGACCCAGGTAGTCAGCAGGGGGCTTGAATCCTCCCTTGCCCAGAGTTCCGGGCCCAACTGGGTAGACAGACCATTAGGCTGGGCTTCTGTAGATGTCCTCCCGGGAGGGATTTCAGAGACTGGCAAAGCTCGAAGTCTCTGAAGGTCTCTACGCTGACTTTCACGTGACACCAAAGGTTTGGTCAGTGGGCTACTGGGAAGGCCCTGGAGCTGTAGCCACCCCGTTGCCTGTGCTCAGGCTTCCAGGGAATCTGGCTGCTCCTTCATGCTGCTGCTTAGCTCCTAAGGAAGCGGTGCGAGGCCCTGCCTGGGTCCTGGACAGAAGAAGGGTGCGCCTTTCTCACCCAAACTTCAGAAAGAGCAGGCACAGTGAGGTGAGCCTTCCTCAGGGCCCAAGGGCCGTCTCCCTTCCTGAGCCTGGGCTGTGAATGGAGGAACCAGGAGTGTGACTGGGAGAGTTGGCCCGATGACCCAGTGCCCTTCGTTTAACTGTTCCAGCCTTTGTGGTCAGGCTGAGAGGTGCCAGGTTCCCCCAGGCTTTGTTTTGGCTAAGGTGGTGTTCTGCCTCTTGTCCTAGCACTGCATGGAGCAACCTTTGCCCCTCGCCTCCCTTTACCAGCTCTGTGCGAAGTAGGCACTTTATGTCTGTTTCCTTGCTTAATCCTAATCCAGTGACAAAAACAGTGTGACGTTTGGGCTAGGGAGATGGATCAGTGGTTAACAGCGCTTGCCAGGTAAGTATGAGGGTCCCTTGGGCCAGAGACTGCCAAGTTCAATGCCCTAGATAGAACCCATGTCATGTTAAAAAAAAAAAAAAAAAAAGCTGGGCATAGTCTTGCATGTCTGCACACCCAGTCCATGATGAGGTGTGTGGGAACTGGAGAGTCGCTGGGGCTAGCTGACCTATGACAGCTCTGGCTTGAGAAAAAGACCTCATCTCAAGGAAGATGAGTGCTAAGAGAAGGACCTCCGGGGCTGAAGAGATGGTTTAGCAGTTAAGCGCTTGCTTGTGAAGCCTAAGGATCCTGGTTCACGACTCAATTCATTAGGACCCACATAAACCAGGTGCACAAGGTAGCACATGCATCTGGAGTTCGTTTGCAGTGGCTGGAGGCTCTGGTGCGTCCATCCTCTCCCCCTCTCTCTCTCTACCTCTTTCTCTCTGTGTCTGTTGCTCTCAAATAAATAAATAAAAATAAACAAAAAATTTTTGAAGAAAAAAAAAAAGAAGGACCTCCAACATTCTCTGGTCTCCATTCTGATGCACGTGGGACAAGCACGTCTGCGCACACACCTGCGTCCAGCACACATCATACACGTGTAAAAAAAAAAAAAGGTGACATTTCTGGGAATATAGGACAGGCAAGGAAACTGAAGCACAAGCACCTTGGAGCAACCTGCCCAAGCAGTTCAGCCAGCGAGCGGGACACGCGTCTCACGATACCCCTGTGCAAGTTGTAGCAGCCAGTGTCCTCAGAGGAGAGAAAGGAATAATTGTGGGTCCCTCTTTCGGGCACACACTCAACCCCTGCTCTTGGCAGTCTTTGTCACACACTAAGATAGGGCAGCTGGGGCCTGGTAGAAAGAGGAAGCCCAGCTTGTGAAAGAACCCTCCCTTGCTTCTTTACTCCATTGGGGTGGGGATAGGAAGGGTTATTGAGTCTTCCTCTTGTCCTTTTTTTTTTTTTGCAGGGTGGGGTGGGGTGGGTGGTTCCTGGGAATTGAACCCATTGTTCCCTAAGCAAGAGTTCTTCTACTGGGCTTGCTCCCCCCAGCCCCACTGATTCTCTTGAGCCCATTATTGAGAGTTAAGCTGGGTCCCCAGAGAGTGGTCTGGTAGATACCCCTCCACCCTGCATCCCTGGGTTGGTATGGGAACTTGAGGGGCACAGCTGTAGCATTAGTTGAGGGATGCAGGCAGAGCAGCACAAGGGCCCCTCACTCAGTACCTTCTTAGGCAGGCTGTGGGGCTAGGGATGCCTGAATCTCAGCCCTGAGGCTTGAAGACCTGCATACTTCTATCTTGGTTGTCACAGGGAAGGGCCCTTTCCTTTTAAAAAAATTTTTTAATTTTCATTATTTATTTATCAGGGGAGCAAATAGAGAGAATCGGTGCACCAGGGCCTCTATCTGCTGCAAACAAACTCCAGACGCATGTGCCACATGTGCATCTGGCTTATGTGGGTTCTGGGGAATTGAACATGGGTCCTTTGGCTTTGCAGGCAAGCACCTTAACCGCTAGGCCATTTATCCAACCCCTTTTTATGATTTTTGTTGTTCTGAGATAGGATCTTTGCTCTGTAGTTCTAGCTGGCTGGTTATTTGCTGTAATCCTCCTGTCTCAGCATCCTGAGTACTGGCATTACAGGTGTGTGTCATCACAACTGGCTAAGGGCCTCTTTCTTTTAGTCTGGCCCCCTGTGCTCTGTGCCCTGGCATAGCCTCCCAGTCTAAATTGCTCTGAGCTGTTCTCCGGACCTGGTGCAGCTATGGAGTGGAGGAGGAGAGACCTGGAGATGAGGGGAGGGTGTTGCTTTGGATCTGTGGGGGCCTTGAAGTATAGGTGGTACCTCCCAGTGTTCAGTGTGTTCCAAGCATGGCACTCAGGTCACCTCATGTTCTTACATTAGCCTGCTCTGTGCCTCTACTCAGTCAGCTTATCTGGGACTGAAAGTTCTTGTGGCTGGGGACTCCCTGGTCTTCCCCAGCTCAACTAGAAAGTTCTGTGATTGCCCGAGGTTACCTTTGGTTACTCCCAGAGGCAGGAAGGCAATGGACCAATGGCGCCCTCTGGTGGTTAGCAGCAGATGATCTACACCCTTACTCAGCAAGGCGTACATGCATTCATACAGCTCAATGACTTTGCCACTGGCCTGCTGAGGATTTGCACCCTGCTGTGCTTGGCCTTGAAACAGCCTGTCCCTTCTCACCCCTGCCACTCCATCCTTTACAGACAGGTCAGTATCCCAGGGGTGCTACAGGCGCTTTCATCTCACTGGGTGACTTGTATTGGAATGGTCTTGGGCCGAGACCCAACAATTGAGTGGGGTGCTGTTGAAGAACTTTGAGATTCCGGCAACCTAAATGCAGACCCCTGACTGCTCTGTCTTTCTGGCATGTGGGAAAGGAAAGTCTGTTTCTGATCTTACAGGGGTTCAGGGTTCTCTGAGGAGGGGGTGGTTAGACACTACTTGCGGTATGAGTCAAAGGAACTTCTAAGCCTGCCCTTTGGGTATTTAGAGCTGGGCAAAAGGTGGTAGCTGAGGTGACATCTGAGGGAAACTTCTGGGGTAGGACTCTAGTGCCTGCAGGTGGTGGACTGCTTTCTGCAGCCTCTTCTTGGCTCTGTTGAGGCAAGTCGGGGCGGAGTTTGCTGAGCTTGCACAGGGACTTTGGCTCTTAACCATTTTGCAGCCTGGATGGGAATGCCAGGCATCTGCAACCACAAGAATCCAGAGTAGAGCTCAGCATCTATGTGGTGGCTGCCACCTCTATTCCTCGAGCAGTTTGTAGGGGTCCTTGGGGCACAATGAACTGAGTCCTTCCAAATCACCAGACAAGGACTAAGGGTGGAACGACAGGAGGGAGCCATGCCAGAGACTGTGCTTGTTTAGGTACCTGCAGAGGTTCCCTCTCTCCCAGGCAGGCAAATATCTGGAGAAAATGCAAGAATGCTGGGCCTCTTCCCTGCCTGCATGCTACACTTTGGATGCCTCTTTAATACTCCAGGGGTTTTTTGTGTTTTTCTTTTCCTTTTTTTTTTTGGTTTTTCGAGGTGAGGTAGGGTTTCACTCTAGCCCATGCTGACCTGGAATTCACTATGTAGTTTCAGAGTGGCCTTGAACTCATGGTGATCCTGCCTCCTGAGTGTAGGGATTAAAGGTGTGCACCACACGTGGCTTTTACTCTTTTTTTTTTTTTTTTTTTTTCTGGTCAAGGTTGCTGTGTTCATGTTTTGCCCAGATTCTACTCATGGAAGGCTGAGAAGGGTCTTTCTCTGGACTTCACAAAACAAGTAGATCTGATGTTTGTAGCTAATGTACTTTAACATCCCTTGTAAACTTCACCCCAGTGCTATACGGGTAAGAATTATTCACCACAGCTTACAGAGAAAATACTGTGGGTAGAAGATGGAAGAGTTGGGACTTAGTTGTCTGACCAACTTGGGCGTCTGTGTTGAAAAGAACTTGTTGAGAAAATAAACCTGTGTCCCTTAAATAAATTAAAAAGGAAAAACAAAACAAAAAGAATTCACTGAAAGCCAGGCATGTGATGGAAGCAGGAGAATTGAGAGTTTGAGGCCAGTCTGGTTTACATAGCAAGACCTTATTTCAAAAAACCAAGGGCTGGGAATGTAGCGCAGTGTTAAGAGTTCTTGCCTGCTATGCATAAGGCTCTGGATTCCGTCCCCAGCACCACAAAAATAGAAAAGAATCCATTGATTTTGAACCAGAATCCAACCCATAAACCAGTAGACCAGACTTGGAGTTGCATCATCAGTGTGTGGGGGTGAGGGTTCGATGAGCAGGCAACCGGTCAATGACGGAGAGTGTCTAGCAGGGAACGCTGACCATTCATCCTCCATGGAGTTTTTGGAGCTCAGAGGTTTGTGTTGCCACTTCAGGCAGCTTTGGCAGGTAGGGCATGACAACCTCTGGACTGTAGTTTATCCTCTGTGACACGGTGACACTCTTGGCCCTGGGAGGCATTCAGGACTGACGGCCCCACTAGAGGCTGCCTGCTCCTCCCACTGGTTCTGGCCTTGATACAGGAGGAAGGGCCCCGCCTCCTCTGGGGTTGGACTCACAGGAAATAGGGACACTGCTTGGAGATAAGGAGGCAGGTGTGGCCCTAGAGGAGCCGTTGGGATTGGCCCTGGACACTGGTTCCTTTTCCGCTGCCTGTTACCTAGACACATTTAGATTCTCTCTAGTTCCGGTTTGCTGGTGACAGGAAGCCAGTCTTTCTTTAAAGGACCAGGAGTGAGGAGGGGCTGCAGGAACTGACCTTCTTCAAAAGTAGGAAACCAGAACTCACAGTCTTATAGCCTTGGAACAGCTTCGCCGCTCATCACCATCGGGAAAGAACCCAGGGTATGTGTGACTGGCTAGGGGCTAGGTGATCAGATCAACTGGTAGTATGTGTGGCCCCTTCTCCCTTTAGAGTGGGAGCAGGGCTAGGGATAGGTTGCAAGGAAGGATCAGACTGGTCGCCTTCAAAGCTTGGGCCTCTGACATTTAAGAAGTGAATTCAAGATGGGTGTGGGACACGCTTTTAATCCTAGCACTCAGGAGGCAGAGGGAAGAGGATTGCCCTGAGATCGAGGCCACCCTGAGACTACATAGTGAATTCCAGGTCAGCCTGGGCTAAAGTGAGACCCCCACCTCGAAAAATCAAAAAATAAAAATTAAAAAAAAAGTTGAATTTAGCTGGGTGTGGTGGTGCTAGCCTGGGCTAGAGTGAGACCCTGCTTCAAACAAAAAAGTTGAACTCTTTGAGGCCACGCTGAGACTACATAGTTAATTCCAGGTCAGCCTGGACCAGAGTGAGACCCTACCTCGCAAAACCAAAAAAAAAAAAAAAAAAAAAGTTGAACTCTTTCAATTTGGCATCATGTTGCAGCCCACCTCTTGTAGGCTGGGGTTTGGGGCTTGGGACTTATAAGAAGTCTTGCCTTTGTCACCTGGGGCAGGTCTCCCTGGCTCTCCAAGCCACTTTCCTCATCTGTAAAAAGAAGACCAGATTTCTACATTTTAGGCCATTCTGAGGGTCAACCAGGACTGTGTATGGAAATGGTTAGCAGTGGTGATCTGTGCAGTCACTGTGTGTTTGATTATTACCCTGAGGCCAGGGAACAAGCAGGTCACTAGGGAGCTGAGAGTGAATAAATCAGTGGGCACAGCAGAAATGAGTGTGGCATCTGGGGCTGGACTCTGTGGCCTGTAGAAGCGATGGGGCAGTGGAGAATCCCAAGAGGGGAGGGACGAGGTGGGAAGGTCAGTATGTTCTACTTCTGTCCTTCTAGCTGTATCCTTCTCCTCTGGAACCTGGGGAGACCCAGAGCCCCCTGTTGGCTGCCGGGTGCCCAGGTAATGGAAGCTTGCTGCTCTTAAAAGCAGGGTAGTGGGGCCCAGGAGCCTCTGGGGCTGGGCTGCTCGCCAGGCTTCTACAGAAACAGCCAGCGGTGCAGTCTTGCCCCAGGCTCGCTGAGGGGGTGGGGATGGTTGTGCTGGCTTCATTCCAGTCCCCAGTCTCCACATACCTTGCCCCATAGCCTGGGTCATAAGGAGGTGCTTGGAGCTTGGGGTTCTGCATCCACCTGGTGAGGAGGGCAAGGTGCTCCCGGGACCCATTCTTGTCTGTGGACTGGAAAGCCCGAACTCTTGGAAGTGCAGTGAAGGCCTGGCACTGCCCAGCCCCTCCCTGTGATATGATGTGACGTGGGGCCCCTCCCCGTCTGCCCTCCCGTTGCCCTGCGGCGTCCCGAGTTCCAGGGAGGCATTCTCACTTGTACTGGTGAGCAGCACAGCCCCGTCTGGAGGAGCAGAGTCAGGTGCCTGACCCCCGAGGTAGGAGAGCCCCAGGAACAGCCTGGAGGGAGCCTCCGAGCACCTTCAGTCTGGGCCAGCTTTTGGAACTGCGTCTCTCAGCCAGGCTGGTCTGGGCTGGCTGGCAGCTTCCTGCCTGAGGAGACGGTTTCTCCCCTGGGTGGGGCAGGTGCCCAGTAGACATTAGCTCTTGAGGTTCAGACAGGCTGGGCACTGCTCCTGGAAAGTTCCCAAGAGGTCTGGCTCTCACCTGCTCCCAATATCCTTCTCTTTGTAGACGCGCTTTTGGCAGACTTGGAATCTACCACCTCGCACATTTCCAAACGGCCTGTGTTCTTATCCGAGGAGCCCCCCTACTCCTACCCAACTGGAAACCACACGTACCAGGAGATTGCAGTGCCACCCCCTGTCCCGCCACCCCCATCCAGCGAGGCCCTCAATGGCACAATTCTTGACCCCTTAGACCAGTGGCAGACCAGATTCACCCACCAGCAGGTAAGGTATGCAGAAGTTCTAAGATGCCCTCAGAGACTTTTGGGCAAAAGGAACTTATTTGTCAGGGATGTGGGGAGCCAGTGGAGGAATGGGGTTGTGGGAATGGATCAGGCTATTTGGCTGTCCCCAACCAGATTCTGCCTTTCCTACCCACCACGTGACGAGAGGGGGTAATGACCAAGTATTAATCACCCAGCCAGAGTGTGGAAATTCCCTGGTGAGACTGCCTGTGAGCAGGAGGCATCTGGAGTTGACTCCTGCTGTCCTGTCCTCCATTTCTTTCTCTCCATTGGGATAGTTCTCTTCTCTTTCCATAGCCTCCATCCCCGTCACCCGTGTACAGCTCCAGTGCCAAAACCTCTGGTGCCTCCAACCCCCAGGACGGCGTTGGCTCTCCGTGCTCCCGAGCAGGCGAGGAGGAGCACGTCTACAGGTACAGGCCCAGCACCTGTCTCTCCTGCTGGAAAACCACAGTCACTGGTTTTGTTACGGCAGTCCCTGAGGCCCATGCCCAGCTCCCGCTTCTGTGTCACTGCCATCTCCAGGTAGAGGCTGGGCTGGGCTGCCCACAGCATCTCTGGGTAGTTGAGCTGAAGCAAGACTTGCTTCCTTCCTGTCCTCCCACATCCCTTCCCCGCCCTCTGCCTTGTGGCCGAGGGAGACTTCTTAACATCCCACCTGTGTGCCGGAGATTTCTCGTGCAAGGCTGAGAAGCCAAGAAGTTCTCATTTCTTTTCTTTGCTTCCCAAAGTTTCCCTAACAAGCAGAAGTCAGCTGAACCTTCACCTACCATCATGAGCTCTTCGCTGGGTAGCAACCTCTCTGAACTTGACCGCCTGTTACTAGAACTGAATGCTGTGCAACACAATCCTCCTGGCTTCCCTGCAGGTAGGATCGGTCCCGGCCACCTGCTGGCCTCTGGATCCCTAGAGGGCTCAAGGAGTGAATGGTTGTTTTTTCTCCTCTCTTAAGATGATGTCAACTCAAGCCCCCCACTACCTGGGGCCCTGAGCCCTCATTATGGGATCCCAGAGAATAATAGCCCTCTGGGAGGCAAGTCTGGGTCCTTGACGAAAGAGAAGCCAAAACGAAATGGGGGCCGAGGTCTGGAGGATGTGCGGCCCAGTGTGGAGAGCCTTTTGGATGAACTGGAGAGTTCTGTACCCAGTCCTGTGTGAGTATCGGCTCTCCCTAAGTTGGGGAAAGCCACTTAGCCCTGGTGTTACCCATTCCCTTAAGTGTCTGTTGTTTGTCAGGCCCTGGGGACACGGTGGGAGTTGTGTGGACACCATCCCTGCCGGCAGTCAGCCACCACCAACCAGAAAAAAACAAGCGTTGTACAAGGTCACTTGTGACTGGGTGACTGTTAGTCCAGGCATTGCAGCCATACAGTAAAGTTGAAATCATTGCTGTCAGTATGTGTCAATGCTCAAGCCTCAATTTTCTATCTATAAGCTGGGATAAGCAATAGTTGAGTGTAGTAACAGTCATTATAATCCTGCCATTTGGGAGACTGAGGTGGGAGGATCTCAAATTCAAGGCCATCCTGGTCTGCAGAGTGAGTTCCAGGACAGAGTGGACTACAGAGTAAGAGCCTGTCTCAAAACACCCTCAAGAACGGGATAAGAGATACAGGTAATGGGGAGAAAACCACTTAGGTAGATGGAGTGAGACCTCATTATGTATGCAGTGCGCTTAGGAAGGTTTCTGACTCATAGCTCTTGGGACATACTTAATGTTAGCACTTTGTTTTTTTCTTTTTTCGAGGTAGGGTCTCACTCTAGCCCAGGCTGACCTGGAACTCATTCTGTAGTCCTAGGCTGCCCTCGAACTCACTGCGATCCTTCCACCTTTGTCTCTGAATATTGAGATCAAAGGCCTGCACCACCGCAGGCCCAGCAAGGTCTTTGTTCTTTGTTTTTTTTTTTTTTTTTGGTTTTTCGAGGTAGGGTCTCACTCTGGTCCAGGCTGACCTGGAATTAGCTATGTAGTCTCAGGGTGGCCCCGAACTCATGGCGATCCTCCTACCTCTGCCTCCCGAGTGCTGGGATTAAAGGCGTGCACCACCACGCCCAGCAAGCTCTTTGTTTTGAGACAAGGCTCACTCTGTAGCCTAGGATGTCCTGGAACTCACTCTGTACCCCAGGTTGGCCTCAAACTTATAATCCTCCTGTCTCTGCCTTGTAAATGCTAGGATTCTAGGCATGAATCACCATCCCTGGCTTAATGTAAGCTCTTGCTGGTGTCATCATGTGGTGGTAATCTCACATCTGGGCCTTGTGCTATCGAGGATACATGGGGGACTGGGTGTGTTTGACAGGCAGTCTTGCCCTGGACTGGGGGCATAGGTGTCTTCCATTTAAGCCACTGCGCTTGCTCTCTGGTCAGATCACCTCAGAGCACTATTTCCTAGCTAATAGTCCTCTCCCAGGGATGAGTCCCTGAACTGATAAGTGCTGGGGTCAGAGGTGCTGTACTCCAGTGACATCCAGAACTGGGTATTGACATACGTCCCCTGTGAAGCTTGATGCTGGCCTTTGAGCTCTCCACTGACACCATGCCTGCTCTGCAGCCCCGCCATCACTGTGAACCAGGGCGAGATGAGCAGCCCACAACGAGTCACCTCCAGCCAGCAGCAGACCCGCATCTCGGCCTCCTCTGCCACCAGGGAGCTGGACGAGCTCATGGCTTCACTGTCAGATTTTAAGGTGCCCTGAGATCCCTCTGTCTGCTCTGTACCCCCTCCATCTGTTTCTTTTCCACCTTACTTCAGTGTGAGTAGCTGGCCCTTGGCTCCTCAGTGTTGAGGGATCTTGCCCTGAGTTGAAGCCCCACAGTGCCTCTGGCCTTGCTAGGATGGCAGGGGTGAGGCCAGGGAGCACACGGAGGTGGGGATGAAGCTGTGCAGCAGCCAGAGAAGGCAGAGAAACCAGAGAAGCTTTCAGCGGGGACATTCCTCCTCCTGGCGCTCCCAGCCACCCAGGTCAAGGGGATCAGGGGACTGGGAGAGAGGGACAAAGAGCCCTGTGTTGATAGCTGCTCTCGGTGGGGGAGGTGTGCTCTGCTGGGCCCTGTGGGACTCAGGATCCCATGCCTAAGAGGTCACTTTCCCCAGAGCCACATCTCCCACGCTAGCTGTCCTCCACACACCCTCTTTCTTTCTGCCTGTGGTGACGGGATCCACAGGCCTCCCTGCCTCCCTCACTTCCATCCTTCTCTCTCTGCCTGGAGGTTCTGAGTTCCCACCAGCTCTGCCTGTGGGAAACTGAGCCTGTTGGGCCCCTGGGTCAGACAGCATGAGGTGCCCACCCTCATCTGTGTGCGGTGTGCAGGCCTGCCAGCCCACAGTGTTTTATTTAGAGGCTTAATACCTCAATGGGGAATTGATACTGACAGAACTGTCCAGCAGTTGCTGACTTCAGCTCCATGTGGGTCAGTCAGAGACCTCTGGGGCACAACTTAGGGACTACAAGAAGGGAGCGGGCTCTCCGTGCATTCATGGCCCAGAAGGTGCCTCCTGCCTCACTTCACCTGGGGCTCACAGCTAGAGCTCACCTGGAGGTGGGAACATGGCTGGGGCGGAGAATTTAGTCTGGTCTTCTGAGCCCTGTTGTCATGGTTCTGAGCAGTCAGTAGGTAAGTCAGGATTCAGGCATTGGCCTGCCCCGAGCCCATTCCCTAAGGCTGCTGTTGGTTTCCGAGACAGCCTGTGTCCCAGTGCCCCATGAGAAAGGCTGTATTCTTCTGGCTGAGCCCCAGAGCAGGACTCGACAGCATGGGAAAGTGGGATTGTCTGGGCAGCACAGCAGGGGTGGTGAAAATGGAGCCAGTGCCTGAGGAAGGCTGAGCAGCTCTGTGACCAGTCCCCCTTGACTTGCGCCTGGGGCTGACCTCCCTGGGCTAGCTCTCTCCCTGTCTCCACCTCTCCTTAGTCTCCATGGCATAGGCATGGCTTTGTGGCTGCTTTCTGTTGCCAGGTTTCATGTGGTCCAAGGACATGAAGCGCAGGCAAGCACTTCTGGGGTCTGAGTTTTTTCCCAAAGACTGCTTTAGCATCTGAACTGTGCTCTCTGAACCCTCAGCCAATCCCACTATTGCATTGAGCATCCTTCCTCACTTCTCCCTATCTTCTCTCTTTCCTTTCCCCTCTTCCTTGTTCTCCTCCAGACCAGTTCCTCTGCTGTGGCCCAGAGCTCCCTGGAGTTGCTGCCCAGCCCACCTGCATCCCCACCCCACACCCTTCCTTATCCTTCTTCTCCTTCTTCCATGCCTTCTGTAGCCCTGCCCTCCACCACTAAGCCCACCCCTGGAGGCCAAGGCCACACTTCAGAGGTCTGCACTGAGGAAAATAGACAGGTCCTTTTACCTCCTGTGGCCCCTAGATGGCTTGATTTGGCTGGCCTTGAGGTGACTTCTGATACCCACAATTCAAAGTGTCCTACTGTGGAGAGTTCTCCAGGGTCATTTGCTGCCAACAGTCAGGCTCCAGTTAGGAGGGACCTGCTGAACTCCATGAATGAGCCCTCTAGTGGTCTCCTCTGCCACCCCACACCCCCTGCTGGGAGCACAGGATCCCAGGGGCCATTGGCCATCCCGTTGTATCCAGAGGAGACTGTGGCTGCCACTTGGAAATGGCCATGGGCTTTGGCAGCATCCAGGCCAAATACTCCCCATGGAGCCACTTGCAGCTTTCCAGAAATCATTGAACCAGCTGTTGTGGCAGTGGACCGTCAAGCCATCCTCCCTGACACCTGGCATCTCACCAAGGAACGTGGCCAGCAGGAGAGGGCACAGTCAGAGCCAGGGGGCTTGGAAAGCAGTTGCCCTGTCCCAGCTGACAAGGAGCAATTAGGTGGAGAGCGTCCCTGGAGGGAAAGTCTCAGGGGAGCAGCCCAGGCCCCTGAGACCCCAAAGAACCCAGAGGACACCATTGAAGCTGCTCCCGAAGCCAAGAAGGAACAGCTGGAGTTCCCATGTGCCACGACCACAGGCGCAGGCACCGGCGCCTCTGAGAGGATTTCTGCCTCCGGCCAGGCAGGCACCACCGTGCACAGCCACTAGGCATGGTCTTGGCGGGTCTGAGTGTGGGCTGCTCCTCGCTAACTGCATGCAGTCTACCATGCATGTCTGCCTACACAGAAAGTGCCAAGGGGTTGTGGTCCTGAGGTTGAGCAATTGGAAGTGGGTACTGTGTGGCCAGCAGAGCTCCCTGGATCCCACCATTTGCTGTGGTGACCCACCTCTTGCCTAAGACTTTCCCTTTAGATAAACTGCCCTGGACATTCCAGTATACAGAATGGCTGAAAGTATGGACTTGGTGACCATGTAGACCCTCAAAACACACTGCCAGTACTTGCTAATATGTGACCTTGAGTAACCTCTTCCAGGCTCAGTTTTCTAATCTTTAAAATGAGAGTAGGGACTGGGCATGGTGGCGCACGCCTTTAATCCCAGCACTCAGGAGGCAGAGGTAGAAGGATTGCCATGAGTTCGAGACTACCCTGAGAGTACAGAGTGAATTCCAGATCAGCCTGAGCTAGAGTAAGACCCTACCTCAAAAAACAAAACAAAACAAACAAACAAAAAAGATATATATATATATATATATATATATATATATATATATATATAATAAAATGAGAGTAATAGAAGACCATTTTCCATGAAGGTTGAGAATTAGATGACATGATTTCCACAAAGCATAGAACATAGCACGTGGCCCCTTGCAAAACTTATTTGGTTGCTTTTCTTTTCTTCTCTTCCTCCCTTCCTCTGTCCCTCCCTCCCTTCCTTCATTTTCCCTTTCCCTTTCCTTTTCTTTTCCTTTTTGAGCCAGGTTCTCACTTTGTAACCCAGGCTGGCCTGGAACACCTGGTGACCCTCCTGTCTCAGTCTCCTGAGTCCTGGGATTATAGGTGTGTGCCACTATACCCAGCTCTTATTATTTGTTTCTTGTGTGATCCAAACTTTATGCCTTCTCCCAAAACAAAACAGCAAAACCCCCCAACTATTACAAACAAGTAGATTGTAATTTGGATAAGAGGAAAACTGACGACACGATTTACAGGACGGTGGAGAAAGCACTTGCTGCACACACTTGAGGACCCGAGTTCACATCCCCAGCATCCACTTAAAGAAGCTGGGCATGGCAATCCCATCGCCAGGGAGGTGGACACAGGAGGATTCTTGGGGCTTGCTGGCTGGCTAGTGTAGCTGAATCAGTGAGCTCCAGGCTCAGTGAGACCTTGTTTCACAAAACAAGATGGAAAGCAGTTGAGGAAGACACCTGATGTTGACCTCTCACCTCCACACACATGTGCACACACACATGAATATGCATGCACACACACACACACATACCAAAAACACAGAAACAGATAACTTGGGGTAGGAAGATTGTTAGGTAGGTCAAGCACTTGCCATGCAAGTGTGAGGAGCTAGTTTGGGTCCGCAGGACGCAGGTAAAAGCAGGCATGGTAACACATGTCTATAATCTCAGTGTTCCACAGCAAGACAGGAAGTGGAGAATCCCTGAAAGCTCATGATGCAGTGGTGGACAAGAGACCCTATCTCAACCAAGGTGGAAGGCAAGGACCTCCATGCTCAGCATATACAAATGTGCACACAAAAAACAAAAGTATATGTGCAGAAAAGGAGAAAGCCTGCATTTTTCTATTGTAAATCCAAAGGGAAGGAAGGAAGGAAAAGGGAAAGGAAGAAGATGAGAATATCTGCTTACATCTTCTCAAATAATTCTTGTAATAACCCCGTGAGGTAAGCCAAGAAAACACTCTTACCCATTTTAAGGACTGAGAGGCTGTGGCCCCTGGAAGTTGTGTCTTGTCCAAGGTCAGAGGCTGACTAGGAAGCGAATGCTGGGCCACAGGCTCTTGCTGCCTGTTCCCTGAGTCAGCCCCCGCTGCTCCCTGCTTCCACCCACCTTGGCTTGGCTCTTCCCTGGCAGTTGTGTTCTGCTTTC
This sequence comes from Orientallactaga sibirica, assembly GCA_036365145.1. NCBI lineage: Eukaryota > Metazoa > Chordata > Mammalia > Rodentia > Dipodidae > Orientallactaga > Orientallactaga sibirica. The sequence goes on from JAEOAD010000026.1 coordinate 11,929,605, forward strand.
TCTTCCCCTGGGACATCAAGTGTGGCGTGAACAGCAGTGTATCCTGCCCAGAGTGGGACGATGACGGCTTCTCCTCCACCCCCAGATCCGCTCTGTGATCAGGAGGAGCCGGGAGACGGGCCACGCACATCCCATGTCCCGGGAGCCCTCTCCTCGCCGCAGGCTGGATCCCGCCACCCTGAGCAGGACCCCATCCCAGGAGCGGCTCATCGCAGAGCTGCAGGGCCGGTTGGGCATCCACCTGGAGGCAGAGGAGGCAGCGGAGCCTGCAGGGACTTCCACTAAGGACTGGCTGACTGAGGGCGTTGTCATCACTGTGCAGCCCCGTGGGAGGAGGGCTGGGGGACAGTTCATAGAGAAGGTAGCCAGGAGACACTGGGGACCAAAGCTGCAGGTGTCCCCGGGCTTCCTTGACCCCAGTGCTGGCTAGAGGAGAGATCGGAGGGGTGGGGCTAGGGAGGTTTCTACATTCTGAGGCCTTGTACGGCTGTCCTTGCTCTTGGTGCCAAGTGTGGGATGATCCCTTCTGCCCCTGTGCTTGCCCAGCATTTTCATTCTGTCTCCTTATCTCTCTACCCTCTTCTCCCCAGGTTGTCTTCCCTCCTGACTCTCCCATTCCCCTGAGAAGAACCATCTCTGTTGTGGCTTCTCCTCCTGCCCCTTTGCTCCAGCGCCACTCAGACGCCCTGGCTGGCAGCTCTTCTCCCCTGACCACTCCCTCTCGCCTGGGGCCCTTAGCTGGCACCCATGATTCTTCTGGGGTCCAGAGTGAAGGGGAGGAGCCCTGTGACAAGGATGGGCAGGACCCCGCCCTTCCCACTCCTGGACCCCACACTGTGAGGTCTGTGGGCTGCCAGACTGATGAGGACCCGCTCTTCCCCCTGATGCAGGCAGGCCTCCCAGGGGCCCCAGCGCCCATCCTTCCTGTCCCCTGTCCCGATCCGGGAGCCATCCCCAACTCAGAATGTGCACATGTGCATGTACTCCATACCCCTACCCCCTCCACACGGCTCTGCCCTCTATCCACAGCCCCAGCACAATAATCACAGTCTTTATTTAGACCTTGACTGGACCCCACTGAGCCTGATGTCTAGGCCCACCTTGGGAAATCACTTGACTTCTTTCTTTCCAGTGAGGGCCCCACTGCCTTGGGTGCTGCCATCAGAGGAAGTCAGTCCCACACTGGAAACCACAAGTCGCCTCCCACCCCCATCCCCAGCCCAAGCCAGCTCTGGGCAAGGCTTCTGAGCACACTTCCCCTTCCTGTGACCACGCCATTGGGAGGCTTGCACCCTCTTCCTCCTCACCCTGGGCCTTCCCAGATTCTTTTTCCCCCCTCCTCTACTGGTTATGATATTGCCTGTGGGGAAAATCTACTTGTCCTGAATCCCATGTGAAATGATCCAATGACAAGGTCTCTTAATTTTTCTGAGTTTTTTCTTTTTTGTAATGTCTTCCTCCTTTCCTCCCCCATAAGATGCACGGCCTGGAACAGAGAGCTGATGGAGAGCGGCACCGGGCGGCCGGCTGGTCTCCGAGTAGCAGGCAGAGCAGCCCTGAAGGGCAGGACGAGGGAGGGGTCAGTGCCTGGCTGGGGGCTGATGCCTGATGTCTGCTTGGCATGTTTCTCTGGGCTTGGTCATGCAACTGGGTGCTGGAAGCCCTCTGACACCAGGATGGCCTGCTGATGCCACTCCCACTTTTAGGGTCCTTTCCGCTCCCCACTTGTGCCTTTTGCCTCTGTCAGCCCATCTGCTGGGGAGGGAGAGAAGCCCCTCTCCAGGAATGATGCTGTGAGTTGTCCCACCCCAGGCCCTAGAAGCCCTGACCAGTCCTCTGTGTGCCCACAGTTCATGGCCCAGGGGAAGACTGGGAGCAGCTCACCCCCTGGGGGACCCTCAAAGCCTGGGAGTCAGCTGGACAGCATGCTGGGGAGCCTGCAGTCTGACCTGAATAAGCTGGGGGTCGCCACAGTTGCTAAGGGGGTCTGCGGGGCCTGCAAGAAGCCCATTGCTGGACAGGTAATAATAAGAGCAGTGGGCAATGGGACTTTGGCTTCTGTCTTCACCCTGAGCCACCTTCCACCTTCCATCTTCCCTCCCAGGTTGTGACTGCCATGGGGAAGACATGGCACCCTGAGCACTTTGTCTGCACCCACTGCCAAGAAGAGATCGGATCCCGGAACTTCTTTGAGCGGGACGGACAGCCATACTGTGAAAAGGACTATCACAACCTCTTCTCCCCGCGCTGCCACTACTGCAACGGGCCCATCCTGGATGTGAGCACCTGGCGGGTGCAAGGCGGGGGAGCAGAACATCTGGGGGTTCTCACTCATCTGGGCCTTGGGTCTCCATCTGCTCATTCTGCCTTCACTGTTGCCCTCACTGGCTGTAGGTTCAGGGTGGTTGTGTTATGGCCCAAGGCTCGTGTAGCCAGGAAATGGTGGGTCTGGGAGTCTGACCTTGGCTGAGCCAGTCCTAATGCATCAGTAGCTCTAGCTCCCTTCCACTTTCCATCCTGGATTTTTAAAAATATCTTATTTAAGCTGGGCGCAGTGGTGAAGCCTTTCATACCAGCACTCGGGAGGCAGAGGTAGGAGGATTGCTGTGAGTTCGAGGCCACCCTGAGACTACATAGTGAATTCCAGGTCAGCCTGAGCTAGAGTGAGACCCTACCTCAAAAAAACAAAAACAAAAAAAAATTTTTTTTGTTTGTTTGAGAGAAAGATAGTGACAGAGAAAGAGGCAGGGAGAGCAAGAAAGAGAATGGGCACACCAGGGCCTCCAACCTCTGCAAATGAACCCCAGATGTATGTGCCACCTTGTGTATCTGGCTTATGTGTGTCCTGGGGACTTGAACCTGGGTCCTTTGGCTTTACAGGCAAGCACCTTAACTGCTAAGCCATCTCTCCAGCCCCCTGGATTTCTTTTTCTTTTTCTCTCTTTACTTTAAAAAATACATTATTTGTGGGCTGGGGAAATGGCTTAGCAGTTAAGGCATTTGCCTGAGAATCCTAAGGACCCCGGTTCGATTTCCCAGGACCTGTGTAAGCCAGATGCACAAGGGGGTGCATGCATCTGGAGTTCGTTTGCTGTGGCTAGAGGCCCTGGCATGCCCATTCTCTCTTTCTCAAATAAATAAATAAATAAATAAATAAATAAATAAATAAATAAATAAATGAATAAATAAAATATTTTATTTGCAAGGAGGGAGAGAGAGAGAAAGGAAGAGTGGGCACACCAGGCCTCTTGCCTCTGCAAATGTACTCCAGATGCATGTGGTACTTTGTGAATTCAGCTTTATGTGGGTAGTAGGGATTTGAATTTGGGCCAAACCTGGGCCATCAGGCATTTAACCACTGAACCATTTCCCCAGCTCCTCCTCCTCTTTCTTCTCCTTCTCCTTGTTCTTTTATTTTTATTGACTACTACTACTACTACTACTCTTACTTCTTCTTCTTCTTCTTCTTCTTCTTCTTCTTCTTCTTCTTCTTCTTCTTCTTCTCCTCCTCCTCCTCCTCCTCCTCCTCCTCCTCCTCCTCCTCCTCCTCCTCCTCCTCCTCCTCCTCTTCTCCTCCTTCTCCTCCTTCTCCTTCTCCTTCTCCTTCTCCTTCTCCTTCTTCTTCTTCTTCCTTTTTTTTTTTTTGGTTTTTTGAGGTAGGGTCTCACTTTAGCTCAGGCTGACCTGGAATTAACTATGTAGTTTCAGGGTGGCCTCGAACTCATGGCGATCCTCCTACCTCTGCCTCCTGATGCTGGGATTAAAGGCGTGTGCCACCATGCCCAGCTGACAACTTCTTTAATTGTAGACAATATCCCATGGTACTTCCCTCCCTCCCTCTGCTTTTTTTTTGAGGTAGGGTCTTACTCTAGCTCAGGCTGACCTGGAATTCACTCTGTAGTCCCAGGCTAGCCTTGAACACACAGTGATTCTCCTACCTCAACATCCCAAGTGCTGGGATGAAAGGCATGCACCACCATGTCCGGCCCAACCTGGATTTCTTTTGCTCACACCCTCAGGGATTAGAAGCCCTGACCAGGCTGCGTGTGGCAATGTCGCTCTTCCACTGTATGATAGAGAAATCCAGCCACTCTCAGCCTGTTTCTTCATTCATAAAATGCGTAACACAGTAGAACCTATGAGCCTATAACCTTAAGCCCATGTTAGAGTTAAAGGAGAGAGAGGGAGGTTGAGAGACCAAGAATGACAGAGAGATTGGCACATCTTATTTTTCAGTAAATCTGAATCCTTCTCGGAGTTTGTAGCACCAATAGACAAGATCCCTTTGGGAGTATTTTGCTCTTTCCTTGGCTATGAGCGGGTGGTCAGGTGGGAGGGACAGTGTTGCCCACGAGTCCATTCTCTGCTTTCACAGAAAGTAGTGACAGCCCTTGACCGGACGTGGCACCCTGAGCACTTCTTCTGTGCGCAGTGTGGAGCCTTCTTCGGTCCAGAAGGTACGGCTTGGCCTGGAGGCATACCTACCCCGCCCCGAAGGTCCGGGAGGATGGGATACTCTGCTGATGGTGGAGTCTCTAAATCCACCCCCAAACTCTCCCATCCTCAGGCTTCCATGAGAAAGATGGCAAAGCCTACTGCCGGAAGGATTATTTTGACATGTTCGCACCCAAGTGTGGTGGCTGTGCCCGGGCCATCCTGGAGAACTACATCTCGGCCCTTAACACCCTCTGGCACCCTGAGTGCTTTGTGTGCCGGGTAAGTACCCTCCACTGCAACTGGAGGGGCTGGGAGTGGGCACTGAGGAGAGAACCCTCTATTGTTTGAAACCTAATGGGGTGAGAAGCACGGGAAATACTTTTTCAAGTCCAAAACATAAACCAGAAACAAGATCCACACGTCCTCAGCGTCCACCAGTGCTGTGTGGAGGCTCTGTGACTGGGAGAATGGCATGTAAGAATCAAGTGAGCCAGGTGTGGTGGCGCACGCCTTTAATTCTAGCACTTGGGAGGCAGAGATGGGAAGCTATGAGTTCAAGGCCACCCTGAAACTACACAGTGAATTCCAGGTCAGCCTGGGCTAGAGCAAGACCCTATCTCGAGGAAAAAAAAAAAAAAAAAGAATCAAATGAGAACAGAAGTGGGTAATGTGGGGGACTGGAGAGATGGCTTAGTGATTAAGGTGCTTGCCTGCAAAGCCTGATGACCCGGGCTTGGATTCCCCAGTACCCACATAAAGCCTGATGCACAAGTGGGGCATGTATTTGGAGTTTGTTTGCAGCAGCTGGAAGCTCTGGGGCACCCATTCTGTCTCCCCTGGAAATAAATAAAACACGAAAAAAGATACTGTCAATGTGGGAGTCGGGGCCCGTCGGTGTTACTAGGAGCCCACCAAGCGTGCTCCGGCAAAGAAATTTGGGAAACACGGTTGCTGTAGGCTTCTCAGAGCCTTCCGTACTTCATGTGCACACTAATCTCCCAATGAGAAGCGGTTTGCACACCGATTACTAGCCACACCATTTATTTTATTTATTTTTATTTTATTTATTTATTTATTTATTTATTTATTTATTTATTTTTTGGTTTTTGAGGTCTCACTCTGGTCCAGGCTGACCTGGAATTCACTATGTAGTCTCAGGGTGGCCTTGAACTCTTGGCGATCCTCCTACCTCTGCCTCCCGAGTGCTGGTATTAAAGGCGTGTGCCACCACACCTGGCTTTATTTTTATTTTTTAAAAATTTAATTTGTTTACTTTTTTTTTTTTTTTGTGAGAGAGGGAAAAAGGGAGACAGTGAGAAAGAAGTGCACCAAGGCTTCCAGCCACTGAGAATGAACTCCAGATGCATGTGCCACCTTGTGCATCTGGCTTACGTGGGTCCTGGGGAATTGAACCGAGGTCATTTGGCTTTGCAGGCAAATGCCTTAACCGTGAAGCCGTACTCTCCAGCCCCTATTTTTATTTTATTTTATTTTTTTTTTGGTTTTGCAAGGTAGGGTCTCACTCTGGCCCAGGCTGACCTGGAATTAACTATGTAGTCTCAGGGTGGCCTTGAACTCTTGGTGATCCTCCTACCTCTGCCTCCCGAGTGCTGGGATTAAAGGCGTGCGCCACCACGCCCGGCCTATTTTTATTTTTTTAATTTTTATTTATTTATTGGAGAGAGACAGAGATAGAGAGAGAGAATGGGCGTGCCACCGGCCTTTCAGCTGCTGTGAATGAGCTCCAGATGCGTGCATCCCCTTGTGGGCAAGTACGGCATTGCACCCTTGCATCACTTTTTGTATCTGGCTAAACGTGGGACCTGGAAATTGGAACTGACGTTCTTAGGCTTGGCAGTCAGGTGCCTTAACTGTCAAGCCATCTCTCCAGCCCGCTATTTTTATTTTTATTTTTATTTATTTTATTTTATTTTATTTTATTTTTGTTTGTTTTTGTCCAAGGTAGGGTCTTACTCTAGCTCAGACTGACCTGAAATTCACTATGTAGTCTCAGGGTGGCCTCGAACTCATGGTGATCCTCCTACCTCTGCCTCCCGAGTGCTGGGATTAAAGGCGTGCACCACCACGCCTGGCTTATTTTTATTTTTTTGAGGTAGGGTCTCATTCTAGCCCAGGCTGACCTGCAGTTCACTGTATAGTCTCACCTTGAACTCACAGCAATCCTCCTAGCTCTGCCTCCCAAGTGCTGGGATTAAAGGTGTGTGCCACCATGCCCAGCTTATTATTTTTTTAAATTATTTATTTATTTGCAAGCAGAGAGAGAGGGAGAAGAGAGACAGAGAATGGGCACACCAGGGCCTCTAACCACTGCATGTGCCCCTTGTGCATCTGGCTTACATAGGTACTGGGGAATCAAACCTGGGTCCTTTGGCGTCGTAGGCAAATGCCTACGATGCTAAGCCATCTCTCCAGCCCTTATAATTTATTAGAGAAAGAGGCAGATATGGAGGCGGGGAGAGAATGGGCGCACCAGGGCCTTCAGCTGCTTCAAACAAACTCCAGACACATACACCATCTTGTGCTTCTGGCTACATGGGTCCTGGGGAATCAAACCTGGGTCCTTTGGCTTTGCAGACAAGTGCTTTAACTATTAAGCCATCTCTCCAGGCTGTGCAGCTTAGTTGATGCATGACCTTGGAAGGTGACATCACTGGTCATGCCTCACTTGTCTTCCTCCCCCGCCCCCATGGGAGAATTAGAAAATAGTGAGTGAGTGACCATCTATCTCCTGCCCTTCACTCCTGGACAGCCCCTAAGCCTCTTCCCTCTCTGCCTGACAGGAATGCTTCACACCTTTTGTCAATGGCAGCTTCTTTGAGCACGAAGGGCAGCCATACTGCGAAGTGCACTACCACGAGCGGCGCGGCTCGCTGTGTTCTGGCTGCCAGAAGCCCATCACTGGTCGCTGCATCACTGCCATGGCCAAGAAGTTCCACCCGGAGCACTTCGTCTGTGCCTTCTGCCTCAAACAGCTCAACAAGGGCACCTTCAAGGAGCAGAATGACAAGCCTTACTGCCAGAGCTGCTTTCTCAAGCTTTTCTGCTAGGCGCCCACCCGCCTATCAGCCCTTCCTTTCCCCAAGCCCTTTCCCCAACTGCTACTGTGATCTAGAGCCCTCGCTCTCCCAGGGGGATGGGGCGAACCCCACAGAAACTGGAACCTTGTCCTCATCAGGCACTGGCTGAGAAGAGGTCTGTGAGGGTCCTGCCTGCTCCTCCTCACCTCTTTACCCACCAAAGCCTCGGGGCCTCCTTATCCTGTGGCTGCCCACTCTCCATCCTCCTCAGAGGTGGAGGCTGAATCCAGCCTGCCCCAAGTGTGTCCCCATGCCAGGCCAGCACCCCACACTGGAACCTCTCACACTCATATTTCAGCAGTGGAGTCAGGGCAGGAGAGCAGGTAGGGTCAGCTGGGGGCTTTTTAAAAAAAAAAAATCCTTCTTTCTCCCTGGCCTAATTAATTACCCTGAGAGTATTGGGGGACACCGGGCCCCCTCCAGACAATGCCAGCATAAACCCATCCATCCAAGGATGAACATGCCCATGGGCCACCGGAGGCTCCTTGGGCTCCCACCTACCAGTCTCCCTGGGTCTGGGTGACTTCCTCTTTTCTACCTGCTCCGGTTCTACTGAGAAAAGCCTCTCCAGCAATAATATTTTATAGCCACCTTCTCCGTTTCCGGGGATGGTGTGAGGTGGGGAGTGTCACGTGTGCCTCAACACTGTACCGACTTTGATAGATTTCTACACTGAGGTTTGAATTCATATTGTCCAAGTTGCTTTTGTTTCTCTATACAAGATGATTTTGAAGAGATTTTGAAGATGTTCCCTTTTGTATTCTCCCCTTTGTCCACTGCCACTGGTCCTGCAGGTGACCTTGGCTTTGGTATGGACTTTGCTTTGTACTGAGGGCTTGGGTTGGGGAAGCAATTTGTATCTTATTTTTTCTTAGCACAAGCAGGTGAACTGGGAGCAGCTCTGTGATCCCCTCCCCACACCCTTAATTTCATAGCTCACCAGGACTGTTTTATAAACTGCTGTATTTTGAAATCCCATCCCCACTGCCCAGGCCAGCAAGCTGTTAATTAAAATTTGCCTAAGGGCACTTGGCCCTTTTGGACCTGGAATTCTGAACCTCATCTGTTCTGTTCCCAAGAGAGGCGAGGGGGAAGTACACTGTGGGGTCTTGCTTCCTGCCCAAGTAAGCCATCCGGAGTCTCTTGTGCCCCAGGAACTCATGGCAGTAAAGAGAACCCACTGAACAGTCTTAGCTGCCTCGTTGCTCCTCTGGGGATCTTTCTTCTGTCTTCTCAGGAAAGTTGGTATCCACTTTTGTCCAGGAAGACTCTGGTCTTGAACCCACTGGGTACATCGCTCCCTCACACTTCCTGGAGACTGGGCACAGGCTACTACTCCCCTCTAATAGGTGGGATCTATGCTGGGAAGGTCTGGGAAGTAGGACCTAGGTTAGTGCAAGTGGGGCCCGGTAGGCTTTGTAGCCAAGGGACAAGGTCCTGTCAAGCAATGGGAAATCCCATAGCTCTTAATCTGCAAGGACGAACAGGAGTAGCTCGGCCTGGGCTTTCTGATCAAGGGAAGGCAGGCATTCAGAGAGGTCCACAGGCAGGGGTCTCAGACCATTCTACAAGCCTCCTAATAGAGGCTAAGTGTGATGGGGTCCCAGAAGTGGACCCTCTGGACTGGGCTAGAGCAACCCAGGTCTGGGGAGGTCAGCCTGGGCACTCCAGAGGTCTGATGCCTCCACTCCCACCCACAGGCCTTAACTGCTCTGTTTACAGTGACCTGTCTCAAGCCCATCCCAAGAAGGGATTGGGGCTTCAGGGGGCCACCCTCTGGGTCGATGATTACATGATCAATTTTTTTTTTCTATACACTTCTAACCTGGCTTTTTCCATTTCAATTCCTGTGATTTATGCCAATAAAGTTTGCCATTATTTTCACCTGTCGTAGTGCCAGTTTTTGGTAGTAGACTTAATGGTCTCAGCAGAGAAGCCAAAATCTCAGACTCACAAGGATCTGATGGTGGCAAGTCACTGACATTCTTGTCCCAGGGACCAGACAGCTGGCCCCAGCCTAAGCTTGCTTTTCTCTCTCTCTCTCTCTCAAGTTTTTTTTTAAGAAAATACTTTATTTATTAGAGAAAGAAAGAGGCAGAAAGAAAGAATGGGTGCTCCAGAGCCTTCAGCCCACTGCAGAAGAACTCTAGTCACATGTGCCACCTTGTGTAGCTGGCTTATGTGGGTCCAGGGGAATCGAACCTGGGTCCTTCAGCTTTGCAGGCAAATGCCTTAACCACTAAGCCATTTCTCCAGCCCTGAACTTTACTCTTTTTTTAAAAAGTTATTTATTTCAGAGAAAGGCAGACAGGAGAGAGAGAGAGAGAGAGAGAGAATGAGCATGCCAGGGCCTCCAGCCACTATGAGCTTCAGAAACATGTGCTTACTGGGTCCTGGGGAATCAAACCAAGGTCTTTGGCTTTGCAGGCAAGCACTTTAACCTCTAAGCCATCTCTCCAGCCCATGAACTTTATTCCTAAGTGGGCAAGTGGGGAGAGGCCTGGGGAGCAGGAGTGGCTGGCTCTAGGGCTGTCTGTGGATTCACTGAGGGTGTCTCCCTGTGGCCTTCCACTCACAGCTAGGACTTGCACAGTAGTCCATACACCTGGGTGTAGCCCCTTCCCTGCCGGATGCCACAGATTTACAGTTGCCAGGTGGTTTTTACTGCCACCTTGTGGTCATGTCCATAATTGCATGCTTCCTCTGTACTCTTCAGATCCCTATAACTATACATGGTTTCACTTCACCTTTAAGGTGGTGGTGACCTTGCAGTTTTCCTGTCATTCAGAACAGTGTTCCAGGCAGTGTGGTAAGTTCTCTTCTGAACACTGACATAGTGAGTTAGAAGTGGCCATTACCAAGCCGGGCATGGTGGCGCATGCCTTTAATCCCAGCACTGAGGAGGCAGAGGTAGGAGGATCGCCGTGAGTTCGAGGTCACCCTGAGACTACAGAGTGAATTCCAGGTCAGCCTGAGCCAGAGTGAGACCCTACCTCGAAAAACAAAACAACAACAAATAAGTGGTCATTACCTTCAACCCTTGTTTACACCATTCAACAGTGTTTGGATAAACGTGAAATGAACACACCACACACAAAATATGATTTAAAGAAGGGTCAGAGAGAGACCACATACTGGAGGATCGCTGTGAGTTTGAGGCCACCTGAGACTGCATAGTGAATTCCAGGTCAGCCTGGGCTAGAGTAAGACTGTACCTCGGGAAAAAAAAATTTGTCAACAGAAAACTGGTGAGCTAGAGCCGAATTGAAAGAGTGTTTGTAATTATTGACAAATACATGAGTTGATTAACTCTTCTTATAGACCACGGGTTCCTTGCCTGCTGCTTAACAGTTCAGGTCACATTTACAAGTTGTTTGGTGCATGATCATTTCATCAGGAAATCTTCAAAGAAGCCGTGAGCTCCTGCCTTTGAGATACTCCACCCAAGGCGCACAGCCCTTCACGTCCTCAGGCTGAGCTTGTGCAACGATTACCCTGTTGTGAATTAGCTTGATGTCCACATTGCCCTGATTTACCTTGACATCCATAAGCTCACCTAGAGATAATGGCCTGGTCCATTCTTTCAGCCCTCCTTAGAGTCGTTCTGTTTATAGAAGGGGGTGTGGCATACTTCATGGTGATGTCACTCAGTTGTACTTTGTGGATATTTTCCCATGTCACCGAATATGGATCCGCATCAGGTCTAATGGCTTCATGGCAGTCTGTTATATTGACGTACCACAATTAGAGAGAAGACATTTATAGTGTCAGCGCCAGGACGTCCTTGGAAGTGTTCCCCAAGAGTATGTATACACTTGGAAAAGTGCTTTCAGAGGGAGACAGACTCTGGGTTTGGAAGAGGGACTCAATATAGAGGACCATGGGCTTTGGGGACTTGCTTCTAGATTCTACTTCGGAAACCCATCAACTGGTTGAGAGACGTGGTCACAACGTTTAGCACAATGTGAGTTTGTTCATGGGTAAAATGGTAATACTGATAGCGTACCTCCTCAGAGGATTGTGGGAAGGCAACATCAGGAATGTGCACAGAGTACACACCCGGCCAGTGCTGAGTCTCACTGAAGAGGAAGCTTTGTAGTAAACCACACCCAGCAGTTCTCAAACCAGGCTCATCACCAGAGGCATCATGAGGCTTTAAAACAAGGCAGTGCCCTGAGAGTACATACTGAATTCCAGGTCAGCCTGAGCGAGAGTGAGACCCTACCTCGAAAAACCAAAAAAAAAAAAAAAAAAAAAAAAAAAAAAGTTCTGTTGCCAGGTGTGGTGGTGCATGCCTTCAGTCCCAGCACTTGGGAGGCAGAAGTAGGAGGATCACCATGAGTCTGAGGCCAGCCTGAGACTACATAGTGAATTCCAGGTCAGCCTGAGCGAGAGTGAGACCCTACCTCGAAAAACCAAAAAACAAACAAACAAAAAAAACACCAACAAAACAAAGGCAGTGGTAGATAAGTTCCCTAACATGCACTAGCCCTAGGTTCAACCTCTAGCATAAGCTAAAAATTAAATTCATGGGTTCTACTCCTGGAGACTTTGACTGAGTAAGGACTAGAAATCCATGTTTTTGTTATTGTTGTTGCTTTGTTTTATTTTTATTATTTTTTATTTTATTTATTTATTCATTTATTTATTTATTTATTTTTGGTTTTGCAAGGTAGGGTCTCACTCTGGTCCAGGCTGACCTGGAATTCACTATGTAGTCTCAGGGTGGCCTCGAACTCTCAGTGATCCTCCTACCTCTGCCTGCCTCCCGAGTGCTGGGATTAAAGGCGTGCGCCACCACGCCCGGCTTGTTGCTTTGTTTTATGAAGCAGGGTCTCCCTCTAGCCCAGGCTGACCTGGAATTCACTATGTAGTCTCAGGCTGGCCTTGAACTCACCCAAGTGCTGGGATTAAAGGTGTGCACACACCTGGCTGGAAATCCATGATTTATAAAGGTCCTCAGCTGACTTGGCTGTGTTGTCAGGTTTGGGGACTGTCATGTAAAAGATGGCTCAACCAGTGACTGTCCAAAGAGGCACCGTAACAAAATGATGCAAGACAGGAATATTAGAACTCTGCTCAAGCATCTTTAATCCCAGCATCTGGGGCAGAGGTAGGAGGATGACTGTGAGTTTGAGGCCAGCCTGTGACTACATAGTGAATTACAGGTTAGCCTGGGCTAGAGGGAGACTCTACCTTGAAAGAAAAAATGAAATAAAAAACATTTATTGAGCCAGGCATGGTGGTGCATGCCTTTAATCCCAGCATTCGGGAGGCAGACATAGAAAGATTGCCATGAGTTCAAGACCACCCTGAGACTACATAGTGAATTCCAGATCAGCCTAGGCTAGATTACCTTGAAAAATAAAAAAAAAAAGTTGGGCTGGAGAGATGGCTTAGCAGTCAAGGCGCTTTTCTGCGAAGCCAAAAATCTCAGGTTTGATTCCCCAGGACCCATGTAAGCCAGTTGCACAAGGTGGTGCATGTGTCTGGAGTTTGTTTGCAGTGGCTGGAGGCCTTGGCATGCCCATTCTCTCTATCTGCCTCTCTCCCTCTCCCTCTCTTTGTGAAATACATAAATAAATTTTAAAAAATTAGCTGGGCATGGTGGCTCACGCCTGTAATCCCAGCACTTGGGAGGCAGAGGTAGGAGGACTGCCATGGGTTTGAGTCCACCTTGAGACTATATAGTGAATTCCAGGCCAGCCTGTGCTAGAATGAGAACCTACCAGGAAAAACTAAAACAAACAAACGAATAAATATCCAGGTGTTATGGTGCACCCCTTTACTCCCAGCACTCGGGAGGTAGAGGTAGGGGAATTGCTATGAGTTCAAGGCCACCCTGAGACTACATAGTGTGAGCTAGAGTGAGACCCTACCTTGAGAAACAAAACAAAACAAAAAAAGAAAGAAACAAATATGAGCCAGGAGCTGGAGAGACAGCTTAGTGGTTAAAGTGCTAGCCTACAAAGCGTAAGGACCCAGGTTTGACGACCCAGAACCCATGTAAGCCAGATGCATAAAGTGATGTATGCACACAAGGTAGGTGGTGCATGCCTCTAGAGTTCGATTGCAGTGGTTAGAGGCCCTGGTGTGTTAATTCTCTCTCATGCTCACTTTCTTGCTCTCTCTCTCAAAAAAAAACAAAAAACAAAAAAAAACCTAGCTGGGCGTGGTGGCATACGCCTTTAATCCCAGCACTCGGGAGGCAGAGGTAGGAGAATTGCCATGAGTTCAAGGCCACCCTGAGACTACATAGTTAATTCCAGGTTAGCATGGGCCAGAGTGAGACCCTACCTCAAAAAAACAAACAACAACAACAAAAAAAAACTATTATAAAAAATGAGCTGGCCGGGCATGGTGGCACACACCTTTAATTCCAGCACTCTGGAGGTAGGAGGTAGGAGGATTGCTGTGAGTTTGAGGCCATCCTGACACTACATAGTGAGTTCCAGGTCAGCCTGGGCTAGTGTGAAATCCTACTTCAAAACAAAACAAAACAAAAAAAAATGAGCTGGGCATGATGGCACACACCTTTAATCTCAGCACTCTGAAGGCAGAGGTAGGAGGATCGCTGTGAGTTCAAGGCCAGCCTGAGACTACATAGTGAAGTCCAGGTTAGCCTGGGCTAGAAAGAGACCTTACCTTCAAAAACAAAACAAAAAGGGCTGGGTGTGGTGGCGCATGCCTTTAATCCCAGCACTCAGGAGGCAGAGGTAGGAGGATTGCTATGAGTTCGAGGCCACCCTGAGACTACATACTGAATTCCAGGTCAGCCTGAGCTAGAGTGAGACCCTACCTTGAAAAACAAAAAACAAAACAAAACAAAACAAAAAAGATTGCTCGTGATTAAAGTCAGTTGTTTGCAAAGCCTTCAGCCACAGTTGTGGCAGCAAGAAACCCTGACTCAGAAGGTGACATCTCAAGGTTCTCTGCTGACCTCCACATGTACACCATGGCATGGACAGGCCCATGTACACACACATGTGCAAAATAAATAATTAGTGGCGCACACCTTTAATCCCAGCACTTGGGAGGCAGAGGTAGGAGGATTGCCAGAGTTCGAGGCCACCCTGAGACTACATAGTGAATTCCAGGTCAGCCTGAGCCAGAGTGAGACCCTACCTTGAAAAACCAAAAAAAAAATAATAATAATAATAATAAAAAATAAATAAATAATTAATTAATTAAGATGAAAAGCAGAAAAAAAAAGCTAAAGCAGGGTTAGAGAGATAATTTAGTGGTTAAGGCATTTGCTTGCAAAGCCTAAGGACTGAGGCTTGCTTCCCCAAAGCCCACATAATCCAGATGCACATGGTGGCGCATGTATGTGGAATTCATTTGCAGTGGGTGCAGGTCCTGATGTTCCCATTCTCTCTCTCTCTCTTCCTCTTTCTCTCATAAATAAATTTAAAAAATGATAAAGCACAATTATTCAAATAAACATTGAATAATTTATAATAAAATAAGCTAACAAACCCAAGTTCTCAGGTGCTCAAAACTTGCCAAGAGGGTCTGGCGAGAGGGCTTAGTGGTTGAACACTTGCCTGTGATACCTAAGGACCCCAGTTCGAGGCTCGATTCTCTAGGACCAGTTTGTTTGCAGGGGCTGGAGGCCCTGGCATGCCCATTTTCTCTCTCTCTACCTGGCTATTTCTGTATCTCTCTCTCATATAAATAAATAAAAATGATCCATGATATTAAAAAAAAAAGAAATACTGAAAAAAAAAAAAAAAACTCATCAAGGGCTCCTCTTTTCTCTCAGAGAAAAACTTAAATTGCCTCTACACAGTATCTCATCTCTCTCTCTCTCTTTTTTTTCTATGCTAGCCCAGGCTGGCCTGGAATTCACTATGTAGTCTCAGGGTGGCCTTGAACTCATGGTGATCCTCCTACCTCTGCCTCCTGAGTACTAAGATTAAACACATGACGGGCCTGGAGAGATGGCTTAGTGGTTAAGTGCTTGCCTGTGAAGCCTAAGGACCCCAGTTTGTGGTTCAATTCCCCAGGACCCACGTAAGCCAGATGCACAAGGGGGCGCATGCATCTGGAGTTCATTTGCAGTGGCTGGAGGCCCTGGCACGCCCATTCTCTCTCTTCTCTCTCTCTCTCTCTCCATCTCTCTCTCTCCATCTCTCCCTCCTCCTCTCTCTGTCTGTTGCTCTTAAAAAAAAAAAAAAAAGATTAAACACATGTGCCACCACATTGGTGGCATATGCCTTTAATCCCAGCACTCGGGAGGCAGAGGTAGGAGGATTGATGTGAGTTTGAGGCCAACCTGTAGCTACAGTGTGAGTTCCAGGTCAGCCTGAGCTAAAAGTGAGACTCTACCTCAAAAAAAAAAAAAAAAATAAAAAATCTTTCTGTTTTGGTTGAGGGAGAAACAAACAAGAAAGGAGACCTTGTGGTGGGTGCCAGCAAGGCCTAAGGACTCAGATTTGATTCCCGAGTACCCCTGTAAAGCTAGATGCACAAGGTTTGCAGTGGCTAGAGGCCCTGGTGCGCCCATTCTCTGTCTCTCTCTCTGACTTTCTCTCAAGTACATAAATAAAATATTTAGATTAAAAAAAGAGAGAGAGAGAGAAAAAGAGACCTATTTATAAGGCATCTGCAGATTTCTGAGCTGTCCAGCTGTCAGGCACACCATCACACAATCGAGCTCCAGGCGAGAAAGGCAGCTCCAGGCCAGCAGGGGGCATCAGTTCTGAGAGCGCTCTGTTCGCACCACAAGGGGCGTTCTTTAATACCCCTACTTAAAGATCGCTTCCTATGGGCTGGAGTGGCAGCCATCGCATCCAATAGGTGCCTTCGTGAATCTTGTTAGGCGGGACGAGTGATGGCGCCAGCCAGTAGGCAGGGACATCGTCCGCGGCTTCTGATTGGTCCGTTCGTCTGCATATAAAAGACACGCGCCGGCGCACGGGCCTTCTCTCGCCAGGCGTCCTCTTTAGAGGTTTGTTCCTGGGACCTTATCCGTGTCGCAATTGGGGAGACTGGAAGCATGGAGTTCTTTGGGAGATCGGGAGGGATAGGGTGGGGTGCGTTTAAGAAGACCACGCGTCCCGGGCCTGCCGGGCTTGGGGGGTCCTCGGCGGCGGGTTCGCGTTCCACTGCTAGTGGCGGCCCGGAGGGGGTGCTCCCGCGTGGTTGGCTTTTCTTAGGCCTCGGGCCGGGGTGACCGGGCTTGCACTCTCCTCTTCTTTCCCCAGTGACATCGTCTTTAAACCCTGCGTGGCAATCCCTGACGCACCGCCGTGATGCCCAGGGAAGACAGGGCGACCTGGAAGTCCAACTACTTCCTTAAGATCATCGTAAGTGCAGAGGCGATTGTGACGCCTCGTGTTGCCTCCCGCCCCGGGCGCTCTTACAGAAAGAAGTAGGCCGTCTGTAGTAATTCTTCTGTAGCCCTAGTAATTTTCCCGAGTTCACCAGAGCCAGGTAGCCCAAAATGGCTCATTTAAGTAGTGCCTTGTTAGTATTTGGGAAGGTCTAAGACGGGGAGTGACTCATTGTAAAGAGACAAGTTGTTGCCTATCCAAGACCTGTCAGTCCAGAAGCTTTAAGTGTCCCGGTGAATTTTCAGTGGCCATGTGAGGTGGCTCTGTATCAGAAATGCTGACCATGCAGCTTTTCAGAAATGAGGCTGCTTTGTAGATCTTGGGCGCTGTGTATATTTGTTTTTACTTCTCCATAAAGGCGTAAAAGTAGAGACATGACAACCTATATGCCCACATATTTACTATATACACACACATACATACATACTTTTTGGTTTCTGAGATAGGGTCTCACTCTAGCCCAGACTGACCTGCGATTCACTATGTAGTCTCAGGGTGGCCTTGAACTCTTGGCGATTGTTCTACCTCTGCCTCCCATTGCTGGGATTTAAGGTGTGCGCCACCACGCACCGCTTAAAATGTTTTACTTATTTGAGAGAGAGAGAATGGGAGTGCCAGGGCTTCCAGCCACTGCAAACTAACTCCAGATGCATGCACCCACTCGTGCATCTGGCTTACGTAGTCCTGGAGAATTGAACTTGGGTCTTTTGGCTTTGCAGGCAAGTGCCTTAACCACTAAGCCGTTTCTCCAGTCCCAGCTCAGTATTTTAATTTTGGCAAATGTAGCAACCAGATTGTTTGCATTGATAACCAGCAAGCAAGTTGGGCTCGGATCTGTTCAACTGAGGTCATGCCTAGGACAAAATACCAGAAGTGTAAAAGGAAGGAATGACGTGGAAATGCCATTCTGAGGCTTTGGTTTGTTTTTCTAGCAACTCTTGGATGATTATCCAAAATGCTTCATCGTGGGAGCAGACAATGTGGGCTCCAAGCAGATGCAGCAGATCCGCATGTCCCTCCGAGGGAAGGCTGTGGTGCTGATGGGCAAGAACACCATGATGCGCAAGGCCATCCGAGGACACCTGGAGAACAACCCGGCTCTGGAGAAGTCAGTCAATGCCCCTGGCAGCTTGTTCTTCCTTCCTGGTGCCCTTCTCCCTTTTCCTCCTGGAGAAAAAAGGGTGCTCTCAGATAACCTGTCTCCTGTAAACTTGTCTTTGCAGACTGTTGCCTCATATCCGGGGCAATGTGGGCTTTGTGTTCACCAAGGAGGACCTCACTGAGATCAGGGACATGCTGCTGGCCAATAAGGTAAGAGGAGAAACAAGTAGGGTGAGAACTTAATTAGGCCCCTTAAAGCAGAATGGACGTTCTCAGAGACACTGCTCACTGTTGATTGCCTTTGTTTAGGTGCCAGCTGCTGCCCGCGCTGGTGCCATTGCCCCATGTGAAGTCACTGTGCCTGCCCAGAACACCGGTCTGGGGCCCGAGAAGACCTCCTTCTTTCAGGCTTTAGGCATCACCACCAAAATCTCCAGGGGCACCATTGAAATTCTGGTGAGTAGCCTTTCTTTGCCAGTAAGCAGGCACTGGGGAGGGTGTGGGCCTGCTGTGTGCCCAGGTGCTACCTGCCGTCTGTTCTCTCATTCCTCAGAGTGATGTGCAGCTCATCAAGACCGGAGACAAAGTGGGAGCCAGCGAGGCCACCCTGCTGAACATGCTGAACATCTCCCCCTTCTCCTTTGGGCTGATCATCCAGCAGGTGTTTGACAATGGCAGCATCTACAACCCCGAAGTGCTTGACATCACGGAGGACACCCTGCATTCTCGCTTCTTGGAGGTGTGTATGTACCAGCCAGCCCCTTCCCTTGTGAATGGAGGGGAGCGTGACAACCGCCAGACCTGTCTGCACTGCCTAAGCTAGTTGTGTAAACCATGCACAGTTTAGTCCATCTACTCTTGTTCCTCATCTACAAAAGTGGCAGTGGATGTAAAAATTTGTAGATGGATTTAATGGAATACCTTAGAAAAGTGCTGGACCTTCACAAACAAGACATGAGATTTGTGTGTGTGATGCTGGGGATCAAACCCAGAGCCTGGTGGGAGAGACAGGAGATACTGAGTAGTGAGTTAAAGGAAAATGAGGACAACTTAATACAGTGCATACTATTTAATAGTGTTTAATGTTGCCAAATACCCTTTCTTTTGAAGACTGTCTTTTTTCTAATTTTGCCACAAAATCATCTTTTAAGTAAGGATTTTTAGAAAAATGATTCTGGCAGCTGGGGAGATAGCTCAGCCAGCAAAGTGTTTGCCTTGTAAGAATGAGGACCTGCACTTGATCCCCAGAATCCATGTTATAAAAGCAAGGCCATGTACACATAACGTGGACCTATGCACACGTGCAAACAAAGATGGTTTTCTTAAAAAAAAAAAGATAGTTTTCTTTTCTCTTGTTTTCTTTTCTCTTGTTCCTTTTTGTTTTTTCTCTGAGAGCGACAGATAGGCAGAGAGACAGAGAGGAGAGAATAGGTGCACCAGGGCCTCCAGCCACTGCAAATGAACTCCAGATGCATACATTCCCTTGTGCATCTGGCTTATGTGGGTACTGGGGAATCAAGCCTCGAACCAGGGTCCTTAGGCTTAACAGGCAAGCACTTAACTGCTAAGTCATCTCTCTAGCCCTCCTTTTTTTTTTTTGAGCAAACAAAAAACTGGAATTACATACACAGCATGCCCTTTATACCCATGATTTCCACATTTTAATCATTTGAATTTGATTCAAATCATTTGATTTGAATGAAGAAAATACATGAAACATGTACAAACTTTCTTGTCTTTTTTTTTTTTTGTGCTAGGGTTTCACTGTAGCCCCAGGCTGACCTGGAATTACATGGGTACTGGGTTATTGAACCCGGGTCCTTAGGCTTTGCAGGCAAGTGCTTTATCCTCTAAGCCATCTGTCCAGCCTGCTTGTCATCTTTTTTTTTTTTTTTAAATTTTTATTTGAGGGAGAGAAAGAAGCAGAGAGAGATGGGGGTGGGGCAGATAGAATGGGTGCACCAGGGCCTCCAGCCACTGCAAATGAACTCGAGTTATACACCACCTTGTGCATCTGACTTATGTGGATACTGGGGAATCACACTTAGGTCCATTAAAAATGTTTTGAGAGGGCTGGAGAGATGGCTTAGCGGTTAAGGCGCCTGCCTGCGAAGCCTAAGAATGCTTGTTCAAATCTCCAGGTCCTACATATAGCCAGACGCAAAAGTGACCCAAGTGTGCAGTGTTGCACTTGCGCACAAGGGGGCATACACGTCTGGAGGCCTTTCAGTGGCTGAAAGGCCCTGGCACGCCCATTCTCTCTCTGTCTCTCTCAAGTTAAAAGATGATTTAAAAGCTGGGTGTGGTGGTACACACCTTTAATCCCAGCACCTGGGAGGCAGTGGTAGGAGGATTGCTGTGAATTTGAGGCTATCCTGAGACTACATAGTGAATTCCAGGGCAGCCTGGGCTAGAGTGAAACTCTACCTCCAGAAACAAAAAAAAGGTTTTAGGGCTGGAAGGATGGTTTGGCAGTTAATGTGATTGTTTGCAAAGCCTAAGAATTCAGGTTCGATTCTCCAGATCCCACGTAAGCCAGATGCACATGATGGTGCATGCATCTGGACTTTGTTTGCAGTGGGTTGGGGCCCTGGTGCTCCCATTTTTTTCTCTCCTCTCTCTTTCTCTCTGATAAATAAATTAAAGAAATATACTAAAAAGTTTTAAAACATTTACAGGTTTTATTAGATTACAGGTAGAATTTATAGATACGATTATAAATACGAGTGCAGAGTTCATGCCCAGGGTTCTCAGAAATGGGAAACCCAGAACTTAAGAAAGGAAGAGAATACAGAACATCCCTGCCCATGAGAAGGCAGGGCTGAAGTAAAGCCCCTCTTGTTCTTGGAACAACATATGTATAGTGTTTATGTTGTATTATAATTAGAAGTACAGTGGTTTAAGTAGGTTATATGCAAATGTGCACCAGACTTGGAACATCTGTAGATTTCGTATCTGCAGTGGGTCTTGGGCCCAGTCCTTAAGATGCCAAGGGATGACCGTATTCTAGCTCCATGACAGTGTAAGTCCATATCTGGAAGTAGTTAAATGTCCTTATCTGATGGTGCTTGGTGACTATGGTAGTTTACATTTTCAGAGTGTCTTATGGCACATGGAGCCACCAAGGTTTGGTAAAAAAGGAGAGATAAGCTGGTGGACCTGAACTGTTCTGCCAGGAGCCTTTGGGGTGAGGTGACCCAAGCAGCTAACCAAGTCTTGCCGGCTGTGGGTTTTCATCTACCTTGAACTTCCCTTGGGTCTTTGACATTAATGTCTTTCAAGGATGTCTGCTGAAATGTCATCTGTCTTTCACAGGGTGTCCGCAATGTTGCCAGTGTTTGTCTGCAGATCGGTTACCCGACTGTTGCCTCCGTGCCCCATTCTATCATCAATGGGTACAAGCGGGTCCTGGCTTTGTCTGTGGAGACTGAGTACACCTTCCCACTTGCTGAGAAGGTAAAAGATTCCACCGTGATGGGCCTGACTACATCAGGGTGACACAGTCTGTTGAATTAGTGCTTTTTAAACTATTATCACATAGTAGGTGCAAGTGGGGACATTTTTAAGAGTGTACTTTAGAAACCTAAGATGCGGTAAAGCAGGCATATAATGCCAGTACTTGGGAGGCAGAGGCAGGAGGATTGCTGCAAATTTGACAAGCTCGCCTTGAGTTACATAGTGAGACCTTGTCTTACAAGGAAAAAAAGAGCATGACATTGCACTCCAGAGGCACAGGTGGATCAATGTGAGTTTGAGGCCAGCCTGGACTACAGTGAGACCCTACCTCAGAAAAAAAGGGGGGGTATACATATTGTCACTTTAGAAATGATAAGACCCAAGGCTAAGATTAGTGAGCCATTAGCAGGCCACATCCAAGCCATCCTGCTTGGGTTACTTCCTTACTTATTAAAAGAAAGGCAGGGAAAGGGTGATGTGCCACGTGGAGGGCTGTGTAGCACACTTTGACCACTAACTTCTCTGCTTCAGGTCAAGGCCTTCTTGGCTGATCCATCTGCATTTGTGGCCGCTGCCCCTGTGGCTGCTGCCACCACTGCTGCTCCTGCTGCCGCTGCGGCCCCAGCCAAGGTGGAAGCGAAGGAAGAGTCGGAGGAGTCAGACGAGGACATGGGATTTGGTCTGTTTGACTAATCACCAGAAAGCAACCAAAAAGCCAGCTTTATTTGGAAAACATGGAAATAAAGGCTTTACTTCTCTTAAAATGTTTTCGGACTCTTCATTATTTACATTTTGAGGATTATAGTGTAGGCCACCCTGAGACTACATAGTGAATTCCAGGTCAGCCTAGGCTAGTGTGAAACCCTACCTTAAAAAACCAAAGAAAGAAAGAAACATTGCATATAACAGGTAAACATCCTTCTGGATACACAGATTTTTGATTTTTTTTTTTTTTTGTTTACTTGAGAATGGGCACATCAGGGCCTCCAGCTGCTGCAAGCTAACTCTAAATGAATGTACCACCTTGTGCATCTGGCTTATGTGGGTCCTGGGGAATCGAACCAAGGTCCTTTGACTTTCTAGGCAAGCACCTTAACTGCTAAGCCATCCTTCCAGCCCCTATATTGCTTATTTTTAACACAATGTGGATAGTTGGTAAATTGCTTCTCAGGGCTAGGGAGAGAATTCAGTGGATGGAATGGTGCACAAGTGTTCAGGTCCCAGAGTGAACACTGGAAGCTGAGAGCTTCTCCCAGCATTCCTACAGTGAGATGAGGCAGAAGCCTGGCTCCTTGACCAATCCTGAGGAACAGCTTTGAGTCCCTGTCTGAAAGGCGGTGCAAGGTGAGGACAGAAAGTTGTCCTCTTGACCACACCAAAATATTTTCTAGAAGTTGTGATCCTGCTGCCTCAGCATTCCTGGTTCTGGGATATGCTTTTCAGACTGGCTGGTGACCGAAAATAAGCAATACCTGGGCTGGAGAGATGGCTTGGCTGTTAAGACCTGCCAAGCCAAAGAATGCCGTTCTATTCTCCAGGTCCCACGTTTAGCCAGACGTGAAGTGATGCAAGGGTGCAATGCTGCACTTGCCCACAAGGGGGCGCACGCGTCGCATTCATTTACAGCGTCTGAAATGGCCCTGGCGGGCCCATTCTCACTCCCTCTCTCTAAATAAATTAAAAAACAAACAAACAAACAAAAAACCCCAACAACAAGAAGCAATACCTGCCTGGTGTTATGGCTCATGTCTTTAATCTCAGTATGCAAGAGGCAGAGGTAGGAGGATCGCCGTGAGTTCGAGGCCACCCTGAGACTACATAGTTAATTCCAGGTCAGCCTGGGCTAGAGCGAGACACTCGAAAAACCAAAAAATAAGTCTGGACTGGACAATTCTCCATGGGTATGAAGCTTTCTTACCCCTGCCCACAGGCTCTCACGTGTCCTCAACTTATACATCCAGGAGCAATCCAGCAGTTCTCCAAGTCCAGTCTCCTTCCCCATGCCTCTTCTACCGGTTCTAACCTGCTGAGTTATTACCTCCTTGACATGAGATAAATTCTTTTTTTTCCCCCCGAAGTAGGGTCTCACTCTAGCCCAGGCTAACTTAAACTCATGGTGATTCTCCTACCTCTGCCTCCCTAGGGTTGGGATTCAAGGCGTGCATCACCACGTCCAGCTCGACTTTTTCTTTTTTTTGGTTTTTCATTTTTCGGTTTTTCAAGGTAGGGTTTCACTCTAGCTCAGGCTGACCTGGAATTCACTATGTAATCCCAGGGTGGCCTCGAACTCATGGCGATCCTACTACCTCTGCCTCCCGAAGGCTGGGATTAAAGGCGTGCACCACCACGCCCGGCTCGAATTTTTAAAAAAATCATTTGCAAGCAGAGAAAGAATGGGCACCCTAGAGCCTCCTTGTCACATTGCATATGAACTCCAGACCCTCCCATGTGCCGCTTTGTGCATCTGGCTTTGCGTGGTTACTGGGGGAATCAACCCAGGTTGTCAGGCTTTGCAAGCAAGCGCTTTTAACTGCTGAGCCATCTCTCCAGCCCCCAATTCTTTTATGTAGGTCAGTTCTGGGGGGCGGGGAAATGCACTTTTGGGGAACGGCTGTTTCTGCCGGCCCCACGACTGTCGTTCTGGGATCTCCGTCTTCCTCGAAGCCCTAGGCTCCCGGGACAGAGGAGCCAGCCTTCTCGCCAGGACGCTAAGCCTGAGCCTCGGCGGCCGCCGTCCTACCCCGGGGCGCCAAGGCCCAGGCCGGCCTTCTTCGGGTTGCAGGGCCTCGCCCTGCCGCGTGGGTCTACCCTCCCATCCCGCCCTACCGTGACCCGGAAGCGCTCCGGAAGCGGTTCCGGAGTCAGCGCCGGCAGGATGGCGGCGGACACGCAGGTGAGGCTGGCGGCAGTGGGGCCGAGGCGGGCGGACGGCGGGGCGCGGATGCCGGGCGGCTGGGCCCGGGAGGCTCGTCTCCAGAGGGCCGGGAGGTGGCCGCTGCGGAAGGCCTTGGGCCGCGTAAGGGACTCGATCGGCTCGGCTCTCTGCTCGGCCGGGCCCGGGAGCCGCCGACCGACCCCGCGGGGATTAGATCGAAGGAGTCGGGGGCTTCGGCTTGGTTTGGAGCAAAGGTTTCCTGGTCCTGCGGTTGCAGAAGTTCACCGTCCCAGAACCTCTGCGATTCTCCCCGTTCCCCCACCCCCCTAAATCTTCTGCAGTGAGCTCCGGGGCAACGGCGCGAGTCCCGGTGAAACTTTGAGTTCAGCAGATGCCTTTGGAGTCTCCCTTCCTCCCCAACCCCCGCTCCATGGAGAGACAGACTTACAGCGGGATCTCTGCCAGTCCCCTTGCTCGTCGATTTCTCCCAGACACTACACAAAAGTGGATTAAAACTCCACCGACGCTCAGGGCTTTCATCTGGAAATTGTGGCTGGGAAAAAAAAAAAAAAAAAAAAAAAAACCCAACAACACAAAAAACCAAAAACCCAGTTCATACGGTTGTGAAGATTCATTGAGATGAAATTAAAGTGTGTCTCCATGTCTTAGTCGTTGCTAGTGTTAGAATTCGGGATGGACTGGAGCGACGTGAGAGATACAAGAGGGACAGGAAAAGCCAGCACACACTTTTTATTTCATTTCAGAGAGAAAGAGGCAGATAGAGAATGGGCGCCCCAGGCCTTCAACCACTGCAAACAAACTCCAGATGTATACACCACTTTATGCAGCTGGCTTATGTGGGTCCCGAGGAATTGAACCTGGGTCCCTTGGCTTTGCAGGCAAATGCCTTAACCGCTAAGCCATCCCTTAAGCCCACAGACTTATTTTTAATTGAAGGAACAGCAGCTCTCCCTGAAACTGCTGCTGAATTTGAATGTGGGAGAGAGGAGAGATACAAAGGGTGAGGGCTGGTGTGTGTGTGGGGTCTTTGGGAGTGAAGAATGGGGAGAAGGTGAGGACTAATCACATGTCCACGTTGCTTGGTAGGTCTTGAGGCTGGATCTTTTGAGTTGTGAGCTTGCTTTGTAACAGATGTCCCTTGTCATGCTATGGTCCAGGAAGGTTTTATGTAGGTTTTTTTTTTTTTTTTTTTTCCCGAGGTAGGGTCTCACTTTAGCTCAGGCTGACCTGGAATTCACTATGTAGTCTCAGGGTAGCCTCGAACTCACAGTGATCCTCCTACCTCTGCCTCCCAAATACTGGGATTAAAGGCGTGTGCCATCACGCCCGGCTCAGGAAAGTTTTATGGTCCACCGAGGTCAGTGGTCCAAGGCCAGTGGTTCATTAACCCTTCAGTTAGGTCCAGTGTTCAATCAATGAGCTGTCTTCACCTGGAAAGGTTTGATACCTTTGGGTAACCGAACAGTTAGGGAAGGACTGGGAGAAAACATTTTCCTTCTTCTCAAGCCTATTTTGTAACTGTGTCGTTGGATGAAAAGACAATATATTAGTGGGAAAAAGAAACGTGTGTGTTTGTTTTGGAGACAAGATCTTACTATGTATTCCAGGCTGTCCTGGAACTCAGTCTGTAGGCCAGGTTGGGCTGGAACTTGTGGGGATCTTCCTACCTCGGCCTTCCAAGTGCTGGGATTATAGCAGTCCACCTCCATGTCTGGCTAGTACAATTTGACTCACTTGGGTTTTCTGCAGTGAGATTAATTGATTTATATATGTGGGCCCTGAGGCCAAAAAGAGACTTAGTTAACTTGAATATCCTGAAAACACTTTGTGAGGGTCTCCCATGAAAGGGACTGGTTATTTGATTAAAGCTGATTTATACTGATTCCTGGGAAGACAAGTTTCTTAGCTGGGTATTTTGAGAGGACTTTGGAGGAATAACATACTGAATGTGCAAGCATTGGGTGTGCGGAAATGGCTCAGTTGATAAACTACTTGCTGTGTAAGCATGAGGTCCCAAGTTAGGCCCCTATATATGTAAAAACCTTAATGCTATAACAGGCACCTGGCACATGTATGGTGAGAAAGGAGGCGGATCTCCTAGAAGCTAGCGTGACAAATGGCACATTAAACAATAACAAGAAACCCTGTCTCAAACAGGTACCCAAAGTTGTCCTCTGACCTCCACACATGGCTTGTATGCACCAGAACTTACACACATGACCATGCTCATACATACAAATCCCTGGTGTATGTGCCTGGAATCCCATTGGTAGAGAAGAGGGAGACAGGAGGATCCCTGGGGCCCAAGGAGAGTCCCTGTCTCAAGAAAAAAGAAAAAAAATGGGTTGGAGAGATTTCTTGTTGGTTAAGGCGTTCGCCTGCAAAGTCTAAGGACTCAGGTTTGATCTCCAGTACCCACATAAGCCAGATAGACAAGGTTGTGCATGTGTCTGGAGTTTAAAAAAACAAAACAAGAAAAAGAAGGTCACTGGGCGTGGTGGTGCACGCCTTTAATCCCAGCACTCAGGAGGTAGAGGTGGTTGGATTGCCATGAGTTCGAGGCCACCCTGAGACTACATAGCTAATTCCAGGTCAGCCTGGACCAGAGTGAGACCCTACCTTGAAAAAACAAACAAACAACAACAACAACAACGACAACAACAACAACAACAATATATATTTGCAAGCAGGGAGAGAGAATGAGTATGGGTGCTCCTGGGCCTCTAGCTGCTGTAAACAAACTCCAGGCACATGTGTCACTTTGTGCATCTGGCTTTACATGTGTGCTGGGAAGTCAAACCCACATCATTAGGCTTTGTAGGCAAGTGCCTTATCCACTGAGCCATTTCTCCAACACCCCGTTTTTTTTTTTTTATTTTTGGTTTCGCAAGGTAGGGTCTCACTCTAGTCCAGGCTGACCTGGAATTTACTATATAGTCTCGGGCTGGCCTCAAACTTACAGTAATTCTCTTATCTCTGCCTCCCAAATGCTGCGATTAAAGGTGTGCACCACCACATCTGGCAGCGAGAGAGAGGGAGAATGGACAAGGCTGGAGGGATGGCTTACCAGTTAAGGTGCTTGCATGCAAAGGCAAAGGACCCAGGTTCTAGTCCCCATGACCTATGTAAGCCCGATGAAAAAGGTGGTGCATGTGGCTGGAGTTTGTTTGCAGCAGCTGGAGGCCCTGGCACGTCCATTCTCTCTGTCTCTGTTTCTCTCTCTCAAATAAATTAAAGAGAGAGAAAGAGAATGGGTGCACCAAGGTGTCTAGCCACGGCAGGGGTACTCAAGATGCATGGGCCACTTTGTGCATCTGGCTTTACATGGTTACTGGGGAATCAAACTCAGGTTGTTAGGCTTTGCAGGCAAGCGCCTTAACTGCTGAGCCATCTCTCCAGCACCCTAAAAAGTACATTTTTAGGGTAATAAGCTGTATTTCTCTGCAGAGGATCAGCTGCCAAGTTGGAGTAGGACAGAAAACAGAAAATCTCTTGCAGAAGGAAGGACAGAATTTGCTGGAATGAAATGTTAGTTTGGGTTGAATTATTAGTAGGAATAGGTTAAATGAAGTGAGCTTGGAAAGGGCAGTTATTAACTCCAGGAATAAAAACTGTTGGGTGGGAAAAATAACATAGTTCATTAGTGTACATTAAATACTGTTCACATATAATACATCACTACTTAGCTGGCCCATGTTATAAAGCTAGCGATTGTTATTGGGGAAATGGGGAAGAATGTGGTAGGGTCAGAGAGGGAAGTTTGAATAGTTGTAAAAGTGAAAAATCAGTAGTCTCAAAGCACATGTTATCTTCACATCTAGTTATGGAGCTGTGTGTGGTGGCGCATGCCTTAAATTCCAGCACTTGGGAGGCAGAGATAGTAGGATGGCCATGAGTTCAAGCCCATCCTGAGACTACATAGTGAATTCCAGGTCAGCCTGGGATAGAGTGAAACCCTACCTCAACCCCTCCCCTCCAAAAAGTTAGATACCACCTTACTCCGCCCAAATTATTACCCCTTGGGAATAAGGAGGAGCTAGATTAAAAAATTTTGTGTGTGTGAGCAGAGAGCGAGAGAAAGGGTGCCAGAGCCTCTTTTCACTGCAAATGAAGTCCAGATACATGTGTCCCTTTGTGCATCTGGTGGAGTATTGAACCTGGTCCTGCAGGCTTTGCATGCAAGCTCCTGTAATCATTGAGCCATCTCCCCAGCCCTGAGCTAGTTTTAAGAGCAAACCCCTCTAGAGCTCTTTCTTTGACTTCAACTCTTGAAAATTCTGTCTGCATGTATGAAGGTAAAAGGAAAGGGCATTGTAAAATGAAATCCCTTACGTAAAAAGTTTGGATATTGCCCTTCTAAACCATGAGGGTCTATGGCAGAGAAAACTCAGGAGATCCAAGATCCATCAATACGACAAGCAAAGATAGCCTACTGCCTATCATAAGATGTGCTACCTCAACACATCTGCTGGGCCCAAGAGAAATTGACAGGAAGCGGCCACATGAGGACTGCTCGCACTGCTAGCCTGACAACCAGCTCTAGGGAATGGCAACACACACTGTGGTCTACTAGGCACATCAAATCAGGACCCCAATCACTGGGTCTGTTAAGCCAATCATATAAAGGAAGGCCAGGCTAACTTTTCCCCATGAATCCTGATTGTTTTTGTTTTCAAGGAACGTGACGCCATCAATATCTTTCAGTGTTCCACCTCCATTCTGATTAATGGAAACACCTCACATGTTAAAATCAGCATGCAACTAGGTCTCAATTTTTAATTCACTGCATGTCTCTTTGACTAAAGAATTCTTCATAATATCTCTGTCAATCTTTGAAGCATTCTAACAGCAACTATTTTCCCTGTGTGCCAGTTTCTTTGCTCACCCCTAATTCGGCAATCTGTGGTTCCAAGTTTTGTCTTTCCCTTTTGCAGATTTCCTCCCCAACAACTAGTCAGGTCTTTGGGAGTGAAGAATGGGGAGAAGGTGAGGACTAATCACATGTCCACGTTGCTTGGTAGGTCTTGAGGCTGGATCTTTTGAGTTGTGAGCTTGCTTTGTAACAGATGTCCCTTGTCATGCTATGGTCCAGGAAGGTTTTATGTAGGTTTTTTTTTTTTTTTTTTTCCCGAGGTAGGGTCTCACTTTAGCTCAGGCTGACCTGGAATTCACTATGTAGTCTCAGGGTAGCCTCGAACTCACAGTGATCCTCCTACCTCTGCCTCCCAAATACTGGGATTAAAGGCGTGTGCCATCACGCCCGGCTCAGGAAAGTTTTATGGTCCACCGAGGTCAGTGGTCCAAGGCCAGTGGTTCATTAACCCTTCAGTTAGGTCCAGTGTTCAATCAATGAGCTGTCTTCACCTGGAAAGGTTTGATACCTTTGGGTAACCGAACAGTTAGGGAAGGACTGGGAGAAAACATTTTCCTTCTTCTCAAGCCTATTTTGTAACTGTGTCGTTGGATGAAAAGACAATATATTAGTGGGAAACGTGTGTGTTTGTTTTGGAGACAAGATCTTACTATGTATTCCAGGCTGTCCTGGAACTCAGTCTGTAGGCCAGGTTGGGCTGGAACTTGTGGGGATCTTCCTACCTCGGCCTTCCAAGTGCTGGGATTATAGCAGTCCACCTCCATGTCTGGCTAGTACAATTTGACTCACTTGGGTTTTCTGCAGTGAGATTAATTGATTTATATATGTGGGCCCTGAGGCCAAAAAGAGACTTAGTTAACTTGAATATCCTGAAAACACTTTGTGAGGGTCTCCCATGAAAGGGACTGGTTATTTGATTAAAGCTGATTTATACTGATTCCTGGGAAGACAAGTTTCTTAGCTGGGTATTTTGAGAGGACTTTGGAGGAATAACATACTGAATGTGCAAGCATTGGGTGTGGAAATGGCTCAGTTGATAAACTACTTGCTGTGTAAGCATGAGGTCCCAAGTTAGGCCCCTATATATGTAAAAACCTTAATGCTATAACAGGCACCTGGCACATGTATGGTGAGAAAGGAGGCGGATCTCCTAGAAGCTAGCGTGACAAATGGCACATTAAACAATAACAAGAAACCCTGTCTCAAACAGGTACCCAAAGTTGTCCTCTGACCTCCACACATGGCTTGTATGCACCAGAACTTACACACATGACCATGCTCATACATACAAATCCCTGGTGTATGTGCCTGGAATCCCATTGGTAGAGAAGAGGGAGACAGGAGGATCCCTGGGGCCCAAGGAGAGTCCCTGTCTCAAGAAAAAAGAAAAAAAATGGGTTGGAGAGATTTCTTGTTGGTTAAGGCGTTCGCCTGCAAAGTCTAAGGACTCAGGTTTGATCTCCAGTACCCACATAAGCCAGATAGACAAGGTTGTGCATGTGTCTGGAGTTTAAAAAACAAAACAAGAAAAAGAAGGTCACTGGCTGACACCTCATTAACATATAAGGACCTTCTGGGTGAGTGGTCAAAAGGTCACATGGTCACATGGCCATGGGGAATCTGAAATTTAAGTCTTATCAGGATGTCCAGGTACCCCAGGTGGGGGGGAAGGGGAGATTATCGGGGTCCAGGCCTGCTGCAACCTCCTCCCAGACTGGGACCCTTAGCCATGCCTTAGAGAGAGAGGGAGAATGGACAGCTCAGGGACCTACAGTGTTTCTCTCTCAAATAAATTAAAGAGAGAGAAAGAGAATGGGTGCACCAAGGTGTCTAGCCACGGCAGGGGTACTCAAGATGCATGGGCCACTTTGTGCATCTGGCTTTACATGGTTACTGGGGAATCAAACTCAGGTTGTTAGGCTTTGCAGGCAAGCGCCTTAACTGCTGAGCCATCTCTCCAGCACCCTAAAAAGTACATTTTTAGGGTAATAAGCTGTATTTCTCTGCAGAGGATCAGCTGCCAAGTTGGAGTAGGACAGAAAACAGAAAATCTCTTGCAGAAGGAAGGACAGAATTTGCTGGAATGAAATGTTAGTTTGGGTTGAATTATTAGTAGGAATAGGTTAAATGAAGTGAGCTTGGAAAGGGCAGTTATTAACTCCAGGGAATAAAAACTGTTGGGTGGGAAAAATAACATAGTTCATTAGTGTACATTAAATACTGTTCACATATAATACATCACTACTTAGCTGGCCCATGTTATAAAGCTAGCGATTGTTATTGGGGAAATGGGGAAGAATGTGGTAGGGTCAGAGAGGGAAGTTTGAATAGTTGTAAAAGTGAAAAATCAGTAGTCTCAAAGCACATGTTATCTTCACATCTAGTTATGGAGCTGTGTGTGGTGGCGCATGCCTTAAATTCCAGCACTTGGGAGGCAGAGATAGTAGGATGGCCATGAGTTCAAGCCCATCCTGAGACTACATAGTGAATTCCAGGTCAGCCTGGGATAGAGTGAAACCCTACCTCAACCCCCTCCCCTCCAAAAAAGTTAGATACCACCTTACTCCGCCCAAATTATTACCCCTTGGGAATAAGGGAGGAGCTAGATTAAAAAAATTTTGTGTGTGTGAGCAGAGAGAGCGAGAGAAAGGGTGCCAGAGCCTCTTTTCACTGCAAATGAAGTCCAGATACATGTGTCCCTTTGTGCATCTGGTGGAGTATTGAACCTGGTCCTGCAGGCTTTGCATGCAAGCTCCTGTAATCATTGAGCCATCTCCCCAGCCCTGAGCTAGTTTTAAGAGCAAACCCCTCTAGAGCTCTTTCTTTGACTTCAACTCTTGAAAATTCTGTCTGCATGTATGAAGGTAAAAGGAAAGGGCATTGTAAAATGAAATCCCTTACGTAAAAAGTTTGGATATTGCCCTTCTAAACCATGAGGGTCTATGGCAGAGAAAACTCAGGAGATCCAAGATCCATCAATACGACAAGCAAAGATAGCCTACTGCCTATCATAAGATGTGCTACCTCAACACATCTGCTGGGCCCAAGAGAAATTGACAGGAAGCGGCCACATGAGGACTGCTCGCACTGCTAGCCTGACAACCAGCTCTAGGGAATGGCAACACACACTGTGGTCTACTAGGCACATCAAATCAGGACCCCAGAGGCTACAGAGAACACTAAATCAGACTGCTAACAGACCCGCCATGACTCAGGGACCATTGTGGAAGAGGGGTGAGAGGATTGTAAGAGCCTCAGGGTGGGTAGAAATACCCTGAAGCACAGCCCCCTCAAAGACTGACTGAGACCTTATTTACCCAACAGTGAACACCATAACTCTACTGAGGAGAGCCCTCAGGAAAAGTGGGATGGGGGGGGTGTGGTTGGATATATGATTACAACCTTTGTAAAAAATAAAAGTGAAGTTTGAATGTCATGGCGTAGAGAGATGGCTTAATGGTTAAGATGCTTGCCTGCAAAGCCTAAGGACCCAAGTTTGATTCCTTAGTATCCACATAACACTAGATGTACAAGATGGTGCATGTGTTGAGTTTGTTTGCAGTGGCTACAGGTCCTGGTGTACCTGTTCTCTTTCTATCTGCCTCGTTATCTTTCTCTCTCTCTCTCTCTCTAAATAAAATATTTTAAAGTTTGGTTATCACTTTATTCATTGCAGTGGAATTATTGCAGCGATTTAAGCATAAAAGAAAAACAGCATTATTGTATTTCTCTGTGCACTCGTGACTCGTGCTGCTAATTAGGGCTGTCTGTGAAACACCCTTAAAAGAAGTAACTGATGCAGCAGTGTGGTGGTTAGGTGAGGCTCTGTGTGCTCTGCTGCTGTGAAGCCACAGCCTGCCCCCTTTGTACCTTGTAGAATATTTATGAGCAGGCTTAATTTTTTTAAATTTTTATTTATTTGAGAGAGAGAGGAGAGAATGGACACGTCAGAGCCTCCAGCTGCTGCAAACGAACTCCAGATACACATGCCACCTTGTGCATCTGGTTTACGTGGGTCCTGGGGAATTGAACCTGGGTTCTTTGGCTTTGTGGGAAAGTGCCTTAACCGCTAAGCCATCTCTCCAGTCCCATGAGCAGATTTTGGGGAATATTTACAAACTGCCTCCCTGGGTCTTGTATATCCTGAAGCAAGGGACTGCATCTGAGTCAACTCCTGGTTGTTGAAAGCTATGCACTTGTCATTATCAGTTTATAGGCTATTTGGTTTCAGGTTCAGTTTTAGAAATGCTGGTGCCCAGGCCCTACACTCCACTGGGAGGCTGTGACTTTTCTCCTGGAAATCGTATCTGCCTTCATGTGAAGGCGTCACTGATGCCTCCCTGGCAGGCTTGTTGGTGTTAGTAGCCAACCTTGTTCTGCGGATGAAAGTAAACCATTAACCTCCATACTAGTCTGTGAGGTAAGAACTGCTGACTGCAGGTGGAGGTGGAAACTGAAGACCATGAGACACATTGTTTAACTTAACTTTAAGTCTTTCCACAGGGATCTAACTTTGTAGTAGTTCACCTATAGCAATGTGCTTCTGCTCTGTCAGGATGCCCAGCATGCTGACATTCTCCTGTGGGAGGTCGGCACGAGAACATGGAAAGGGAACATGCTGGACACACAGCAGGCCTTCCCTAGATTTGGGGTGCTTCTGAAAGTATTGTTTCTGTCTAGAAGATTTTTGCCTTGCCTCCTTGTCCAAGTTTAAGTAAGGCATATTGCCAGGGTTAAAATAGTACATCTCAGCCGTGTGTGGTGGCGCATGCCTTTGACCCCAGCACTCAGGAAGCAGAGGGAGGAGGACCACCATGAGTCCGAGGCCATCCTGAGACTACATAGTTGTGGCTGCTCGGGGGTCGTTGTGCTCTGGCACCTCAGAGATGTTCAGGCGGCTAGGGATCAGGGTCTGGAGTGGCTGTGAGTGCGACAGGAAGGAATACCGGGAGACTGTCAGAGGACAGCTCGTTTATTTGTTGGGGGACTGGGCTTGTAAGCATTCATGTAGTGGTGGGAAAAGGTACAGAGTACAGGTTCCGGGGGGTTGGCTGTGTGAAGGCTGCTGGCTGATACCTCATTAACATATAGGGACCTTCTGGGTGAGTGGTAAAAGGTCACATGGCCATGGGAAACAGAAACCTAAGTCTTATCAGGACATCTAGGTGCCCCAGTCAGAAGGGAGGGAGTGGCCCCACTCCTCCCGGTCTCAAGGCGAGATTATTGGGGTCTAGGCCTGCTGCGACCTCCTGCGGCCTGGGGTCCTTAGCTGTGCCTGACAGCTCAGGACTACTTTAGCCTCCAGTGGCCTGGGACCTATGACTGTGCCTGATACATAGTGAATTCTAGGGCAGCCTGGGCTAAAAAACAAAACGGGGGTTGGATAGAATGGAAGAGCCAAAGGAAGAGTATGACTTCTTACAATGCAACTGCCCAGACAGAAATTGGCCTCGATATCCATGACCTTGCAGTGCCTAGCAAAACCTTCGCAAGACCCTCAAAATAGAAGAAAAAGATGATGACATCAAATTAAAAGAGAGACTAATGGAGAGATGGAGGGGATATGATGGAGATTGGAGTTCTAAAGTAGAATGGGGGGAGGGGAGGGAAATATAATATGTTTTTTTAATTTTTTAATTATTTTATTTATTTTTGGAGAGAGACACAGAGAAAGACGGAGAGGGAGAGGGAGACAGATAGAGATGGGCGTGCCAGCAGCCTCTCAGCTGCTGTGAACGAAATCCAAATGTGTGCTCCCCCTTGTGGTCAAGTGAAGCATTGCGCCCTTGTGTCACTTTGCATCTGGCTAAACGTGGGACCTGGAGATTGGAACCGGGTTCTTAGGCTTAGCAGGCAGGCGCCGTAACGGCTAAGCCTTCTCTCCAGCCCTCATATTTTTTTTTTTTTTTTTTTTTGGTTTTGCGAGGTAGGGTCTCACTCTGGTCCAGGCTGACCTGGAATTAACTATGTAGTCTCAGGGTGGCCTCGAACTCTCGGCGATCCTCCTACCTCTGCCTCCCGAGTGCTGGGATTAAAGGCGTGCGCCACCACGCCCGGCCCTCATATGTTTTTTGTATGTAAGTATAGAAGGTGTCAATAAAAATAATAATTTTTAAAAAAGTACATCTCTTGCCGGGCGTGGTGGCGCACGCCTTTAATCCCAGCACTCGGGAGGCAGAGGTAGGAGGATCGCCGAGAGTTCGAGGCCACCCTGAGACTACATAGTTAATTCCAGGTCAGCCTGGACCAGAGTGAGACCCTACCTCGCAAAACCAAAAAAAAAAAAAAAAAAGTCCATCTCAACTGGGAGTCTGTCCCTGCTCTTGGGAGAAGTTTGACAATGTCTGTAGGTTGTTTGACAATGTGGGAGGAGGATGGGCTGCTACTGGCCACAAGTAGTGGGCCTGGTGAAATCATGTCTGGGCTTGATCTTCACAGGTTTCGGAGACACTAAAGCGTTTTGCTGGGAAGGTGACAACAGCCAGTGTGAAGGAACGGAGAGAAATCCTGGGTGACTTGGGAAGATGTGTCGCTGGAAAAGGTATGTATTGATTTATCTTCACGTACTGCTGTTGTGTTTTCTCTTTAGAATGTCACCTCTTCCTCTTTATGTGCGATTCTGTCTTTGTTTTCTGTGTTTGTTATAGTCAGTGTGCTTTGAAACAATGGAGGCATTGGGGGAAAGGAGAGATTACCCATGTAGGTGCCAAAGCTGTTTATAGTTTTGACCATTTTGCCTGGAAATATGTATGTATGTATGTATGTATGTATGTATGTGTCTATCTATCTATCTATCTATCATCTATGTTTTTTTTTTTTTTTTTTTTTTGATTTTTTGAGGTAGGGTTTCACTCTAGCTCAGGCTGACCTGGAATTCAATCTGTATTCTCAGGCTGGCCTTGAACTCATGGTGATCCTCTTACCTCTGCCTCCTGAGTGCTGGGATTAAAGGCGTGCGTCACCACGCCTTGCCTTAATTTTTTTTTTGGGGGGTTTGAGGTAGGGTCTCACTCTAGCCCAGGCTGACCTGGAACTCACTATGTAGTCTCAGGGTGGCCTCAAACTCACAGTGATCCTCCTATTTCTGCCTCCTTTAAACTAAAGAGGTTTTTACCTATCATTGCTTTTTTTTTTTTTTTTTTTTTTTTTTTTTTTTTGGTAGGGTCTCATTCTAGTTCAGGCTGACCTGGAATTCACTCTGTATTCTCAGGGTGGCCTCGAACTCACGGCGATC
Source organism: Orientallactaga sibirica (assembly GCA_036365145.1). NCBI lineage: Eukaryota > Metazoa > Chordata > Mammalia > Rodentia > Dipodidae > Orientallactaga > Orientallactaga sibirica. The sequence goes on from JAEOAD010000026.1 coordinate 11,966,038, forward strand.
CTCCTATCTCTGTCTCCCCAGTGCTGGAATTAAAGGCATGCGCCACCACGCCCGGCCTTATCATTGCTTTTTTTTTTTTTTTTTTTTTTTGTTTTTCGAGGTAGAGTTTCACTCTAGCTCAGGCTGACCTGGAATTCACTATGTAGTCTCAGGGTGGCCTCGAACTCAAGGTGATCCTCCTAGCTCTGCCTCCCGAGTGCTGGGATTAAAGGCGTGCGCCACCATGCCCGGCTTATCATTGCTTTTTAAAAAAATATTTTGAGCCGGGCGTGGTGGCGCATGCCTTCAGTCCCAGCACTCAAGAGGCAGAGGTAGGAGGATCATTGTGAGTTTGAGGCCACCCTGAGACTACATAGTGAATTCCAGGTCAGCCTGAGCCAGAGTGAGACCCTACCTCGAAAAACAAAACAAAAAAATATATTTTATTTTTATTTATTTATTTGAGAGAGAGGCAGTTAGAGAGATAGAGAACAAGTGTGCCTCCTACCTGTGCCTCCGAGTTCTGGGATTAAAGTGTGCACCACCATGCCCAGCACCCTGAATCTTTTGAGGGTGATTGTGTTTTTTTTTTTTTTTTTTTTAAGGTAGGGTCTCACTCTAGTCCAGGCTGACCTGGCATTCACTATGTATTCTCAGACTGGACTGGAACTCAGGGTGATCCTCCTATCTCTGCCTCTCAAGTGCTGGGATTAAAGGTGTGTGCCACCACACCTGGCTGATTTTGCTTTTTTGGTGCCCTGAAATTCTATATTCATGGTGAATTGTATTTGTGAAGTGCTCAGTAGCCTTTGATATACAAATGCATTGAAAACTTCTCCTTCCTTCATGAATTGTTAATTCTCAATTTTCTGATCCTCCACCTATTACCCCAGTGCTGGAATTATAGGCATGTGCCACAATGCCTGGTGTATGTGGTGCTAGGGAAGTGAACACCGGACCTCATATATGCCAAGCAAGCACTGTACTAACTGAGCTTCATCTCCAGCCCCCTTCTGAAGATTTTTATCTCAAAGATACAGGAGTGCTAGAACTTCCATTGGCCAAGATCCTGTTTGGCAGAAGGCCTGCCTTTTCAGATGCTCCTCATTGTGTATTTTTGGTTTCAGATCTACCAGAGGGAGCAGTGAAGGGGCTCTGCAAGTTATTCTGCTTGACTCTGCATCGATACAGGTGAATCTCAGCCGGCATTTGGCACATTGTACAGGGAGATGGTGTGGGGCAGTGACAAGGGCCCATGCGTTGGAGCTAGACTGCCTGGTCCATGGTCTTACTACAGGATCCTGGGCCTGGTTTCCTCATCTGCAGAACACGGTGATACCACTGCCTACCTTCCAGGTGGTTGTTAGTGTGAGGGCCTGTCAAGAGAGTTCACTGTATGCACACTGTCATTACTTACATATATGAGGCCTTTGGCCTTATTTTGAAGTTTTTCACAAATGTAGATGTTGCCCGCCTCCCTCCCTCCCTCCTTCCCTCCATCCATCCATCCATCCATCCATCCATCCATCCATCCAAATTTTATTTGCAAGCAAAGAGAGCGATAGAAGAGAGGCAGACAGAGAGAGAGAATGGGCACACCAGGGCTTCTAGCCACTGCAAACGAATTCCAGATACATGTGCCCCTTGTGCATCTGACTTACGTGGGTCCTGGAGAATCGAACCGGGATCCTTTGGCTTCACAGGCAAATGCCGTAACCACTAAGCCATTTCTCCAGCCCCATAGATACTGCCCTTTTAATCTTAATGGCTTATTTGTTCTTAGCAGCTGCTTTTAGGATTCTGGTTGTTTCCTTTGCTTGTAATCTACTAGAATATAATGCCCTGTGCTTGGCCTAAGCAGCTCTGCTCCTGCTGAGTCCACCCATTTACCTTGGCCCTTCATTCTTCCCCTAGAGATGCAGCCTCCCGCAGGGCCCTGCAGGCAGCCATCCAGCAGTTGGCCGAGGCCCAGCCAGAGGCCACTGCTAAGAACCTCCTGAACTCTCTGCAATCTTCAGGCATTGGCTCCAAAGCAGGTGTTCCCAGGTGAGAGGTAGAGGCTGTGGCCTCTAGGGGCTGGTGGGATCCTACTCAGGTAGTCTGGTGCAGATGAGTGTCTCTTAACCCTTTATACTCTGAATGGCACTTAGAGTCTGTCTCTGAGTAGAGAGGGGAGCCAGGATGGCCAGTTTAATGGGGAAACCTCTTCTCCTGAGGGGCAAGCTGGGAACCAGTAGACATAAGGCATTGCATGGGGGAAGCCATCTTTTTGCTTTTATGATTGTAAGTGCCAAGAGATGGGACCCTGACCAATGATGTCCAGACTCCTTCTCCTGAATTATCACAGATTATAATGGGAGCAGGTTTCATGTGCCCATTAGGTGAAGGGAAGGTCTTTGGTACTGTGCCATCGGTGAACGTGTCCTCCAGGTAGAGGCTGCTATGCATTTAAGACTCTCTCCCTTCTCTGCAGTAAGAGCAGCGGCTCGGCTGCCTTGCTGGCCTTGACCTGGACCTGTCTTCTAGTGCGCATTGTCTTTCCCACGAAAGCCAAGCGGCATGGTGACATCTGGAACAAACTGGTAGGTTCCCTTTCTTTGGAGCAGTAAGGGTAAACTCCACCCAATTAGAAGGTGTCAAATGCCAGTGACAAAGTTGTATACTTTGTCCTGAGGCCTTTGTCTGGGGTATGGACCAAGTACAGTGTAATCATATTCATCTATCTGTTCGTTAGTGCTTTTGAGCTTTTCTGTCAAGCATGGTGCTTGGCACTTGGCATTGGACCACAATGATGAACAAGAAATGTGGGCCTGTCTTCATGGCTCATGTGCAAGATTGCCCAAACCAAGAAAGCCAGGAGATACAGTAATGCTAATTGTGGTGCTCGATTTCATTGTTGAACTGGTCACTGGAGTGGAATTCTTGCTTGGTCCTTCAGTTCTCCTTTGTTTCTGTTCCTGCTCCTTCCAAATGTCTATTCTTCAGAGGTGGCTTGATAGGCCAGGTGGGGAGGTTCTCTGGAGTATCTAGGTGTACTTAGTAGGTCAGGTAGATTTTTTTTTTTTGAGACAGGGTTTCATATATTCCAGACTGTTCTTGAACTTTTCATCTTCCTGTTTCCATCTTCCAAGTGCTGGAATTATAGGGGTGTGTCACCATGCTCAGTTTATGGGATGCTGGGAATCAAACCCAAGGCTTAGTCCATGCTAGGCAAGTGCTCTTCCAATTGAGCTACATCCCCAGCTCCTCCCATATAGTTAAATGTGATACTAGTAAGCTTAGAAACATTCTTTTGTTTTGGAGGGGGTTTAAGGTATGATCTTACTCTAGCCCAGGCTGACCTGGAATTCCCTATGTAGTCTCAAGGTGGCCTCGAACTCTCGGCAATCCTCCTACCTCTACCTCCCGAGTGCTGGGGTTAAAGGTGTGCACTACCACCCCCAGCTTAAAACATTCTTGAATTACAAAAAAAAATTCTTCATCAGGTATAAAAATATTATTTTCATTCTCAGCTCTGTTCCTAGCTCCTTTCGTCTCTTCTGTTTCTAGTTTGTGTTGTCAAAAATATTTGTTTTTGCTGAGTGTGGTGGTGCATACCTTTAATTCTAGCACTTGGGATGCAGAGATAGGAGGATGTCTGTGAGTTCGAAGCCAGCCTGGGACTACAGAGTGAGTTCCAGGTCAGCCTGAACTAGACTGAGACCCTATCTCAGGAAAAAAAAAGTCTCAGTCTAGCCTAGCTTGACCTCAAACTCATTGCAGTCCTTCTACCTCAGCCTCGCAGAGTGCTAGGTCTAAAGGTGTGCACCACTATGTGCAGCTTTCTGTGTCTTTATTTGTTTAGTATTGTTTTCTGTCTGGACTATAGGTGCAGGAAAGCACTTTGTTCTGTGTTGTTCTGTATGTTTTCTTTTTTGTTGTTGTTGTTTTTGTTTGTTTGTTTTTGTTTTATCAAGGTAGGGTTTTGCTCTAGTTCATGCTGACCTGGAATTCACTATGTAGTCTCAGGGTGGCCTCGAACTCATGGTGGTACTCCTACCTCTGCCTCCTGAGTGCTGGGATTAAACGCGTGCACCACTACACCCAGCATCATGTGTATTCTTTGTCATGAAACATTTGTTCAATACATGGTGCGGTGGCGCACGCCTTTAATCCCAGCACTCGGGAGGCAGAGGTAGGAGGATCGCCGTGAGTTCGAGGCCACCCTGAGACTACATAGTTAATTCCAGGTCAGCCTGGACCAGAGTGAGACCCTACCTCAAAAAAAAAAAAAAAAAAAAAAAAAGAACAGTGTAGGCAAAGAATAGGACTAAGGGTGGAGGGAAGAGGATCTGGCTGGAGTAGACTGGAGGAGGCCTAGTGGAGATGAAGCTGGGTTCTAGAGGGACAATGGATGAGCCTCTGAGAGGCTGAGAAAGCCATAGAACACTCACTCCAGTGTTATATCCTGACCCATGCAGGTGGAGGTACAGTGTCTGCTGCTGCTGGAGGTGCTGGGCGGCTCCCACAAACACGCTGTGGATGGTGCTGTGAAGAAGCTCACTAAGCTGTGGAAAGAGGTGATGGACGCTACCAGGAGGTGGTGGGTGGGTGGTGCCTCTTCTGTGTTCCGCTGCCCTCTGACCCACTGTCATCTTCTGCTTCTTCAGAACCCTGGGCTGGTGGAGCAGTACTTGTCAGCCATTCTCAGCCTGGAACCCAACCAGAGCTATGCTGGTATGCTGGGGCTGCTGGTGCAGTTCTGCACAAGCCACAAGGAGATGGACGTGGTCAATCAGCACAAGGCAAGTGCCCAGTGCAGTGACTATGGGTTTGCTGCGTGAGGGAGGAATGGAACTTGCTTTGCCCTTGTGGTCTGTAGTTCTTTCTTGGGAATCCTGGTGTAGTTATGGGCATGATGGGTTTGTTTATTCATGAAGGCATTTATTCATCTCTTATCAGGCATCTCTTATGTACTGAGCACTGTGCCAGTGAGCAAGGGAACTTGATCCCTGTGGAACTGAGTCAGAAGAGACGTTAGACAGATAGTCAGCCAGTTAGTTTTAACTGAATAAGTACTATGAAGGAAAAGTGCAAGAAGGGTACCTGACTTAGGCTGTGGATCAGGGAACATGTCTCCATGATTAAGGGACTTTGGGCTTTAGGGAAGAAGAGGAATTAGCATGTGAAGTGGTGTGGTGAGAGTGGATTTAGGGCAGAGAAGGTGAGTGGAGTTGGGCTGGTGGGAATGCATGAGAGAGGTGTCAGATATAGTTGGCAGGACCCTAGAAACTATGCCAAGGGCTTTGGACTTTATCCCAGAGTCATGGAAACCTATGGAAGACTTAAAAATTTTTTTTTGTAGGGGGGAGTTTCAAAGTAGGGTTTCACTCTAGCCCAGGCTGACCTGGAATTCACTGTGTAGTCTCAGGGTGGCCTCGAACTCATGGTGATCCTCCTACCTCCGCATCCCGAGTGCTGCGATTAAAGGTGTGCACCACTATGCCCGGCTTAAGATTTTTAAATTATAAATGGCCTATCATAATCAGTGGGACCTCTGTGCTTAACATAGAGATTTTGAGGCATTGGTTTTTAGTTTTTTGTTTGTTTGTTTGTTTTGTTTTTTGAGATGGGGGTCTCACTTTAGCCCATGCTGACCTAGAATTCACTATGTAGTCACAGGGTGGTCTTGAACTTGTGATCCTCCTACCTCTGCCTCCAAAGTGCTGGGATTAAAGTGGTGTGCCACCATGCCCAGCAGTTTTTGGGTTTTGGAGGCTCTGACAAGTGGCCTGTGATCACCTCAGAATGTCAGGGTCTAGCCCAATCTCTCTGTCCTCTAGAGCTCACTGCTGGATTTCTACATGAAGAATGTACTGATCAGCAAAGTGAAGCCTCCAAAGTACTTGTTGGTGAGTGTATGGGATACCTCACCCTCACCCAAGCCAAATCCCATTTGGAATTCGGAGACTGCACTGCTCTTTACTCTGTCTGTTCCTGTATGGGCTGTTGCCTGACTCCTTTCTCTCTGTAGGATAATTGTGCCCCTTTGCTTCGGTTCATGTCCCATTCGGAGTTTAAGGATCTGATTCTGCCCACCATTCAGAAGTCCTTGCTGCGGAGCCCAGAGAATGTTATTGAAAGTAGGTTCCTGATGTGTGCATGAGGGTGGGAAGGGGTGAGTTGACTGAGCCACTCTGTTCCTGATATTTAGCATCAGGAGGCACTTTGTGTTGTAGATAGTCACATGTGTTGGTTATTAAGTGGTAGGGACTATGGGAGAGATCAGGAGCCCTTTTCTGAATTATGTTGAAAGTCACAGGCTTTCTTAAGAGTATGCATGTAATTGTGTGGGTTGGAGAACCTTCTGGAGACCATTCATATTAAGAGCCTCTTTAAACAGTTTGGTGTGAAGGTGGCACTTGAACCAGAGTATGAGGGTTGAGCCTGTCCCTGGTAATCTTGGCAATAAGTGTTGGTGAATGTTGCGGGGACAAGATTTGCTCATTGGAATGAGGCAGACTGTAGCTTTCCAGCGGAGTTTTGGCCCAAGGTGTAACACCCTCGTAACTTTCTAGGAGTGAAGGGTGACTATCGCGCCATGTAGATAAATAACAGGCCTGGTAGTATGTGCTTAGGAATAGGATGAAAATGAGCATTAGTCCTCAAGGCTGATAATATGATAATTTTTTTCTGTTCTTTTAGCCATCTCCAGTCTGCTGGCATCAGTGACACTTGACCTCAGCCAGTATGCCCTAGACATTGTAAAAGGCTTGGCTAGTGAGTATGGCAACCCTCTGTAATCCCTTGATGTCTTTTGAGTTTTGGTTGTACTTGTCACAATTCATATTAAAAGGGGGTTAGCTAGAGAGATGAATTAGCAGTTAAGGCACTTGCTTGCCAAGCCTAAGGACCCAGGTTCAATTCCCCAGTACCCATGTAAGCCAGATGCACAAGATGACACATGAGTCTGGAGTTCATTTGCAGTGGTTTTGAGGCCCTGACACACCCAGTCTCTCTCTCTCTCTTAAATAAAAACATAAAAATAAAAGAGATACATATTAAAAAAAATAAATTGAGGGCTGCAGACATTGCTCCGTAGTTTAGGTGCTTTCTTGCAAAGCCTAATGGCCTGGGTTCAATTTCCCTGTACCTACTTAAAGCCAGATGCAAAGTGGCACATGTGTCTGGAGTTTGTTTGCATTGGCAGAAGGCCATGATGTACCCATTCTCTCTTTCTTTCTGCCTCTTTCTCTCTCAAATAAATAAAATATTTAAAGGGGATGGCTAGGGGACAGTTCAGGGTGGAAATAAGGCTTTAACCTTACCTGGGGCAGAGAAAGGGAGTTTCTTTCTTTCTTTTTTTTTTTTTTTCAAGGTAGAGTCTTACTCTGGCCCAGGCTGACCTGGAATTCACTTTGGAATCTTAGGGTAGCCTCGAACACATGATGATCCTCCTACCTCTGCCTCCCGAGTGCCAGGATTAAAGGCGTGTGCCACCATGCCTGGCTCAAGAGTTTCTTTTTTGAGGTCCTTTATGAGAACAGAACCAGGAATGGGGTCATGGAAAAGAGGACTAATGTCTTAATACTCAGCTGTTGGTAACCCCTGAGCTCTGCTCTTTGTGTCCAGATCAGTTGAAATCCAACAGCCCCCGCCTAATGGATGAAGCTGTGCTGGCACTGCGCAACTTGGCCCGCCAGTGTAGTGACTCTGCAGCCACAGAGGCCCTTACCAAGCATCTGTTTGCAATCCTGGGAGGTAAGCAGTCCTTCTTGGCCTCAGCCTTCCCCTGGAGCCCAGATCTGGCAGGAACTTAATTCTGATGGTGATGCTGCGTGGCCATGGACACATGATGCCCCTGTGTGCAAGGACAAGCACACACAAGGCAGTGGAGATGGGATGATGTTTGCATTGCTTTCTTTATTTCCTTCCTTTTCCTCCTTCTTCCCCTCCCTCCCTTCTTTTCTTCTCCCTCTCTCCTTCCTTCCCTCTTCCCTTCCTTCCTTTTTCTTCTTCCTTCCTCTCCCCCCCCCTTCCCTGAGGTAAGGTTTCATTCTAGTCCAGGCTGATCTGGAATGTAGTCTCAGGGTAGCCTCGAACTCACTGTGATCCTCCTACCTCTGCCTCCCGAGTGCTGGGATTAAAGGCGTGCACCACCAAGCCCAGGATTTCTCATTTTTTGAATCAAGGTCTTATTTTAGCCCAGGCTGTCTTCAAAGTCATGGTGATCCTCCTACCTCACTTTCCCATGTACTGGGATTAAAGCCATGCGTGATTAAATGCCCATCTTGCAGTTATTTATTTATTTATTTTCATTCTAGCCCAGAATAATGTGGAATTCGCTGTGTAGTCTCAGAATGGCCTTGAACTCACAGCTATCCTCCTACTTCTGCCTTCCAAGTGCTGGGATTAAAGGTGTACACCACCACGCCTGGCACAGTTTTGTTTTTAAGTGTATGTGCTTTTGTATGAATGGCAGAAAAGAAAAGAAGTATACTAAGATGTTGAAAATGCTTATCTTTTTTTTCTTCTCAGATTATCTGTAAGAACATAGTACTTTTTTAGTCAGAAAACAAAAGCTGGCCGGTGGGGTGGTACTTACCTTTAATCTCATCACACAGGAGGCGGAGGTAGGAGAATTGATGTGAGTTTGAGGCCAGCCTGGGACTAGAGTGAAGGTTTCAGGTCAGCCTGGACTGGAGTAAGACCCTCCTTCAAAAAAACAAACAAACAAACAAACAAACAAACAAACAAAAAGCTGGTAGTGTTCTTTGCAATCCAACTTTACCACAGAAAGGTTTCTTCTGAAGTCTGCATGTATCATGTGTCACCTCATGGCTGCACTGGGGAAGTGGGGCTGATAGGAACTTGAACCTTTGCTTCTCTCCTCTCAGGCTCAGAGGGAAAGCTAACCATTGTAGCCCAGAAGATGAGCGTCCTTTCAGGTAGGGGATCTCCCCCAGGTTGTGGCAGTGTGATGTAGTAATGGGGGAGGTTTAACATAACTCTCAGGTAAGGCTAGTCCTTCTTTGAACCCTGACCTCTCTGACAGTGTTGGCTGTGCCAGCCTGCCTCCCAGGACTCTACTGCCTGCCTGCGTGGCAAGAGGCCTGGCTTCTATAAAAGGCAAGACTATGGAGGAGAATTGAAGGAGGGTCAGTAATGGCCAGGGGAGAGGCATGGCTGCCGGGGGACCTAGAAGAGGTCTGTGACCTGGTGTGCTGCGGTGGCAGTGGCAGTGGAAGATGAGTCTACTCTGTCTGTGTGGCTGAAGGGCCAAGCAGGGACTCTGCCTTTCAGGGATTGGGAGCATCAGTCATCATGTGGTGTCTGGGCCTTCTGGTCAAGTCCTGAATGGAGCTGTGGCTGAGCTATTCATCCCGTTCCTCCAGCAGGAAGGTAATTCTTTGCAGCACGGGGTGCATGCAGTCCAGACCCATTCTTGATTGGGTTTTCACAGTAGGAGCCTCCCAGCAACCCCTCACTGAAGACACACCTCCACCTCCCTGAGTTGTCTGCCATGTCACTGCTTCCTCCCCTGGAGCTCCCGCTTGCTCTCTGGCACTGTTTGCAGTGATCGGATGGGGTTATAAGACGTCAGACTGATTGGACTTGTGCCACTTGTCCTAGTGCACGAAGGCACTTTGGTACATGCTGTATCCGTCCTGGCTCTCTGGTGCAACCGGTTCACTACAGAAGTGCCCAAGAAGCTTACTGACTGGTTCAAGAAAGCTTTCAGCCTTAAGACTTCCACCTCTGCAGTGAGGCATGCTTACCTGCAGTGCATGCTGGCCTCCTTCCGAGGTAAGATGCCTCCTGTGGATCTCAGGCCTGCTTGTGGGGTGATTGAGTCATCCCTGTCACCATCCTGTACTTTTTTTTTCTTTTCCGAGATAGGGTCTCACTCAAGTCCAGACTGACCTGGAATTCACCATGTAGTCTCAGGCTGGCCTTGAACTTGGGTGATCCTCCTACCTCTGCCTCCCAAGTGCTGGGATTAAAGGTGTGTGCCACCATGCCCAGCTTTTAAATTTATTATTTGAGAAAGAGGCAGGTAGAGAATGGGCATGCCAGGGTTTCTAGCCACTGCAAATGAACTCCAGATGCATGTGCCACCCTGTGCATCTGGTTTATGTGAGTCCTGAGGAATTGAACCTGGGTCCTTAGGCATTGCAGGCAAATACTTAACTGCTAAGCCATCCAGCCTCTCAGGTAATCTTGTTATCCCCGAAGATCAGGATTGCCTGTAAGATGCTTGTCCTTGCCCCACAGGTGACACCCTACTGCAGGCCTTGGACTTTCTGCCCTTGCTCCTGCAGACGGTAGAGAAGGCGGCCTCGCAGAGCACTCAGGTTCCTGTGGTCACTGAAGGGGTCGCTGCAGCCTTGCTACTCTCCAAGCTTTCAGTAGCTGACTCACAGGCTGGTAAGGCTTTGTTCAGAATGCCAGGGGACAGGGACCTCTTCAGAGTCCTTGGAAGGAGTGCCTTGATGTTTAGGATCAGTCTGTCAGCTGCAGGTTCTCTGTAGGGATGAGCTTCAGGGTGGGAGTGGGGAGGCAGCTGGGGTCTGTTACTGTCCTTGGCTCTGCTGCTGCGGTGTGGTGCGTGGACGGAATATGAGCTTGGAGGTTTGTGCCTTAATTGCTTATCGATTCATAGAATACAAAATTCAGAAAGCTTACAATATGAAAATTTTCTTCTTAAAACTCTTTTGTAGCCACTAATTTCCCTTCTTTGAGCAGTATTACCAGTTTTTTAAAGTTTTTTTAAAATTTGCAATGAGAGAGAGAGAGAGAGAGAAACAGAGAAAGGATGAGCCAAGGCCTCCAGCAAATGAACTCTAGATGCATGCACCACTTTGTGAATCTGACTTTATGTGGTAACTGGGAGATCAAGCTCAGGTCCTTGGGCTTTACAGGCAAGCGCCTTAACTGCTGAGCCATCTCTCCAGCCCATGTTAGCAGTTTTGTATCCAAATACAATCAATGTGTAACAAAATGTGCCATGTAGCATACTATATGTACCATACAATAGACAAAATAAGTTTTGGTAACAGTTTCAAATTAGTATGACTAAAAGAGCTTTCTCATTTTTTTTTCCCCCAAGGTAGAGTCTCACTCTAGCCCAGGCTGACCTGGATTTCACTATGTAGTCTCAGGGTGGCCTTGAACTCACTGTGATCTTCCTACCTCTGCCTTCTGAGTGCTGGGATTATAGGCATGTGTCACCACGCCCGGTTTTTCTCATTCTTTTCTGTGGTGACCTAGAATCTGTGCTTTCTTTCATCTATGTAAGCTTTTTGTCATTTTGACAGAACACCTGAGAAATTCCACTTAATGGAGGAAAGGCATATTCTGGCCCCACAGTTTCAGAGGTTTCAGTCCCTGAGTAGTCTGCCCATTGTGTTTTGATTTGTGGCAAAGCAATATGTCATGGCAGGAAGTGTGAAGGAGCAAAGTTGCTCACCTTGGTGGCTGGGAAGTGAAGAAGAGAGGGAGAGGAACAGCTCAGGTCCCAATATCTCTTTCAAGAACATGTACCCAATGACCTAACTTCCTTTCACAAGACCCCCTGTCCTGGAGGTTCTCCACCTGCTAATAGTGTCATAGGCTGGGGATCAAGTCTTTTAACCCATGAGTCTTGGGAGGGACACTGCCGATGTAGGCTATAGCAGCTTCTCTGCTTGTGCATATACTTACCTGAACTTGTTCCTGTGGAGTCCAGCTCTCTGCAGTTGCACACGTTACTGTGTGCATACCATGGTCCTGGACTGCAGAGATGACTGTGACCTCGCTTCAACAAATTGCAGCATGCATAGTCTATGGTAGGGGCAAGGAGATGCAGAGTCACCTGTGGTCTCACTAGAGCACTTTGGAAGGAGAGAGAGCCTTTAATTTGTGGGATGGGCTATTGGGAAAGGCTTCATGAAGGATGAAGCATCTGAACTAAGCCCTGGGGGCCCAGAAGGGTTCCATTGTCATGAGAGAATGGCCCTAGTCAGGAAGGGGAGCGAGGGCTGAAGTGTGAGAACCTCAGGTATTCCAACCTTGGTCCTTGGGTAGGTGGGAGTTTCAGAGAAGCCACTGGACAGGGCTCATGCAGGCAGCGGGGAACTACTAGAGATTTTTCTCACGGGAAGTGAGGCCAAGAGGGCTGACATTTGTTCTTAGAGCAAGAGAATTGTGAGCCTAGGAATGACTCCGGGTTAGTCCTTCATAGAGCCCACCCAGCAGCTTCAGCAAGGAGAGGCTTAGCCCTGGGGAGATAGGCTAGGGTGCACTTTATCATGGGTTTCTCACAGAAATCATACTTGACATTTTTCTTGCAGAGATCAAACTCAGCGGGTTTTGGCAGCTGGTCACAGATGAGAAGAAGCAGGTTTTCACTTCGGAGAAATTCCTACTTATGGCTTCAGAGGATGGTGAGTTGCATGGAGAGGTCTCTTGACAGGTCTTCACAGAAGGCCTGGCCCTGGATGCCTGTTTGACCAGCAGCTTGGTTGTTGTTGAAGTGAATTCATCCCTGTGCATGTTTTAGGCTCGGGAAGTGAGGGCACCTGGGTGCACTGTGGAGGCAGTGGGGATGCTCATGGAGCTGCGATACTAGCTGTAATTATAGCTGATTAGGTAATTGGTGCTGTCTCAGATTTTCTTACGTTAAGAGCAGCTGAAAGTGCTGGCGGCATGTGGCAGGCTCTACTCCTCCACCAGGAGACAGAAAAACTACTGGTTTCTATCCTGACAGAAAAGGAACACTTGATCTCTAAATGTATGTGTAAAATTCTAGGCTGCCTTAGCATACTCTGCCATTAATTAGTGACTTGAAAGTCTTTTGACTTCACAAATCACAACATCCTATTAATGAACTACAACTGTTAGGAACTTCATGGTTTAACTTTTTTTTTTAGTTAGCTTTTGGTTAGAAACTGCATTCATATAATTTTTTAAAAAGATACAATTCTTCTACAGTGCTTAACCATCAAATTTGATCACTGATCATTGAGTTCTCCTGGCCATAGTCAATTTTATCTCCTGATTCTGAATTCTTTTTTTTTTTTTCCCAAGGTAGGGTCTCACTCTAGCTCAGACTGACCTGGAATTCACTGTGTATCTCAGAGTGGTCTTGAACTGGTGGCAATTCTCCTACCTCTGCCTCCTGAGTGCTGGGATTAAAGGCGTGCACCACCATGCCCAGCTCTTTTTTTTTTTTTTTTTTTTTTTGGTTTTTTAGGGTCTCACTCTAGTTTTTTTTTTGGTTCACGGCAATCCTCGAGTGCTGGGGGCGTGAGGCTTTTTTTTTTTTTTTTTTTTTTTTTTTTTCTCAGGGTCTCACTCTGGCCCAGGCTGACCTGGAATTAACTATGTAGTCTCAGGGTGGCCTCGAACTCACGGCAATCCTCCTACCTCTGCCTCCCGAGTGCTGGGATTAAAGGCATGCGCCACCACGCCCGGCTTTTTTTTTTTTTTTTTTTAACACAAATAGTAGCATGCCTGCTGTAAACACTGTGTTTCCCAGACCTGGAAATAGTACCTGTTCAGTAGGGTTACAAGTATGAGTCACTGTACCCAGCTTACAGTGATTAAAAAAACAATTATTGGGCTGGAGAGAAGGTGCCTGCCTCGTAAGCCTAAGAACATTGGTTCCAATCTCCAGCCGTTCCAATCTCCAGGTCCCACATTTAGCCAGATACAAAGTGATGCAAGGGCGCAATGCTGCACTTGACCACGAGGGGGCGCACACATCTGGATTTCGTTCGCAGAAGCTCAGAGTTTGCTGGCGCTCCTATCTCTATCTGTTTTCCTCTCCCTTTCTCTGTGTCTCTCAAAAAAAAAAAAAAAAAAAAAAATTATTTATTTGCATATGTTTATGTCTAGTGTATGGGTGTATGTGTGTGCCAAGGTCACTTGCTGCAAACAAATTCTAGCCACTTTGCATCTGCCTTTACATGACTGCTGGGAAATTAAACCCAGGCTGGCATACTTGACAAGCACAAACACATGCCTGTAACAGCTGAGTCATCTCCCCGGCCCCTCCCTTTTTGGGGGGAGACAGTTTCATTATGTAGCCCATGCTGGTTTGAAACTCTTCACCCTCTTGTTCCAGCCCTCAAGTATTAGGATTATAGTAATTGTAATTTTAAAAAATATTTATTTATTTATTTGAGACAGAGAGGGGGCAGGAAATGGGCACGCCAGGGCCTCTAGCCACTGTAAACGAGCTCCAGATGCATGCACCACCTTGTGCATCTGGCTTATGTGGGACCTGGAGAATCAAACCGGGGTCCTTAGGCTTTGTTGGTATGCACCTTAACCCACTAAGCCATCTCTCCAGCCCCCAGTAATTGTAATTTTTTAAAGAATATTTTTTATGAGAGAGGGAGAGAGACAGACAGACAGGAAGAGATAGAGAGAATGGGTACACAAGGGCCTCCAACCACTGCAAATGAACTCCAGATGCCTGTTCCACTGTGTGTGTCTGGCTTAAGTGGGTACTGGGGAATTGAACCTGGGTCCTCTGGCTTTGCAGGCAAGAGCCTTAACCACTAAGCCATCTCTCCAGCCTTGTAATTTTTTTTATTCTTTTATATTTATTCTTTTATAATTATGTTCAAGCCTATCTTTTATATTATTATTACTGTTCCATTTAGTTATTTATTTTATTTGAGAGAGAGAAAATGGGTGCTCCAGGGCCTGTAGTCACTGCAGATGAACTCCAGATATGTGTGCTGTCTTGTGCATCTGGCTTAAATGGGTCCTGGGGAATCGAACCTGGGTCCTTAGGCTTCTCAGGCAAATACCTTAAATGCTAAGCCATCTCTCTAGTCCTGGTAATTTTAATTTAATTTAATTTTTTTTTTGGTTTTGCAAGGTAGGGTCTCACTCTGGTCCAGGCTGACCTGGAATTAACTATGTAGTCTCAGGGTGGACCTGGAATCCTCCTACCTCTGCCTCCTGAGTGCTGGGATTCGTGCACCACCACGCCTGGCTAATTTTAATTTTTTTTTTTTTTTTTTTTTTTGGCTAGGGTCTCACTCTGGTCAGGCTGACCTGGAATTAACTGTAGTCTCAGGGTGGCCTCGAACTCTCAGCGATCCTCCTACACCTCCCGAGTGCTGGGACGCCTGGCTAATTTTAATTTTTAATTATTAAAATAAATGTCAGCCAGTGTGGTGGTGCACGCCTTTAGTCCCAGCACTTGGGAGGCAAATTGCCATGAGGCTAGCCTGAGACTACATAGTGAATTTCAGGTCAGCCTGGGCTAAAGCGAGACCCTACCTTGAAAAACCAAATAAAATTAATGTTAAAAAAATCTTAAACCGGGCGTGGTGGCGCACGCCTTTAATCCCAGCACTCAGGAGGCAGAGGTAGGAGGATCGCCAAGAGTTCGAGGCCACCCTGAGACTACATAGTTAATTCCAGGTCAGCCTGGACCAGAGTGAGACCCTACCTCGCAAAACCAAAAAAAAAAAAAAAATCTTATCTTTCTTACTTTAAATCTATAATAAAGAAAAGGCAATAAAAATAAGCCGAGTTTGGTGGTGCACATCTTCAGCCCTAGCACTTGAAAGGCTGAGGTAGGGGGATCTCTATGAGTTCGAGGCCAGTTTGGGCTACGGAGTGAGTTCTAGGTCAGCTTGGGCTAGAGTGAAAGCCTGCCTCAAAAAAACCAATTACCCTCCCCCAAAGAAAAGGAATTGATTTTTCATATTTCTTTCTTTTTTTTATTTGAGAGTGACATAGAGAGAAAGAAGAGAGAGAGAGAGAGAGAGAATGGGCACACCAGGGCCTTCAACCACTGCAAACAAACTCCAGATGCATGTGCCACCTTGTGCATCTGGCTTATGTGGGTACTGGGGAATCGAGCCTCCAACCGGGGTCCTTAGGCTTCACAGGCAAGCGTTTAACCACTAAGCCATCTCTCCAGCCCAAGAAAAGGAATTAAAAATGAACTAAAACTTCATTTCCAGTAATACATTTATATTTTGGCGTTAATGTTCTAGTTCATTTCAGTTCTCTTTTGAATGAGGGAAATATGCATAGTGATTTTATAAACACTTGCACTGCTTCCTTCCTTCACAGCCCTGTGTACTGTGTTGCATTTGACTGAGAGGCTTCTTCTGGACCACCCGCATAGACTGACCAGCAGCAAAGTTCAGTACGTGAGGCTCGCTTATCTTGTCCTGTGAGCCAAATAAGGCCTTTCCTGGCCCAGTGAGAGGCGTGGGGTGCGTGACAGGTTTGCCTGCGGAAAGTCCTGTTCCTGGCTTCCCCAGGACTATCTGTCCCTGTGCTTCTAGGCAGTACTATCGGGTCCTGGTGGCTGTGCTCCTGAGCCGCACCTGGCATGTGCGCAGGCAGGCTCAGCAGACGGTTCGGAAGCTGCTGTCCTCTCTCGGGGGCTTTAAGCTGGCCTGCGGCCTCCTGGAGGAGCTGAAAACTGTCCTCAGTTCTCACAAGGTGAGAGTGTCTGGGCTCTGGACCTGGGTCTCTCAGTCCTTCTTAACCTACCTGCTTGCAGTTTTAGCTGGACTGTTCACTCACTCAGACTCTGTGATTCCAGAACCTTCTCTCTTACCCTCAAGTTTTGGTAACATTTTTCATGTAATTCCTTACCCAGTCAGAGGTATGCCTTTTGACATGTAGCTAGGTTTTCCTTGTTGGGGATTCCTCTTTGTTGTTTTAAAGTGTGTGCTCTCTCCCTTTCTCTCTCTCTCTCTCTCTCTACGTATATATGTGTATGTATGTATACATATATATATATTCCCCTCCTCCCAGGTAAGGTGTCACTCTAGCCCAGACTGACCTGCAATTCACTGGCCTTGAACTCAAAACAATCCTTCTACCTCTGCCTTTTAAGTGCTGGGATTAAAGGCCTATGCCACCACACCTGGCCACTTGATAATTTTTAACATATGCCCACTCTCCCTTTTGTTTTTTACAGTACCTTATAAGGTAGATAGGGCTTATTGTCCTTATTATTTATTTATATATTTAAAATTTTTAATTATTTGAGAGAGAGAGAGAGAGAATGGGCACGCCAGGGCCTTTAGCCACTGCATACAAATTCTACATGTATTCAGAATGGAACCTGGGTCCTTAGGCTTCGCAGGCAAGCACTTTAACCACTAAGTCATTCCTCCAGCCCTCTTCATAAGTTTTTTTAGCTGGGCAGTCACAGGTGCTTTCTCCTTTTAGGCTCGTCTCACAGCCTGTGGGTCCCAGGGCAGGAAACTGGGCATCAGGCTCCACTTCATCAGGGACCCCAGATAATAGCATGAGAGACGTGTATTGTCCCTGCATGTTGTCGTCTGTGTGCCTCCCCTGCCAAGGGCTCTGAGCAGTGGGGACTCGTGTATTGTCTCTGTACAGGTGCTGCCCTTAGAGGCTCTGGTCACTGATGCTGGAGAGGTGACTGAGACGGGCAAGTCCTATGTGCCCCCAAGGGTACTGCAGGAGGCTCTGTGTGTCATCTCCGGGGTGCCAGGGCTCAAGGGTGATGCCCCGAGCACTGAACAGCTGGCCCAGGAGATGCTGATCATTTCCCACCACCCCTCCTTAGGTGGGTGGCCAGGGTGGGGATGGGAGAGGTGGTGCTCTGTTGGGCAGGGTTAGAGCAGGTTGGGCAGAAGGCTCCAAGGAGTCCCCTCTCCTTCAGTGGCAGTGCAGTCTGGACTCTGGCCAGCACTTCTCACCAGGATGAAGATTGACCCTGAAGCCTTCATCACCAGGCACCTCGATCAGATTATCCCCAGCATCACCACACAGAGTCCCCTGAACCAGGTAACGGGTCCATGAGCCAGTTCTGAGCTCAGGTCGGGGCTAAGGGAAGTCCTTTCTCTCCCGGGTGTAAGAAGAGAGGGTTCAAAGGAGGCGTGGTGAAATGTAGGAGTAGACCCTTGGTTGTAATTGACAGAAGTGCAAACTGATTTAAGCACAAAAGGAACCTAGGGCCTCATTTCCCTGCAGAGTCCAAATCGGATGTGACTAGTTTGGAATGATGGTGCTCCAGGGACTCAGCTGGTTCCTTGGTTCAGTCTGGGTGGTGTCTTTCTTACTGTACTCTGTCTGTCTGCTCCATGGGTCTTCTATTTCTGCTTTCTACGCTATGGGCTACACCATCTATGCTGTTGGTGCAGAGAGCTGCTAGAGTTCCAGGCTCACACCTTGTCCTGCCATCAGCTCCATTGGGAAAGCACACGTTTTCCAGTAACATCAACTGCCTCCATCTTGGGTCTTATATTTCTCTCTGAGATTGTCATTGTGGTCTGGGTCACATGCCTACCACCTGAATCATGGAGTTGAGGTGCAGAAGGAGTGTACACATCAGATAGCTCTCTAAATTAGATTGTATTAGCAGACCCAGGGGCAAAAGCTTGGCAAATAAGGGAGGCTCAAACTACAACTGTTTACTCTAGTGGGTAGTGCTCAGAGCAAGGCAGAAGGGGCGCTGACTACCAAGGGCTTTTGGGATGGTAGAACTCCACTCTGGTGCCAACCAGGGTGCAGACTGACTATGTTTGTGTTTTCTGGCAGTCTTCCATGAATGCCATGGGCTCCCTTTCCATCCTGTCCCCTGACCGGGTCCTCCCGCAACTCATCAGCACTATCACTGCGTCTGTGCAGAACCCTGCACTACGCCTTGTGACTCGGGAGGAATTTGCCATCATGCAGACCCCTGCTGGAGAGTTGTTTGACAAATCCATCATCCAGAGGTGAGACCTCATTTGTGCATTCAGTTGTCTTTTCTCCCCTGGCTCTAGTTTTCTATGTGTTGGAGACATCTCTCTAGGGTCGTGAGAAACAAAAGAACCTGCCCATCCACGCTTGTGTTCTAAGCCTGGTGCTTAGGCCCTTGATACCAGGGTGTCCATGATCTTGCATTGTCCTGGTGCATTGTATATAAAAGCTAGTTGGGGAGCTGGGCTTGATGATGCACACCTACGTCCCACACTGAGGAGGTTGAGGTAGAAGGATTGCATGTTGTTTTTTTGTTGTTGTTTTGTTTTTTGTTTTTTTTTTTTTTTTTGGTTTTTTGAGGTAGGGTCTCACTCTGGTCCAGGCTGACCTGGAATTAACTATGTAGTCTCAGGGTGGCCTCGAACTCATGGCAATCCTCCTACCTCTGCCTCCCGAGTGCTGGGATTAAAGGTGTGTGCCACCACACCCGGCATGGATTGCGTGTTTGAGTCCAGCTTGGACTACATAGAGACCCTGTTTAAATTGAGGCACTGTCTCAAAAACAAAACAAGTTGGGCCTGGTGGCATACACCTTTAATCCCAGACCTCAGGAGGCAGAGGTAGGAGGAGCTCCATGAGTTTGAGGCCACCCTGAGACTGCATAGTGAATTCCAGGTTAGCCTGGTTTAAAGGGAGACCTTACCTTATCCCCCTCCCCCCCAAAAAAAAGAAGCCATTAAAGGTAGCTGGGATTTTGCAGGTGGCAGCAGGTAGAGGGACCTGGTGGCTCTTTGCTCTGTGTTTCAGTGCTCAGCAAGATAGCATAAAAAAGGCCAATATGAAGCGAGAGAACAAAGCTTACTCCTTCAAGGAACAGATCATCGAGCTGGAGCTGAAGGAGGTGAGTGCATGGAGGGGTCTCAGTGGGACCACTAAGCTTGGTGGCCTCAGGCTGGGTCTCTCTGCATCTGACACTCCTCCATTCCTCTGCTTGACCAGTCCCTGGTCCTCTAACACTCTGTTCACCCTTTCTCTAGCTGTTTCTGTCCCCACTCGGAAACCAGGTTCTCACTGAGTGCTGCTTGCTGCTCAGTCCCACACCCCAGTTCCTTAAAGACAGGCCCTGACTTGACTGCTTATAGACGGTGGGGGAGGGCACGGGTGTGGTGGTGCACACCTTTAATCCAAGCACTTTGGAGGCAGAGAATTCCAGGTCAGCCTGAAGTAGAGTAAGACCCTACCTCGAAAAAACAAACAAAAAACAAAACAAGAAGGTGGGGGGCCTGGGCTCTGGAGCCTCTGGGACATCCTAGTTGATTGACAGCTAGTTCTGACAGGAGCAGAGTGCACAGGCTCCTGCCTGTTTCCCTTGGTCTTTTAAAGAACTCATAGTGATCTACCTACCTCTGCCTCCTGAGTGCTGGGATTAAAGGCCCAGGTGAGTCCTTCCTGTTTCATGCAGCATCTTATCCCACACAGGCCCTTCCCTGAGAGGTGGCCTTAGCCTGCCTACTGTATACCCTTCTTCCTGGCTTGTTTGTTTGTTTATTTGAGAGAGAGAGAAAGAGGCAGGCACAGAGAGAGAGAGAGAATAGGTGCGCCAGGCCTCCAGCCACTGCAAATGAGCTCCAGACGCGTGTGCCAGCTTGTGCATCTGGCTTATGTGGGTACTGGGAAATCGAACCGAGGTCCTTTGGCTTTGCAGGCAAATGCCTTAACCACTAAGCCATCTCTCTAGCCCCTGGCTTGTTTTTTTCATAACATTTCTTGTGCTCTTTCATGGTTTTGTTAATGATTTGTTCATTTGTTTTTTCACCTGCTTTTACCTGCTGGATTGTGAGTTCCATGAGTGAGAGACTTTATCTTTCTCCCAGCATCCCTAACATGTAGAACAGTGCTAGGCTAGGCATGATGTTGGTGCTCAATAAATACTTGAAAGAGTGAGTAATTCCTATGACTTGTCTTTTCTGGCTACCTGAACAGGCTCCATCCAGGATTCAGCTTGTACTGTGGGAGAACTTTTTTAAAAAAATATTATTTATTTATTTATTTGAGAGAGTGAGAGGGAGAGAATGAGTGTGCCACTGTAAACCAACTCCAGGTGCATGTGCCCCCTTGTGCATCTGGCTTATGTGGGTCCTGGAGATTCAAACCAGGGTCCTTTGGCTTTGCAGGCAAACACCTTAATTGCTAAGCCTTCTGTCTATACTGTGGGAGAGCTTTTGTAGGAAGGGTCTAAGGAGAAGCTGAAGTTTTGAATCAGAAGGCATGTGGTGCATTGGTGGTATAGTGGTCAGCATAGCTGCCTTCCAGGAGGCATGTGGCCACCAGAATACTCTTTGCAATCATTGAAGGACCTCTTACTTCTTTAACACATTTCTCTCCTTGCCCCCCGCCTTTTTACTTTTTTTTTTTTTTGGTTTTTCGAGGTAGGGTTTTAGAAAATTGCTTCTTTACTGCTGTTTTTGTTCTGTAGGCATCCTACAAGTGGTTGTGGGCTTTTATAGGGGGTGAGGGAGGACATATGGAAGGCTTGAGGGTCCCACTCCCAGACTTGGAGCTGTCCTATATTCTTTTTTTTTTCTTGAGAGAGAGACAGAGAGAAAGGGAGAGGAAGATGATAGAGATGGGCGCGCCAGCAGCGTCTCAGCTGTTGCGAACAAAATCCAGGTGCATGTGCCCCCTTGTGGTCAAGTGCGGCATTGCACCCTTGTGTCACTTTGCATCTGGCTAAACTTGGGACCTGGAGATTGGAACCAGCGTTCTTAGGCTTAGGAAGCAGGCGCCTTAACTGCTAAGCCATCTCTCCAGCCCCTGTCCTGTATTCTTTTGGGAGCAAGCTCGCCTTCCTTTGGTGGGAGGTAGGTCTGTTTCCTGGAGATAGAACTGGTTTGCTGACCCTGGCCCCTCAGGAGATAAAGAAGAAGAAAGGCATAAAAG
The DNA here is from genome assembly GCA_036365145.1 of Orientallactaga sibirica. NCBI lineage: Eukaryota > Metazoa > Chordata > Mammalia > Rodentia > Dipodidae > Orientallactaga > Orientallactaga sibirica. The sequence continues at coordinate 11,987,617 of JAEOAD010000026.1, forward strand.
AGGAGATTCAGCTCACTAGCAAGCAGAAGGAGATGCTGCAGGCCCAGCTGGACAAGGAAGCCCAAATCCGGAGGCGGCTACAGGAGGTAAGTAGCTGCCACTACCACATGCCCACCCCAGGAGGGTACTGGTCAGCCCAGCCCTACTCTCTGCTATCCCAGTGCTAGGCTCTGCTAACCTCCCCCGCCCCCGGTGACTCTGCTTGCAGTTGGATGGGGAGCTGGAGGCAGCACTGGGACTGCTGGACGCCATCATGACTAAGAACCCAGACGGTCTGACTCAGTACATCCCAGTTTTGGTTGACTCCTTCCTGCCCTTGCTGAAATCTCCCCTGGCTGCTCCCAGGATCAAGAACCCCTTCCTGTCTTTGGCTGCCTGTGTCATGCCCCCTCGGCTCAAGGCCTTAGGTCAGTTCTTGTTCCTAGCTATGAGGGTGTCTCAGGCAGTTTGGGAATTGGGCTGGGGATGTCTCTGAATACTGTGGGGAGGTGTGTGGTGACTAGAGCTGCTGGGTTTGGTATCCACATGGAAGCAGCCTGTGGAAGTTCAAACAGAATATGCTCAAAAATGAGTATTTTGCATCCTCTCTGCTTGTACTCCCAGGACCAGGCTTGCTTTCTTTTCTTTTTTCTTTCTTTTTCTCTTCTCTTCTCTTCTCTTCTCTTCTCTTCTCTCTTCTCTTTTCCTTTCTTTGTTCTTTTGAGGTAGGGTTTTACTCTAGCTCGGGCTGACCTAGAATTCACTATGTAGTCTCAGGGTGGCCTTGAACTCACCGTGATCCTCCTACCTCTGCCTTCCTAGTGCTGGGATTAAAGGTGTGCGTCACCACACCTGGCTACAAGCATCTTTTTTTTTTTTTTTTTTTTTTTTTGGGTTTTTCAAGGTAGGGTCTCACTGTAGCTCAGGCTAATCTGGAATTCACTATGTAGTCTCAGGGTGGCCTTGAACTCATGGCGATCCTCCTACCTCTGCCTCCCGAGTGTTGGGATCAAAGGCATGCGCCACCACACCTGGCACTTTTTTTTAAATTTACTTGCAAGCAGACAGAGAGAGAAAATGAGGGGGCAGGGAATGGGCACACTAGGGCCTCCTGCCACTGCAAACGAACTCCAGATGCATGGGCCACTTTGTACATCTGGCTTTACGTGGGTACTGGGGGTTGGGTACTGGCTGGCAGGCTTTGCAAGTAAGTACCTTTTTAACCACCTAGGCCTATGGACCAGCATGTCATCTTTAGCAATTTTGTTTTTTGCTTTTGTGGTGCTGGGGTCAAACCTAAGGGCCCCATACACGCTGGGCAAGTGCTGTCACTGACTAATGTGCCCAGCCCTGAGGACTTGACTTTAGATGCTACTCTGTGTCTCATCTTTCTGTAGCAGGCTGTTTAGGGATATTTTTAGGGATTAAACTGAAGGCTTCACGTAGGTCAGGCAAATGCTGTACTAGCTGAGCCACACCTCAGCCTGCATAGTAGCTCTGAAACCATGAAGCCAGATGTTCACTGGTAATGAGGATGGTATGGTACAGTATGGCAGGTCAGTATGCCCGGGGCTGCCGAGCTGCTGTGTGCTACTTCTATCACTTAGAGGTCTCTGACTGTTACCTGTCTGTTCTGAAGAAGCGGTGACAAGGTAGGGGGCTGGGAATTATGGCTTTATTTATGAGGCTTGTTTGTTAACTTTTTTTTTTTTTTTAATATTTTATTACTTATTTATTTGAGAGAGAGAGATACAGAAATAGGCAGGTAGAGAGAGAAAGAGAGAGAGAGAGAATAGGTGCGCCAGGGCCTCCAGCCACTGCAAACAAACTCCAGATGCATGCACCCCTTGCGCATCTGGCTTACGTGGGTCCTGGAGAATCAAGCCTCGAACCGGGGTCCTTAGGCTCCATAGGCAAGCGTTTAACCGCTAAGCCATCTCTCCAGCCCCTTGTTTGTTAACTTTAAGCAGAGTGTCCTGTAGCCTAAAGGGCATGCTCCCGAGTGGGCTGGAACCTGCAAACTGTTCTGAATGGAGAGTCAGTTGGTGTATATGGAATCTGCCAGAAATGTTACCAGGCTGGCTGGTGGAGGAACCTTGTGCTCGAGCTTTACTCTGGGCTGAAGATCCCTTGGGTGGCTCGTGCCTCCTCTCAGTACACTTATTTTCTCAGTGTCAAAGAGAAGCTCTGCCAGGTGTGATGTTAATGTACCTGTTCTAGCACTTGTGAGGTGGAAGCAAGAGGATTGCTAAAGTGTAGGTCAGCCTGGCCTATGCAAGGAGACCCTGTCCCAAAACAAAATCTAAAAGGGTAGCTCCTGGCTTACCTCTCCTCCCTCTGGCACTGTCAGAAACACCAAGTGAGAAATTACCTTGGAGGTGATTTGGTAAAGAATACATGCCCTAAAAGCCGGGCGTGGTGGCGCATGCCTTTAATCCCAGCACTCGGGAGGCAGAGGTAGGAGGATCGCCGTGAGTTCAAGGCCACCCTGAGACTACATAGTTAATTCCAGGTCAGCCTGGGCCAGAGTGAGACCCTACCTCGAAAAAAAAAAAAAAAAAAAAAAAAAAAAAAAAGAATACATGCCCTAAGTCCCTTCTTTGTGCCAGGCACAGATTCTGCGTCTTTGTGTGGGTCTCCCTCCTCCCCCTCTTAATTTCTTCTCTTCCTCACAGGCACTTTGGTGAGCCATGTGACTCTCCGTCTGCTGAAGCCAGAGTGTGCTTTGGATAAATCCTGGTGCCAAGAAGAGCTTTCAGTGGCTGTGAAGAGGGTGGTGACACTGCTGCATGCCCATACCATTGCCAGCAGGGTGGGCAAGAGTGAACCAGGTAAGGGACAGGATGGCACCCAGGGCACGGGGTGGTGTGAGCTGGTGCGGAGTGATGCAGGAACCACAGCATCACCCAGACACTCTGCCCATGCAGCCTTGGGTGAGTCTTCCCTCCCTGGCCTTGCTTTCCTCATCTGCTTCTCTGTTCAGTCTCACATTCTGGAGCTGGGCAGCATAGAAGCAGGATGGGTTTTAGCATTGGGCTACAAGCCATTGCTGTGCCTGGTATAAATCAGAAGGGTCTACAGCCTCTCTCTGCTTGTGCCCCAGAGCCTGCACAGTCACGCCCACAGGATCAGGTCTGTTGTTTGCTCTCACAGGTGCTGCACCCTTGTCTGCACCAGCCTTCTCCTTGGTCTTCCCGTTGCTAAAGATGGTGCTTACTGAGATGCCTCACCACAGTGAGGAGGAGGAAGAGCGGATGGCCCAGATTCTTCAAATCCTCACCGTGCATGCCCAGCTGAGGGCCTCCCCTGACGCCCCATCTGGGCGTGTGGACGAGGTTGGCAGGGAGCTCTTCCTTTGGTTGGAGAGGCTTGGGGAAGGCAGGCACTTGAGACTCATGCTGACCTTTCAGCAGTTCTGGCTGGAAAGTAAAGTGTGTGTTTACCCACAGCAGCAACCTATATCATTTGCTGGGCTTGTATATTATAATTTCTTTAAATATTTTATTTTCTTGAGAGAGAGAGAGAGAAAGAATGGGCATGTGACACTACCTACACAAGACCATCATAATAGGAGGAAAAGATGATGACATCAAACCTGAAAAGAGAGACTGATTGAGAGGGGGAGGGGATATGATAAAGAATGAAGTTTCAAAGGGGAAAGTGGGGGGAGGGAGGGAAGTACCATGGGATATTATATACAACTAAAGAAGTTGTCAATAAAAAAATAAAAAGAAATAAATTTTTAAAAAAAGGAAGAATGGGCATGCCAGGCCTCTAGCCACTGCAAACAATCTTCAGATACATGTGCCACTTTGTGCGTCTGGTTTTATGTGGGTACTGGGGAATTGAATTTGGGTCCTTTGGCTTTGCCAGCAAGTGCCTTAACCACTAAGCCATCTTTCTGCCCTATAAAATATTTTTTATTTGTTTATTTATTTGAGAGAGGTTATAGGCTTTTTTTTTTAAAGGTAGGGTCTCACTCTAGCTCAGACTGACCTAGAATTCACTATGTAGTCCAGAGTGCCCTCGAACTCACAGTAATCCTTCTACCTCTGCCTCCCCAGTGCTGGGATTAAAGGTGTGCGCCACTACATCCAGCTTTAAAAAAAAATATTTATTTATTTAAGAGAGAAGGAGAGAGAGAGGCAGACTGACACAGAGAGAGAATGGGTGTGCCAGGGTCTCCAGCCTCTGCAAATGAACTCCAGATGAATGCACCACCTTGTGCATCTGGCTCACGTGGGTCCTGGGGAATAGAACTGAGGTCCTTTGGCTTTGCAGGCAAATGCCTTTACTGCTAAGCCATCTCTCCAGCCTTGATGGGCTTCTTCATAAAAAAAAAAAAAAAAAAAAAAAAAAAAAGGGCCATGCTGCTTCTTTCATACTGGGTCTGTCTGTGTGTTTGAATATGCTTTCTTGATTTTACTGGCTGCATGAGATGCTATATTACGTATGCATCATGTTTTTTTTTTTCCTCTGTTTGGAAAAGTACTGTTTTGTCTTCTCATAGGTATAGACCCTGGAATTTCTATAGTAAATGTTGGGTGTGGAGTTGTTAGGTTACATGGCATGTAGTGAGCTGTCTGTCCCTTCACTAAGAATTCCATTTTCTCCAAAGCTAGGTCAGGCCCAAGTAGTGTGAGTTGCTGCAAATGATGAATGCTGTGTGTGTCTTATTTTACATTTCTTTCCTTACTTGTGAAGTTAAGCATGTCTTCTTAGGCTCATGGTCCATCTGTATTGCATGTTCTGGGAATTTCAAGCAGCCTTCAGGATTTATTTATATTTAATTCCTAACACTCATCATGGGCTGGATTATCACCTGTGGACTTTGTTGTAAATGTGTAGGATTTCTACAGTGAAGTGACTTCTGTAACTGTATGTTCTCCTGAGTATGGGAGGATGCCCCTTGACTGACTGCTAGGCATGGTTACAGACCTTCCTTACAGCCTCACTGCAACCTGTCTGCTTTTGTCTCCTAGAATGGCCCAGAGTTGCTGCCTCGAGTAGCCATGTTGCGTCTGCTGACTTGGGTGATCGGGACAGGTTCACCCCGCCTTCAGGTGATCTGCTTTCTACTTAGCCTCTGTGCTCTAGCTTCTTGTGACCCTGACCTCAAGCCTAACTCTTAGTCCTCAGTTTTGGACTTGTGTAGAAAGGCTGCTTTTGAAAGCCAGCCAAACTTGTCAGAAGAGATGTGAGGTGGCTCTTCTCGATTTAGAGCCCTCTGTGGGCCCCTCAGCCCCTCGCCCGGCCCCACAGTACTAAATGAGCTGCTACATGGAACCAGCGGGTCTATGTTGTCCTCAGGTTCTGGCCTCAGACGCGCTGACCACCCTGTGTGCCAGCAGCAGCGGTGAGGACGGCTGTGCCTTTGCGGAGCAGGAGGAGGTGGACGTGCTGCTCTGCGCCTTGCAGTCTTCGTGTGCCAGTGTGCGGGAGACCGTGCTCCGGGTGCGTGCCTGCTCCCTTGTGCCTCAGCTCAGGGGTTTGAGCTGCACTGTGAGCATTTGAGACAGTGTCCCTCCGCCTCATGCCAGGTCCTTGAATGCAAGAGGACATGGGGGCAGGGGAGGTTGGGTTCCTTCTAAGAACTGGAAAACCAAGCATGCCCTGATGTGTCCCTGTCCATTTTTTCTTTACCTTGGGAGACTTTATCTAATTGTCAAGCTGGAATGTAGATCTCGGTACTATTACGGATGGCCTAACTCACAGGATTCATGCATTTCTTCAGCCTTCTAACTCTACTTGTCTTTTCTGACTGGCTTTTTATTTGTTTATTTGTTTAAGGTAGGGTTTTGCTCTAGCCCTGGCTGATTGTGAGTTCACTCTGTAGTCTCAGGCAGACCTTGAATTCACAGGGATCCTCGTACCTTAGCCTCCTGAGTGTTGGGTGGTTTTGACTCTAATTCCTAAATAAAATTGGTGTCCTCCTGCTACTGATACATAACAGCTTTTATTGGCACCTGGTAAAATGTGAAAAATGGTGCTAATGTAAATTTTCTTAAAACTTCATGTGACAAAGGGAAGGAACCATTCTCAAACTTTTGTCTGTCTTCAGAGTTACCCCCAGAGTCTTGTACTTGTTAAGTACATGCTGTACCACTCAGTCACACCCCAATCCCCAAGAAGGCTTTGAGGAGCCTGAGCAGGCCATGAGTTGGATGGATTCCCAGTGCCAAGACTGTCGTGGACCTTTGTGTGGCCATGGAAATGTTTTCTGCCTGTGCTGTCTGTACAGTAACCACATGCAACTAGTAACCACACTTGCAGTGTGGCTGATGTAACTGAGTGACTTACAGTTAATTGTAATTGATTTGCATTTAAATAGCCACATGCAGCTAAGGGTTGTGTTTTGGACAATAGAGGTGAGGGAGGGAAGTGAGGAGGCAGGTCAGAGGCTCCTCTGAAATGTTAGGCCTCACTCAATCCGATTCCTTACCCTCCCAGGGGTTGATGGAGCTCCATCTGGTACTGCCAACACCCGATACTGATGAAAAGAACGGCCTGAACCTGCTACGGAGGCTCTGGGTGGTTAAATTTGACAAGGAGGAGGAGATCCGAAAGCTGGCTGAGAGGTGAGAGCTAGGTGAAGGCTGCTTCCCCTCGCTCCATCCTTTTTAGTGAGGGAAAGGCAGGGGTTGCTGGGGCAGCTGTTGTGAGTCTTTGTGTGATGCACCCTGCCTTTGGTCTGCTGCAGGCTCTGGTCCACCATGGGCCTTGATCTGCAGCCAGATCTGTGCTCCTTGCTGATTGAGGACGTGATTTACCATGAGGCCGCTGTGAGGCAAGCTGGGGCTGAAGCCCTCTCCCAGGCAGTGGCCCGGTACCAACGGCAGGCGGCAGAGGTGATGGGCAGGCTCATGGAGATCTACCAGGAGAAGCTGTATGTGAGTGACCTGGGCAGCTGCTGCAGTCTCAAGGGTGTGAGGCTGGTTTGGACTCTCCTCAGCCTGCCTCACGGTCCTGGTGCTCAAGCCACTGGCCTTGCCACCTGGGCAGAGTGAGCACTGCAGAGCATTTACCCACTTGTCTGTTACAGCGCCCGCCCCCTGTATTGGATGCCTTGGGACGAGTGATTTCCGAATCCCCTCCAGATCAGTGGGAAGCCAGGTATAACCCTTGTTCTGAACTTCTTCCGCTCCAAGCTTCCGGAGTTAAACCAGCTGGGCTAGGGTGGGTGCTGCAAGGAGGCAGTGAATGATAATATACAAAGAAAAAGCCAGGCTGACCTGAGTCAGAGAGTTTAGTGCTGAGTTTAGTGCTGGCTTTCCATGCACCAGATGAGTGCCCTGGGCACGGTCCTCTTCAGACCCCTCTTTCCTCATCTGTGTTAAGTGCACAGTGTCAAAACCTACTTCACAGTCATTGGAACTACTCATTGACAATGTGTAGCGTGCTCAGTGAATGTTGGTTTTCTTCCCTCCGCTCCCATAGTAGCAGCTTGAAGGTGATGTTGGTTCCTAGGACCAAATGTGAGCTTGAAAGACACTTGTTTGCTAGAGAAGGCCTCATCAAACCGGCCCACATTCTCCACTCTTGTGTGGCTTTGTGTTAGTGTGAAGTGTGTATGGGCCTTTCTTGGGTTAGTGCGTTTGCATTCCAGACCCTCAGCTGGGGTAGGACATACACCTTTGCTCTGAGGATCATTATTACTCTAGCTGAAAAGGGTAACAGCATTTTGCCTTTGTCGACACCATTCCCTTGTGAAGGCTTTCATGTGGTTCCTTTGCTTCTCTCCTCTTCCTACCTGCCTTGGAGGTGGAAGTGTGTGCATTGTTCTCACATGGGGAGACAAAGGTAGAGTGGGTCCTCTGCCCAAGGCCACCTTAAAGAGGTGAAAGGGTAGATCAGACTCCATCAGCATGAGAGCCCGGGCTGACCCTTGCTTCCACTGCTTTCCTAGGTGTGGCCTGGCCTTGGCCCTGAACAAGCTCTCACAGTATTTGGACAGCTCTCAGGTGAAGCCACTCTTTCAGTTTTTTGTCCCTGATGCTCTCAATGACAGAAACCCAGATGTACGGAAATGCATGTTAGATGCAGCTCTTGCAACACTCAACACCCATGGGAAGGTGAGGCGGTTTCAGCCAGCTGGGGACATGGGCCTGAATAGGGGACCACACAGTGCCAGAAACCCTGGCACCAGGTGGGAAATTGCATTTGTGTCTCTGTTAAGTAAAAAGACCCTGAGAAGATGTTAAGTTCTTAGAAGCCTGCTATAGGTCTGCTTTAGCGCCTGGTGCAGCCTGTGGGCTGACCTGTGTCTCTGGAACTGGGCTTTCCAGGAGAACGTCAACTCATTGCTTCCAGTGTTTGAGGAGTTCTTAAAGGATGCACCCAACGATGCCAGCTACGATGCCGTGCGGCAGAGTGTGGTGGTCCTGATGGGTTCTTTGGCCAAGCACCTGGATAAGAGCGACCCCAAAGTGAAACCCATTGTTGCCAAGCTCATTGCTGCCCTCTCTACCCCATCCCAGCAGGTACCTGCCCACAAGTTCACTGGGGAATGGGGATCCTCTGTGGGTAGGCGCTAAGTGGGCTCACCAGAAAGTAGTCCTGTCTCCTGCCCAGGAAGCCTGGCTTGTAGAGGACCCTGTGGGGAGGAAGGCACTGTGTTCTAAGTGAGCTCTTCTTTTTCCCTACTTGTTTGTTAGAATCTTGCTCTCTCTCTCTCTTTTTTCTTGGTGGTTATAATGAATTGCACTGAGGATACAGAGATTTTAAAACACAAAAACTAAAAACAGGCTCCCACTGTGTTGAGCCTTCTGTCCCTCACCTTGTGTTGTTGCATGTGACAAGCACTTTTTTTTTTTTTTTTTGACAAGCACTTTTTAATACTGATCCTAAGCCACAGGGCCAAGGATTTTCTTTTTCTTTTACTTACTTGAAAACCATGCATTGACATATAATTTCTTTTCTTTTCTGTTTTTTCTTTTGGTTTTTCGAGGTAGGGTCTTGCTCTAGCCCAGGCTGACCTGGAATTTGCTATGTAGTCTCAGGGTGGCTTCCTACTCACAGCGATCCTCCTACATCTGCCTCTCCTGGGATTAAAGGTGTGTGCCACCACACCCAGTCATTTAATTTCTTGATTGGGATTTTGAACCTGTTCCCAATAGAGTAGTTTCATAACACTCACAGTTGAAGAAAGTTTTGAGATTGTGGTCAAATAAAGTATCAGGAAATACCATCTACCAAAGGGCTCCACCCAGGTAGCTGGTAGCATGACTCTTTGGATTCTGAATTGTGGCTGGAAGGTAGGATTGAGTGTATTTTTTATTGTTGTTTTTCTAGGTAGGGTCACACTCTAGCCAAAGAGGCAGACCTGGAATTCACTATGTAGTCTCAGGCTGGCCTCCTGAGTTTTTTTTTTTTTTTTTAGTGTTGTTATTTATTTGAGGGAGAAAGAGAGTGTGTGTGTGTGGGGGGGTGACGACACACCAGGGCCTCTTGCCAAGCTAATGAGCTCCAGAGGCATGTGCTACTTTTGTGTATCTGGATTTTAAGTGGGTACTGGGGAATTGAACTCCAGGCTGGCAGGCTTTGCAAGCAATCACCTTTAACTGCTGAGCCATCATGGCAGCCCAGGATTGAGTGTTTTGGTACCTCCTAGTTTGGCCCTGGTCCTGTAAGGCTCACACTGGTTCTATGAGGGGGCCATTCAAAACAAAAATTATTTACTTACTTGTTTGCATGTGTGTGTTTGTGTGTGCGCCAGGGTTTCTTGCCACCACAAACAAATGCCCTTCCATCTTTTTGGTTGGGGACTTGAAGCCACTCTGGCAGACTTTGCAAGCAAGCACCTTTAGCAGCTGAGCAAAACAAAAAGAAAGAAAGAAAAGAAAAGTGTATGCCACTATGCCTAACTTGTTGCCATTTTCTTTTTCGTTTTTTGAGGTAGGGTCTCTCTCTAGCCCAGGCTGACCTGGAATTCACTGTATTCTCAGGATGGCCTCAAACTCAGTGATCCTCCTACCTCTGTTTGGAGTGCTGGGATTAAAGGCTTGTTGCCAGTTTTTTTGTAATGCCTACATTCAGTTATGCAACCCCCCCCCCCCATGGGGTCATGAATCACAGTGTAAGAAGCCGCAGGTTAAACTAGAAACAGTTAGTGCTCTTTACTGTTAGATTGCGGAGTGTGCCCTGATGGAGTGAGCGTGTGACTGTACACAAACAAGGCTTCTCTGATGCATTGACCCTAGCAGTGATGCCAGAGGTAGGGTGAGGCATATGTACTATGTAAGTCACCAGGAGTGATTGTTGTTGCTGGATATACTGACGAGGAGCCCCCTCCCCCCGTCACAGGTCCAAGAGTCCGTGGCTAGCTGCTTGCCTCCTTTGGTGCCTGCCATCAAGGAGGATGCTGGAGGGATGATCCAGAGGCTCATGCAGCAACTGCTGGAGTCAGACAAATATGCAGAGCGCAAGGGAGCTGCATACGGGCTGGCAGGCCTGGTGAAGGGCCTGGGCATCCTCTCTCTGAAGCAGCAGGAAATGATGGCAGCCCTGACTGATGCCATCCAGGATAAGAAGAACTTTCGAAGGCGAGAAGGTAGGTGTCTCTGAGCTCAGTGCTGCCAGCGTGGGAAGCCCCATGCTTGTCCAAAGAAGAAATCTGATATTTCTTTCCCAGCTGAATGGTGGGGGTATGCTATGGAAGGGGCAGCTTTGTGATCTGTCCCAACCCTGTCCTTGTTGGTTTGATCTGTATTTTTGCTTTTGTAATCTTGCATTGCTGGGATTTGAACTTGGATCCTCACACGCTAGATAGGTGCTTTACCAGTGAACTACACGCCAGCCCTTTTTATTTTAGTATTTACAGGCAGGGTCTTCCCAAGTTGCCCAGCCTTGGCGATTTCTCTTTTTAGCCTGTAGAATGCTAGGATTAGAGGTTTGTATCATCACACCTTGCTGTGGGCTGGACTTTGTAATCTCTGAGCTGAGAGGCAGGCACTTTGCCATTCTGGTTGCTGGTGCAGGAAGTGGTGGGTCGCTTTATGTCCTCTCCTGTGTCCCACTCTGCCAACTTTCTTGCCTGAGTGTTGAGACTGAGGCGTGTTGCACTTTAGACCCACAGTGGCTCCGAGGGTTCCCATTGCTGACATCCAAACAGCACCGCATTTCCAGCTGCCTTCCCTTCTTCCCTCAGGAGCCCTGTTTGCCTTCGAGATGCTCTGTACCATGCTGGGGAAGCTCTTTGAGCCCTATGTGGTTCACGTGCTGCCCCATCTGCTGCTATGCTTTGGGGACGGGAACCAGTATGTGCGTGAGGTAAGTCCCGAGGCCATATGGGAGAATTATGTGCCTGGCTGTCACTGAGTGTGGGTATCTGAGGTGGTACCAGGCCCTCACTGCTAGAATACCCTCTGCTCATACCTGGAAGACTTCTTTCTGGTTCCCTGATGTACTGAAGGATATATATATATGTATATATATGTATATGTATATATATATGTATATGTATGTATACACACAATTTATTAATCTTTTGAGGTTTCATTAATCTTACAACAAGTTTCAGTAAAATTTTAATTACGTCTGTGAAAACACTTCAATATATATATATTTTTTGTTTTGTTTTTCAAGATATGGTCTCATTCTAGCTCAGGCTGACCTAGAATTAACTATGTAATCTCAGGGTAGCCTTGAACTCAAAGCGATCCTCCTGCCTCTGCCTCCCAAGTGCTGGGATTAAAGGCATGTGCCACCATGCCCTGCTCAACACTTTAATATACTGTAGCCATTTTGGGGGACCACCATGACCTCAGTTGTCCTTAAGGCTCATAAAATGGTATCACTAGTGCCATTTGTTTCTAAATTACTGTGGAAACACTTTCAGATAAGCAGATTAATTGGCTGCAGTACTGGAGGGTTTGTTTTGTTTGTTTGTTTGTTTGTTTGTTTTGTTTTTTGGTTTATTTTGGAGAGAGACAGAGAGGTAGACAGATGGGCGCGCCAGCAGCCTCTCAGCTGCTGTGAATGAAATCCAGATGCTTTCGCCCCCTTGTGGTCAAGTGCGGCATTGCGCCCTTGCGTCACTTTGCATCTGGCTAAACGTGGGACCTGGAGATTGGAACCAGCGTTCTTAGGCTTAGGAGGCAGACGCCTTAACCACTAAGCCATCTCTCCAGCCCTGTTTTTTTTTTTTTTTTTTTAAATAGATGGAGTCAATGTGCATGCCAGGGCTCCCTGCTGATGCAGACCAGCTCCAGATACATGCGCCATTTTGTGCATCTAGCTGTTTTATTTTTATTTTTATTTTATTTTATTTATTTATTTATTTTTTTGGTTTTTCGAGGTAAGGTCTCACTCTGTTCCAGGATGACCTGGAATTAACTATGTGGTCTCAGGGTGGCCTTGAACTCATGGTGATCCTCCTACCTCTGCCTCCCGAGTGCTGGGATTAAAGGTGTGCGCCACCACGCCCGGCTTGTGCATCTAGCTTTATGTGGGTACTGGGGAATTGAATCCAGGCCATCATGCTTTGCAAGTAAGTGCCTTTAACTGCTGAACCATCTCTCCAGCCCCTGGAGTTTAAGGTGTGTTCTTGGTTTAGCCTGTGTGTTCAGGCAGAGTCTGATACAACAGATCCCTGTGTGTTTTGCTCACTGGCAGAGCATTGGGACCAAAGTTAGGCCTCAGTGCTTGCAAGAGGGCCCTGAATGTCTTCTCTCCTCCCTTGAGGCTGCAGATGACTGTGCCAAGGCTGTGATGAGCAACCTGAGTGCTCATGGTGTGAAGCTGGTACTCCCCTCCTTGCTAGCAGCCCTGGAGGAGGAATCTTGGCGGACCAAAGCGGGTAAGGCCACTCCTGTCTCTGTTTCCTGCTCTGAAAACCACCCTCAGCAGGGACCCAGGTAGCTGTAGCTCTCGTCCTGTGCATGCGTGCAGTCCACAGATCAGGAACAAGACCAAGACTCAGTGCCTTTAGACAGCTTGGTCCTGCTATAGTTTTGTGTGCTTTCATGACCAGAACAGATCTCTGCTATGAGCCTCAGCCAGAGGCCAAGAAGTCCTAATCATGAAAGGTGTTACCTGGATCCCTTGAAAAACAGATTGAAGCAGATCTATTGATCTTTTGGTTGGTGGTGGGTCAAGGTGTGCCCTCCTACTTGGCCTATCTTGTGGGCAGTTTTTGTGTAAGGTGAGTATCCTCATTTTTAGATGAGGATACTGAGGCCAGAGAGATTAAGTATATCACCTGTGTCACCCACAGGACTGAGCTCTGTCCCCCATCCTGGTGCCTCCTTGCCTCATATTACCTGCTCCTTCCCAGGGATCCCATGGTTGAATAGGCCTTAGGAGCTTTTTGCTTTCTTTGCCCTCCTTTTAGACCTTGCTTAAGCACAGTCTAGCGGGGAACAGGCTGGGTGTGACAACATGCTGAATGCCAAGTGACAGTGCTAAGTGATTCCATGCTGGACACATGTCTTGTGTTTTCTGTCTGTAGGGTCAGTAGAGCTGCTTGGGGCAATGGCATATTGTGCACCCAAACAGTTGTCATCCTGCCTTCCCAACATTGTGCCCAAGCTTACCGAGGTGCTGACCGACTCCCATGTCAAAGTGCAGAAGGCTGGACAGCAGGCACTCAGGCAGATTGGCTCTGTCATCAGGAACCCTGAGATCCTGGGTATGCTTCTCCCATGAGGACCCTTGCCCTGGCTCCCCCTCCCCTGACACTCTACAGAGTGCCAGCTAGATCTTTGCCCTCTGAGGACAAATATGTCCACATTAAAATGACCTCTACCTTAGGCTGACCTGGAGTTTACTATGTAGTCTCGTGGTAGCATTGAATTCATGGTGATACGCCTACCTCTGCCTCCTGAGTTCTGGGATGACAGGTGCATACCGGCTACAAGTCTTAGTGTTACAGGCATGTGCCGTTAGGCCTAGCTTTCTTTTTTTTTTTTTTTAAATTAAATTAAATTTAATTTAATTTATTTGAGAGAGAGAAAAAGAGGCAGAGATGAGAGAATGGGTGTGCCAGGGTCTTCAGACCCTGCAAATGAACTCTAGATGCGTGCACCCCCTTGTGTGAATGTGTGACATTGCATGCTTGCATCATTACATCTGGCTTATGTGAGACCTGGAGAGTCAAACATGTGTTTTTTTTTTTTAATATTTGATTTTTTTTTAAATTTATTTTTATCTGATACAGAGAGGGAAAGAGAAAGGGCGTGACAGGGCCTCCAGCCACTGTAAATGAACTCCAGACGCATGCGCCATCTTGTGCATCTGGCTTATATGGGTCCTGGGGAATTGAACATGGGTCCTTTGGCTTCACAGGCAAGCATCTTAACCACTAAGCCATCTATCCAGCCCTCAAACATATGTTCTTAGGCTTTGCAAGCAAGTGCCTTAACTGCTAAGCCATCTCTCCAGCCCTCGGCTTTGTTTTTGTTTGTAAGAGGTGAATAGATAGAGGGCTGGCCATCTCTTCTCTCTCCCTTCCTTCCTTCCTTCCTTTGAAAAGAGCTTTCTTTGGGAAAACGAAGGCTGTTATCGAGAGAGAAGGGTGGAAAGGTGTTCTCTAAAATGATAGAGCAGTTCTAAGTTTTAAAAATTACTTTGTATGTATAGGCATGCATGTGCTACAGTGCACATATGATAATCAGAGGACAACCTTGTGATGCTAGTCTGTCTGCCACCTGGTTTAAGACAGGGTCTCTCTTGTTTTGCTGCTGAGAAGGCCAGTCTAGCTGGTCTGCGAACTCCACCTTCCATTGCTATAGATGTGTTTGATTACAGATTGCACCACTTTGTGTCTTTTTTTTTTTTTTTTTTTTTCCTCGAGGTAGGGTCTCACTCTAGCCCAGGCTGACCTGGAATTCACTATGTAGTTTCAGGGTGGCCTCGAACTCTCAGTGATCCTCATACCTCTGCCTCCTGAGTGCTGGGACTAAAGGTTTGTACTTTTTAAAAAAAAAAAAAAAATATATTTATATATATATATATATATTATTTATTTATATATATTTTATATATATATATTTATTTATTTGAGAGAGAGAAAAAAGCAGAGAGAGAATGGGCATTCCAGGGCCTCTAGCCACTGCAAATGAGCTCCAAATGCATGCGCCCCCTTGTTCATCTGGCTTATGTGGGGACTGGAGAGTCAAACCGGGATCCTTTGACTTAACAGGCAAATGCCTTAACCACTAAGCCATCTCTCCAGCCCATGTCTGGCATTTTACATAGGTGCTAGGGATCCAAACTCCATTTGACAGCTTGTGGAGCCAAGTGCCTTTAACCATTGAGCTATCTTACCAACCCTGGCAATTCTAAATATAGTTGCCTTAAAATATAAGACTAAAGTGTATAAAACTACAGAAAGGAATTCACAGTCATTCTCATGATTGGATTTCAGCACATTTCTCTTATTACTAGTAGAACAAACACAAAATTCAATGATGTTAAGAAAAAAAGTAGGCTTTGTTTTTGTTTATTTTTATTTATTTATTTGAGAGAGAGAGAGAGAGAGAGAGAGAATGGGCACACCAGGGCCTCCAGACGCATGTGCCACCTTCTGCATTTGGCTTACGTGGATACTGGGGCATCAATGCCCTTGAACTGGGGTCCTTAGGCTTCACAGGCAAGCACTTAACTGCTAAGCCATCTCTCCAGCACCCCTCTTTTTTTTTTTTTTTTTTTTTTTTGTTTGTTTGGCAGGATCTCACTATGTATCCCAAGCTGGCCTTGAACTTGGGGCAGTCTTCTTGACTTCCTTTCTGGTGCTGGTATTATTATAAGCATGAACTACTATGCCCAATGCATTATTATTATTATTTTGGTTTTTTGAGGTAGGGTTTCACTCTGGTCCAGGCTGACCTGGAATTAACTATGTAGTCTCAGGGTGGCCTCGAACTCATTGCGATCCTCCTACCTCTGCCTCCCAAGTGCTGAGATTAAAGGCGGCATGCGCCACCACTCCCAGCCCAATGAATTATTTTTAATCTAAAAATTTCCAGCTCTTTTGGCCGGGCGTGGTGGCGCACGCCTTTAATCCCAGCACTCGGGAGGCAGAGGTAGGAGGATCGCGGAGAGTTCAAGGCCACCCTGAGACTACATAGTTAATTCCAGGTCAGCCTGCACCAGAGTGAGACCCTACCTTGCAAAACAAAAAAAAAAAATTTCCAGCTCTTTTGAGATAAAATTGATATATAAAACAAATGCATTTATACCTACAATGTTCACTGTTTTGTTTTGAGACAGTGTCTCACTGTATAGCCCAGGCTGGCTTTGGGCTCATGGAGATCTTTCTGCCTCAGCCTCCCAAGTACTAGGATTCCAAGTATTAGCCATCAAGCTTGGCTGTACATAACATGTCACATACTGTGAAAGAGTTACCATAATCAAGCTACTTAACGTATCTGTCACCTCACATAATCCTTGTTAATAGTGATAACATTTAGAATCTACTTCCGTAGCAAATTTTGAGTATACAGTATAGTCACTATACTGTACTTAGTTCCTCAAAACTTACTTATTTTTCCCAAATGAAGTTTTTGTTTTGTTGTTTTGAGGTAAGGTCTCGCTCTAACCCAGACTAACTTGGAATTCACTATGTAGTCTTACGTTGGCCTCAGACTCATGCAATCCTCCTACCTCTGCCTCCCGAGTGCTGGGATTAAGACGTGCGTCACCATGCCCAGCTCCAAATGAAATTTTCATCCTTTGACCACTGTCTCTTTCTGTACCCCCCAGTCCCTGGCCGCCATCATTTTCCTCTGTATCTATGGGCATGTGCAACCTCGCACTTGCCTCACCTTTGTGTGTCTGGGTAACTTGGGATCTGGAGAGTCAAACATGCGTCCTTAGGCTTCATGGGCAAGCACCTTAACTTCTAAGCCATCTCTGCAGCCCAAGATTTTTAAAAAATATTTTATTTATTTACTTGAGAGAGAGAGAATGGGCATGCCAGGGCCTCCAGCCACTGCACACGAACTCCAGATGCATGTGCCCCCCTGTGCATCTGGCTTACGTGGGTCCTGGAGAATCTAACCAGGATCCTTTGGCTTTGCAGGCAAATGCCTTGACAGCTAAGCCAACTCTCCAGACCAAGATTTTTATTTTAAAGTAATGCTGCTATGAACCTTTGAGTAAAGCTTCTGTGCAGATATATTTTTAGTTTTCTTGGTTAACTACCTAGGAGTGGAATTACTAGTCATATAATAATGCTGTTTAACTTTTGAGAAACTGCCAGCCTCTTTTCCCGTGGCTAGATGGCTGTACCATTTGACATTCCCAACAGCAGTGTATGAGGGTTTCAGCTGCCTACACTTGTTTATCTCTTTTTGCTTATAGCCTTCCTAGTGGGAATGAGTGACATCACATTGTTTTTAAATTAATTTATTTATGAGAGAAAAGCAGGTATATGTATGTATATGTGTGTGTATGTGTGTATATATATACACATACACACACATACACAGAGAGAGAGAAAGGGGGGGGGCGAGAATGGGCACGCCAGGGCCTTCAGTCACTGCAGAAAACTCCAGACACATCTGCCACATTGTACCTCTGGCTTAACACGGGTCCTGGAGGATCAAACCTGTGGCCTTTGGCTTTGCAGGTAAGTGCCGTTAGCTACTAAGCCATCTGTCTAGCCCTCATTGTGGTTTTAAAAATAAAAACGTGTGTGTGTGCGTGTGCACATGTGTACCTATCTGCTTCTCTCTCTCTCTCTAAAATAACATTAACAAAAAGTTGTTTTTAGAACCGGGCATGGTGGCACATACCTTTAAATTCCAGCACTTGGGAGGCAGAGGTAGGAGTGAGTTTGAGGCCACTTGAGGCTACATAGTGAATTCCATGTCAGCCTGAGCTAGAGTGAGACCCTATCTTGAAAAACCAAAAAAAGAAAGTTTTTTTTTTTTTTTTTTTTAAAAAAAAAAAAAAAAAAAAAAAAAACACATTTATTGGGCTGGAGAGATGGCTTAGTGGTTAAGCTGCCTGCAAAGAGAGATGGCTTAGGTACAAGGTTTGCACAGTGGCTGGAGGCAAAGCCAAAGGACCCAGGTTCGATTCCCCAGGACCCTCTCAGATGCCCAAGAGGTACAAGCATCTGGAGTTTGTTTGTTTGCAGTGCCTCTGGAGGCCCAAGAGCCTGAGTTTCTCTGTATCTCTCTCTCTCTCTCTCTCTCTCCCTGCCTATTTCTGTATCTCTCTCTCTCTCAAATAAATAAAAAAATAAATAAAATATTTTAAAAAAACACATTTATTTATTTGAGAAAGAGAGAGAGAATGGGCACGCCAGGGCCTCCACTGCAGACGACCTCCAGATGCAGGTGCCTTGTTGTGCATCTGGCTTACGTGGGTCCTGGGGAATCTAATCTGGATCCTTTGGCTTTGAAGGCAAACACCTTAACTGCTAAGCCACCTCTGCAGCCTGATGCTGAGTTTTTTTTTTTTAAATATATTATTTATTTATTTGAGAGAGATACAGAAATAGTCAGGTAGAGAGAGAGAGAACAGGCACGCCAGGGCCTCCAGCCACTGCAAACGAACTCCAGCTGTGTGTTCCACCTTGTGCATCTGGCTTACATGGGTCCTGGAGAATTCGGCCTCCAACTGGGGTCCTTAGGCTTCACAGGCAAGCGCTTAACTGCTAAGCCATCTCTCCAGCCCTGATGCTGAGTTTTGAGCACTCATTTTATCTGATCTTGGCTGCTTTTAGCACTGTATACTTTATTTTCATCCCTGAATCATGGGCTTTTCAGTGTCTTAAAACTTTAAAAATTTTTTTATTATTTTATTTTTATTTATTTGAGAGTGACAGACAAAGAAGCACAGAGACAGAGAGAAAAAGAGAGAGAATGGGGCATCAGGGCCTCCAGCCACTGCAAACGACCTCCAGATGCATGCTAAGCCATAATCAAGTCCATAATGCCTAGGAAGAAGTGCTGGGAAGGCTTGGCCCTAAGGCTGTAGCTCAGCTCCTCTTGAAACCAGCTCAGTCCCAGGTTGCAGTGCAGAAGGTGACAGCTGCCACCTCCACACAGACCTAAAACCTATCTTTTCTGCTAGTGGAGCAAGAGTTGCTCTTGGCGGGCGGCTGGCTTCCCCAGCTGGTGATGTGTGGGGATTCAGGGAGGAGTCACCCCAGTCTCCCTGGTCTTCCACCCTATGGCTCTGTCACTTCTCAGAGACATGTGCAAACTGGCCTCTCTACTGTGTGCACCTGCAGCTATTGCCCCAGTCCTGTTGGATGCCCTGACGGACCCATCAAGGAAGACCCAGAAGTGTCTGCAGACCCTGCTGGACACCAAGTTTGTCCACTTCATTGATGCCCCGTCCCTAGCCCTCATCATGCCTATTGTCCAAAGAGCCTTCCAGGACCGTTCTACAGACACACGGAAGATGGCGGCACAGATTATTGGCAACATGTACTCCCTGACAGACCAGAAGGTAGCAGCTCAGCTAAGCCATCCCTGCAGCCCACAGGGTTGGTGTGGGACAGAAGGGGAGATAGATAGATTCTGGTTTCAGGTCCAGAGTCAGCCCACAGCAGACGTGGAGGGATGCTTCACACTTATTATGGTTTTTAATTAATTAATTTTTAAAAATTATTTTATTTCATTTATTCATTTGAGAGAGAGAGAGAAAGAGGTAGATAGAGAGAATGGGCACACCAGGGCCTCCAGCCACTGCAAACGAACTCCAGATGCATGTGTCACCTTGTGCATCTGGCTTATGTGGGTACCGGGAAATCAAGCCTTGAGCCACGATCCTTAGGCTTCACAGGCAAACGCTTAAGCGCTAAGCCATCTCTCCAGCCCCTAATTTATTATTTTTTTAATATTTTATTTGGGAAGAGAGATGGCTCAGCGGTTAAAGGTGCTTGCTTGCAAAGCCTGACAGCCCAGGTTCAATTCTCCAGTACCTACAGAAAGCTAAATGCAAAAAGTGATGCATGCCTCTGGAGTCCATTTGCAGTGCACAGAGGCCCTGGCATGCCAGTTCATAGTCATTCTCTCTCTCTCAAGTGAATAAGTAGAACAACAAATGTTTTGCTCATAGTCCTCCTCCAACAGTAAAACAATTACTATTAATGTTTTTATATTCCTTTTAAGAAATTAGGACTGAAGCTGGGCATGGTGGTGCACACCTTTAATCCCAGCACTTGGGAGGCAGATGTAGGAGGATCACCGTGAGTTTGAGGCCACCCTGAGACTACATAGTGAATTCCAGGTCAGCCTGATCTACAGTGAGACCTTTCCTCAGAAAAAAAAAAATTTAGGGCTGGAGAGATGGTTTAAAGCAGGTGAGGTACTTGCCTGTGAACCCTAAGGACCCAGGTTTGATTCCCCAGTACCTATGTAAACCAGTTGTGCAAAATGACACATTGTCTTGGAGTTTGTTTGCAGTGGCTAGAAGCCCTAGCGTTCTACCCCCTCCCCCAAATAAATAAAAAAATTTAAAAGCCAGGTGTGGTGGCGCATGCCTTTAATCCCAGCACTTGGGATGCAGAGGTAGGAGGATTGCTGTGAGTTCAAGGCCACCCTGATACTACCTAGTGAATTCCAGGTCAGCCTGGTAGGTGAGACCCTACCTCGAAAAACAAAAACAAAAATTTTTTAAATATATTTTTAAAATTACATTACTGGCCAGGTGTGGTGGCACATGCCTTTAAGCACTCAGAAGGTAGAGGCAGAAGGATCACCAGAGTCTGAGAACAGCCTGGTCTGTGTAGCAAGTTCTGCTTTAGCCAGGGCTACATAGAAAGATCCTGCACCCCCACCCCAAATTACATTCCTGAACATTATTTCTAGGTTATAACAAGTTACTTCAAAGCTGTGTGTGTGTGTGGTTTTTCGAGGTAGGGTCTCACTCAGCCCAGGCTGACCTGGAATTCACTATGTAGTCTCAGGATGGCCTTGAACTTATGGTGATCCTCCTACCTCTGCCTCCTGAGTGCTGGGATTAATGGCATGCGCCACCATGCCCGGCTTTTACAAAGCTTTTTTTTTTTTTTTTTTTTTTAAATATTATTTATTTGCAAGTAGAGAGGAGATAGAGAATGGGTGTGCCAGGGCCTCTAGCCACTGCAAATGAACTCCAGATGCATGTGCCCCTTTGTGTATCTGGCTTATGTGGGTACTAGGGAATTGAGCCTGAGTCCGTTTGGCTTTGTAGGCAAGTGCTTTAACTGCTAAGCCATCTCTCCAGCCCCCATAGCTGATATTTTAGTAGTAGCATATAATAATTATCTCCCAACAAGTTTATATACCATGACTTACATGATGATTCTTTTTTTGTTTGTTTTTGTTTTTCAAGATAGGGTCTTACTGTAGCCCAGACTGACCTGAAATTCACTATGTCATGTCAGGCTGGCCCCGAACTCAAGTGATCCTCCTACTTCTGCCTCTCAAGTGCTGGGATTAAAGGCATGTGGCACCATGCCCATCTTTGACTTACATAATTCTATCATTAGTCATATAGTACCAACTTTTTCCTTTCTGTTTGTTAATATATTTTTATTTATTTGAGAGAGAGAATGGGCACACAAGAGCCTCAAGCCACTGTAAATGAACTCCAGATGTATGTGCCACCTTGTACATCCAGCTTTATGTAGATAGTAGGGAATCAAACCTGGGTCCTTTGGCTTTGCCAGCAAGTGCCTTAACTGCTAAGCCATTTATGTCTCCAGCACCTCTTTTCTTTTTTTTTTTCTTTAAAAAATTTTTTTTTATTGACAACTTCTATACTTACCCTTTTCTTTTTTTAAGAAATATTTTATTTCTTTATTTGAGAGAAAGTGAGAGAAAGAGGCAATAGAGAATGGGCACACAGGGCCTTTAGCCACTGCAAACAAACTCTAGATGCATTTGCCACCTTATGTATCTGGCTTTATGTGGGTACTGCAGAATCAAACCCAGGTCCTTAGGCTTTGAAGGCAAGCACCTTAACTGCTGAGCCATCTTTCTAGCCCTTTTCTTAAAAAAAAAAAAAAACTTGTAAGGGCTGTTGCAAGGAATATATAAAGTGTTTTCAATACTTTAAATTATTCCCTATGGGGGCTGGACAGATGGCTTAGCAGTTAAGGTGCCTGCCTGCTAAGCCTAAGAACACCAGTTCGATTCTCCAGGTCCCACGTTTAGCCAGACACAAAATGAAGCAAGGGCGCAATGCTGCATTTGCCCACAAGGGGGCGAACATGGCTGGAGTTTGTTCACAGCGGCTGAGAGGCTGCTGGCATGCCCATTCTCTCTCTCTTTCTCTCTGACTCTC
Organism: Orientallactaga sibirica; assembly: GCA_036365145.1. Taxonomy (NCBI): domain Eukaryota; kingdom Metazoa; phylum Chordata; class Mammalia; order Rodentia; family Dipodidae; genus Orientallactaga; species Orientallactaga sibirica. The sequence continues at coordinate 12,009,823 of JAEOAD010000026.1, forward strand.
TCAAAAAAAAAAAAAAAATTCCCTATGGGAGCCAGGGAGAAGGCTCAATGGATAAATGCTTGCCATCCAAGTGTGAGGATCAGAATTCTAATCCCATCACCCATGTAAAATGCCAGGTGGGGGTGATAGGCAATCTGCACTCCCAGTGCTCAGGAAGCAGAGACAGAATTCCTGGGGCAAGCTGGTTAGCTAGACTAGCTGGGTGGGCAAGCTCTGGGCTCAAGTGAGAGATCCTGCCTTGGGAAAATGAGAATAGCCAGGCATGGTGTGCATGCCTTTAATCCCAGCACTCGGGAGACAGAGGTAGAAGGACTGCTGTGAGTTCGAGGCCAGTCTGATACTACATAGTGAATTCTAGGTTAGTCTGGGCTAGAGCAAGAACCTACCTTGAAAAACAAAACAAAAATAAAATGAGAAGCCGGGCGTGGTGGCGCACGCCTTTAATCCCAGCACTTGGGAGGCAGAGGTAGGAGGATCGCCGTGAGTTCCAGGCCACCCTGAGACTGCATGGTGAATTCCAGGTCGGCCTGAGCTAGAGTGAGACCCTACCTCGAAAAACCAAAAAAAAAGAAAAAGAAAAAGAAAATGAGAATGGTCAAGGAAGATAGGTGATATCAACCTTTGGCCCCCACATGCATGTACACCCACATACATGTCTACATGCATGCACATACACACAAAAAACTTATTCCCTAAAGCAGGATGCTATGTCAAGGGACAGAAACGTCTGGGTATGATGGTGCACACCTTTAATCACCGCACTTAGGAGGCAGAGGTAGAGGGATTGCTATGAGTTTGAGGCCAGCCTGAGACTACACAGTGAATTATAAGTCAGCCTGGGCTAGAGTGAGATACTACCTCAAAAAACCAAAGAGAGAGAGAGAGAGAAACCTTTTAAGGTGAAGAAAGAGACAATGGTGAGATTCTGACAGAGCTCAGAGGAGCTGGGGTAGGCTTTAGAGAGGAGTGGGGAGTTGAGTTTTGTTCTGTGGCTCTGGCTGTGGCTGGTGGGGGGAGGGCCTTGGTAGGTTTCCCTGAACAGTTTACCAGTACCTTCCAGGAAGTGGCAAAGGGAAGTTCTGTCCAGTTCCGTAGCTATTCTGTGAGCTGAGAGTCTTATTCTTGGGGCTTTGGTGAGTGCTCTGTTGGCAGGAGGGTGACGTCAGGGTCCACAACAAAGCAAAGCCTGGGGAAGACAGACGTTGGAGCTCTGTCTAAATGGCTTCTTGTGTTGTAGGACTTGGCTCCCTACCTGCCCAGTGTGACTCCTGGCCTGAAAGCCTCACTTTTGGACCCTGTGCCTGAGGTAAGTCTGCAAGGTACAAGGGAAGGATTTGCTCACTGTTTTAGCCCATTGTCTGGAAAATTGGCTCTTGGAAATTTCCCCAAAGACAGATTTGTATCTGCCTGGCATGGAGAAGAGGGTGAAGGGCTCTTCCTGTCTCTGTGTTGGTGCCTCATCTTGAGCTGCATCTCCTCACCCCATTTTCTGTTCCATGACAGGTGCGGACAGTGTCTGCAAAGGCTCTGGGGGCCATGGTGAAGGGCATGGGGGAATCGTGCTTCGAGGACTTGCTACCGTGGCTGATGGAGACTCTGACCTATGAACAGAGCTCTGTGGATCGCTCAGGCGCCGCACAAGGTGAGGCCACGCTGGGCTCGGGCTAGACTGGGAATCCTTGTGGGGCCCTCAGATCCAGCTGGTTCATTCTGTTCCTGCCTTTTAGGGTTGGCTGAGGTAATGGCTGGCTTGGGGGTAGAGAAGTTGGAGAAGCTGATGCCAGAAATCGTGGCCACAGCCAGCAAAGTGGACATTGCACCTCACGTCCGAGATGGCTACATCATGATGTTCAACTACCTGCCCATCACCTTTGGGGACAAGTTCACCCCTTATGTGGGGCCCATCATCCCTTGTATCCTCAAAGTAGGTAGCAGGGACACTGCTGAGGAGAGAGGACATGAGCAGGACAGGCTGCCATGGCTCTTCAGGAAACTCCATTTCCTTTTGGTCTGGGTCCCCACGGGAGGCAGCCCTGGCTGATCCACCCTCTGCATGTCTAGGCTCTGGCTGATGAAAATGAGTTTGTGCGTGACACTGCCCTGCGTGCAGGTCAGCGAGTCATCTCCATGTATGCCGAGACGGCCATAGCCCTGCTGCTGCCCCAGCTGGAGCAAGGTCTCTTTGACGACCTCTGGAGAATACGGTGAGAAATGAGACCAAAAAGCTCAGTGGGCACAACCTTTCCATTGTGGGAATTCTGATTGAGAAATTAATAGCAGAATGTCACTAAGAACTCACAACCTTTCCCATACCCTTGAATTTAAACGAAGTTTTATCACACTGGTTTCCTGTAGCACTCTTGCTTACTTTTTGAGAGAGGATCGCCTTGACTTGGAACTTGGTGTATAGTTCAGGCTGGCCTTGTTCATAGAATCCTCCTGCCTCAGCCTTACAAGTCCTGGGATTTTTATAGGCAGGAGCCACCATGCACAGCTTTGTAGCATGTCTTTATTCTGATTCCCATTTTAAAATGTTCTGTAATCACCCTTGCAGTTTATAGTAAGTCTTTGGGTGTTGCTGGGTGTGGTGGCTCACTCCTGTAATCCTAGCACTTAGGAGGCAGAGGCAGGTGGATGGATCTCTGAATTCAAGGCCAGCCTGGTCTACATAACCAGTTCTAGGCCAGCCAGGACTATATAGCCAGAACTTGTCTCAAAAATAAATAAATAAACAAACAAACAAACAACACTTCTCCCCCACAAAACAACAAAATGATTTTAAATGTGAGTACTCTTTTATTTTGAAATTCCACTTCTAGGAATTTACTCAAAGAATGAATTTGGTCAAGTGCTTAAGGCTGTATACAGAAGATGTTTGTTTCACTATAGCTCAGGCTGACCTGGAATTCACTCTGTAGTCTCAGGGTGACCTAGAACTCATGGCGATCCTCCTACCTCTGCCTCCCGAGTGCTGGGATTAAAGGCGTGTGCCACCACACCAGGCTTGTGTTGTTTTTTTGTGGGGGGGGGTCAGTGCTAGAGATAGAATACTGCACATTCTAGGCAAGGGCTGTACGACTATCCCCAGCTCCAGTATTGCTTATCATTTGAAAAACTGGAGATGGTTAAAAAGTATCTTAGCATATCCATACAATGTAAGTTTTTTTTTTTTTTTTTACTTTGAACTTATTTAGCTCAGCATGACCTTGAACTTCTGATCTTCCTGCCTCCACTCCTCTAGTATTAGAATTTAAGGCTTGTCCTACCATGCATGGTTTATGCAGTTGGGGAAAAACACAAGGTTTTGTGCATGCTAGGCAAGTACTCTATCAATGAGCTGCATCCCCAGCCCTATAATAGAATTTTTTTGTGTGTGTGTGTGTTTTTTTTTTTTTTTGGTTGTTTGTTTTGAGACAGGGTCTCATGTAGCTCAGGCTGACCTTGAACTCACTATGCAGCCCCAAGCTAACTATAAACTCATAATGCTCCTACCTCCACCCTTGGAGTGCTAGGATGATAGGGGAGTGCTACCACGTCTGGCTCACACATGCTTTTTAAAATGTTTATCTTTTTTGTGTATGTGTGAAGCAGGGGAATTAAACCCATGTCCTTGTACATACTAGGCAAGTGCTCTACGACTGAGCTGTACACACCTTAACCCTTCTTTTTCTCATCTTTAAAGTTGCATGGTCATTAGTAGGAATCTTGGGAAATCGTGGGAAAGTGTGAACAAATGAAGATCGTCTTTAACTTTGCCGTGCCAAGATAACCACAGGGGATATTTTGGGTGTATTTCCTTCCAGTCTTTCTTCTGTATAGTGCTACTTATCCCCAGGACTGTTCCTTGAGGCTCTGTGACTCTGCTCTTGACTTTTGTCTTAGGTTCAGCTCTGTTCAGCTCCTTGGGGACCTCCTATTCCACATTTCAGGGGTCACTGGGAAGATGACCACAGAAACTGCCTCTGAGGATGATAACTTTGGAACTGCTCAGTCCAACAAGGTGGGCACCTAGTGTTGTTTTCCCTTCCATTGCTGATGGGAGTGCCTGTCCTAGTTTCTGTGCTCTAGAGCCTTCACCACCCTGTGTCTTGTCCCCTTCTGTGGGTTGCAGGCAATCATCACTGCCCTGGGGGTTGAACGACGGAACCGGGTTCTGGCAGGGCTCTACATGGGCCGTTCAGACACCCAGCTGGTGGTGCGCCAGGCTTCGCTTCACGTGTGGAAGATTGTCGTCTCCAATACTCCCCGCACCCTGCGGGAGATCCTGCCCACTCTCTTTGGGCTCCTGCTGGGGTTCCTGGCTAGCACATGTGCAGATAAGAGAACGGTAAGTTTGCTGGGTTTTGCTGGGTCCTAGCAGTCCTCAGTGCCTCCTGTCAGGGCTCAGAGAGCTGGTTCTGCAGAACATGGGAGAGGCCCAAGTGTCCCCTATGGTTACAGAGGAACATTTAGTTATTTAGTCATTCACCAAATATTTACTATGTGCCAAGCTGAGGCGTGTTGTCTGCGGACACAACGGAAAAGAAAGGCAGCCTCCTTCCTTGTCTTGGTTAATGAGATGTATATTAATCAGATAGTCACACAGAAAGATGTAACATGCAAGTGCACTTGCACTTAGTGTGTGTGCTATGATAAAGGCATGTGGCCTAGTAAGGGGTTCAGATGCTTCTCAGAAATGGTGTGGAGGTGAAAGATGTGTAAGGGCTATCCAGCTGAAGAGGCAGTGAGAGGCTGTTCCAAACGGAGAGCTGTGCTGTAGGCAGAAGGGCCGGGTAGGCAGGACCGTGGCACGTTGTGGAGACTGAACATTCTCTGGTAGCTGGAGTGGTACATCTAGGAGGAACGAGCAAGTCTTCAGGCTCGTGTGATAGGTGGGGGTAGACAGGGTTTAGTAAGGGCTTGCATGAAACATCAGAGGAAATGGATGTTTTTTCCTTAAAGCATTTCTTCCAGATTCAGCTTCTTTTCAGCAAGGGCACAGGAATAAGTGTTCACTGCTCAGGGAAATTGTCTTGACCTGCATACTCCCTAGTGTATGTCCTGTGTAAGGTGCTGGCTTTTCTTTGGGCTGTGTAGATTTGTGGGAAGGAGACATAGCTTTATGTATATATGTATTCGTAATGATCCTCCTGCCTATGCATCTCTAGTACTAGCATTATAGGCTTGGACTATCATATGTGGCCCAAAGATAGGGCTTTTTTAAATGTATGATTTATTTATTTATTTTGGTTTTTCAAGGTAGGGTCTCATTCTAGCCCAGGCTGACCTGGAATTCACTGTGGAGTCTCAGGGTGGCCTTGAACACATGGTGATCCTCTTACCCCTGTCTCCCAGTGCTGGCATTAAAAGGCGTGTGCCACCATGCTTGGCTTAATGTATAATTTTTTGTTGTTGTTGTTTGTTTGTTTGTTTTTGAGGTAGGGTCTCACTCTAGCTCAGACTGACCTGGAATTCACCTGTCATGTATAATTTTTTTATTGACAACTTCCATACTTACAGACAATAAACCATGGTAATTCCCTCCCCTCCCCCACTTTCCCCTTCACAACTCTGCTTTCCATCATATTCCCTCCCTCTCTCCGTTAGTCTCTTTTATTTTGATGTCATCATCTTTTTCTCCTATTATGAGGGTCTTGTGAAGGTATTGCTAGGCACTGTGAGGTCATGGATATCGAGGCCAGTTTCTGTCTGGACAGTTGTATTGTCAGGAGTGGTACCCTTCCTTTGGCTCTTACATTCAAACATAGGGTTTTTTGTTGGTGGTGATGGTGGTGGTAGTCATGCTTTTTTGAGACAGTCTCACTCTATATCCCAGGGTGGCCTCGAACTCACGGCAATCCCACTGCCTCCCAAGGACTGGGATTGTAGGCATGAGCTACTACACCAGTGATAGATAGGTTTCTTTTCCCTGGTTTTTTGCCTCGCCCAGGGGTTCTGTAGAAGTAAGAGCATTTTGGGTAGCTAATGATTCAGAGAGAGCCTGAGAGTGTCTAGGTCCTCATTGTGGAGTTGTTCTCGGGGAACCCTATTGTTTGCAGGGATTGCTGTCCTGACTTCCTCTCTACTGACAGATTGCAGCAAGAACACTGGGAGATCTCGTCAGGAAGCTGGGGGAGAAAATCCTTCCAGAGCTCATCCCCATTCTTGAGGAAGGCCTGAGGTCTCAGAAGAGCGATGAGAGGCAGGGGGTGTGCATCGGGCTGAGTGAGATCATGAAGTCCACCAGTCGGGACGCTGTGAGTATCTTTACAAGGCCCCACAGCCCAGGTACCTGCGGGTGATGATCAGAGTACCTGCCGTAGGAGGCGTGCCTTTGGGGATGTGCCAGCCTCATTGTGGAGGGTACTGCTGCCAGCAGGGTTTGCTCTGGCCACGTGTGAACTGCTTCCTTCTTAGCTTTCCTATCAGTTTTGCAGGTTAACCACTAAGTGGTTAGGAGGCCTTCTCCAGTGGCCTTTGGAAGCTAGAGATGACTCTCACCACTCTTTAAAAAAAATTTTAATAACATTTTTATTTATTTATTTGCAAGCAGAGAGATACAGAGACAGACAGTGAATATGAGTGCACCAAAACCTCAAGCCCCTCCAAACTCTAGGTGCATGCACCACTTTGTGCATCTCCAGCTCTCTCTCTCTCTTTTTTTTCTTGGCTTTTCCAGGTAGGGTCTCACTCTGGTCCAGGCTGACCTGGAATTCACTCTGTAGTCTTGGGATGGCGTCGAACTCATGGTGATCCTCCTACCTCTGCCATCCGAGTGCTGGGATTAAAAGCATGAGCCACCACGCCTGGCTCTCCAGCTGCTCTTTTAAAAAAACATTATGCCAGGCGTGGTGGCGCACGCCTTTAGTTCTGGCACTCGGGAGGCAGAGGTAGGAGGATCACTGTTCAAGGCCATCCTGAGACTACATAGTGAATTCCAGGTCAGCCTGGACTAGAGTGAAACCCTACCTCAAAAAAAAAAAAAAAAAAAAACAAAAAACCACACATTATTTATTTGCAAGGAGAGAGAATGGGGAGGGAAGGAGAGAGAGAGAAAATGGATACACCAGGGCCTCTAATCACTACAAACAAACTCCAGTTGTATGCACACTGCATCAGACAGACTGTGCTTGTGCATCTGGTTTTAAGTACTAGGAGACTGAACATCTCTTTGCAGACAGCTTAACTACTGAGCCATCTCTCCAGCCCAACTTTCACCATTTTTTTTGTTGTTGTTTTTTGGTTTTTCGAGGTAGGCTCTCACTCTAGTCCAGGCTGACCTAGAACTCACTATGTAGTCTCAGGGTGGCCTCCAACTTTTTATTTATTTAATTTATTTATTTAATTTATTTATTTATTTATTTATTTATTTAAGACAGAGAAGGAGAGAGAGTGAGTGAGAATGGGTGCACCAGGGCCTCTAGCCACTGCAAACCAACTCCAGACGCATGCACCACCATGTGCATCTGACTTACATGGGAACTGGACAATTGAACTGGGGTCCTTGGGCTTCATAGGCATGTGCCTTAACGACTAACCCTTCTCTCCAGCCCCTACTTTAAAAAAAATAATTTAGTTTTACTTATTTGACAGAGAAAGGGAGAGAGGGAGACAAAGAATGGGTGTGCCAGGGCCTCTAGCCACTACAGATGAACTCCAGATACGTGGGCCCCCTTGTGCAGCTGGCTAACATGGGTGCTGGGGAATCGAACCTGGGTCCTTTGGCTTTGCAGGCAAATGCCTTAACTGCTAAGCCATCCCATCAACCCCTCTCAGAACTTTTAAGGTTGCTATAGATGAATTTCTTTCATGTCACTTTACCAATTACGTTAAAAATGTGTGGTGTCTCCTTAGTGGGAAAGATGTGTGTATGCGAACGAGTGGCAGGGGGTGGTAACGGTGTGCACTGATTCTAAGAAGAGTTTAAGTACCCAGTGGGTGGAAATGTATTGTCTGGCATTACTTCTGTTTCCATAGCAGCAACATTCAAGGGGTTTAGAACACTTGATTGCTAAGATTTGACCTTACTTTCTAAAGTCATTCATTGATCCTTGAAACGCTGCTAGGGAGCAAGTGGAGAGTCAAGTTGGAGGACAGTACAGAAGTAAGTGGATGGCCAGTTAGAAATGTCAGCAGCAGCCAGTTGCTTAGCCTGAGCATTGTAATCTCCTCTTCATTGAATCCCTCTTCTCTTGTGTGTGTCAGTGTAAGACAAAGAATCAAAATAAACTCTGTCACCCGAAAGAGTGGTGAATAATTGAGTACTTACTGAGTCCAGCTGGCACGTCAGCCGAATTTGAATGAGCTTTGCTGTGGTGGAAATGGTTACGCAGGGACCAGAACTATCACTGGGTCTGTTGGAGACTGATGACTTTGTAGAGGAGGAGGTATTTGGATTTGGTGTTGCGGCCTGGAGGACTGAGTTTTCCAGGAAGGTGAACCAAAGTCTGGGGGGAGGGAGGCTAGATCTTCATGCCCTGCCATGGGAGGTCAGAATGCCTACAGGAGAAGGGAAGAGCTAAGAACTTACTTGGTAATGGATCTCTTAGTAAGTCTGGGTGAGGGATCCTTTGGGCGTGCATCATGTGTTCTTTGATTTTTTTTTTTTTTTTTTTTTTTGTATTTGGGTATTTCCATGGTAAGAATTAACTTAAAAAGTCCAAGAGAGAGAGTTGTGTCTGTTCTGGTTGGAGTCTCTAGCCTGCTTCTGCTCCCTCAGGGGCCTTTTTGCATTGGTTTAGCTGTGCCTGTGCTATTTCAGGTGCTGTATTTCTCTGAGTCCCTTGTGCCCACTGCAAGGAAGGCTTTGTGTGACCCCTTGGAGGAGGTTCGAGAGGCAGCAGCCAAGACCTTTGAGCAGCTGCACTCCACCATTGGCCACCAGGCTCTGGAGGATATCCTCCCATTTTTACTGAAGCAGCTGGTGAGTGGATCCACACACCTACCAGTGTGGCCTTTACTGTCTGTGTAGTAGCAAAATGCTGGGGGGCGAGTCTGCCAAGACAGTGATAGTGTGAGCTCTCCAAGGGAAGTGGTGTGGCAAAATAGGGTTTGGCTTTGTGCTTCTCCTTGGGCAGTAAGCAAGTGTGGGTACAATGCGGGCCAAGGAGGAGGTACGTGGAGGAGGCAGTTGGCCATGCGGGTTCAGGCAGCAGAGATGTCGGGGAGCCAGCCCCTCAGGATTGTCCTTAATGCCCCTCTGCAGGATGAGGAGGAGGTGTCAGAATTTGCCTTGGATGGTCTGAAGCAAGTCATGGCCATTAAGAGTCGTGTGGTGCTGCCCTACCTTGTGCCCAAGGTAAATCCCAACACATGGCAAATGCCTGCAGGCCCTAGAGTCTCTTCTGAACATAGATACAGGGGCCTGATGGGCTCAGTGAGGTGCAGGCCGTGGCTCTGAGATGGTAAGTCCCCTCCACATTGTTGTTCATATCATCCCCCAGCTGACAACACCACCCGTCAATACGCGGGTGCTGGCTTTCCTGTCATCCGTGGCAGGGGACGCTCTTACCCGTCATCTTGGTGTGATCCTTCCAGCAGTCATGTTGGCCCTAAAGGAGAAGCTTGGGACTCCAGAGGAGCCGCTGGTAAGTAAGATAGTCTTGTTACAGTCATTCCATCTTGCCCTGAGGCAAGGATTCAGGCTCAGCACACACATCCCCTGTGGTTTTCAGGAGATGGCCAATTGTCAGGCTGTGATCCTCTCTGTAGAGGATGACGCTGGGCACCGGATCATCATTGAGGATCTGTTGGAAGCCACACGCAGCCCCGAGGTGGGCATGAGGCAGGCTGCTGCCATCATCCTCAACATCTACTGCTCCCGCTCCAAGGCTGACTACACCAGCCACCTGCGGAGCCTGGTCTCCGGCCTGATCCGCCTCTTCACCGACTCCAGTGCTGTGGTTCTGGAGGAGAGCTGGGATGCCCTGAATGCCATCACCAAGGTGTGTGTGTGTGTGTGTAGTGTGTGTGGTATGTGCAGTTACATGCAAATACATGGGACTTTTGAAGGGATGCTGGTGTTTCCTCTTCTGTCACTCTTCCACGTTATTCCCCTGAGAGGATTCTCTTGCTGAACCTTGACTTCTTTGTTCTTCAGTTAGGCGGGCTGACCAGGTAGCCCCTCCCCCACCTGAACAGGGATTTTGGTCATGCGTGACCCTGTGTGTGGTTTTCTGTGTGAGCGCTGGGGAGGCAGGTCAGGTCATCAGGTTTGAACAACAAGCACTCTACCTGCTGAGCCAACTCCCCAGTCCCTCACAACCAGAGAGAAACAACAGACAGAACTGGGCGTGCCAGGGTCTTCAGCCTCTGCAAATGAACTGTAGATGGATGTGCCACTCTGTGCATCTGGCTGTATGTGGGTACTGGGAAATTGAACCCAGGTGGTTAGGTTTTGTAGGCAGACACCTTAACTGTTGAGCCATCCCTCCAGCTCCAGTTTTGAATTGAGAATAATTTTTTTGTTTTGTTTTGTTTTTTTGAGGTAGGGTCTCACTCTGGCCTAGGCTGACCTGGAAATAACTATGTAGTCTCAGGGTGGCCTCGAACTCACAGCCATCCTCCTACCTCCGCCTCCCGAGTGCTGGGATTAAAGGCGTGCGCCACCATGCCCGGCGAGAATAATTTTTTAAATTAATTTTGATTATATATTAAAGTATCATTTATTGCTGCCACTTTGTGCATCTGGATTTATGTGGGTGGATCCTGGGAAATCGAACTTCAGCACTCAGGCTTGCAAGCAAGCACCTTTAACTGTTGAGCCATCTCTCCAGCCCACGGATTTTTTGTTTGTTTGTTTGTTTGTTTTGTTCTTTCTGTTTTTGTTTTTCGAGGTAGGGTCTCACTCTAGCTCAGGCTGACCTGGAATTCACTCTGTAGTCTCAGGGTGGCCTCGAACTCATGGCGATCCTCCTACCTCTGCCTCCCGAGTGCTGGGATTAAAGGCGTGCACCACCACGCCCTGGCTATTTTGTTTGTTTTTGAGTTGAGGTCTTATTGTATTGTCCAGTCTGGTCTCCTAGGTTCAAGTGACGCTCCCATCTTAGCCTCCCAAGTGCTGGGACTACAGGTTTGTGTCACCATGCAGGTTTTAAATTCCAGATGTTTGTAAGAATAGGTTCTGGTGGCTGGGGAGATAGCTCAGCAGTTTAAGTTACTTGATTGCAAAGCCTGCTGGCTTGGGTTTGACTCCCGTGTCCACGTAAAGCCAGATCCATCTACCACGTAGCTTCAGTGCTGAGCTGCTTGTGCCCAGTCTTGTTTGTCTTCTTCCAGCCCACGTCTTGAGAGGGAGGTTGTACCTCACTGTTGCTCTTCTTGGATCCCCACAGAAGCTGGATGCTGCTAACCAGCTGGCGCTGATTGAGGAACTACACAAGGAAATCCGGTACATAGGCAACGAGAGCAAAGGCGAGCATGTGCCAGGCTTCTGCCTCCCAAAGAAGGTGAGCTGTAGGGCCTGGTGGCTCAGGGTGTCGGGACGTGTGGGTCAGTCTCTCACTTCCCGATCTGTGCGCTCTTGAATGCCTTCCAAGGTGCAGTGTGCCTCTGCTGTGGAGGTCAGATGGGGACAGGGTTCAGGCTGCCTTGTTTTAAGCTGGGACGCCACAGATGTGACAGCAGTACATGTTACTTCTTTTATTGGCCTGTTGGGGCCCTGTCTTCCAGTCAAGTCATATTCCAGTCAAGTCATATCCTTTTGACTGTGACCCTGGTTCAGCCCACTACCTCCCATTACCTCCCATTGAGTTGGTGAGAGGGTGGCTGTTGGGAGTGCCATGCTTTGGGTGGGAAACATGGGCTTAGGGCCTTTGAGACTGGACCCTCAGCTGTGGTTCTTTTGTCAGGGAGTAACCTCCATCCTTCCAGTGCTGCGGGAAGGAGTCCTCACTGGCAGCCCTGAGCAGAAAGAAGAAGCAGCCAAGGCACTGGGTTTGGTGATCCGCCTGACGTCAGCTGATGCTCTGAGGCCCTCTGTGGTCAGCATCACTGGTCCTCTGATTCGTATCCTTGGGGACCGTTTCAGCTGGAATGTGAAGGCGGCTTTGCTGGAGACACTCAGCCTCTTGCTGGCCAAAGTGAGTGACTTAAGAGCTTGTTTCGTTTGTCCATTTAGATCCTGGAGAATTTATCTGTTTGCCAACCGACATGAGGTGTCCTGTGGCGGCAGCTTTATAGGTAGTGGAGAAGCCTAAGCAGAGGGAGTTGCTCTACAGTGGTCCAGTGTCAAGCCTTCTGTTAGTAGCTCTGCAGCCAGAGGACATTGGGAAAGCCATGCACCATTTGAGTTGGTTTCTTCACCTGCCCTTTTTTTTGTTTTGTTTTGTTTTTCGAAGTAAAGTCTCACTGTAGCCCAGGCTGACCTGGAATTCAGTATGTAGGCTTAGGGTGAACTCGAACTCACAGTGATCCTCCTACCTCTGCCTCCTGAGTCTTAAAGGGATTAAAGGCGTGTGCTAACACGCCCAGTTGCCCTGCTATTTGATGGATTCAGAGAATTACTTGTCTTTGTGGGTGGAGATCCATCCACTAAGCTAAGCCTGATGGAGTCAGGGCTACAAGAAGGTACCTTGGTGGCCACTGTCACTGCTGCCGCCATGCTCTCGACCTCCTCCCAGTGCGATGAAGGTCACTGAAAATGGACAAAGAGCCCGAGCAAAACCTGTGTGCACTTGACTCTTCTCTGTGCGGGCTGTCTAGTCTCTGCCCATGGGTGAGAGCTTGGCCACTTTGTGGTGGTGTGCATTCATGTTTGCAATGCATTGTGACCTTGGCATCTGTTAACAGCCATGATGTTCAGAGCTGGGTATCTCCTACAGGTTGGAATTGCCCTGAAGCCCTTCCTGCCCCAGCTACAGACCACCTTTACCAAAGCCCTGCAGGATTCCAACCGAGGTGTGCGCCTCAAGGCCGCTGACGCCCTGGGGAAACTGATTTCCATCCACACCAAGGTGGATCCTCTCTTCACAGAGCTGCTCAATGGAATTCGTGTCATGGAGGACCCTGGTGTCAGGTTAGGTGCTGCCACTGAAGTGCCATGACTTCCAGGAGGCCCGGCAGCCACTCCTTGTGTCTGCACAGGCAGAAGGTGGAAAGTGGGGGGCGATGAGGGCAGGGGTAAGTCAGTGCATTGGTTCTGTAGGGACACCATGCTGCAGGCCCTGAGATTTGTGATTCAGGGAGCAGGCGCCAAAGTGGATGCTACCATCCGGAAAAACATTGTCTCGCTCCTGCTGAGCATGCTGGGACACGATGAGGTATGGCTGTGGCTAGACTGGGGGTTCCACTGTTTCTCATCTTCTGTCTTTGGTCATCTGCTCTGCATTGCCATGTGAATTTAATTTAGCCAACAGCTGACTGGGAGTATTTGTTCCTGTACTTAGCTCACTCTGGTTTACCTGGTTGCTGGGGTTGGAGGCACTCAGGAGGCATTATTGATAAAGATGATTCTGGTTTGTTCTATCCCCTGCTCACCCCCTTTTATTTTTTGGTTGTACTGGGAATCAAACTGGGACCTTGGGCATGTCAGGCACGTGCTCTACCACTGAGCTATACCCCCAGGCGTTGAATCTGTTCTATAGATCAGGCAGCAGGTCAGGTTACCAGAGTCCCATATCACTCATCTACTGCTCTGATCTTAAACCACTGTAGGGTGGAGGGATGGCTTAGCCATTAAGGCATTTGCCTGCCAAGCCAAAGGACCCAGGTTCGATTCCCCAGTACCCACATAAATCCAGATGTACAAAGTGACGCATACATCTGGAGTTCATTTACAGAGGCAGGAGGCCCTGGCATGCCCATTCTCTCTATCTACCTCTCTCCAATAAATAAATAGAAATATTAAATCACTTTACCTCTGTGCTCTTTATAAAACAAGTAGAGCTGGGTGTGGTGGTGCACACCACCTTCAATCCCAGCACTCAGGAGGTAGGAGGATCGCTGTGAGTTCAAGGCCACCCTGAGACTACATAGTGAATTCCAGGTCAGCCTGAGCTAGAGTGAGACCCTACCTCAAAAAAAAAAACAAAACAAAACAACAACAACCAAAAAGTAGGTTTATTCATTGGTTCTGGAAACATTTGCAGAGCTGAGGGCCTTTCCCACCGTGTCAGGGCTCATAGTCACTAACCTCAGGAAGCTTCTGACTTGTGTAAGTGAACTGTCTGGCATATTCCCATGTGAGGGTCTGAGTAGTTTTAGAGCCACACTTTTATCAAGTTGTAAAGTAAAAACCAGAATCTGGGCCCTGCTACTTCTGGTTGTGTCCAGTTCCTTAGCTCCGCTGATTCTGGGAGCATTTGCTAAAGCCCCATCCGCTGCTTAGCACTGGGGCAGCTTAGCAGGAGAAGGATCGGTTTCCCTTTCTTGGACAGCCTTCTGCTGCAGAAGCCTCCTTGACATTTGTAGCAGGGATCTTCGGAGAGGGGCCTTTGGGTTTGCGTGCCTTTGCTCTTGTTTCCTGTGATGCAGGGATTGAAACCAGGTCCTTGTGCCTGTTAGACACGTGTTCTTCCACTGCATTACACATTACATCCTCAGCCCAGCTGGTTTTTTTTTTTTTTTTTTTTTGGAGACAAGTCCTCACTGTGTGGTCCAAGCTGACCTCAGCTTTGTGATCCTCCTGCCTCAGCCTCCCTAGTGCTGAGAGCACAGGTGTGGCATTGTTGCCATGCCCTTCTCATGGCTCTGCAGGTGTGGTTCTGATTTCCAGGAGCCTCCTCCCTCTGACCACAGCCGTGGGTACATGTGGGAGTGCCTGTCCTTTTTTGGTCATAGTCTACACAGTGTAAGTAAAAGTTAGTATTTAAACAAATTTGCATTTCACCACAGCAGAACATAAATAGCTCATGTTGGAGAGAGTGGGTGAGCCAACTTGGACCTTGTTTGGCACCTGGGTGTTTGCTTGGAACGCAGAAGCCCAAACTACTGGTAGTTCATCTTGCTTGGGTTGAAGGTGGCACTCAGGGGCCACCCTGATATTAGCTTGACTTTAGGTTGTTGAGTCTGAAGTTGGTTAAGGGGGACACAGTCAAGTTGGCATTTACTAATAAAAGGTCACATAACTTGGAGTCCCCTCCCTTGGTATTCAGAGTAGGGTGACGGGGGCAAGTGAAGAGCCTTTGTGTATCTGGTCTTGATGGCCTTAAGGCGGTAGATGTAGCTCAGTGGAAGAGCACTTGCATATACTTAAGGCGGTAGATGTAGCTCAGTGGAAGAGCACTTGCATATACTTAAGGCGGTAGATGTAGCTCAGTGGAAGAGCACTTGCTGGCATATGCAAGGCCATTAGTGCCATTACCAGCACTGCCAAAAATAAGTGTGTGGGGGGGGCACACCTTTCCCTGCTTCCTCGTGATGATTAGTGGCTTCATTTTGACTGTCGAGGACAAACCCCAAACATTAGTGGCTGTAGGGCACTGATAGCAGATACAGCAGGGGGTTGTCTGAGCACAAGATTAGTGAGGAGAAAGTCGCTCAGAGAGGTTGCTTTCAGCTGTCTTTGCAGGTGGCTGTGGGCAGGTGGCTCCCCTGTCTGTGCTGGGGTCTCTCCAGCTGTGCCCCTTCTGTCTCACCCGGGCAGCTGATAGTAACTGAGATACTAAATGTAAAGCATTCAGACTTCCTGAGAAGAAAGGTGCTATGTAAATACAGTTATTACTGCTATTGTGTTGATGATTACCATATGCACACATGCGGGAGTTTTCTATAATTAAGTGAAGTGCTGGGTGTGTAATTTTTAACTCCCCACCAAGTGGCAGTTGCAGTGAATGGCAGTCCCAATCTGGTACTGGGAGCATGCGTGCCTAACGTTGAGAATGGCTCTGATGCTTTGAGCTGATGTAGTCTTCCTCTTCCCTACCCCCCTTCCTGGCTCCAATCTGCTGCTGCTTGCCCTCATCCCTACGGTGCTGACAGTATTGTCCACACCTCATCACCCCCCCTTTCTTCTCTGTCAGGACAACACTCGGATCTCCTCGGCTGGGTGCCTCGGAGAGCTGTGTGCTTTTCTGACAGAAGAAGAACTCAACGCTGTCCTTCAGCAGTGCTTGCTGGGTAGGTCTCTACATGGGGAGCTCCCTTCTGGGACTTGGCCTTCAGGGAGAGGCCCTGGGCACTTGTCTCCTTCCCCTCAAAGGATCCTGGAGCTCCTGGATAACCTTATTCCTTAGGAGTCCAGCTGCTAAAACAGACTGGAGTTGCCAGTGCTCCTGTATCCCTGAGTATTGCTGCTCCGAGAACATAGCTGCAAGCCAGGAGCAGTTGTGAGAGACTCTCTGACCCTTTGGGGAACATAGCAGGGAGGTCATGTATAGCATGACCTGGTGTTTCCACTGTGCCCTGGACTTGGTGGGGGGATTGGCCCCTGGACTTCAGGGTGGGAGCGTTCTGTGAAATGCATGTTGACCTTGTGTTGTGTTGTGTCCTTCCAGCAGATGTGTCCGGCATTGACTGGATGGTTCGCCACGGCCGGAGCCTGGCGCTGTCCGTGGCCGTGAATGTGGCTCCCAGCAGGCTCTGCACGGGCAGATACAGCAGTGAGGTTCAGGACATGATCCTCAGCAGTGCTGTGGCAGACAGGGTAAGGCCTTTTGGCAGCCCTTCCAGTACTCCCCTTTCCGTAGCCTTATCTCCACAGCCACTGCTGTGCCAGCCCTGAACTGGAGGATGTCCCCAGCTAGGTGTTCAGAGCCTGGCTTCTAGTTTACCCTGGCTGGTAACCTGCTAGGTCTTCTGTTTCATCATCTAAACAATGCAGGCTTTGGGTTGAAAGAAGAGGTCTCCTCTTAATCAGGTCTCTAATGCCTCCCTGTTCCTGGGAACCAGTGACTTTGTCCTTCTGCCCCCTGCAGGGCATTTGTCAGAATGAGAGCTGTGGAGCCTTGGGTATGAAATAGTGTGGGATGGGATGGGCAGTGAAGGGTCCTTATCAGTCTCTGCTGCTCCAAGGCAGGCGTAGGATGCCTCCATCCTGTGTGACTCTTTCCATTCTCCACAGATCCCCATTGCAGTGAGTGGGGTCCGGGCCATGGGCTTCTTGATGAAGTACCACATTGAGACGGGAAGTGGACAGTTGCCACCCAAACTCTCCAGCCTCTTCATTAAGGTGAGTAGAAGGCCCATGACCAGAGCACACTGGAATGTGGCCCAGACCAGTTGAACTGTCCACAGGTGTCTGCAGACACTCTCTGGACCCTACGGAACACAAGGCAAAGGGTTTCCTTGTGCAGACTTTTCTTTTTCTTCTCTCGGGTTGTGTACCCAGCTTTTGGTCAGATTCTCCAATTTGTGACCCCAAATCAAGTTCAAAACTACTGTTTCAAGGATTCTAGGCACTCTGATTTTGTAGAATTAGGAGTAGAACTGGGTTCAAATAAGTTTCTTTTCATTTCCGTGTGTCCATAGCCCAGGCTGATTGTGAACTCATGATCCTTCTGCTTCAGCCTCTTGGGTGCTAGAAATACATACATGTGCTTAGCTGGATTGGAATATTTATTTGTTTGCCTTTTTTGTTGTTGTTGCTTTTTTTGAGGTAGGGTCTCACTGTAGCTCAGGTCTCACTGTAGTTTCAGCGATCCTGACCTGAGTGCTGGGATTAAAAATTCAATTTTTTTTTTTTTTTTTTTTTTTTTTTTTGGTTTTTCAGGTAGGGTGGCCAGGCAACCTGGAATTAACTATGTAGTCTCAGGGTCCTACCTCTGCCTACCTCTGCTTCCTGAGTGCTGGGATTAAAGGCATGCGCCACCACACCCGGCTGGGTCAAAATCTTAATAAGCCTTCTCTCCTTTCTCTCTTCCTTTGCTGGCATGGCATTTGTACTGTGTCTCTTGAAGGTTCCAGGCCCTAATCAGTAAAACTAGGAAGCCTGGTGTAGTACTGCATACCTGAAATCCCAGCACTGAGGAGGCAGAGGCAGGATTGTGAGTTCAGGTCCAGACTGGGCTATATAGTGAGACTGTCTAAAAAACCCAAAAACCTAAAAAGAAGGAAAAGCCAGGGAATCTTGGGAGCAGGACTGTGCTGCTCATGATAGAGTTCTTAAACATTCACAAGCACAGAGAACTCACTTGGGCATTTTCGTGGGATAGGGTCATGCTGGAGACTGCTTCTGTAACCAATTTGTAGGCAGTTCTAACACTGCTGTGCTTGGACCTTTCTCTAAGGGAGGAGGTTCCAGAGGGCGACAGCCCCCCTCTGCAGACAACCAGGCACCTGCTGAAACTTTCCAAGGAGCCTGATTAGGTGGGATGTGAGTGATTGATCAGTGTGCATCCATTTATTCACTAGCACTTAATTCCACTGTGCACTCTGCTGGGCTGGACCTGAAGGGGGCAGAGATGAACAAGACAGTCATGCTCCCTGGAGCCTCTGGGGAAGGCTTAGATTCAGATAAGGCTGTTTGGAAGAGACTTGAAGGATAAGAACAGGCCAAGTGGGCAGGAAGGAGTGTGATCTATGAGGAAGTGGAAGCCTCATGTGGGCCAGGGGTGAGCCAAGGGGAGAGCAGCACCAAGTGAGATGGGGAGGCAGGTACCGTTACCCCCAGGGGAGGGAGCGGGATGGCATCAGAAGGGAGCAGTAGTCTTAGTGTCCATCGTGAAGAGAGAATGTTGGTCCTGGGAATCTGGTCTTTGAGAAGCAGACTAGCTGCTCCTTTCTGTATTTCTCACACAGTGTCTGCAGAACCCATCCAGTGACATCAGGCTGGTGGCTGAGAAGATGATCTGGTGGGCGAATAAGGACGCATTGCCTCCCCTGGAGCCCCAGGCCATCAAGCCCATCCTGAAGGCCCTTCTTGACAACACCAAGGATAAGAACACTGTTGTCAGGGCCTATAGTGACCAGGCAATTGTCAACCTGCTAAAGATGAGGCAGGGCGAGGAGCTGTTTCAGGTGGGAGCCTGACCCGGACTACCTAGCAGGACATTCCCTGGGCATTTGTCCTGTTGAACTGAGCCCACTGGTTTAGACTCATGCAGCTGGCCTGTGTCTGAAAACGCAGTGCTTGTTTTTTCAGACTTCTTTTAGCAGCAAAACCCTTCAAACCTCCTAGAGCCCCCAAGCACATGCCACAGCACAGCCCATGGGAGCCCGAAGCTGTGGTCTTAGTTCCTGCCAGGCCCCCAGCAGCCTTCAGAGCTTTAATAAGTGCTGCTTGGGCACTCCTGGCTTGGGAAACATTTTTCTAGCTGTCCCTGGATCCATCCGATTCCCTTCTTTTGCATGCTCTGCCTCCATGGCTCTCACTCTCAGGCTAGCATCTATCTTTGTCTTGATTTTTCTTGGGAGCCTGAAGCTGTGTTTTCTGACTATATCTCCTCTTGCTCATCCTTCCCACAGTCTCTCTCCAAGATCCTGGATGTAGCCAGCTTGGAGGCGCTGAACGAGTGCAACCGGAGATCCCTGAAGAAGCTTGCCAGCCAGGCGGACTCCACAGAGCAGGTGGACGACACCATTCTGACGTGATAGGCCGGGGCCCTGCTGTGATTTAGCTCCACATCTTCCTTCACTGTTTTCATTTTTGAAAATACGTTTGTTCCAATGGGGAGCTTAGAGATGGTGTTCCCGGAAAGTATTTTAATATATCAACCAACCACAGCCAAAGCCTTAAATCAAACCCACACACAACTGAAAATTGCCTCCTCCATCTCTCACCCTTTTCTTTGGAGAAGAGAAGGAAAAGCACACGCATAAGCCTCAGCGAGTGGCAATCCAGGGCCTGCGTTCCAGCTCAGCATGGCTGGGCCTGAGACCAGGAGGGTTGAACTTCAGGTTCCTCTTCTGTACTTGAGCTCTGGATGAAGAACTGGCACCACCAACTTCTGCCTAGGTCCTGAGTAGAACACAGACTGTGGAGCTCTGCCGGTGTGCTGTGTCTTGGCTTGGCTTTTCAATATTGTGCTGCTTGATGGGATCTGACCGGTCAGGTGAAAGCGATACCCACCCAGCTCCAGCTGCGGCACTTCCAGGTCTGGGGAGGGAGTCGGTTTACATGCAGGCCCTTGGAAGAAAGAATGTTTAATAAAGGCTTTGATTTAATCTCAAAAGAAGCAGATTTGGGTTGTAATCTCCAAATATCCACTAACCTTCAAGCTTCCTGCTTTAGGGATAAGGGAATGTTTCCAACTTGTTGTGAATATGGACAGCACTCCTGCTTCTTGGTACCCCTCCCCTGCTTTCAGCAGTCTTATCCATCCCTGCTGCCTCCTCTGTCCTGGGACCAGTGCATGTCAGACCTGAGACCTCCTCTAACATGGGGAAGGGGTCCTGAATTACCTACTTCCAGGCTGTCTCCCAATGTGGAAGAGTGGGAGTTCCTGGTGCTCAAGCTGTAGAGAAAGTCTTCCCTCTAGAGCAGTGTTCCTGCAGTGCAGAGACGTGCTGGAGGAAATGAGAGCTGCAGTTCAGCATCTGCTCCTTTAGGAATGACTTCCTTCCTCCGGATTCTTAGATGGCTCGTGACACACACGTCCTCTCTAAAGGAACACACCTCACTGCGCATAATGATGCAAGTGTTTCTGGGTTGTTTCTCTGGTCACATATGGAATAAAACCTTTATCAAAATTGCCGGCCAGAGCTGTAAAAGGAAGAAAGATAAAAAGCAGTGGCAGAGAACTCACTTTGTAAAAGGTATAAAATAATACATCAAAAACTGCAACTCTAGGGCTGGAGAGATGGCTTAGCTGTTAAGGCACTTAAGCCAGACATGCAAGGTTGCACGTGCGCACAAGGTGGCGCACATCTGGAATTCGATGGTCGGAGGCCCTGGCGCACCAGTTCTCTCTCTCTCATTCTCTTGCTCTTGCTTTCTTATTTAAAAAAAGCCACTCTCTTGGGCTGGAGAGATGGCTTAGCGGTTAAACGCTTGCCTATGGAGCCTAAGGACCCCGGTTCGAGGCTCAATTCTCCAGGACCCACATAAGCCAGATGCACAAGGGGGTGCATGCATCTGGAGTTCGTTTGCAGTGGCTGGAGGCCCTGGCACACCCATTCTCTCTCTCTCTCTACCTGCCTATTTCTGTATCTCTCTCTCTCAAATAAGTAAAATTAAAAAAAAAAAAAAAGCCACTCTGGCCAGATGCAGTGTTACATATCATCCCAGCAGTCAGGAGGCAGAGGCAGGAGGATCAGAAGTCTGTGGTTAGCCTGGGCTTCATGAGACCTTGTCTCTAAAGAATAAACCTGAGTAGAATGGTGGCTCGTGCCTGTAATCCTAGTACTTGGGAAGCTGAGGCAGGAGAATCAGGAGTTCAAGGCTGACCTTGGCTACACAGGAAGTTTTAGGCCAGCCTGGACTACAAGACCCTGTGTCCAAAAACACACCCCAACATGTAAAATACCAAGTCATATTTTTGTGTGTGTGTGTGTGTGTGTGTGTGTGTGTGTGTAAATGTATTTATTTGGGGGAGAGAATGGGTCTCCAGCCACAGCAAACAAACTCGTCACCTTGTGCATCTGGTTTATGTGGGTCCTGGAGAAACAAACCTGGGTCCTTAGGCTTCATAGACAAGTTCCTTAACTGCTGTGCCATCTCTCCAGCCCACAAGTCTTTTTTTATTGACATCTTCCATAATTATAGACAGTAAACCATTGTGATTTCCTCCCCTCCCGCCCCCACACTTTCCCCTTTGCAACTCCACTCTCCATCATACGCCTTCCCTCTCTTAATCAGTCTCTTTTAGTTTGATGTCATCATATTTTCCTCCTATTATGATGGTCTTGTGCAGGTAGTGTCAGGCATTGTGAGCTCATGGACATCCAGGCCATTTTGTGTCTGGGCGAGTGCTCTGTAAGGAGTCCTACCCTTCTTTTGGTGGCTGCTGTTTTGTTTTTTCGAGGTAGGGTCTCACTCTAGCTCGGAATTCACTATGTAGTCTCAGGGTGGCCTCGAACTCACGGTGATCCTCCTACCTCTGCCTCCTCAGTGCTGGGATTAAAGGCGTGCACCACCACAACCAGCTCCCAAGTCTTTTCTTAAAAAGAATATATATAGCAGAGGTAAAAAGCGGACTTGTGATATAACACCTATAAGACAAGATGACCTCTATGATGTTTGTGATGAAATCCTTGCTTTCTGTGCCTGGTCTTGTATGTCACAGGACTTCCTATTGTCTTTCAGCAGGCCTGGTCTCAGCTGGCTGGGGGTAATTGTAGAATCCCAGGGCTGGAAGGGACCTTGAAAGGTCAGCTGAGCTGCTCCCCTGGTTTCAGCTTTTTGGTAGCCATGGCAACTGTTTCCTGTTTCTCTGGGATTCAGATGGTCACCAGTGTTCTCCCAGCTGCCTAGGGGCAAGCTGTCCAGCAAGCTGTGTGCATATGTGCCCACCTCGCCCCGGCAGTGTGAAGTATGGCAGATGGGACTCCCTACCCCCGGGTCTGCAGGTGGTCTTCAGCATTTCCTCCAGAGGCTTAGGTTAGACACTTGTATCCCTCTCTGGCTTTCCAGTCTGTGACTGGGTGGGCAACCTGACATGCTCAGAGGTGGAAGACACTCGGCGAAGCCAAATCTAAAGGAAAAACACCAGCTTCTAGTTCGAGAAATCGGAGGAGGAGATCTCAGCGTTCAGAATAGACGGCTGGAGGTTGACTCACACACGGAGATGACTCAAGGTTCCTGGAGTGTGCTGACTTGCATTCAGAGTGCAGACAGGGTGTGAGCTCCCAGGAAGACTAAGGCCTGGCACAGAACAACAGGCCAGCAAGCAGTAAGGACCTGGCAGTCGGAGTCCTAATAGTCCTGGAAAGAGCCTGGGTAATCCTCAGAGGAAGCTAAGAAACAAAAAACTGTTCTGGTGGCTGGTTGAGGACCCCATTCCTCATCTATAAAATGAAAAATTTGGAAAAGCAGTTCTAAAAACAAGCTTCTTTCCCTTTAGTGACGGTGTAATTATAACATTTACCCTTTTAAAACTTTTTTTTTAAATTTTTTATTTTTATTTGAGAGTGACAGAGAAAGAGGCAGAGAGAGAATGGGCACACCAGGGCCTTCAGCCACTGTAAACAAACTCCAGATGCATGTGCCACCTTGTGCATCTGGCTTATGTGGGTACTGGGGAATCGAGCCTCGAACTGGGGTCTTTAGGTTTCACAGGCAAACGCTTAACTGCTAAGCCATCTCTCCAGCCCCCCCCCTTTTTTTTTAAAAAAATTTTTTTTTGGTTTTTTGAGGTAGGGTCTCACTCTAGCTCAGGCTGACATGGAATTCACTCTGTAGTCTTAAGGGTGGCCTGAACTCACTGTGTGTGTGTGTGTGTGTGTGTGTGTGTGTGTGTGTGTGTGTGTAGGGGCAGGGTTTTATTCTAGCTCAGTTTGACCTAGAATTTATGATGTAGCCTCAGGGTAGCCTGGAACCCACAGTAATTCTACCTCTGCCTCTCAAGTGCTGGGATTAAAGGCATGCGCCACCTCACCTGGCAATATGTCACCTGTCAGTAAAACTCTGAAGCATGCTGGGAGGACATTGAGGTCATGTGCCCAAGGTCCCATAATAAATGTCAATGTGTATCCAGAGCTTACAGCTGTTGGCCTTTCTCTCCCCTTGTGCTGGTGGGTTAGGCTTCTGCAGTTTTCTTTTTTTTTCTTTTGGTTTTTTGAGGTAGGGTCTCAATCTAGTCCAGGTTGACCTGGAATTCACTATGCACTGTCAGAGTGGCCTTGAACTCACGGTGATGATCCTACCTCTGCCTCCCGAGTGCTGGGATTAAAGGCGTGCACCACCACGCCCAGCCTGTTTTCACTTTTAAAAACATTTAAAATTTTTTATTTGTTTGAGAGAGAGTGGGAGGCAGAGAGAATGGATGCATCGGGGCCTCCAGTCCTTGCAAACAAACTCCAGATGTATGTGCCACCTTGTGCATCTGGCTTTATATGGGAATCAAACCTGGGTCCTTAGGCCTTGCAAGCAAGCACCATAAC
Source organism: Orientallactaga sibirica (assembly GCA_036365145.1). Lineage (NCBI taxonomy): Eukaryota > Metazoa > Chordata > Mammalia > Rodentia > Dipodidae > Orientallactaga > Orientallactaga sibirica. The sequence goes on from JAEOAD010000026.1 coordinate 12,033,718, forward strand.
CGCTAAACCATCTCTCCAGCCCCTACTTTTCATTCTTTAGAGCAATGCTTCCAGACTTTTCCTTGTCTTGGCATTCATAGGAAATCAAAATGCACACAGGGCACCCTGGGTAAAAGGATGAGCCAGCTCCAGATGACTCGCTTAGAGGCTCCACCCACCCCAGGCCCCGCCCAGCCTCTAGACCGCAGGGTGAGCGATTCCTCGTCCCATTTGCAGGACACTGGCTGGGAAAGTCTGTAGAAAATAGAAAGGTAGGTTTTGGGTTTTTTTTTTTTTTTTTTTTTGCAGTCCTGGAGGGGAGGCTGTCCTATCTTTGCCATGTGTCTAGAAACCAATGACAAAGTACTGTTCCCTTTGTTCATTGGAGAGAACTATCTAAACTGAGCATTGCCACCCCTTCAGCTCATGTGGAGCCTCTGGAATGTGTCCAGATGAATCTAAAACGTTGGATGGGGTAGTGTGGCTCGGCTCAGATGCCCCTAAGAACCAGTCCTGCAGTAAGTCCTCTCTATCCGTGTTGCATACAAGGGCTTGTGGAAAGAGCAAGGAAGCATAGGTTTGGCACAGTTTTGGATGCAGGATTTGGAGATGTTTTATGGCTAGATTTTGAAATAAGGTTGGCATTTAAAAATTTTATTATTTATCTTGCTTGGCGTGGTGGTGCATGCCTTTAATCCCAGCACTTGGGAGGCAGAGATAGGAGGATAGACGTGAGTTTGAGGCCACCCTGAGACTACATAGTGAATTCCAGGTCAGCCTGGGCTAGAGTGAGACCCTACCTTGAAAAACAAAAAAAAAAAAAATAAATAATAATAATAAATAAAATTAAATTAAAAAATAATAAATAAATAAATAAATTTATCTGAGAGAGACTAGGTATACCAGGGCCTCTAGCCACTGCAATGGACTCCAGACGCATGTGCCACTTTGTACATCTGGCTTTACATTGGTACTGGGGAATTGAACCTGGGTCACCAGGCTTTGCAGGCACACGCCCTAACCAGTCGGCCATCTCTCCAGCCCAAAGTTTTTTTTTTTTTTTGTAGTTCTGGGGGTAGAACTCAGGGCTTTGTATACACTAGGCAAGTGCTCTACCAGTGAACCATGCCCAGCCCTGGAACCAGCCTAACTTAAAGAACTAAAGCATTTTGAAGGAAGAAAATGCAGATACTGTTGAACATGAACTGTTCTGTCTGATGTAATGGGGCCACAAGGTCTTTTTTTTTTTTTTTTTTTTTTTTTTTTGAGGTAGGGTCTTACTCTAGTCCAGGTTGACCTAGAATTATAGACTCAAGATGGCCTCAAACTCACAGTGATCCTCCTACCACTGCCTCCCGAGTGCTGGGATTAAAGCCGTGAGCCACCATGCCAAGCTCTCACAAAGTCTTGGAAGTCAGATTTGAACCCTAACTGTACTGACTCTACTGAGCTGTGGTGGAGGCATGGTCCATTGCCTCAGCATGCTTACGCCTCTAAATGGTGACCCATCAATAACACAAGGTTGTCATCTGGACTCTGCAAAAGGCCAGGACCACAGGAAGCTCTCAGGATGTGGATGGTGTGAATAGAAAGAAGAATCAGGGAACAGGTGACGGTTAATGCATACGTGTAACCTCCCATAATGCCTGCATTCCGGGATTTGGTGCTTGAACCCAAACTCATGAGAAACCGTTAATGTCATGTCAGAGTCCCTTCGAAGACATGACTTCTCTGGATGATCTAGAGCGATGAATGAGAGGTGTCAGTACAGGGACACTGCCACTGTGCATGGCCAGCAAGGTACTTAGCCACCACAGTTACTTCCCACACAGTCGTGCTCCTTATTTTAGGAAGCATGGAGCTGAGGCACAGATGGGGAGGAGCGTCTCTGAGGTCATGCGGCAGTTTGGCAGCAGAACTGGGAACAAAATAAAACCCATATTTCTTGATTCTCTGGTCACCAAGTCTCGGTGATTTTTTTTTTTTTTTGGGAGGGGGGTGTAACCGAGGTAGGGTCTCACTCTAGCTCAGGCCTGACCTGGAATTCATTATGTAGTCTCAGGGTGGACTCGATCCTCCTACCTCTGCCTCCCAAGTGCTGGCATTAAAGGCGTGCACCACCACACTGGAAGATGAATTTAACACAAGAAATTCATCAGGGTTTTGGCATGTGGCTGTGAAGTGACTAGGTTTCACTTTTCAGAAGAGGTGGAGCCTGATTGCTTCACTGGGTGGTTCTCAGCTGCCCCTGAGTTCTGTTAGGAGGGCTTCCTTGCCCTGCCTAGGGGGTGAGCAGAGGGGGTGAGGTTAACAATGCTTAAGAACTGGAAAAACAGGGCTGGAGAGATGGCTCAAAAGTTAAGGTGCTTGCCTATGAAGCCTAAGGATCCAGGTTTGAATCTCTAGTACCCACATAAGCCAGATGTATCTGGAGTTCCTTTGTAGCGACTGGAGGCCCTGGCATGCCCATTTTCTGTCTGCCTGCCTGCCTACCTACCTATCATCTATCAAATTTATTTGTTTGTTTTTCGAGGTAGGGTCTCATTCTAGCTCAGGCTAACCTGGAATTCACTATGTAATCTCAGGGTGGCCTTGAACTCATGGCGATCCTCCTACCTCTGTCTCTCAAGTGCTGGGATTAAAGGCGTGCTCCACCATGCCTTGCTATCTATCTATCATCATCTATCTGCTGCTTTCTATCTCTCAAATAAATAAATAAATATTTTTTAAAAACTGGAAAAACTGCCCAAGGAGTGGTGTTCCTGGGATTTCTGGGTGAGACCTTCCTGAGTGTACTCAAATGGAATTCCCCAGACCCTTTCTTGTGCTATTGAGTGTGATTTCTCTCATGAGGTGGCAGTCCGGTCATGGGGACAAGAAGTACATGGAAGTCCCTCAGAGGTGAGCCTCACTCCCAAGACAGAAGCGGTAGTACAGCAGCATCAAACATCTTGGCCTCTGGACCCTTCACACTATGAAAAATTGAAGGAGGTGCATGCTTTGAATCCCAGCACTGGGGAAGCAGAGGTAGAAGGATCGCCGTGAGTTCAAGGCCACCCTGAGACTACATAGTGAATTCCAGGTCAGCCTGGGCCAGATAGAGACCCTACCTCAAAAAAATCAAAAGATTATTGAGGCCCCCAAAGAGCTTATAAGCTCTTTTATAAGCATATCTGACCTGAATAACACTTGCAGTTCTAGAGATGATGGCCACAAGAAAGTAACAAACCTGGATAGAGAGATGGCTCAGAGGCCAAGGCAATGGCCTGCAAAGCCTAACAACCCAAACCTGATTCCCCAGTACCCATGTGAAGTCCAATGTACAATGGTGCATATATCTGGAGTTTGTTTGGAGTGGCTGGAGGCCTTGACATGCCCACTTTCTCTCTCTCTGCTTTCAAATAAATAAAGTATTCTTGTTTAAGAAGAAAATAATAAACCCACTACTTAGCATCAACTACTGGATCAGACAGAACCGAGACAGAAACCATGATAGAGCGGAGGGAGAAGACACCTTCTTATCTGACCTCGGGAGCTAAGCATGGCCAAGCCTGGCTGGTATTTGGATGGAAGAAGAGGGCTTTGCTTGGTATTTTTTATTTATTTACTTATTTTGAGAGAGAGGCAGATAAAGAAAATGAGCACATCAGGACCTTCAGGTACTGAAAATGAACTCCAGACTCAAGAGCTTGTGCATCTGGCTTATGTGGGTATTGGGGAATCAAACCTGGGTCCTTTGGCTTTGCAAGTATGCACCTTATCTGCTAAGCCATCTCTCCAGTTCCAATTATATATATATTGAGTTAGGGTCTCATTCTAGCCCAGGCTGACCTGGAATTCACTATAAGTCTCTGGGTGGCCTCCTGAGTGCTGAGACTAATGAATTGCACTACCACATCTGGCTTTTTTTTTTTTTTTTTGGTTTTTCAAGGTAGGGTCTCACTCTGGTCCAAGCTGACCTGGAATTAACTATGTAGTCTCAGGGTAGCCTTGAACTCACGGTGATCCTCCTACCTCTGCCTCCCGAGTGCTGGGACTAAAGGTGTGCGCCACCATGCCCGGCTACATCTGGCTTTTTTTTGCTCTTGTTGTTATTGTTTTGTTTTTTCAAGGTAGGGCCTCACTCTAGCTCAAGCTGACTTGGAATTCACTCTGTATTCTCAGGGTAGCCTCGAAATCATGGTGATCCTCCTACCTCTGACTCCCCAGTGCTGGGATTAAAGGCATGCGCCTCCACGCCTGGCTGGCTTTGATTTTTTAAAAAGATTTTATTTTTATTTATTTGAGGCAGAGAGAGGGAAAGAAAGAGTAAGAGTGAGAATGGACACACCAGGACTTCTAGCCATTGCAAATGAACTCCAGATGCATGCGTCACCATGTGCATCTGGCTTACGTGGGACCTGGAGAATTGAACCTGGGTCTTTAGGCTTCACAGGCATGCGCCTTAACTGCTAAGCCATCTCTCCAGCCCCTGGCTTTGATTTTTAAAAAAATTTATGTGGCTGGTCGTGATGCACATGCGTTTAATCCCAGCACTAGGAGGCAGAGAGGTAGGAGGATCACCAAGAGTTCAAGGCCACTCTGAGACTACAGAGTGAACTCCTCAGCCTGTGTTAAAGTGAGACCCTACCTCGAAAAAAAAAATATTTATTAGAGAGAAAGAGAATGGGCACTCCAGGGCTTCTAGCCATTTAAAATGAACTCCAGACACCTTGTGCATCTGGCTTATGTAGGTCCTGGGAAACTGAATCTGGGTTCTTTAGCTTTTCAGGCAAGCACCTTAATTGATAAGCCATCTCTCCAGCCCTGATTTTTTTTTAAGCTGCTTTGTCTGGTTGCTATCCTTTGCATACTTTTATTTATTTGTAAGCACAGAGAGACAGACTGGGCACGCTAGGGACTCTGGCCACTGCAAATGAACTCCAGATGCATACTGGGGAACTGAACCTTGGTCGTTAGGCTTTGCAGGTAAGCACCCTAACTGCTGAGCCATCTCTCTAGCCCTTGTTTATTTCTTTTGCATCTGCTCCTTAGCAATAACCCTCAAAGCTGGGCAGAACTCCATCCTGCATACTCATGCCACATTAGTTTATTAGTGTTCTTCCAGTGTCTCCCATCCTAGCTTCAAACGTGTAAACAGATGTTGCAAAAGCTCTCCTGTAAGCTGGCAGTTAGGACAATGGAACAAAGTTTCCTATTCCTTGGTACACGTTGCTCAGGTCACAAGTTTACATTCAACATACAGAATATATACTTATGGAAAGAGACTAACAGCTCCTCACTGAACTGCAGTTGGGGTAAATGTAAAACAATGTTGCTAGAGAACTGCTCAGAGGTTCATTTTGGGATTCCAGACACATATCCCTGCCTTGGGGAATTCCCCCTCCAAGACAAAATTGATGATTCTCACAGGCTGTGACAGGGATTGTCTAAATACAGCTGACATTCAAAACCCTCTACTATTCTAGTGTCATCATGAAATCTTTATGATGCAATCTTTTCCCCATCATTCTTGCTAATAGTGTGGTAGCTTTCCTCCTCTGAAGTCTAGACGGTGTATTTGACAACTATCTATTGTACTATCATTTATTTTTAATTCTCCATGAGTATGTCTGAACTCTGTTGAGTATGTAATTCTTGAGGGGAAAAAAATCCACTAGCTCTGCTTTTTTTTTTTTTTTTTAATTGTTTTTCAAGCTGGGCGTAGTGGTGCACGCCTTTAATCCTAGCACTCAGGAGGCAGAGTTTGAGGCAACTCTGAGACTACATAGTTAATTCCAGGTCAGCCTGGACAAGAGTGAGACCCTACCTCGAAAAACCAAAATAAATAAATAAATAAAATAAAAAAGTTTTTGAAGCCGGGCGTGGTGGCGCATGCCTTTAATCCCAGCACGTGGGAGGCAGAGGTAGGAGGTTCACCATGAGTTTTTTTTTTTTTTTTTTTTTTTTTTTTTTTTTGAGGTAGAGTCTCCAGGCTGACCTGGAATTAACTATGTAGTCTCAGGCTAGCCTTGAATTCATGGCAATCCTCCTATCTCTGCCTCCTGAGTGCTGGGATTAAAGGCATGCACCACCATGCCTGGCCATAAATATTTTTATTTAGTTAAGAGAAAGAGGCAGATAGACAGAGAGAGAATGAATGAATATGGGTGTGCCAGGCCCATCAGCTGCTGAAATGAAGTCCAGACGCATGTGCCACCGTGTGCATCTAGCTTAAGTGGATCCTGGGAAATACAGCCTGGGTCCTCTGGCTTTGCAGGCAAGCGCTTTAACTGCTAAGCCATCTCTCCAGTCCAGCACTCCTTTTTATAGCGCAAAAAGAAGTTTGCTAAAAAGAAACCAAAATCAAGGCTGGTGTGGTGGCCCACGCCTTCAATCCCAGCACTGGGGAGGCTGAGGTAGAAGGACGTCTGTGAGTTCGAGGCCAGCCCCGGCTAGAGTTAGACCCTATCTCGAAAAAAAAAATCAGGTAACACTACCCAACAGGTGCTTGACTGGAAAGAGAGGGTTAAGACACAAGTGATAGGAAGGACGGAACAATCTGTGCAGCTCTACAATGATGACAATGGCAGCACCCTGCTTTCTTGTGTAAAGGGAAAGGCAGGCGGGAATTCACTGGAAAAACCTTAGGTTAGTTTTACACAGGGTGCCGCCGAACTTCCGGCGACTCACTCCTTTGAGATTGTGTGTGTGTGTCTGTATGTAGGTGGCGTGCAACCGGAGCCCAAAGAGCGGTGATCGCTTTTGGTGTCCCAGGGTCGGTCACCAATGTCTCAGGTTCAGCTTCAAGCTGCACCCGGGACTCCGCCTCTGGAACTCCGCCCATCATTTTACCAAAGTCACACCCTCAGGCTCCAAAGGTCATATATGGGAGTGGAGGGGTGGAAGAGGCGGAGGGCTGGGATGTGGTGTCCACCTAGCGCTGACCATCGGGCCACACTGCTAAACACCTGTCACCCTATGAGACCCATCGGCTGGGACAGGGGAAACCCCACCCCCGGGCCTGGGGCGGGGAGCGTGTCTTCAGCGGCAGCAACGGTGGATGCAAGAAGCACCCGCGTGCCTTTCTCCACCTCCACCCGCACGAGTCCCGGGACTTGTGGGACCATGAGCCCCGCCCCCGGCCGGCCGGCCGGCTGCGTGCCTGTCATTTCCTCTCCGCAGCTCGGTGCAAGATCTTGAGCGAGGAGAACGTCCGCGGGGCCGGGGCTTCCCGGGGACACCCTCGGCTTCTTTTAGTTCGCTCGGGACAGACCGTGGGCTCGCTCCCTCGTGACGATGCGAGCCATGGCGGGAGACACTCGCCTGCGAGACGCGAGAGAAAACGCCAGTCCGCGCGCCCGCTCCCGGGGTGGGGAACGAAGTCAGGCAGTGCGCGTGCGCGGCGAGGGCGCGGTCGGCCGGCTGTGCGGCTGCGCAGAGACGGCGCCAGGCGCTGCGCCTGCGCAGTGGTGGGGCGGGGCGGGAAGGAGGGAGGCGGTGGCACCGGCGGCGGCGGCTTGCTGAAAGAGGAGGAGGAGGAGGAGGAGGGGGAGCGGAGAGGGAGGTGTTTCTGTCAGTTCCGGCTGTTTGTTCGGGAAGTGGATCCGCCGCTGCCCGAGCAGCCCGGAGGGAGCTGCGGATCGCGAGGCCAGTACCGACCCCGCCCGCCCGCGCGCGCGCACCGCCCCCGCCCGCCCGCCATGGCCCGGGACTACGACCACCTCTTCAAGCTGCTCATCATCGGCGACAGCGGTGAGGGCCGCAGGGACAGGCCGGAGGTGGTTCGGGCCCTGCCGGGCGCGGCCCGCAAGGGGGGGACCTCGAGACGGCCGTGGAGGTGCCGGAGCCCCGCGCGCGGGGAGGGAGGCGGGGAGGATGGTGGAGCTCCGGGGTTCCCGGGGTGGGGGGTGGTGGTGGTGGGTGGGTGTGCCGAGGGGTTCCCGGGGCTGTGCCCGGGAAGGAGGTCGGAGAAGCAAGCAAGCAAGCAGAAGCAGCAGTAGCAGCAGCAGCAGCAAAGCAGCACGGCTGCAGACCTCAAGGGCCGCCGAGCGTGCACGGTGCAACTCCCAGCGCCTGCTCCTGGCCTCACGTGTGACCTTGGTCAAGTCGCGCGCGATTTCTGAAGTTGGACCGACCTGGGTTCGAGCCTTGAGACGACCGGCTTCTTCACTGTGTGACCTTGGGCAGAGTTGCTTTCGCCTTTCCGAGCCTCTCTGGTTCCCTGCATCCGAGAGAAGCGGGGACTTGTTTAAAGCTGAGTTAGTGTTGAGCCTTCGGTGAGATAAAATAGGCGAAGTGCTTCCGTGCCTGACCTGGTAGAAAGTCAACGCTAAGTTAAATGTCAGCTATTGTCATCATCAGTTTCTTTAGTAAGACTCCCTGTTTTCTGTAAAATGGGGGATGTGCCTAGAACCAGCCCCTTCCCCTGGGGCTTGCGAGGTTTAAATGAAGTAAAACAGTTAAAGCCTTAAGCACGTTTCTGCTGGATTATTACTGAATGGTTTCCAAATCTGGAAAATGGAATAATAGTAGATGTGCCTCACAGGGCTGATGTTAATATTCAATGAGAGAGTGTACATGTAGTGCGGGGAACAGTGGCTGGCCCACAGCCAGTGGTCGGTGTTTGCTGTTACCCTACTACAGAGCAGAGGGGTGCTGGGGGGTGACTCAGCCGATATTTTAAAAAGAGCTTTAGCCACACGGACACTCGTTAAGAGTTTGTAGCTAGATACTAATCCATCTCACATTCAAAGAACAGTATTTCATAGGTGTTTGTTGAATGAATGAACACTGTGTTACCTTAGAAAAGACAAGCCGGTTTCTAGCACAGGACAGAGGGTTTTAGAGGTGTTTCGAGTAAGGCAGGTGAGCAGGTTTATGGGATGACCAAGAGTTCATGGAGGCAGGCTCCAGGAGGTTTATAGAGGCATAGCTGAGGTACTGGAATTATATGGTGTCCAGGAAGGAGACTTGAGAGCAGCGAAGTTTATAGACTAGACCTGAGTTGAGTGTGGGGAGGAGAGTCATGTGACTGGAGGAGGGGCCAAATTATTGCTAGATCCCACAGATTGTTAAGGACCCAATCCCCTGTGAGACCCAGGCTGTCTGGAGTGTTGGGTGGCACTGTCATAGGTGGATCATGGAAGTAAATAGTGTGTGGTTGGTCTCACTGTTAAAGCTGGGCTGGGATGTGGTTGGTGGTTTGGATCAGGTGGAAGATGGCTAAACTTTCTGTGGTTGCGGGTGGAAGGGAGTTGGAAGAGCATAACCAATGAGATGGAGGAGTAACTGGCTGGGGAAGGGAGTCGAAGGGTAAGGACTGACTGGTTGTGGTTTGAATGAAAGAAAACCAGGCAGGCTGGGCAGTCTTGCACTCGGACGTAGCCTTTGGCACTCCTTAGGGTCCTGAGGCTTATTCCTGTACAGGATTTGCTTTCCGTCCTGGTTGGTTCTGAGTGGCTGGCAAGATGGCGATCTCTTTTCTTTTTTTTTTTTTTTTTTTTTGTTTTGTTTTTTTGTTTTTCGAGGTAGGGTCTCACTCTGGCCCAGGCTGACCTGGAATTAACTATGTAGTCTCAGGGTGGCCTTGAACTCACAGCAATCCTCCTACCTCTGCCTCCCGAGTGCTGGGATTAAAGGCGTGCGCCACCACGCCCGGCTCTTTTCTTTTGAAGTTAGTTAGCCCACTGTGGTCAGAGGTCTTTATCCCTCTGCAAGACATCTTGGACCTGTGTTGATATTCCAAAAATGAAAGGCCTAAACGCAGCAAGAAGATGTAGCTTGTTCGTGTTCCTTCCTTCTGAAACCCAGGAGGTGGCTTTACTTTCTCACAGTGCAGTTTGCATGATATATTGATTTTTTTTTTTTCACTCAAAAGTCAGGTGTGAGAGAAGACCCATGGTTAGGATTTCTGTAATCTGGCTCCTGGGTCATTCTGAGCTGGTGGCTAGATGTGGCCTGTTCTCCTTGCAGAGTGACGGACCTTAGGGCTGGTGGCTAGATGTGGCCTGTGCCTGTGCGGACCTTAGGGCAGAGATGTGGCCTGGACCTTGCAGAGTGCGCTGGCTGGAGAGGAGATAGAGGCTTGGCTGTTTCATTTCTCCTGACAGTGAGCTGACACGCAAGGCGAACACTTAGGAGCCCAGGAGATGGTAGCCAGGGGAGTTCAAATGAAGCTTTGCAGCCGAGCAGGGAGCCTGCCATCATCACTTCCTTGCCCTGGGCCCCTTGTGCGTGTGTGTGCTTCCTTAAGATGAGACACTTGCTCATCTGATTCTCACCCATGACCTGTGTGGTTTGTCAAACAAGGAAACTAAGGCTCAGAGGAGGTGACTAGCTTGCCTCAGATCACACAGCTTGTCAGCAGCAAAGCCGGGAGTTAGGACACATCTGTGCTAATATATGAGAGAGAGGGAGAGAGCGAGTGAGCAGTTGGTGTTGGGCTGGCAAACAGCAGGCCCTCATCAAATGTTAGTTTCTTTATAAATGTAGAGTTCTTCCCACTCTGCCACAGTGTACATGCTTCTGGAATGAATCCCCTCGGCTTTGGCATCTCCTCCGTATGCCTGAGGTTCTGCGCTCTCTCTTCTGCTCCTCCTCTTCTTTTCCTAGGCAGAGACTTACTTTAGCCCAGGCTGACCAGGAACTCACACTGTAGCCCCAAGCTAACCTCCAGCTCACATGGAGATCCTCCTGCCTCAGCTTTCCCAAGTGCTGGCACTAAAGGCATGTATCACCATGCCTGGCTTTTCTTATTCTCTTCTGACATTGCCTCTTGAGTTAGAACAGCATAAACTGGGGCCATCCCCTCTCATTCTGGAGACTTGAATGGCCATCAGAGACCTCTTTAAAGCCTGCCTTCACTTTACACATGTTTGAGCTGTGGCTTGACTTGTCTGAGGTTACATAGTGAGGTAGTCACTGGGGCAGAATTAAAATTGAGACCACTTTACTTGGGTCTGCAGCAAGCTAAAGCTGAAGCCAAAAGGAAAAGGGAGGGAGGTTCCATAGCCTCTAGGAGAGCAGAGGAACAAAGACTTGTGTGGCTGGCTTAAGGAGACCAGGAGCAACACACAGGGGATAATGGTGATGGTCATAGGCAGTGTCTCTTGCATGCCAGGAGGCATCAGTTGTGCTGAAGTCTGTGCTCCTTGCAGAGTGACGGGCCTTAGGGCTGGTGGCTAGATATGGTCTGTGCTCCTTGCAGAGTGACGGGCCTTAGGGCTGGTGGCTAGATATGGTCTGTGCTCCTTGCAGAGTGACGGGCCTTAGGGCTGGTGGCTAGATATGGTCTGTGCTCCTTGCAGAGTGACGGGCCTTAGGGCTGGTGGCTAGATGTGGTCTGTGCTCCTTGCAGAGTGACGGACCTTAGGGCTGGTGGCTAGATGTGGCCTGTGCTCCTTGCAGAGTGGCTTGTGCCTTAGGGGCTTAGGGCTGGTGGCTAGATGTGGTCTGTGCTCCTTGCAGAGAGGGAGACCTTAGGGCTGGTGGCTAGATGTGGTCTGTGCTCCTTGCAGAGGGAGACCTTAGGGCTGGTGGCTAGATGTGGTCTGTGCTCCTTGCAGAGTGACGGACCTTCGGGCTGGTGGCTAGATGTGGTCTGTGCTCCTTGCAGAGAGACGGACCTTAGGGCTGATGGCTAGATGTGGTCTGTGCTCCTTGCAGAGAGGGAGACCTTAGGGCTGGTGGCTAGATGTGGTCTGTGCTCCTTGCAGAGAGGGAGACCTTAGGGCTGGTGGCTAGATGTGGTCTGTGCTCCTTGCAGAGTGACGGACCTTAGGGCTGGTGGCTAGATGTGGTCTGTGCTCCTTGCAGAGTGATGGACCTTAGGGCTGATGGCTAGATGTGGTCTGTGCTCCTTGCAGAGTGACGGACCTTAGGGCTGGTGGCTAGATGTGGTCTGTGCTCCTTGCAGAGAGGGAGACCTTAGGGCTGGTGGCTAGATGTGGCCTGTGCTCCTTGCAGAGAGGGAGACCTTAGGGCTGGTGGCTAGATGTGGCCTGTGCTCCTTGCAGAGTGACAGACCTTCGGGCTGGTGGCTAGATGTGGTCTGTGCTCCTTGCAGAGTGACGGACCTTCGGGCTGGTGGCTAGATGTGGCCTGTGCTCCTTGCAGAGAGGGAGACCTTAGGGCTGGTGGCTAGATGTGGTCTGTGCTCCTTGCAGAGTGACGGACCTTAGGGCTGGTGGCTAGGTATGGCTTCAGCCATGGTGAGAGCAGGTACTTGGGCTTTGTCCTTAGGCAGGTGTGCAGGGTGCATAGTAGCAGGACATGGAGGAGATAGCCTTTCTCACTGGATTTAACTCCATGAGGGAGAGCAGTGTTTGAGGTCAGTGTAAGGGCTACAGCAGCAGGTTATGGTCCTTCTGCAGCCAGGGGTAAGTGGGGGACACTGCTGTGTCATCACAGACAGCACCTCCCCTCTGTTTGTTACAGATATGTGAGATTTGGATAAACTTTTAAGTTGAAAAAAGGCTTCTGTTCCTCCCCTAATCTTGCTTCTCCCAAAAAAAAAAAGCTTGAAAGCTGCTGCTTTGGCTCCTGTTCATGCTGTGTTAATAGCACTACATAGCATGTTCATCACTGAGACGGGCACGTATGCAGTCATCAGCGCACAGCCCTGAGCACACAGGGCGAGCGCGGCAGGCTCTAGGTCTAGCGGGACCCACAGCCTTACTGGCCAGACTTGAGCTTTTAGCTGAGTAAGCGGGACCTGGAAGGCTCCAGGAAGAAGCAAACGAGGCCACAGGGCCACTGGGTTGCTGGCATTGGGCAGAGCTCTGTGAGGACCCAGCCCAGACCTTGGGCTCTCTTGGGCTTTGCAGGAAGCCTCATGGCCGAGCAATGAGGAAGTGGTGCCGAGTAGAAGTGCTGCAAGCTGAGGGCTGAGCGACAGGTGCCCTGGGTGCAGCAGCTCTGAGCCCAAGAGCCTCATTCCTAGCCCGTCATTGAGAAAGCAGGACCCACGTACCCAGGGAACATGTCCTGAGCATCCGGAACCAATTCACTTTCCAGGAGACGCTGGGAAAGGATGTTGGGGGTTAGGTTAGAGAAACATGGCTGTACGGCTCAGCCTACTGTTTACGTAGGGGCTGGGGTGGAAGTGGTGCCAATCTTGAGAATCAGATTAAATCTGTGGCTTCTCCCACCACAGGCACATAGGGTTAAAATTTTCATGTGCTCAGATTGGCATGGTGGCACTTGGGAGGCAGAGGTAGGAGGATCGATGTGAGCTCGAGGCCACCCTGACACTACATAGTGAATTCCAGGTCAGCCTGAGCTAGAGTGAGTCCCTACCTCGAAAAAAAATTGCATGTACTCAACAGGGCGCTTATGAGGTCCTAGGGTAGGGTCTCCTTGTAACTTTGATGACATTTCCATTAAAAATCTTTTTTTAGTTGGGCATGGTGGCACATGCCTTTAATGCTGGCACTGGGAGGCAGAAGTAGGAGGATTGCCGTGAGTCTGAGGCCACCCTGAGACTGCATAGTTAATTCCAGGTCAGCCTGGGCCAGAGTGAGACCCTACCTCGAAAAAAAAAAAATCTTTAAAATTTTTAAAAAAATTTATTTGGGGGGGGAGAGAACAGATGCGCCAGGGCCAGCTGCTGCAAACAAGCTCCAGACACATTCATCACCTTGTGCAGCTGGTTTACCTGGGTTCTTAGGCTTTGCAGGCAAGCACTTTAACTGCTAACCCATCCCTCCAGCCCATCCATTAAAAGTCTTGAGAATTTTTTTTTTTTTTTTTTTCCCACCACAGGTAGGGTCTCACTCTGGCTCAGGCTGACCTGGAATTAACTATGTAGTCTCAGGGTGGCCTTGAACTACATAGTGAACAGCGATCCTCCTATCTCTGCCTCCTGAGTGCTGGGATTAAAGGTGTGCACCACCATGCTTTGCTTCATCCATTAAAAATCTTAATGTTGGGCTGGAGAGATGGCTTAAGCGGTTAAACGCTTGCCTAGGAGGATTGCCTATGGACCCTGGTTCGAGGCTCCAGGTCATTCTCCAGGACCCACGTAAAAAAAAGATTATTTGGGGGGGTGCATGCATCTGGAGACCAGCTTTGCAGTGGCTGGAGGCCCTGGCGCACCCATTCTCTCTCTCTGTCTTTCTCTCTCTGTCTCTCTCTCTACCTAAAAATCTTTTTTTTTTTTTTTATTTCTTTGCGAGGTATCTCTCTCAAATAAATAAATAAAATAAAATATTTAAAAAAAATCTTAATGGAGGGCTGGAGGGATGGCACGCCCGGCTTCAGTAATGGAGGGCTGGAGGGATGGCTTAGTGGTTAAGGCGCATGCCTGAGAAGCCTAAGGACCCAGGTTCGATTCTCCAGGTCCCACGTAAGCCAGATGTACAGGGTGGCACATGCGTCTGGAGTTCGTTTGCAGTGGCTAGAAGCCCTGGCACACCCATTCTCACTCTCTTTCTGTCTCTCTTTCCCTCTCTCTGTCTCTAATAAATAAATAAAGATAAAATCTTAAAAAAAAAAATCTTAATGGAGCCGGGCATAGTAGCACACACCTTTAATCCCAGCACTTGAGAGGCAGCGGTAGGAGGATCACCATGAGTTTGAGGCCATCCTGAGACTACATAGTGAATTCCAGACCAGCTTGGACTAGGGTGAAACTCTACCTCAACCCCCCCCCTCAAAAAAAAAATCTTAACGGAGCCTGGCGTGGTGGCACATGCCTTTAATCTTGGCACATGGGAGACAGAAGTAGGAGGATCACCATGAGTTCGAGGCTACCCTGAGACTACATAGAGATCTGTAGGCTCCAGGGAGTCACCTCATGCCCAATCCTGAGAGACAGGGGTGCAAGAAGCCCCGCCCCAGCCCCCGCCATGCTGTGCATGGTTGCACTATCGTTCGTGAACTGTGCTCTTGCTGTGTGTGGTTTCTGGTGGCTTCTGTTTTAAGTGATGCTGTGTTACTTTGATCCATTGCGTGTTTATTCCTGTACATGCACTTGCACAGAAGTAGGGTTACTGGGACATTTAAAGCTTTCTGTCCTGCCAACTTGCCTTTCAAAGTGAGGGCACTTGCATGCTGAAGGGTTTGGAAGTGCCCCATCAGGGCCTCAGCAGTCTGAATCCTGGGGTGCTTGAGAGAGCTGGGTTTGGATCTTGGCTCCACCCCTTCATACTGAAGTCACTTAGTGTAAGTGAACCATGGCTTCTGCATGTGAGAAGATATAGTTGGAATTCTGGGAGGATCAAAGGGCTCAGCATACACACAGAACTGGATGCATGTTAATCCTTTCCTTCTGAGTGTGATTGACCTGGTTGGACTTAGGGGTGGTGGGGGTCTGGGATGGTGCAGGAGGGCACAGGACAAGTGCACTTGTAGGCCAGAGCCATTATGTATGGAGGTCCTAAGGCCAGAAGCTGTTGTGATGGGTGCAATGGTTTGTGCTCGCGGCCTGCTGACCCTGCTAACTGTCCTGCACGCTCCCCACCCTCTCAGCCATCGCTGGCTCAGGTGGCGGTAGATGGCTCCCAGCTGGCTCTGGTTGTAAGGCCCTCCCTCAGTTTCCTCACCTGCAGAGTGGCCCTGATGAAACCCAGCTCTGAGGTTCATTGTTTGCAGCTACTCGCAAACTGAAGTGGGGTGGAGTTTCCTAGGGACCATTGAGGATGCACTGGGGATGGGGAGGGCCCGCCTCATTTGGTTGACCTTCCTCTTGCTTGTGTCTGTTGTTTGGTATTTCCCTCCAGGCTGCTAGGGCAGCTCTAAACACAGGGACTGGGCATGAGTCTCTCCATCATCACTCCCAGGGGATTTGAGAGCAGCTTGTCTTACATGAGGAGGAATGAAAGGTCAGAGATTGAGTGGAAGATGTTCCTGGTCTGTAGTGGCTTGAGACTTGGTCTTGAGAAGAGTGCTGACCCCACTGGGCTTCTTAAGAGATGGGACGTGGAGTTGGGCGCGGTTGCCTCGTACCTGCATCCTAGCACTTGGTGGCTCACGTAGGATTGCTGGGAGTTCCAAACTAGCAGGAGACCCTGTCTCAAAAAACCAAGCCTTGAGCCGGGCGTAGTGGTGCACGCCTTTAATCCCAGCACTCGAGAGGCAGAAGAAGGAGGATTGCTGTGAGTTCAAGGCTACCTGAGACTACATAGTGAATTCCAGGTCAGCCTGAACTAGAGTGAGACCCTACCTCGAAAAATCAAAAACAACAACAACAACAACAACAACAAAAAACCCACCAAGGCTGGGGGCTGGGAGATGGCTCAGTGGTTAAGGTGCTTGCCTGCAAAGCTGCATGACTAGGGTTCTGTTGCCCAGTACCTATGTAAAGCCAGATGCACAAAGTGGTGCATGTGTCTGGAGTTTGTTTGCAGTGGCTGGAGGCCCTAGCACGCCCATTCTCTCTCACAAGCAATTTAAAAAAAACCAAAAAACCCAAACCTAACCAAACAAAAAGTAGGGACTTGGCCGCGTCTTCTGTGGGAAGGATGGGCTGAAGACGGGCCTTCCTCCTGCTCATCTTTGTGCTCTCTCCCGCAGGTGTGGGCAAGAGCAGCTTACTGCTACGATTTGCAGACAACACTTTCTCAGGTGAGTCTCCCCTGGGTGTTGCCAGGGTGCTTTGGTTTTGAAACCCCCTCCCCAGCTCCAGAAGCCACTGCTTCTGCCTGCTGCCTGATGTTTTCTCATTCTGGTTAGCAGATGAGGGAAAGGGTTCAGTGCTCAGCTTGGAAGCTTCTGTGTGTAGCCTTAGTCCATGTTGTTCACAAAAACTCTCCTTTTATCTACTCAGGGTCTCCTTGTGCCCAATATTAACAAAAGTTGTTGTTTTGTTTGTTTTCGAGGTAGGTTCTCACTCTACCTCAGACTGGCTTGAAACTTACTCTATAGCCCCAGGCTAGCTTGGAACTCACAGCGATCCTCCTGCCTCAGCCTCCCAGCCACTGAGTATGCATCACCCTTGTTCACTGACTCTTGTCATTTGTGGCTTCTGTTTGAAGTGATGCTGTGTTGTGTGGAGTACATTGTG
The DNA here is from genome assembly GCA_036365145.1 of Orientallactaga sibirica. Lineage (NCBI taxonomy): Eukaryota > Metazoa > Chordata > Mammalia > Rodentia > Dipodidae > Orientallactaga > Orientallactaga sibirica. The sequence continues at coordinate 12,050,681 of JAEOAD010000026.1, forward strand.
TATTTATTCTTGTACACACAGTTCCACAGACTTGGGGTCACCCACTCATAGGATCTGAGGTATTTATTTAAACTTGTCTTTCTTTTTTTTCAATTTTAATTTTATTTATTTGAGAGAGAGATGGAAAAAGGCACAGAGAGAGAGAGAGAGAGAGAGAATGGCTACACTAGGACCTTCAGCCACTCTAAGCGAACTCCAGATGCATGCGCCACCTTGTGCATCTGGCTTATGTGGGACCTGGGGAATCAAACCTTGGTCCTTTGGCTTCACAAGCAAATGCCTTAACTGCTAAGCCATCTCTCCAGCTCTCTTTCTTTTTTATTTTTTTAATTTGGGTTGGGGGCAAGAGAAGGAGAGACAAAGGATGTGTCTGGGCCTTTAGCCTCTGCAAATGAACTCCAGCGCTTCCTTTGGAACTGGGGAATCAAACCTGAGTTCTTAGGCTTTGCAGGCAAGTGCCTTAACCACTAAGCCATTCATTATCCAGCCCCATTATTATTATTATTTTGGTTTTTCAAGGTAGGGTTTCACTCTATCCCAGGCTGACCTGGAATTCACTATGTAGTCTCAGGGTGGCCTTGAACTCACGGTGATCCTCCTACCTCTGCCCCCCCCCCCCCCCGAGTGCTGGGATTAAATAAAAGCGTCTGCCACCACGCCCGGCTCTCCAGCCCCATTACTTAACTTCCCTTGGTACTGCTGACTTGCTTTTCAAAGTAGCCATGGTCATTCACAGTCCCACTGAAGAGGGCCAGCTCTGGTCACTGCTTCATCTTTGCTAAGGCACTGGGCAAAGCGCTGCCTTTGCTTCACAGTTCTGGTAGTACTGTAAAGGGAGCAGGTTCTTGTTTGTTAACTGTGTCACATTCACTACAGGGGCTGCAGGTGGTGGGCCTCTGCTAAAGAACTGAAGTGTGATCATCTTGTGAAGAATTCCCTCTGATGTGGTCAGGGGACAAGTACCCTTAAGAAGTGACTGTATGGGGCTGGAGAGATGGCTTAGCAGTTAAGGTGCTTGTCTGCAAAGCCTAAGCACCCAGGTTCGACTCCCCAGTACCCACATAAGCCAGATGCACAAGGTGGCACATGCATCTGGAGTTCGTTTGCAGAGAGGCTAGAGGCCCTGGTGCACCCATTATCTCTCTCTCTTTCTGCCTCTTTCCCTCACTTAAATAAAATTAAAGAAGTGACTATATGGGGGCTGGAGAGATGGCTTAGCAGTTAAATGTGTTGGCCTGCGAAGTCAAAGGACCTAGGTTCAATTCCCCAGGACCCATGTAAACCAGATGCAAAAGGTGGCACATATGTCTGGAGTTCGTTTACAGTGGTTGAAGGCTGTGGTGTGCCCATTCTTTCTCTTATCTTCCTATCTCTCTCTCAAATAAAATAATTTTTTTTTAAGAAGTGACTGTATAGCTACTGCCTCTCTGTGAAGTGGCTTTTGTCCTTTTTCTGACCCCAGCAGGCTCTGTAGCATAACACATTGGAAAGAGCCAGCTGCTCTTTGAGTTTATTTTATTTTGTTTTTTATTGTTGTTATTTATTTGAGAGGGGAAGAGAGAGAGATAGAGAGAGAATGGGCATACCAGGGCCTCTAAGTGCTGCAAACAAACTCTAGATGCATGTGCCACCTTGTGCATCTGGCTTACATGGGTACTGACTGGGGAATTGAACCTGAGTCCTGTGGCTTTACAGGCAAGCACCCTAACTGCTAAGCTATTTCTCTAGCCCCAACTGAGTTTTTTTTTTTTTTTTTTTTTTTTAAATATTTTATTATTTATTTATTTGAGAGAGAGAGGTACAGAAATAGGCAGGTAGAGAGAGAACAGGCACGCCAGGGCCTCCAGCCACTGCAAATGAACTCCAGATGCGTGTGCCACCTTGTGCATCTGGCTTACGTGGGTCCTGGAGAATCAAGCCTCGAACCGGGGTCCTTAGGCTTCACTGGCAAGCGCTTAACCGCTAAGCCATCTCTCCAGCCCCCCCAACTGAGTTTTTTAAAAAATATTTTATTGTTTATTTATTTACTTATTAGAGACAATGGGCATGCCAGGGCCTCCAGCCACTGCAAATGAACTCCACATGCATGCGCCCCCTTGTGCATCTGGCTAATGTGGGTCGTGGGGAATCAAACTTGGGTCCTTTGGCAGGCAAATGCCTTAACCACTAAGCCATCCCTAAAGCCCTCAACTGAGTTTTTTAAAAATTTTATTTATTTATTTGAGAGAGAGAGGGAGAGAGAGAGGCAGAGGCAGATAAATAGAGAGAATAGGCATACCAGACCCTCTAGCCACTGCAAACGAACTCCAGATGCATGCTGGGAAATTGAAGCTGGATCCTTTGGCTTTACTGGCAAGTGCCTTAACCACTAAGTCATCCCTCCAGCCCTTGACTGAGTTTTCAGTTTATCTGTGAAATAGGACTTGTCACTGTCCTGACATGCATTATTGCAGGGTTGTCTGAGCTAGTGCACATCACGGTGCCCAGAACTAAGCAGTCAGTCAGTGTGCCACCAGTTTATTTTGTTTATTTAACAGAGAGCGAGAGAGAGAGAAAGAGAGAGAATGAGTGCACCAGGGCCTTCAGCCACTGCAAACTCCAGACGCATGTGCCACCTTGTGCATCTGGCTTACATGGGTATTGGGGCATCAAACCTGGATCCTTTGGCTTTGCAAGCAAAAGCCTTAACTGCTAAGCCATCTGTCTAGCCCTGCCAGGTGTTTATTACTGTTGTTTTCTGTTGAAGAGTGGTAACTGCTGAGCCAGGCACAGTGGTGCACGCCTGTAGTCCCAGCACTGAGGAGGCTGAGGCCGGAGTGTTACCAATTCAAGGCTAGTCTGGAAGTCAGGAGTGCCCATGATGGGAAGTGGAGAAATTGCTGCAAAATCTGCTGACCACTAAGCTTTTTTTTTGTTTTGTTTTTTTGTTTTTTGAGGTAGGGTCTCATGATGTAGTGTCAGGGGGGCCTCAAACTCACCGTGCTCCTCCTACCTCTGTGCTGGGATTAAAGGTGTGCACCACCATACCAACTCACCATTGGTTCTTTCTAGAAGTGTTAGAACCATTCCTCCCCACCCTGTCCCACATTGCTAAGTTGACCCTGCTTATACATGTCTCTGGCAGGGGTCTTTCCTCCATTGCAGAAGCTCAGCAGGGAGTGGGGGGAGATAGCTAAGTGGATAAGCATTCACTGTCTAAGCCAAAGGACCAGAATTGGATCCCCAGACTCCATGTACAAAGCCCAAAGCTGAGGTGGGCTTCTGTTGTCTCAGCGCACTGACAGCAAGGTGGGAGGTGGAGACAGAATTTCCAGAAGCCTGTGTGGCAAACACAGAAAAGAATATCAAGCTGGGTGCACTGTTGTAATTTCAGTTCTCAGGAGGCAGAGGTAGGAGGATTGCTGGGAGTTTGAGGTCAGCCTTAGACTACAGAGTGAATTCCAGGTCAGCCTGGGCTAGATTCAGATACTAGCTCAAAAAAAAAAAAAAAAAAAAAAAGAAAGAAAATCAGCAGAGCAGGAATCCAGAGAGGAAAAACCCTGCGTCAAAATGAGTTGGAAAGCCGGGCATGGTGGCGCATGCCTTTAATCCCAGCACTCGGGAGGCAGAGGTAGGAGGATCACCAGGAGTTCGAGGCCACCCTGAGACTACATAGTGAATTCCAGGTCAGCCTGGACCAGAGTGAGACCCTACCTCGAAAAAAACAAAAAAAAAAAAAAAAAAAATGAGTTGGAGCTGGGCATGGCACACACCTTTAGTCCCAGCACTCGGAAAGCTGAGGGAGGATCGCCATGAGTTCAAGGCTAGTCTGAGAGTACATAGTAAATTCCTGGTCAGCCTGGGCTACACTGTAAAAGAGGTGGACAGGCAAGGACCAACCTGGAAGTTATCCTGTGACTGACCACCACACGCACATGCTGTGACACTGATGCACCTGCATGCTCACACATACACATGTGCGCACACACATTCAAAACAGATAAATGGGCTGGAGAGGTGTCTCAGCAGTTAAGTGTGCTTCCTATGCAAGCAGGAAGGGCTCTGAGACTGCCCGAGTTTAAACCTCCAGATCCCACGTAAGACAGCTGTGTGTGGCCACCTATGCCTGTAATCCCAGGCCCTCAGGAGTAGACACCTGAGAATCTTCAGAAGAGAGACGGAGCGTTTCACCCACATTCCTCTTGGGCCCCTGCAGGCGAGTGACCTCCACCACAGGGAGCATGTGAGGTGGTGCGAGGGCATGTGCACATGCCTACACCACATTACACACTCACACAAGCAGATCAAAGAAGAAAAGGACCCAGCACTGCTCAGGGAAGTTTGTGGAAGAGGGGGTGGGAAGATTGTTAGAGCCACAAGTTGGGACATTTTGCACAGAGACATTGCCTCCCGCCGCCCCATAATGCATGACCCACAATCCCCATGGGGTTGACCTGCATCCCCTCTTTAGAAAAGGGGCGAGGAGCCAGGTATGGTCGCACACGCCTTTAATCCCAGCACTCGGGAGGCAGAGGTAGGGGGATTGCTGTGAGTTCAAGGACACCCTGAGAATACAGAGTGAATTCCAGGTCAGCCTGGGCTAGAGTGACACCCTAACTCGAAAAACCGAAGGAAAAAAAAGGGGGAGGGGCAAGGAGGTGGGGAAGGATAGTACCAACATGTGATATTTACATACTAAATATATCCATATCTAATAAAAAGAAAAAAGAAAGCTGGGCATGGTAGAGCACACCTTTAGTTCCAGCACTTGGCAGGCAGAGATGGGAGGATCACTGTGAGTTTGAGGCCACCCTGAGACTACATAGTGAATTTGAGGTCAGCCTGGTCTAGAGTGAGACCCTATCTCGAACCCCAAAAAAAAAAAAAAAAAAAAAAAAAAAAGGTTTGGTGGTCAGCAGATACTGCAGCAGTTTCTCCGCTTCCCACCATGGCACTCCTGGCCTCATGATTCTGTGTTGTGGGCTGTTCTGTGTGTTGAGAGATGTGGAGCAGTGTCCCTGAGAGAGACTTACTAGATGCCAACAGCACCATGAACCAAAAATGTCTGGCTTGATAGTCTGTCTCCAGCTTTCTTCCTCACGCTGGGCCCCTGGAGGGCCATCAAGTCCTGGTTTGGGTTTTGGGTCTGTTCTGGGTGGTCTTTGGCCTTGGCCGCTCGCTTCTGCGTGGTTTCCTCATCACAGACTTTTGATCAGCTTACTTCCCTGCATGTCAGGCGAGGCTCAAATGTGACTTCCTTTTTAACCTCCCGGCCTGCCTTGATGTCTGTCTTAACTTGAACTTTGACCTTTCGCATGACTACTTCTCATGGTCCTCTTGTGTCAGTCTCTAGTGATCTGTGTAAGCTCTCAGTGGAGTGAGACTTGTGCACCCAGCAGACAGACCTTTGTCGGCCTGAATCAGACTGTAGCACCAGCCAGCCATTCTCCTCAGATCCATCTTCCACTCTGACACCCCAAGAGCCATTTAAAAGCTAGCTCATAGGCTGGAGAGATGGCTTAGTGGTTAAGGTACTTGTCTGCAAAGCCAAAGGACCCAGGTTTGATTCCCCAGGAACCATGTAAAGCCAGATGCACAAGGTGGCGCATGTGTCTGGAGTTTGCAGCAGTCATTCTCTTTCTGTCTGCCTCTTTCACTCACTCACTCTCTCTCAAATAAATAAAAATGTTAAAAAATAATACTCATCTCTTTTTTATTACTTTTTAAAAAAAATTTATTAGAGACAGAGAGAGGGAGAGAAAGAGAGAGAGAATGGACCCGCCAGGGTTTCTAGCCACTGCAAACAAACTCCAAGATTCATGTGCCACCATGTGTATCTGGCTTATGTGGGACCTGGAGAATCGAACCTGGGTCTTTAGGCTTTGCAGGCAAGCGCCTTAACTGCTAAGCCATCTCTCCAGCTCCCTTATATCTCTTTTATTTTAATTTAATTTAATTTATTTATTTATTTTTTGGTTTTGCAAGGTAGGATCTCACTCTGGTCCAGGCTGACCTGGAATTAACTATGTAGTCTCAGGGTGGCCTCGAACTCTCAGCGATCCTCCTACCTCTGCCTCCCGAGTGCTGGGATTAAAGGCGTGTGCCACCACGCCCGGCTTATATCTCTTTTAAAAAAATAAATAAAAGCTAGCTCATGGGTTGGAGAGATGGCTTAGCACTTAAGGCGCTTGCCTGTGAAACCTAAGGACCCAGGTTTGACTGCCTAGTATCCACATAAATAAAAATTAAAAAAAAAATTTAAAGCTAGCTCATACCTCCGATGAAAACTCTCAGTGTCTCTCAGTCACATGGAATAGTCTTAAGTTCTTGAAAATAGCACAGAGGCCTCGAGGCCTGGCTTGCGGTCCCTATCTACTTCCCAAATCCCACCTCAGGCCTGGCCTTTCAGACACCCCACATGCACCAGTGCTATTTTGCTGTTAACTCCTCTGCCTGGAGTGGTGTTTTCAGACTGCAGCTCAAGTCCTGATTGGAAATTAGTGAGTTTTTTTAAAATTATTTTTATTTGTTTACTTATTTGAGAAGGCGGGGGGGGGGGATAGAGAGAGGCAGATAGAAGAATGGGCATGGCAGGGCCTCTAGCCACTGCAAATGAACTCCAGACGCATGCGCCTCCTTGTGCATCTGGCAGTAAGTCAGTTTTGTGGGCCATTACATTCTTGAAACAAATAGAAAAGACAAACCTAGAAAAAAATAGGTATGTCCCATTCTTAGGCCACAGTTGACATATCCGTGTCCTGTCTTTCTTATGGAGTCTGCCCAGTCACATTCATCCACTCACATGTAACATGTATCACCCTGGAATCGTCTATCACATTGTGTTCCTGCATCCTGTCTACTTGCCTTGTGGGTCCATCAGGGTTGGCCAGGGCTCTGACCCTGGGGCTCCTTTGTGAGGGGCCATGTAGGGTGGGTGGGGTGGTATTTTAGAGACCGAAGGTCTGCCCTGTGGGATGGGATGTGGTTCTGGCCCAGGGCTGTCTGTCGGCCTTCAGTGATATACTGCATGCTTACAGGCAGCTATATCACCACGATCGGAGTGGATTTCAAGATTCGGACCGTGGAGATCAACGGGGAGAAGGTGAAGCTGCAGATCTGGGACACGGCAGGGCAGGAGCGCTTCCGCACCATCACCTCCACGTGAGTGCCCTGCTCCCTTTGCCTTGAGCCACTCCACAGAGTTGAGTGACAGCGCTGGTCCTGGTAGAGACGTCACTGGGTGGGTCAGTGAGGCTCTGGGGAAGTGGGTGGTGTTGACTGGGCCCTTCCTCTTCCTGAAGATGCAGAAGGAGGCGGCAGCTGATGGGATGGGGGCAGGTGGTGCAGCACCTGGCTGTGTTATGTGGCAGAAGTGACTGTGTACTCTCAGCTCTGTGCTTGCTGGCAGCTTCTTCCTTTTTTGATTTTTCGAGGTAGGGTCTCGTTCTAGCTCAGACTGACCTGGAATTTACTATATAGTCTCAGGGTGGCCTCAAACTCATGGCGATCCTCCTACCTCTGCCTCTTGAGTGCTGGGATTAAAGGTGTGTGCCACCATGCCCGGCTTCAGGCTTCTTTTAATTTTTTTTTTTTTTTGGTTTTTCGAGGTAGGGTTTCACTCTAGTCTAGACTGACCTGGAATTCACTATGTAGTCTCAGGCTGGCCTCGAACTCACGGCGATCCTCCTACCTCTGCCTCCCAAGTGCTGGGATTAAAGGCGTGCGCCACCATGCCCGGTTTCAGGCTTCTTTCTTGCAATGCAGTAGCAGTAGTGTTTGCCTCTCCAGGGTATTGTGGTGCGCCCTGCCCAAATGCCTACTGAGTGACGTTCGTGGCAGGTGTCGGTTCTATTTATGTATGGTGTGTGTGGTGTGTATGTGTTTATATGCATGTGGGCACAGGTGTGTGTGCGTGCGCGTGTGTGTGTGTGTGCGTGTGCACATACACATGCACACATGTGCACTGTAGAAGCCAGAGGTCAACATTGGGTGTCTTCCTCAATTACTCTCCATTGGCTTAGTGGTCTAATCTCTATATTCTTTTTTTTTTTTCTGAGGTAGGGTCTCCCTCTAGCCCAGGCTGACCTGGAATTCACTATATAGTCTCATGGTGGCCTCAAACTCACAGTGATTCTCCTGCCTCAACCTCCCGAGTGTTGGGATTAAAGGCGTGTGCTGGGCTGGAGAGATGGCTTAGCAGTTAAAAGGTTGTCTGTGAAGCCTAAGGACCCCTGTTCAAGGCTTGATTCTCCAGGACCCATGTAAGCCAGATGCACAAGGGGGCATATGCATCTGGAGTTCGTTTGCAGGCTGGAGGACCTGGCACACCCATTCTTTCTCTCTACCTGCCTATTTCTGTATCTCTCTCTCAAATAAATAAATTTAAAAAGATATAAAAAACAAACAAACAAAAGAAAAAAAAAAAAAAAGGCGTGTGCCATCATGCCTGGCTCCACCTTAGTTTTGAAATCAGGTCTTTCTCTGAACCTGATGCTCAGTGATTCTTCTAGATAACTTAGCTAGTAGGCTCTGGGGATCCTCCTGACTCTGCTTCCCCAGGGTTGGGGTAACAGGTTTGCATCACTGTTCTCAGCATTTTCTTGTCCTTTTTCTTTCTTTCTTTTTTTGTTTTTTTGGGGTAGGGTCTCACTGTAGCTCAGGTTGACCTGGAATTCACTATGTAGTCTCAGGGTGGCCTTGAACTCATGGTGATCCTCCTACCTCTGTCTCCCAAGTATTGGGACTAAAGGTGTGCGCCACCACAGCTGGCTTATGCTCTCAGCATTTTATGTGGGCACTGGGGGTCTGGACTCAGCTCCCTGTGCTTGTGCAGCCAGTGCTTCCCCTGCTGAGCCATCTCCCTGGCCTCACTGTCAGTTCTCGGCAGGTTCTGGTCATCCACCCCGTGTGCAGAGAGTGCTCTCCCGGGAGTCCAGGTTTGCGGGCAGTCCTTCCTCCGCCTCCATCGATGGATGGCTGGATGGTGGGACATCTGTCCAGCACACCCCTCCTTTGCTGCCAGCCATCACGCTGAGTCGTGCACAGGCCCTTGGCTCTTGTGTTCATGGAACAGGTTCCAGGAAAGAACATGATCTGAAAACAGACAGTTTGGACTTTCAGTTTCTCTACTGCCGTGTGTCCTTGGACAGGCTGTCTAAATGTTCTACATCTTTGTAGGGTTTGCTTGAATGCCGAGGTGTGTGCCATGCCCCTGAGTCATCCTGGTGCCGCTCTCTGCTCGGGGCTTCCGTTGTCAGGTCCAGGTACTTGTGGAAAGTGCTGCGCGCTCAGTGCTGGCCTTCCTCTTAAACCCTCCCTCTCCTCTGGGCCTCTCAGTGGACCTGGAGCGGTGTGGGGAGGCCCCAGCCTTCTCTCCAGCATAGAAGCTGTGGGGCCTGGCCTGCCCTGGGCCCTCAGTTCTCTCTGATGATGGGGGTGTGCGGGGCAAAGTGCCCTTGCTGTGGTGGTGGGCATTGTGGGGAGATCAGGGCTGCTGGCCAGGCAGGAGGAGGGTCAAGCTGGCGTGTAGGTCACATTGGCCATAATGGCTCAGTCACTGTCCACCTGTGATGAGCCTGAGTGCCATCCATGCAGTGCTCTGTGATGACTTACTGATGTGTCAGTGAGCGCTGGGGGACCGTAGGGTAGGACTGACATACAGAGCCTACAGGCTTGACCAAGAGCCTCTTGTGGGGCATCGGGGTTGGCAGGTCAGGGCACTGACCCTGTGTCCTTACTCTGGCTAGGACTATCACGCTCTCACTTTAATTGGGCCTGGTGGCACAAGCTTGTAATTCCAGCTGGTAGGGAGGCTGTGGCAGGAAAATCATGAGTTCAAGGCTACCCTGGGTAACTTAGTGAGACCCTGTCCAAATAAAAAGTAAAAACTACATAGTGAATTCCAGGTGAGCCTGGGCTAGAGTGAGACCCTACCTCGAAAAACAAAAAAGAGCAAAACAAAAAACAAACAAAAAAAGAAAGCGGGCATTGGTGGCACACTCCTTTAATCCCAGCACTCAGAACCTGGACGGCAGAGGTAGGAGGATTGCCATGAGTTCAAGGCCACCCTGTGAATACATAGTAAATTCCAGATCAGCCTGGGCTAGAGTGAGATCCTACCTCGAAAAACCGAAGGGGGGAGAAAAGTAAAAAGAGGGCTGGGGTGCAGCTCCGTGGTAAAGCATGTGCCTACCATGCAGAGCCCTGGGTTCAGTCTCCAGAGAGTGCATGTGTGTGTGTGAGGTTTTGATGCCCAGCGAGGCCCGAGGCCCTGCTCGCTGCTGCTCATGCCCTGGGGCTGGACCCGATGGTCTCCATTAGCGCCTCCCTCCTGAGGTGACCGGCCTGGGGGCTGGGCTGGGGGAGAGGTGATAGTCCTGTGTTCACAGGAAATACCTGGGGTGTCTGGGGCCTGATCCTTAGGAGATGCCCTCAGTGGCCATGAGGTCAGTTCCCTTTAGAGCTGGACAGAGTGGGAAGGGGTGAACTGGCTCCTTCATCCTTTGGGGGAGACTTGAAGAAGTTACTCAGAAGCCTCGGGGAATGCTTTTTTCCAGGCTGCTTGCAAAGGTGGGGTGGCTTATCTGGGAAGGCTGAGGTTAACCCCATTTTAGGGTCCCAGCTCGCTGTCTACTGCACCCCACCCCACCCCACCCCAGGAGATATTGCATGGTCTGCTGAAGGAACCACAAAGCCTCCTTGACCTGGGATGGTAGCTTACAAAGAAACAGAGTCTTGGGGTGTTGGGAGATGGGGGCAGTGGGGCTTTTGCTGATCTAACACTGAAAGGGAAAGCCTGCTCATGTCCGCCTGATGACAGAGCCCTGTTGCCAACTGCCATCCCTTACCCTCCCCGGGCTGCTGAGGTTTGCTGACCAGAGGGACAGCTAGAGGAGGAGGGAAGAGGGAGGCAGAGGGCCGGGAGCCTTGTGCTGGCTTAGAATCAGACGGCCCCTCCACGCTCAGCCTCAGTGTCCTTACTAGTAAAATGGCCACTGTGGCGTCTGCTGGGCCAAGTTGTTGCAAAGATGAATAAGATCGTGGATATAAAGCACTTGGCTCTGTGTCTGGCACAGAGCAGAGTACGGTGGGAAGCTGGGAAGCCCAGAAGCTCCGGTGTCCTGCCAGTAGCGCCTGAGCTGAAGCCTCCTCTGGCTGAAGTTCCCAGGGAGCAGCAGGGGCTTGTGCTGGGGCTTTCACATTTCTTGGCATCTTCAGCAAGAGAGCGTCAGAGGCATTCTGCTAATACTGCCTCTGCTGGCCTGGATGGGTGCCTGCCCACGAGGTTCCCACAACTGCCATGGAGGTGTCTGTCCACCATACTGACCTGTGTGTGGAGCTGGTACTTGGGGTAACAGCTGCTGGAGGACCAGACCTGGGCTGATTCAGGGACCCTGAACTTGAGGTCCCCTAGAGGGGAGTCTATACACCCTGGGGTAAGGCTTTGGGAAGAGTGGGGCAGCCTAGGAGGTCTGCACAGTATCTGAGGGGAGGGTCAGACACTCAGGACCCTGAGCACAGCAGTGACCCCCTTGTCCCTCCTCCAGGACTGCCCTGCCCTGCCGCCTCTTGGTTCTGCCACCTCTATCTGGGACCTCAGATTGCTGTGGCAGGAGCATTAATAATGATAATAAGAGTGCTCAGCGCTGACCATGTGTGCACTCTGGCTCTCTGGTGGCCTATCTCCTCTTCTTCACAACCATCCGGTAGCTGTGCACTAGCACTGACACTGTAGCTGAAGAGACAATGTGGAGACCTGAAAGCAGTGGAACCTTCTTCCTTTCCAAGTTCCACAGCCTTTCAGAGATGGAACCAGGGTGGACCATTGTCCTTAAACTGGCCTCAAATGTGAAGAGGTGGCCGGAGAGCTGAACTGTGCCAACAAGTCTGGCCACGGGTCCTTGCTCAGCCCAAGACACCCTGTGCCACCTTGGAACCTGAGCCAGGGAAGTGGCAGGTGGCAGCCAGAAGGTGGGCAAAAGTAGCTTGTCCCAGCCGGGCGTGGTGGCGCACACCTTTAATCCCAGCACTTGGGAGGCAAGGTAGGAGGATCACCATGAGTTTGAGGCCACCCTGAGACTACATAGTTAATTCCAGGTCAGCCTGAACCAGTGAGACCCTACCTCAAAAAACCAAAAAAAAAAAAAAAAAAGTAGCTTGTCCCTTCAGGGTTTGCACCTGGGGTGTTCCAAGAATCTACAGCTCTCACGGCATTGGGATTCCATGGTGCAGGGGCAGGTTTCTGCTGGCCTCTGTCCTTGTGAAGGCTCCAGGGAGGCCCCAGTCCCCATGCCCCTGTGCTGATCCTTTGCCTATCCCGTGAGCTGTTAGGTTGAATGGGGATACACTGTCTGTCTGTCTAGGTACCAGATGTTCCGAGAGGAACACTCACAACCCGCTTCCTCCCAGACCTTCCGGCTGGCTCGGGGGCTGTGGTGGTTCTCGAGGTTTGGCTGGTGGTGTAGTACAGTCCCTGCGGCCACCCTGGAGGCCCATGTGGCTTTCCCTCCACTGGCATGATAAGGCAGGAAGGGAGACGCCAGCTGCTTCTCGGGGATGGGACACACTTTACTGTGTCTTCATGGATGGTGCAGCTTTGTTGAAATGACGTTACTAAATCAGATTTGAGGGGAAATTTTTGAATGTTTAAACAAGGGCAGTGATAGAATGTCAAACACAAAAACTGCCTAAGTTCTAAAAATAAAAGAACTTCAAAGAAGTTTCTAGCTGGTGGCAGAATGAGTCACCTGGGGTGACTCCTCAGGCCTGGTCCACCTGTGTGCTAGGGACAGGTGTGAGGAGATTCTACTGCCAGAGCAGCTTACGCATTGTATGAGTATGGTGGCAAGGGCAGGGTGCAGGGCTTGGCCCTGGACGCCACCCTTCTTCCCCCAGCCACTGTCCTGTGGCAGTCAGGCCCCAGGGTTGAGGCTGTTCTGGTCCAGGACGAAGCCCTGACGCATATCCTGGCCCTGCAGGTATTATCGGGGGACTCATGGGGTCATTGTGGTTTACGATGTCACTAGTGCCGAATCCTTTGTCAACGTCAAGCGGTGGCTTCACGAAATCAACCAGAACTGTGACGACGTGTGCCGAATATTAGGTGAGGCTGGAGGCCACGGGCGGGGTGGGGGAGGGGTGGCAGCAGCTGGTGCTTCTGCGGGCGGCTGACTGTGCTTGTCTTGAAGTGGGCAATAAAAATGACGACCCTGAGCGGAAGGTGGTGGAGACAGAGGATGCCTATAAATTTGCCGGGCAGATGGGGATCCAGCTGTTTGAGACCAGCGCCAAGGAGAATGTCAACGTGGAGGAGGTGAGGCCTGGCTGCCCCTGGGTGGAGGTGGAGCAGGCGGGTGAGGGCCCATGTGCTTCCTAGCTGCTGTCGGCCTGCTTCTCTTCGGCATCACGCTCCTCCCTCCTGGCCTGCTTAGGGAATGTGAGTGGCCATCATTACTGAGTGCCGACATTGTGCCAGGGCCCTTTAACGGTTTTGGCTCAGAGCTCTCCAGTCCCTGTCCAAGGTAGACACCATTATTTCCAGTGAAGTTCCAAGTGTTTAATAGCACTAGGGATGCCACTTGACTCGTGAGAGGTGGAGTCAAACCTAGATCTGTTCCACCCAAAGCCATGCAGCCTCTACTCCAGCCCTCTGCCCCCCCCGTCCTGTCTCCTCTTCCTGTCCCGGCTCTTCCCTGTGTCCATGCTGCTTGCTTTCCTGGCCCAGCGCTCAGGTGTGCACCTGCTAAGTTGCCAACAGGCTCTGGGAGCCTCTTCTTCACTTGTGCTGTTTCAAGGGAGGAAAGCTAGAGCTTCCACCATGAGCCCAGCCCGGCACACATGCACACATCGGCCCTATGGAAGCTGGGTCCTCATTGCCTCAGGAACATAGGCTCTTCAGATCCAGGACCTCCCTCTCTGGGCTTCACTTGCTCATGTGTAGACTGCAGCAGTGACAGCCCCACCTTCTAAGTTGTGAGGATCCAGTGAGCTGTGCTGTGTCATGTGTGCTGTAGAGTGTATGCTCAGCAGATGGTGGCTCAGCTGTGTTTATGACATCTGCTCCCTCTGTCGCCATTGCAGCAGAGTGGAGGGGCGGCTGGCTTGGTGGTTGCAGTTTCACTGGGTGTTGGCACTGAAAAGATGCTGGATGGTCAGGGAAGGTTTTATGCAGACTATCAGGCCTGGTGCGCAGTGAGGGGACATGGGCAGGCTGTGCGTTGCCTCTGCACACAAGCAGTCTGGAGCACCTTGATCTACTCAGAAGATTGTAATTGGAGAGAGAGTTCTTCCCTGCTTATTTAAAAGAAAAAAAGAGAGCCAGGCATGGTGGCGCACACCTTTAATCCCAGCACTCAGGAAGCAGAGAGGAGGATCACTGTGAGTTCAAGGGCAGCCTGGGAGCACAGAGTGAATTCCAGGTCATCAGCCTGGGCTAGAGTGAGACCCTACCTCAGAGAGGGGAAAAAAGGACTGGAAAAATCCCAGAGAGAGATCGACTTCCCCAGTCCACATAGCTCATGGTTTTTAAAATTGTTCCTTTAAAAAAATTTTAAATTATTGTTTGTTTGTTTGTTTATTTGAGAGAGAAAGAAACAGAAAGAGAGAGGGAGAGAGAATGGGTGTGCCAGGGCCTCCAGTCACTGCAAAGGAACTCCAGATGAATGCACCACCTTGTGCATCTGGCTTACATGGGTTCTGGGGAATCTAACAAGGTCCTTTGGCTTTGTAGGCAAACGCCTTAACCGCTAAGCCATCTCTCCAGCCCTAAAATTGTTCCTTTTTAAAAATACATATTTTATTTATTTATTCATTTAAGAGAGAGAAAGAGGCAGAGAGAAAATGGGCGTGTAACTGCAAACGAACTCCAGATGCATGCACCACCATGTCCATCTGGCTTACTTGGGCCAGAGGAGGTGGCTGTTGGCCAGTAGGGGCCTCCCCATGGGGTCTGAGGCTGGCCCTGCCATGTCATCCCTGCAGATGTTCAACTGCATCACAGAGCTGGTTCTCCGAGCAAAGAAAGACAACCTGGCCAAGCAGCAGCAGCAGCAACAGAATGACGTGGTGAAGCTCACGAAGAACAGTAAACGAAAGAAACGCTGCTGCTAATGTGAACGCGAACACCCCAGCCCACTGCAGAGACTGCGCTGCGGCCTCCCCCAGCCCGAGGCCCCGGAGCGCCTTGGGGGATCGTCTCAGTTTTGTGCCGTTATTTAAAGAATTCTCTCCATGTTTTTGTATCGGGAGGCACCACTGGCACTTCCTCCCCCTTCCCCCTCGAGTGCCAAGAAGGTGTTGGACGAGCCCGCCCTTCCCTACTGGTGCCCTCCTCCCTGCCGAGGCGCCTGGACCTGGTGAGGATGCTGCCAGCCGAGCGGACTGATTAACCCGTTTGTACATAGTGTATATTCCTTTAACCAGCTGCACACCCTCGTCCTGCTCTGGCTTTTGTCTCCTTACTGCCAACCTGCTGCAACAGACCCTCCCCGGCCTGACCTGACCTGGCCCGGCCCGGTGCTCCTCTCCTGTCCCATCTCACCGCCAGCAGCTTCCTGAGGAGCCAGCCAGCCAGCCAGCCAGCCTCATGTCTTAGCTGTGTCTTTGGACAACCTGGGTCTATGGAGGGGGCTCTACACGGCTCCTTCTGCAGGGTCTGACCCCTCTCCATGGCCTGGGTCCTCCTGTTCTACCCTACAGCCGCTCTGGGAGCTGCCAAGTCTGGTCTTCAGGCAGGCCTTGCCCACTGCTGACCCCAGGCCTTTGGTTCCAGAGGAAGTCAGTCCTGCCTTGTAGTCACCTCTGCCCCAAACCCAGGGGACCCATAGCTTCTAACTTACCCCAGTATGCTTCAGTTCCAGCAGAAAGGCAGGGGTATGTTTGTGCAGAAGGGGAACTTGTTGGGGGAGAGGGGGCTAGAGGAGCATTATTTTAACAGATAGAGAAAATGAAGCCAAATCAAATGAATTAAGTTCTTCACGATTTTACTTCCCTGAGATTTGATTGGCACAGTAGCAAAGGTTGTGACCGTCCTACTTGGGGTTCAGTGTTTTTTTAGAAAAGGTGTTCTGTCATTGTGGGACTAAGCTCCTGCCCGTTCTTGGGCCTTCATCTTGCTCCTGTGGCCCAGGGCCTCCCACTGGAGTTGGAGTGCAGTGTGGCACCAGGCAGCTCTGGGTGTGGGAAGTCACCTCTGAGCTGGGATGGGCCACCTTGGCTTCCTGACAGAATTGTTTTAGTATGAAGGTAGTAGAAGTGTCAGTGGGGTGGGGGTAGCCAGTTGTAACCCACCCGTCCCCTGGAGAAGCCAGGAGGAAAAGCCCCCTTCCCAGGACACCTCATTCCCTTTCCCCTAAAAGGATCATGTAACCTGGGAAGAATTGATTTGGACACCATGATGTGTTTTCATTAGATTTCGAGGCACAGCCCTGATTGGACAATCACGTCACAGATCACTGCAGATTTCCATGTTAACACTGTGGATGGGTTTTTAATCAATAAAAACTGGGGGTTTCTTCTCACCTGTCTCTACACTTGTCCAACCTGTCAAAAGCTACGGTTCTGTGCAACAGGCCTGCCTATGCTTGGGAGCTTCAGGCTGGAGTTGGGCTGTGGACTGGAGGGGCGCTGCAAAGCCCAAGCAGCAGGCAGCTGGGGTGGGGGGAGTCTCTGTCCTCAGGACTGTCCTGGCTGAGCAGCCTGTGGGGATGCACAGGGCTCTGGGGGAAGGTATCGTACATGCCTCTGAGCACTCGGGAAACTGGCATGGGAGTGCTGGCCAATTGAAGCAATAAGGGTAATCCTGGGAGTTTCTAGCCCAGGCTAGAGGCCTTCCTGGCTTCTGGCTGTTAAGGCCCAGGTGTTGGGGTGATCTTGGTGATGTGTGCCTGTCCCGCTGAGTGTTACATGCATGAGTGGGGGGTGGGGAGGGGACTCAGGGCTAAACTGGTGTCCTGGTGGACCTGATGTGAAACTCCTGTCAAACAACAAACTTTTAAATGGTTTGCTAGGATTATTTCTGTATTGAAAGTTTCTAATTAATGCTTTTTAAAAAAAATACTAAAAAATAAAGGTTCAAGCTGCCAAATTTTCTTTCAGGGTCTGTTTGCTCTCCTTCCAGCTGTGCTCTGGGTGGGCCTGGCTTCTTCCCATCCTTGTTTTCAGCCTGGCTTACTCGGGTGCCTATGGACCTGGGACACTTTCAGAAGCCTATTTTCTCCATGAGCAAATGGTCCAGGGTGGTGGTGGCCCTCCGGACTTGATGCGCTGGCTGGAGGCACGTGTGGGAAGATGCCAGGGGAAGCTCCATGTTTAGTCCTCACGTGCCGGAAGGATGCAGTGGAAGTGTTTGCCTGGAAAGCGTTGTGGCTGCAAGTTTTTGCCAAGCCCCAGGCCTATGCTCTCAGGCCTGGGGAGTGGTGCCCAGAAGGTCCAAACAGGAGGGGTATAGGGCAGGATGCTGCCATCCTCCAAAAGTGCCTCTTGGGCCTAATCTTCTGGCTTTCCAGATGCCAGCTGCTGATAGCAGTGAGCAGTGGTAGTTCTGACACGTAAGGCACATTTGGACCAAACAACACTTCACATACCCAGGACTGAGGCCAGAAACTGTAGAAATTCATTTTATTCTTGGACTATTTTTCAAAAGAAGCAGTGGTGTGCTGTTTTTCTAAAAATATGCCTTTATAGATTTATATATATGTGTGTATTATAAAATCCATACATTTATTTACATGATTGCTACATACAAAATTAACAGCACTGTGGTATGTACATATCTACAGGTACATTCTGTCCGCTCAGCCCTGCTGTGCTTCTCCCTGGTGAGGGTGGGAGGCTGAATCACTAATCAGCAGCTGTGGACGGGCCAGGCCCACAGAGCCCCTGATGGGTCTCAGCAGAGACAGTGGGGTGGCTGCTCTTCATGAGCCTGGTGGGCAGTATCTGGAGGCTACCGTCACCGTCACCCAGTCCACCCTGTGGGACCTGTAACGTTCTCAATGTGAGGTGGTTGGCCAGGCTCCTCAGAGGCCATTGTGGCCTGGGCTTGCCTGGCTCGGGCCAAGAAGTTGGATGTGAGATGAGGCGGCCGTGGGAGGAAGACAAGTGCTCTCCCAGCCCTACCGGAGGGGCAAGTGCTGGATGGCTAAAGCCTGCAGAGGGCCAGTGAGGACAGTCCCTGCTTCACCAGTGGGGAAGGACCGAACCCGAAGAGGCAGAGGAAGAATGGTGGTGGTCAGGGAATAGGTCTTCCCTCCTCCCTGGGGTGCAGGGTGGCCTCAAGTGGAGCTTGGGTACACCCCAGCTCAGGCCTCACAGCCACAGGCTGGGCCTCGGGCCACACAGAGGCTCCAGCAGAGGTGCATGCATGTGGGTGAGGGGCGTGCCTCTCTCACTCTGGGCCAGTGGCCGGGGCAGGAGTGGTCTCGGCCTGGGCTGTGCCCTACAGGGTTAGCCCCGAGGCGCAGCCTCCTGAGGCATGCAGAGGACTCCGTCTGTGCTCCCCATCTCCTAAATGCCAGGAAGCAGCAGAGCCCGTGAGGTGGGCTGAGGTCAGCTGGGTCTGCGTGGGAGGGCGGCTGCCTGAGCTGAGCTCAGGGAAGGATCCTGGGGAAACCCAGGCTCAGCATGGCTGGGCAGTGGGGACAGGGCTCTTGCCTGGCCCTCAGTGGAGAGCAGCCTGCGGAGGCCAAGGCAGGCCCCCACTCATTGGTCTCTAGCACACTGACAAAAGGGAGGCTTCAAGCTCTCTGGGACCGGCTGGGTCACGAGGCGGGTGGGCAGTTTGGCTGCCCAGCCCAACCTGAGGGGAGACTTGCTCATACTGCCTTTTCATTTGCCTCCAGTCCCCCCATCCTCAGAGCCCGGCTCTCCCCAAATTAAATTTTCCTGAAAAAGGAGAAGAGCCGTTTGCCGTCCATGGTGCTGGGCTCACGCCCCCGCCCTGTACTGTGGCCCCTGGAGAAGGCGGCGCAGCAGCAGCAGCAGGCCGGCTCTGTTCCTTCAGGTGCGTGTCCATCAGCTGCCGGTCAATGACCCTGTGCATGTCATCCTGGGAGGAGGAGATGGGACAGGGGTGAGCGGCTGCTCTTACTGGCAGTGGGGGTCGGCAGGGTGGTGATGGAGATCAGGACACAAGATGTGGGTGCAGGATGACGAGTGGTTGCAGCCAGGGCCGCTGGACCAAGCAAGCAATGAATGTGGGCACCATGCCAGGACACACAAGAACCACACGGTGCTGCTCTCCTCGGCTCGAGCTGGTGGCTCATCAGTGTCACTCCTGATGCTCTGTCTGTCCCTATGGGCTCTGAGAACAGAGCAGACCCCACACCAGCAGCCAGCATCGCCTGCCTAGTGGTCCCTGGGGCTGTCTGGACGTCTGTAGTTTGTGGCCCCACCCCTAAGAGGCTCTCAGTGACTTCAGCTTGTTGGCGTCTTCAGCCCAATGGCCTGGCCTCAAGAGCTCTGTCCTTATGCTATCCTCCTCCCCTCCCCGTGAATTACTTCCCGGCTGAGCCACTAATGCCCGTGCACCAGAGGTAGTCCCATGAGCCTGGTACTGTCCTTACTGCTCCAGTGAGACTCCTGCCACAGCTGAGGTTTCAGCACCACTGTCTTTATAGGCACCAACTCAGGACCATTTCCATTAGCTTCTTGGCGGGAGTGGAGGAGAACTTACCACCCTTAGCTGGGTGTGGTGGCACACACCTTTTAGTCCTAGCACTCAGAAGGCAGAGGTAGGAGGATCACTGAGTTTGGGGCCACCCTAATTTTAGTCCAACCCCTAGCAGGTCAGAAGGCAGAGTGAGTACCTTGGAAAACCAAAACCAAAAACACTTGGGCTGATGGCTTTTGGCGCCTGCCTAACCCTAATGGTTCCAATCTAAGGAATTCCAACCCGTTTAGCCAGATGTACTAAATACGGGAATTGACCCAGGTCAGCCTGCAGCTGAGAGTGAGACCCTCTCTCTCTGTCTCTCCCTCTCCAAAAATAAATAAAATAATTTAAAAAAAAAAAAAAAAAAAAAAAAAAAAAACAAAAACTTCAGGCTGGAGAGATGGTGTAGCAGTTAAGGCATTTGTCTGTGAAGCCTAAGGACCCAGGTTCGATTCTCCAGGTCCTACGTAAGCCAGATGCACAAAGTGGCACATGTGTCTGGAGTTCATTTGCAGTTGTTAGAGGCCCTGGCACGCCCATTCTCTCTCTCTCTTTTTTCTCTCTCTCAAATAAATAAAAATAAAATCTTTAAAACAAACAAAAAACCCTTCATCTCCTTCGATTTGGTTGCCTGCTCTGTTTATGCAGCGGCAGGTTTGACATTACAGAGGAGATTCTGGCAGAGCAAGTTTACTCTGTTTTCTTTCTAGTTGCCGGGTTTGGATTTGGGGTAGGATTCCATGACAGGGAGGCTCTGTCAGTGACAAAGTTTGCAAGCTTCTGTCTTGACATCAGCTGCCTAACTGCCACCAGCAGTCAATGTCAGACCAACTGCTCACCGTCTTCAGCCTTGTACCTAGCTGTGCGCTCTGTGATAGGGTGGCGAAAAGACCCTGAGCCTTGGGCCAAACCCCTCAGGGACTTAGTCATTCTGGTCTAGCACTGGAGAGGTGAGGCCTGGATTAGGGTGGGGATCCTACAGCTGGGACAGATGGGCTCTGTGGGATGAGGGTCTGCTCTGTGCTCAGAGGCTTATAAGGTGAGGACAAGACGTTGGACAGACCTGTCCCTCTCTTGACCAGCTCGTCTGTTCCCTCCTCTATCTCACTCAAATGCTGACCTCTGTTACTGTAATGTTCTTGATTTCAGAATGAAACCAAGGGACCTCCTTGACCTGTAATCAGGTGGTGGTGATCTCACGCTCCTTTGCTTATATCCTGGACCTGCCCCCCACCCTCCAGCACACTCAACTTTTGCCTGGACTCCTCTCCACCATCACACCTTCCCTGCCAGTCTCACTTTCCACTTGTCCCTCAGATCTGACACTATCTTCTTTGTTAATGCATAGCTCCTCCTTCCAAGGTTCCAGCACGGAATCTTCAACAGAGTACCCTGCACTTAAGATATGCCTGATAAAATTTCGCTGTTCAAATGTTAAAGGCCCCCCCCAAATGTCCCTGCAGTGGGGGCATGGCTCAGTTGGAAACGTGCTTGCCTAGCATGCACAAAGCTCTCGATTTGACCACTAGCACTCAGTAAACCAGCTACGGTGACACATGCCTGTAATCCCAGCACTAAGGAGGGTGGAGGCAGGAGAATCACAAGTTCAAGGTCATGGAATACATAACACCCATGTTTCAAAATACAAAAAGTCCTTTCAAAGCTGCTAATGCTTTCTCTGGTAAGTTCACTGCAAAGTGCACTTTTTATACTTTGAAAACCAAATTCATCCATGTCATTTCACGAAATCCATCCCTTCAGAATTTGACACACACAGATATGCTGGTCATAATCCCATGCCTGCTGTCACTTCTGTGACACCAAGACACCAGAGTCGACTGTAGAGACGGGTCAGCCTGACAGTGCTGAGCCACATGCTTCTGAGGAGCTCAGTGGACATGGTGATGATGGGAAGGGGGAAGCTGAGCCTCGGTGGCACTTAACACTGCAAGACGAGGCTGGGCTCCGGCACAGGACACGGTGGGCCATGAGGGGAAGTGGCAGATGCAGGACAGAGATGGCAGTAGGGAGAGGGTGGGTGGAATGCAGGCTATCTCACCTCAAAGGCAGGAGGGGCGTACAACTAAAGCTGTTGATACGGGAACTGAGAAAGGCCACTAGATCAGAAACCAAAGGAGCCAGATAGTAAAAAGCCCTGAGGAAGCGAACTGTAGCCAGGAGAGAAGAGAGAACAGCAGCGGTAAGCCGGAGTCGGAAGGAGCCAGGGCTCTGGGCGCCAGCCCACAAGGCCCTGGAGCAATGGTCACTGCTGCCCTGCCCTCCACTGTGAGGTTCACCCCATACATCACAGGGGGCTTTTCATCTGCTGGCCTCAATGAGTCAAAGCCCTGGCCACCGCACCCTGGAAACAGTGGTCCTAGAAATGGTGCTCCGTGGAGAAGGGAAGCCGTGGGCCTTTGAGAAGGGAAGGGCAGCAGCTGCCCCAGGGCTGCTAAGCTGCATCCAGCTGTGACTTCTCCTCTCAGCCCCTCCACGTCAACAGCTGATTCTTTGTCAAGCCAGGGTGACCAGCTGAAGGAAGGCCTCATTCCAAGTCAGGAGATCACAAGATCCCTGATGGCGGAGGCCTGGGCTGTCTTGACAGCACCCCCTGGGGGCTGGGGGCACATGGACTCTGGATGTCTGCAGGTGAAGGCTGGGTCTCCTGGCCACCGAGGCCCATGGGACCTCTCTTGCACACTCTTTACACATGCTAAGTTCCAAGCTGCTTCCTGGAACGTCCCCTGCCCTGGCTCTCAGACCCATTTACCTGCCAAGCCTCAAGCTGCTGCGAGAGGTTCAGTTTCTGCTGAATGGCGTCCAGCAGCTGGCCATTGAGAGACATCACGTCCATCTTGCACTTGGCAAGTTCCAGCTCCACAGCATTCTTCCTGCAAACAGACAAAGCAGGGTGGGCAGAAGAATCTGGTCTACTGGAGGACCCGGGGTCCACCATGTAATGAAATGGGATGGCCCTAAATGTACAACACTGTAGAGCACGGTGCACGCAGGAGATGGTCTGCAACATGTTTCCTAAGCAGGCCCTAGGTGAAGGGACTGGCATCTTACAAATGGTGAATTCTTTTTTTTTTTTTGGTTTTTCGAGGTAGGGTCTCACTCTGGTCCAGGCTAACCTGGAATTCACTCTGTAGTCTCAGGGTGGCCTTGAACTCACGGCGATCCTCCTACCTCTTCCTCCCAAGTGCTGGGATTAAAGGCGTGCGCCACCACGCTCAGGTTTTTTTAAATTTTTAATTATTTTATTTTAAAGAGAGCAAGCAAGAGAGAGAGAGGGAGAAATTAGCATGCTAGGGCCTCAGCCACTGCAATCGAATTCCAGATGCTTGCACCACCTAGTGGGCATGTGCGACCTTGTGCTTGCTTCATCTTTGTGCGTCTGGCTAATGTGGGATCTGGAAAATGGAACATGGGTCCTTAGGCTTCGCAGGCAAGCACTTTAACTGCAGAGATCTCCCCAGCCCCAGATGGTGAGTTCTTAAGTGAGGATGGGAACCCAGAGAGGACCAAAGGCCTCACTTAGCACCAAGGCTGCATACACACTGTAGGGTGGGGGACTCCTCCTGATATGTGCTCCTTGCCCCCCCCCATACAGATGTGTGCAAAGAAAGCTGCATAATGGTGTCTGGCACAACTTGGCTAATCCCAGTAATCAATAACTGGGGTGCTGGTAAACAGCAGGATGTAGGGTAATTACTGTCAGCTCATGAGGATGCTCCGTGCAGAAAGAAACCAGAAAACAAGTGTCTGTGTGTAAAGGACCCACGCAGGAATCCAGACGGTGATACCTGGCTGATGCCATCCACTGACGGCTAATGTTCACTGTTTTCACATTCTGCGTGTTTCGTCTATTGCTTTGTTCACTCTGCCCAACATTCTTACATTATAGCTGCTAAATGCAAAAGAAAGCCGAGGGCTGGAGAGATGGGTTAGGGGTTAAGGGGCCTGCCTCCTAAGCCTAAGAACACTGGTTCCAATCTCCAGCGGTTCCAATCTCCAGGTCCCACGTTTAGCCAGATGCAAAGTGATGCAAGGGTGCAATGCCACACTTGACCACAAGGGGGCGCACACATCTGGATTTTGTTTGCAGCAGCTGAGACACTTCTGGTGCGCCCATTTCTGTCTTCCTCTCCCTCTCTGTCTCTCCAAAAAAAAAAAAAAAAATAAAAAAAAAAAAAAAGAAAGCCGACAGGTTAGGGATGGGATGAAGTGGTGGGAGGGGCTAGTCAGGCTAAATGCTTCAGCAGAGGCGGCAGTGTTGTCCAGCCGCTCCCCTGAGGATGCTCTGAGGTGAAGCCAGCACACCAACCAGTGAACACTGCACCAGGCCCAAGGACAGCTAGAGAAGCGGCCTACAGAGGCAGCCTGCCGGGGTCCCGGAACGCTGTCTGCAGTAACTGAAGAGCGGCAGGAAGAAGAAGCAGGTGGGTCCCAGAGAGAGAGCTCAGACAAGCGCTTCCTCCCTGGCTTGTCCTCTACCCAACAATTGGTCACCTACCCCACAACGAGACTGTGGCCCCAGAACTGCAGGCATCCCAGGGCCCGCACAGACCCCACCCACTGCAGCAGTGGACTGCGGGGATAGGACTTCACCTGTGCGAATAGGCGCAGGGATCAGGCAGGGCAGACTGCATCCCTCACACCTGCTGCCATTGGCTGGTAGCAAACAGTGGAAATCCTCATGTGGCACCGGTTGCCATGGACGCGGCCCATCCAGCAGTCTCAGAGCAAATTCTAGGCTGCCACAACAGCTCAGGAACTTCCACACAACTGCCAGCAGATGGCGCCATGGGCAGCCTGGAGCCAGGATTGTGCTGACTAATGGCGCTGGGCCAAGGGGCCCAAAACCCAGTTGTGTGTGTGTGTGTGTGTGTGTGTGGGGGGGGGGGAGATATTCCCTCCCCAGGAATCTCCGTGATTGTCATTTAAAAGAAAAGATGATGACATCAAATAAGAGGCTAATTGAGAGGGGGAGGAGATATGATGGGTGGATTTGTGAGGCGAAAGTGGGTGTGGGGAGGGAATTATCATGGTCTATTGTATATAATTATGGAAGCTGTCAATAAAAATGTTAAAAAGAAAAAAAAAAACCAGACAGAAAGGTACAGCTACAAGAAGCAGTTTAGCAATATTAGTCATGTTTTTTTAAAAAGGAGTTTTTCCAAGGCCTTATGTAAATGAGGCCACTAATAACTGGGTGAGGTGGTGAGGAAAGTTTGAAGCCAGCCTGGGGGCTACAGAGTGAGTCCCAGGTCAGCCAGGGATATAGTGAGACCCTGCCTCAAAAACAACCTGGAGCTTTAATCCCAGCACTCAGGAGGTTGAGGCAGGAGAATCACTGAGTTTGAGGCCAGCCTGAGACCACATAGTGAATGCCAGGTCAGCCCGGGCCAGAGTGAGACCGTACCTAAAAAAAAAAAAAAAAAGCTGGGTGTGGTGGCACATGCCTTTAATCCCAGAACTCAGGAGGCAGAGGTAGGAGGATCACAGAGTTTGAGGCCACCCTGAGACTACATAATGAATTCCAGGTCAGCCTGAGCCAGAGTGAGACCCTACCTCGAAAAACCAAAAAAAACAAAACAAAACAAAAAAAAAAAAAAAAAAACCTGCCTTTTTCTCTGTCACTCTCAAATAAATAAAAATTAAAAAAAAAAAAATAAAAAAGAGGCTGGAGATATGGTTTAGCGGTTAAGCACTTGTCTGTGAAGCCTAAGGACCCAAGTACAAGACTCAATTCCCCAGGACCCATGTAAGCCAGATGCACAAGGTGGCGCATGCATCTGGAGTTCGTTTGCAGAGGCTGGAGGCCCTGGTGCTCCCATTCTCTCTCTCTTCCTCTTTCTCTGTCTGTTGCTCTCAAATAAATAAAAATAAAATAAACAAAAAGAAATTTAAAAAAGCAACAAAACCCCACAAACAAACAATCTGGGACTGGAGAAATGGCTCAGCAGTAAAGGCACTTGTTTGCAAAGCCTAATGAACCAGGTTTGATTCCCCTGTGCCCACTAAAGCCAGACACACAAAGTGGCATGCATATCTGGAGTTGGTCTGCAGTGGCAGAAGGCCCTGGTATGTCCATTTTCTCTTGCTCTACCTCTCCCCCCACCTCAAATAATTTTTTTAACAGCCTGACTTTTTTTCTAAGGTGATTGCTAGTTTGGGTTTACTTGTTTACAGCATTTCCCCTGTGAGGATAAAAATATTACCAGCATCCCTGGAGTAAGGAACTCCTTTTCTTAGCCAGTCTTGGATGCACAGTAACTTCACCTGGTAAAGAAGTCCCTGCAACCTGGTTCTGGAGTCCCAGGATGTGAGATACCTGGGAAAAGTCCTGTGGTGGTTTGATTCAGGTGTCCCCCATAAACTTAGGAGTTCTGAATGCTAGGTTCCCAGAAAATGGCAATCTGGGAATTAAAGCCTCCTGGAGGCAGTGTATTGTTGGGGGCGAGCTTATGGGTGTTACAGCCAGCTTCCCCTTGCCAGTGTTTAGCACACTCTCCTGCTGCTGTTATCCATCTGATTTTGGCCAGGAGGTGATATCCACCTGTGCGAACCTGACTCAAACACCTCCATTTCCATAGAACTGCTCAGTGCACTAAGGGCAAATACACGGGAGGGCTGTGAACTATAAACTGACAGACACCTGACCAGATGGAAAAGCAGCCCCAAAGGTAAAAGCTGTGATGAAAATGATTCAAGAGGCTGGAGAGATAGCTTAGTGGTTAAGGTGCTTGCCTGCAAAGTCTAAGGACCTAGGTTAGATTCTCCAGTACCCACATATGCCCAATGCACAAGGTGGTGCATGCATCTGGAGTTCATTTGCAGTGGCTAGAGGCCCTGGCACACCCATTCTCTCGCTGTCTCAAATAAATAAAAATATATCTTAAAACAAGTAAATAAATAAAAATATTTAAAAAATGATACAAGAGAACAGAAGACAGAGGAAAGGAAAGGTGTATATGGAAGTGAGGAGGGGAAGAAAGGCCAGCGTGAGGAATTTTCAGAATTTTCAAGTCACAAGGCATATTTAGAAATCATTCCTGCCGCAATGCAGCAGAGGGGAGAGGTTGTCAGGACGAGATGGCACGATGGAGCTAGAGTCTCTACTGGCTGTACCCAGGGGAGAGGGCTTGTGCCTCACCTACACCACTGGGATTTAAAGGCTCTACTAATTTAGACCTGGAAGACTAAAGGATGGTAGTTTTTTTTTTTTTTTTTTTTTTTGTTTTGTTTTTGTTTTTGCAAGGTAGGGTCTCACTCTGGTCCAGGCTGACCTGGAATTCACTATGTAGTCTCAGGTTGGCCTTGAACTCTCGGCAATCCTCCTACCTCTGCCTCCCGAGTGCTGGGATTAAAGGAGTGCGCCACCACGCCCGGCTGGATGGTCGTGTTTTATAAACAGTAGAATGAAGTAAAAATGTTACAATTCTGTGTTGTAAGCACCCTGAAAGTGAACACTTGGGATCTGAAGAGTCAAACATGGGCCCCTAGGCTTTGCAGGCAAGTGCCTTAACTGCTAAGCCATCTCTCCTACCCAATCTTTCCATTTTTTAAGCTCAGTAGTATTTCATAAATTCCCAGGTTGCTTTAGTAGTAAATAGGATATTTTATTCTTTCCCCTATCATTAGCTGGTTATTTGTGTATTAAAAAAGATACTGAAGCTGAGCATGGTGGCACACACCTTCAATCTCAGTACTCAGGGGGGCACAGGTAGGAGGATCACCGTGAGTTCGAGGCCACCCTGAGACTACATAGTGCATTCCAGGTCAGCCTGGGTTAAAGCAAGACCCTACCTCAAAAAACTAAAAAACAAAACAACAACAAGAACAAAACCCCCTGACCTCTGAGCATTAATCTGGAGTTGGGCAGAGATGAGATCTCATGTAGTCCAGGCTGCATTTGAACTCCATGTGTAGCTGAGGCTGGCCATTCCTCCTGCCTCCACTTTCCAGATGCAGGGGCCACATGTGACTCTTGAACATTTTTTTCACTGGTTAAATTTATCATTGAGTGTTTTTCTAAGACAACACTCAGCCAGAACTCTGCTACATGAAAGGACAAAATTCCACACATAAATCTAGGCCCGTTGGCACATGTGGGCCTGCAATCCCAGCTATTCAGGAGGTGGAGGCAAGAGAGAACCCAAGTTCAAGTCTTGCTTAGGCTACAGAGTGCGGGATTAATTTTTTAAATTGAATTTTTTTTTTTTTCTGATTTACTTATTTATTAGAGACAGAAAGAAGGAGAGAGAGAGAAAGAGAAAGAGAGAGAGAGAGGGAGAGAATGGGCATGTCAGGGCCTCTGGCCGCTGCAAATGAACTCCAGATGCATGCACCACCATGTGCATCTATCTGGCTTGTGCAGGACCTGGAGAATAGAACCTGGGTCCTTAGGCTTTTCAAGTGCCTTAACCACTGAGCCATTTCTTCAGCCCTTAATTTTTTTTAAAAGCATATATCTTATTAGTTTTTTTTTTTTTTTTTTTTTTTTTTTTTTTGGTTTTCGAGGTAGAGTTTCACTCTGGCCCAGGCTGACCTGGAATTAACTATGTAGTCTCAGGGTGGCCTTGAACTCACGGCAATCCTCCTACCTCTGCCTCCCGAGTGCTGGGATTAAAGGCGTGAGCCACCACGCCCAGCTAGGTTTTTTTTTTTGTGTGTGTGTGTGTGTGTGTGAGAGAGAGAGAGAGATTGGTGCATCAGGACCTCCAGCCACTTCGACTCCAGATGTGTGTACCACCTTGTGCACATGTGCAACCTTGCATGACCTTGTGTGTCTGGCTTACACGAGACCTGGAGTTGAACATGGGTCCTTAGGCTTTGCAAGCAAGTGCCTTTAATTGCTAGGCCATCTCTTCAGCCCTGTACCTTAGTTTCATTTAGAAAGTAAATTAAACAAGCCATTGCCGCTCACTTTGCAATAGCTTCATCCCGGTCCCTGATGGCCTTCTGAAGCTGCTCCTGTGGCTCCTTGTCCTCAGTCGTCACTCTGAGGCGGTCCCTTTCCTCCTTCAGTGCTGTCATCTCCACGCTCAGTAGTGTCACCTAAGAGAGACCAAAGAAGAATGAGAATGACAGCACTGCTGGCCTGGGCGGTTCCCCTTCCGTGAAGATGAACAGCACCCAGCGGCCCCAGGTGGGCACAGGTCCATGTGCAGGACGCAGGCTGGCTGGGTCCTGGGGGAGGCACATCCACGAGGCACTGCGTAGGCTGAGAGGTACTCATAGGTAGACAATGAAATGAGACCATACAAGCACCCTCATGGCTTGGGAGAACATTGTTTTTGAAGCAGGGCCTCAAATGTTTCCAGCCCTCTTTCACAGTGAACACTGCTATTAGCAGGGCTTTGGATGGTTTCAAATCCTGGGAATTGGCTTCTGTCCTCAACAGCCATTGACTGACATAGCAAGCTCATCTTCATTTAGCTCTGCAGATCAAATACACATGGGATTATGATGCTTTAAAGATGCTATTATCTCTCACTTTGAACTTGTTGCCTTTTTTTTTTTTTCCCAAGGTAAGGTCTCGCTCTAGCCCAGGTTGACCTGGAATTCACTCTGTAGTCTCAGGGTGGCCTCGAACTCACGGCCATGATCCTCCCACCTCTGCCTCCTGAATGCTGGGATTAAAGGCGTGCACCACCACGCCTGGCTTGAACTTGTCACCTTCTGTGTGGCCTATGCCCCAGTGAATGGCACCACAGCCTACTCAGTCCTCATGTCCAATCTGGGAGGCATCGTTTGGCAGAGAGGTGTCCCTCTGATGGTTCCATCAGTGACAGTTTACCCCTCCCCAGAGGAAAGTAACCCCATAATCTCTGAGACGGCAGGAAGCATGTTGTATCCATCTGTGTATCTCAGCCTGACCACAAACAGTACTTAGTCTCAAAACACCTGTGCAGTGAACAGCTGCCCAAACCTTGTCAAGGGCTTTCCTGGTTATGAACGTCTTGGGACACAGGGTGTGACCTCCCATGAAGGAAGCCAAAGGGGACAGGGATTGCTTTCCTTTCATCGTCTGGGGCTGGGTTTGTGATCAAGACTTGCCAGCAACAAAGTCCCAGGTGAGTGGTATTATTCACCACACTGCACACGGTGCTGTGGCCCCCTTCCCACAGCTCCTCCTTCCTGTTTGGGGCCAGAGTTACTCAGCTTTTCTTGCTGTTGATTCCGTACGCTATCAGACTGAACCCGAAGACATTCGCTTTCTGCTGAAGTTACACAGAGCAAATTTCTGTCTGCAACCAGAAACCCTGTGGGTAGAGCTTTCAGTACACAACAGTTAAGAATGAAGGCTGCTGGCTGACCCCACCTTCTTCTTAGCATTACACACCCACTGACATCTTTTCCATCTGTGCAGGTTGGCCTCTGTCTCTGCCAGGGGACACATGTCATCTTTCAGCATGCTCCTTGGCTTTTCAAGCCTCGGCTCTCAACATCTTCAGAAGAAGGGAACTGAGGTAAGGTCCCCAGACTAGGCTAAGATCAAGTTCCTGAGACTGAGAACAAAGCTGTGGGTGCTGAGGGAGCTGGACAGTCTGGAGGAAGTCAGAGGGTGCCCAACGATGAGGGTGAGAAGGAAAACGTTGCTATGGTGAGCGATAGATTTTGTATTCTTAGAAGCCTGACCAGCAATGTCAGGGCCTGGTGCTCTTCTCTGCACTGACAAAAGAAAGAAACTGCAGCATTCCCACTGGAGACAGCTTGGGTAAGGAGGGTTCTAAGCCTTGGGGAGGTGCTGTCTGGCACCTCTGCACAGGTCCTGGCTTGCACATGAATCTAGGTCTGAGACAGGCGAGGAGACAGGGAGAGGCCCTGCCTCACCCTGAGCATCAGCAGGTTCTGCTGGTTGCAAGAACTCACGACCCAGAAAATACCTGGTACAGACACACTGACAGACAGACCGCCTCACACCAAGTGATCCCTGGGGTGGCCTCAGGACAGCCAATGTGCATTACTATGTTCTAGACAAAACTCTTGACGAACCTTTTCCTTTGGTGTAGAAAAATTGGAGAAGCTAGAGCCCACCAGCCAGCTGCCTTAGGAGAAGGGACATGGGGCTCGCCCTCTCTTAATCACACTCTCCAGAGGAATAACTGAGTTGTTATGAGGATTAAATCACATGCAGGCACGCACGCACGCGCCTCCCTCTCTCTAAACCTCAAGGTCTCAGCTTGGCCAAGCATGTGGTAGTGGATCCATCTTTACCCTCTCACACCTGGAGACTGTCATGAAGATGGACCTGGCTTGTCTGCACATGTCTGCCTCCAAATCCACTTTCGCCAAATAAGATGGACATTCTCCAGTTAAACACACCAAAGCAAACACCCTCAAGCAGTAACAGCTAGGGCTTCATCTGCTCTTTCCTTCAATAATCAGTTGAGTGTCTAAGGCCAGGGCCGCGCTAGATGCTTCTGGAGACAAAGCCGAGTGTGCCCTTACAGTAATCCTTGTGGGATCTGTGGTTTCACTTGTGAAAGGTGAGGTGCAAATGCTGTGACCATGACAAAGTACAGCCAGGGCCTCCTCCAGGCAAGAGATCAAAGAGTTTCAAGGAGGGAGCTGGAGAGATGGCTTAGTGGTTGAGGCATTTGCCTGCAAAGCCTAAGGACCCAGGCAGGTTTGAATCCCAAGTACCCACATAAGCCAGATATACAAGGGGTCACATGTGTCTGGAGGTGCTGGTGCTCCCACCTTCTCTCTCTTTCTCTCAAATAAATAAAGAAAAAAAAGTGAAAAAGAATTATTAAGGAGGAAAAAAAAGAGAAGTGTTTCAAGGAAGAAGTGAAAGCCGCTCTGAAATGTGAAGGATGAGTGGAGTGGAGTGGGGTGGTGCTATGAACATGGGAGGGAGGGAGGGGGGCTGTGAGCTGTTGTCCTATCGCATATGCAAAGAAGGTGAGATGGAGTCAAGAGAGAAGGGGGCTGGTGGCCAGAGTAGAGCAACCCAAGTTAGCCAGGAGCTCCATGTCTCCCATAACTTGATATGGAAGCCAGCCCATGCCTGGCAAGGGGTGCTGATTTCAAGCCACTCTTCAGGAAGATTAACAAGATGAGTGGGCCGGGGAGGGCAGACAACTGGACAGGTAGTACCCAAGGCTTAAGTGAACTAAGGCCGATATGAAACAGGGCAGCTTCCAGGCAGACGGAGAGCGTGCCAAGCATTTGCACAAGTCATCACATCTGATTAGTGAAGCCCTCAACGCTCCAGCACACGTTCTTCCAATCTCATGCCCCTCTAAACACCTGGCATGTGCTCCAGCCAACCATAAAGGATCCACGGCAAAGCTGTCCTGTGGTTCCTACGGCCCAGTCTGAGCAGGGGCAGAGAGACCTCATGGCTGGCTGCTTTTCATATGCTACAGCTTGTCTTGAAGACATGCCCCACCTGCTTGCAGATGCTCCATCTTCACTGAAGCAAGAAGGGCCAAGGGGGGAGGGACCCTAGCAGAGAGAGGACACCGAGAGGCGGGTGCTGGGCAAGTCTTCAGGTGTGGCTATAATCTTGCCTCACAGCCTCAAACTTGAGTGCAGCCAGCCCACACCTGACCTCTGGCCCAGTTTCCAGGAGTGGAAAGAGCCTTCTCAAGTGGAAAGCCATGCGTTCAGATGCAGGACCACCCATCAGAAGAGGATGGATCCTGGCCTAGCTATTTCCTGGAACCTTGGTCCTAGCTAACCTGGTCTGGGGCCTGCCACCAAAGAGCCCAGAGATGGCTCTCTGGTCCTGGAGATCAAGTGCCAAGCACACGGCAAGTACGTGGCAGATGCCAAACCCTGCATGACGTACATCATGCCCTCTGTGCTGGCTACCATTTTCAGTCACCCTGGAACTCCCTATCCTGGGAGTATGACTCCTATGGGTGTCACATTAGTGGATGTGGTGTGGCAGAGAGGTCTCTGCTGAGAACATTCTGGAACATGGGGCTGAGGCCCATGACCTACAGGGGACACCCAATTCTGCACCTTTCACAGGACAAGTGTGGAACCCCTGCCTGGGGGCCCTGCCTCTGTCAGCGGTCAGCCAAACCAGGTCTAAGGCCACCTGCCTGGTAGAGATGGCTTCCTGAATGTTTCCACAGCAGACTCTAAGCAGCCTACACCTTGCCTGCAACTCTGAGTGAGATGTCCTCCAGTGACTTTCTAGTTTAAAGGTCTGAGACACAAAGCCAAATATAATTATCAAAGGAAATATTAAGCAAGTGGTTATTTAAAGTAAATAAGCCAGTAGCAGTGGCATATTCCTGTAGTCCCAGCTACTTGAGAGGCTGGGGCAGTAGAATTACTTGAGTCTAATTCAAAGCCAGTGTAGGGATGGAGGGATGGCTCGGTGCTTAAGGCACCTTCTGGCAAAGCCAGAGGACCTGAGTTTGATTCACAGTACCCACGTACAGCCATAAGCACAAAGTGGCACATGCTCATGTGCAGTGGCTGGAGGTCCTGGTATGCCTATTTTGTCTGCCTTTCTCTCTTCTCTTTCTCTCTCTGCTTGTAAACAAAAATTTTTTGAAAGTAGGATCTCATTCCAGGCTGACCTGTAATTCACCATGTAGTCTCAGGGTGGCCTTGAACTTACAGCAATCCTCCTACCTCTGCCTCCCAAGTGCTGGGATTAAAGGAGTGTGCCACCATGCCCAGCTCTGTAAACAAAATTCTTTTAAAAATCCAGTATAGGGCTGGAGAGATGATTTAGCGGTTACGGTGCTTGCCTGTGAAGCCTAAGGACACAGGTTTGACTCTCCAGATCCCACATAAGCCAGAAGCACAAAGGTGAGGCAAACACAAGGTCGCACATGCCCAGTAGGTGGTGTGAGTGTCTGGAGTTTGCAGTGACTGAGGCCCTGGTGTGCCAATTCTCTTTCTCTCTCTCTCCAAGAAACAAAACAAACAAAAACAGTATATACACATAGCAGGATTCTAGCTCCAAATATACATACATACATATATAATATATATATATATATTTTTTTTTTTTTGCCTTGACTGCCCGGCCACTCTCCAGTGTCTGGCCAGGAGCAAGTACAGTGTTGAGAAGCATCTTTCCATCCTTGCTCTCTGGGCCCTCACAGGAAGTAGTGGTGCTGTAGGTGGGCTTCCCCAAATTATTCTAAGAGGATAATATATAAATATATATTTAATTATATACATACCAATTATATATATAAATATGTAAACGCATCTTAATTATAAGAAATGCTGACTGATGTAGTCTCAGAAAACCTCTGCCTCCCGAGTGCTGGGCTGCTTATAAACGCATCTTAATTATAAGAAATGCTGACTGAAGAGAAAGCTGGGCATAGGCACCATCCCACAGAAACCTCACACAGCAGAAAGGGATGGGCAGCTGTGGCCAGGAGAAGGCAAGTGAGTGGGGCAGGGGCTGAAGGCTGATGTCCAGTGCTTCCCCAGGCACCACCACAAGGAGAACAGAGCTCGGGAGCTTCTTTCTGGGTGGGACTCTCTAAGTCCTTTAACGTTTGTTCAGATCAGAATTCAAATGCCCTTCTCCAGTGCTCCAGCGTGTGCAAGAGGGAAGGAAATCAAGATCAAACAGGAAAGAAGAGTGAGAGCAGCAATCGGTTCCCGGAAGCCGAGAAACAGGCTCACAGAGGGGGACAGTGCTGACATCTGTGAGTATCAATGGTGCCTTGGCTTGCCTGGAAAACAGCAGCGGAAAGTGGCCTGAGAGCTGTCGCTTTCAACTGCCAGCATCACCCATCAGCCCAATTTCTGGCTTTGCAGACGCGTCACTGCAGGGACTGGGATCAGCTATTCTTGTCCCTGATGATGTCACTTTGAGCTGAGTGAAGACTGGTTTCTTCTCTTGAAGATACCCAGTTCACCTCCACTTTGGTCACTGCCCCAAGGGTGTGATGGAGGAGAGCCATGTGTCACAGAAGTGGGAGAAGAGTGAGGGTGAACCGGGCCATGGTGGCGCACGCCTTTAATCCCAGCACTCAAGAGGCAGAGGTAGGAGGATCGCCATGAGTTTAAGGCCACCCTGAGACTACATAGCGAATTCCACGTCAGCCTGGGCTAGAGTGAGACCCTACCTCGAAAAACAAAAAAACAAAAAAACAAACAAAAAGTGAGGACAGCAGTGCTCACCTGACTGTGGAGGTGCTGCAGCTCCTCTAGGCTTTGTCTCAGTTTACCCCTCTCCCCCTCCATGAGCTCCCTCAGTGCTCTGGAGTCCTCACTGGTCTGCCTTATCTGTTCTTCTAAGGAGTCATCGTCAATTCTCCGGGAGCCCTGACAGCAAGAGGAGAGCCAGCAGGTGGGAGAGGGAGGGGGTTGAAATGGAGAGGAGATACCGCCGAGATGAAAGTGGGGAAGAGAAAAGGAGAGGAAGACAAAGGAGTTTGGAAAAAAGTTAGGAAGAGAGGTTTTTGTGCTCAATTTCAACCTGCAAATAACAGCTAGATGTTTATTTTCATTTCAGGCAACAGGGAAAGGAAGCTGAGTACCCTGAATGGGGCACTGTGCTCTGCCGGCTCCCTCATCCCACAGTGACTTGGCTTCCTACTGTAACGCCCTCTGTAAATCAGCAGCCTGGTTGGAAAGAAACCGCCACCTCTCCTCTCACTGCAGCCAACATGGGCAGAAAGACATAAGGACTCCGCCCGTGGGAGAATGAAACCGAGGAGAACTAGTTGCTCCAGAGCCGGGCCATCAGTGGCGATAGCGAGAATTCCCTCATAAAGCTGTGGCCATGCCAGTCTAGCTCAGATGTCACAGAACAGACTCCCCCATCCCAGCCATATCTGAAATTCTGAGGCTCCTCGTATTCCTCTTTCCTCAAACTTCCTGTGTTCACTGAGGTTCTTTGGACAGAAGTCTTGGGTGTTTGAGGCTTGCTCACTCAAAGCCACCTACCACCAGGGCTAACTACAGAAGAACAACTTAAAATTTGACCCAGATACAAATTTCTCTATACAAAGTTTCCATGCAGGCCCTCTAATTCGAGGCCACTTACTGCCTATACAGAAATATATGGAGAGAAGAGCTCTGCCCTGGCGTCTGTCTGCTGGCATTCAGCGCTCTGCTGCTCATCACTTCTCAGGCTCTCCAACCAGCGAGGCTCAGGACTCTGGCAGAATTCGCATGCAACTACAGCTGAGGGCTTACTTCACCATCTGCACTGGCTTGTCCACCGCCCACTGGCCAAATCCTGTGGCTGGCCTTTCTCAGACTGGCCCTTACCGTGGGCTCCATGCCATCCACGATGCTCTGTATCAGCCTCTTGAGCTCGCTGAGGGCAGTGCGCAGGCTTCCGGCTGGCACGTCCTTGGCTGATGAGGTTTCGGAAGACTCATCCATGGAGGAGTCCGTGGACACGGCCGAGTCAGCGCTGTCATTCCCTCGGAGGTGTGAGCAGAGATAGCGAACCTGGCAGTAGGCTTCCCAAAGCTGCAGTCTCAGCTGTGTCACAGAAGGTTATTCACTCATGATACATACTCTAGAGAGGGCCTGGTCGATCATCCACTTAGTATTTGAAGCTAAAATTACAGACAGCTGAAGCCAATTCTGGCTCTGAGCATAAAGGCTTTGCTTTGATTTTTCAAATCACCTGTCTCGAGAACTAGTACTCGTTCGGGAGCTGCCACATCGTCTCAGTGGTCCCAGCCTTCCTCCCACCGGCCACATAAAGGCTTCCTTATGATACATCAGTTCCCTTGGTTGGCGTCAGAAATGGTCGGGAGACTTAGTGGATATGGGAAGTATGAAAAGAAGCCCAGTGTCATGGAGGGGATGAATCGCGCATGTGTGAGGACCCTGCCAATGCCCAAGGAAGGAGCCAAGCACTGGGCAGCAAGCACTTCCTCGGCCGCACAGGGGAGAGACTGAGCAGGACCCTGACCTCTCTGGCTGGTCTACTCGAGGTCTCAGTGGACAAAGAGAACGACCCCAGTCCCATGTTCCCTGCCAGGTGGCAGAGACGTCAGCACCTGCTCTCTCTCCTGCTCTAGCTCCTCAGCCTCCATGCTCTGCTCGATCTCTGACAGCAAGGACGTGCTGGTGGCAGCCGAGCTCTGCAGGCTCCTCTCCTCCGTGAGCTCTTCCAGCTTCCCCTGCAACTGCCGGTAGGATAGCCGGACCTCCTGCAGCTCCAGCTGGCTTTGGTGTAGCTGCGGGAGAGAGAGCAAAGGCTGTCACAAACCAAGTGGCAAACAGTGCTCCAGACTTGACCCTGCTGCTGGACGTGCCACCAACTCACAGGAAAACAAGCAGAAAGGATGCATCAGACTGTGTTGGGGGATGTAGCTGACAAGACCCAGGTCTGTAAAATTCTACAGGACAAATAACTGCTTCCTTAACACATAATTTCAGAGGAAAAGAAAGGTAAAGGAAGAACCAGAGATTAAGAAATACTCGAGAGCTGGGGACATGGCTCATTGGTAGAGCACTTGCCTGGCCTACACAAAGGCATCATGGCACATGCCTGTAATCCCAGCACTGGGGAGATCTAGGGTTGAGGATCAGAAGTTCAAGGTCATCCACAGCTATGTGGCTTCCTCTTGGCCAACCTACACAAAACCTTGTCTTAAAAATATTCAAAGAGGGGCTGGAGAGAAAGCGGGCATGGTGGCCTGAGGCACGAGGCTCGATTCTCCAATCCCAGCACTCAGGAGGCAGAGGTAGGAGGCATCGAGAGAGCAGTGGCTGGCCACCCTGAGACTACATAGTCTCTCTCAGGTCAGCCTGAGCCAGAGTGAGACCCTCTCTCTCTCAAATAAAATAAATAAATAATAAAATATTTAAAAAAAAATATTCAAAGAGCAAGGCGTGATGGCACATACCTTTAATCCTAGCACTTGGGAGGTAGAGACAGGAGGACTGCCATGAGTTTGAGGCCACCCTGAGACTACATAGTAAATTTCAGGTCAGCCTGGGCTAGAGCAAAACCCTAAAAACGAAAACAAAACAAAACAAACAAACAAAAAAACCAATAGGCTGGGGAAATGGCTTAACATTTAAGGCACTTGCCTGCAAAGCCAAAGGACCTAGGTTTGATTCCCCAGGACCCATGTAAGCCAGATGCACAAGGAGGCATATGTGTCTGGAGTCTGTTTGCAGTGGCTGGAGGCCCTGGTGTGCCCATTCTCTCTTTCTCTCTATCTCAAATAAATAAAAATTAAAAATATTTTAAAAAACAATAAAAAGGATTCAAGAGGCCAGATGTGGTAGCCATAAACTGTAACACCAGCACTTGGGGATGTAGAGAGTCAGGAAGACTGTGAGCTTGACGCCAACTTGAGACTTTGTCTCAACAAACAAAAACAAAAAACAAGGCTGGAGAGATGGCTTAGTGGTTAAGGCACTTGCCTGTAAAGCCTAAAGACCCAGGTTTGATTCCCAGGACCCATGTAAGCCAGATGAACAAGGTGGTTCTGGAGTTTCTTTGCAGTGGCTAGGGGCCCTGGCATGCCCCTTTTCTATCTGAGGGAGAGCAAGAGCCTTAACAGCTATGCCATCTCTCTAGCCCCAAACAAACAAACAAACAAACAAACAATAAATAGTTTTAAAGAGCAAAAATCTAGAGACATATTAACATATCAGGGCTGGAGAAAATGGGTCAGCAGTTAAGGCACTTGTTTGCAAAGTCTGATGGCTTGGGTTCGATTCCCCAGTACAAAGTGGCACACACATGTTTGCAGCAACAAAAGGCCATGGCGTAGCCATTCTGTCTTCCTGCAAATAAGTAAATATATATATAAAAAAAGGGGGTTGGGGATTTAGTTCAGTGGATGAGCGCTTGCCTAGCAAGGGCAAGGCCCTGGGTTCGGTCCTTAGCACCAGAAAAAAAGAGAAAAAGAGACATACCAGCCAACTGTAACCTGCTGGACTATTTTAGTCTGTATCTTGATTCAAACAAAAATGTTTTAAAATGTATGACATTATCTATCATTGAGAATTTGAACACTCACTGGGTTTCAGATATTCTTCAGTCCCTTCCTCCCTTCTTACCTGTTGGGTCTCTCAACGCAGCCCAAGATAGCCTTAAACTAAAGAACGTCTTGCTTCAGTTAAGTGCTGAGATTAAAGGTGTGAATCACCACGCTCCCCCATCCTACCTCCAGTACTTGGATCAAACCCAGGGCTTTGCGCCTTGTAGGCAGGTACTCTACTACTAAGCTACACTTAGCCCAGAGTTCTCTTCTTTTACAGGCCCTTTTTATTAAAAAAAAAAAAAAAAAAAAAGGAAAGAAAAAAGTAAATCTAAACCAGGCTTGGTGGCACATGCCTTTAATTCCAGCACTTGGGGAGAGACAGGTAGGAGGATTTTGAGGACAGACTGGGACTAAAGTGAGTTCCAGGTCAGCCTGGGCTACAGTGAGACCCTACCTTGAAAATAAAGAAAGTATGATGGAGAGTGGAGTTTCAAAAGGGAAAGTGGGGGGACGGAGGGAAGTACTATGGGCTATTGTCTACAATTAAGGAAGTTGTCAATAAAAAAAAATAAGGGCTGGAGAGATGGCTTAGCGGTTAAAGCATTTGCCTGTAAAACCAAAGGACCCAGGTTCAATTCCCCAGAACCCACGTAAGCCAGATGCACAAGGGGCACATGTGTCTGGAGTTCGTTTGCAGTGGCTGGAGGCCCAGTGCATCCATTCTTTGTCTCCTCTCTCTCTGTTTGCAAATAATTTTTTTAAAAAAGTATTTTAAAAAATAATTAAAAAAAAATAGAGTAAATCCTGCCTGTGTGTTCTCTCTCTCTCTCTCTCTCTCTCATGCACTATCTTTAGGAACACTATCCTTGGCTGCCTTTTTTGTTGTTTTGTCTTTCAAGGTAGGGTTTTGCTCTAGCTCAGGCTGACCTGACCTGGAATTCACTATGTGGTCTCAGGGTGACCTCCATCCTTCCACCTCTGCCTCCCCAGTGCTGGGATTAAAAGCATGTGCCACCACGCCCAGTTTGGCATTAAAAAATTTTTTTTTTTATTTATTTGCAAGCAGAGAGAGAGAGAAGAGAGGCAGACAGAGACAGAATGGGCATACCAGGGCCTCTAGCCACTGCAAACAAACTCCAGATGCATGGGCCCGTCATGCATCTGGCTGACATTGGTCCTGGAGAATCAAATCAGGATCCTTTGGCTTCACAGGCCTTAACTGCTAAGCCATCTCTCCAGCCTGGCAATTTTTTTTTTTTTTTTTTTTAGGTTTTTCGAGGTAGGGTCTCACTCTAGCCCAGGCTGACCTGAGTCTCAGGGTGGCCTTGAACTAATCCTCACTAGTGCTGGAATTAAAGCCATGTGCCACCATGTCCCGCTCTGGCATTTTTAAAATATGGGTACTAGGACTTGAACTCAATCCTCAGGTTTATAAGGCAGGCATTTTTTGTTTGTTTGTTTGTTTTTTTGAAGTAGGGTCTCACTCTAGCCCAGGCTGAGTGCTGGGATTAATGCCCACCAAAGTGCTGGGATTAAAGGTGTGCGCCACATGCCTGGCCAGGCTTTTTGTTTTTTTGAGGAAGGGTCTCACTCTAGCTGAGGCTGACCTGGAATTTACTATGTAGTCTCAGGCTGGCCTCAAACTCACAGCAATCCTCCTACCTCTGCTTCCCAAGTGCTAGATTAAAAGTGTGTACCACCATGCCTGGCAAGGCAGGCTTTTTACACCGAGCTATATTCCCACAGAATATTCTTTTTTTTTCCAAGGTAGGGTTTCATTCTAGCCCAGGCTGACCTGGAATTCACTCTGTAGTCTCAGGCTGGCCTCGAACTCATGGCGATCCTCCTACCTCTGCCTCCCAAGTGCTGGGATTAAAGGCGTGTGCCACCATGCCCAGCTCACCCCCAGAATATCCTTTATAGTTGGTTTTACAGTTGTTTTTGAAGAAATAAAAATTTAAGGGCTGGGAGCCAGACTGCATAGTGAATTCCAGGTCAGCAAGGTAGAGTAAGACCCTACCTTGAAAAACCAATAAATAAATAAATAACTTGAAGGATTGGGAAGATGGCTTAGTGGCTAAAGGTGTTAATTGGACCCTGCTGGCTGGGTTAAATTCCCAAACCAGTGCAAATTCACACACATGCAAATAAATAACTGAAATCTCTACAAAAGAAACAAATTAGCGAAAAGGGTATTATTGTTAGAGAACAAAATTATAATAATTTAAAGCTCTGTACTGGCTTTACTCTCTATCCTAGAGTTAGCATAATAACCCATAAAACAGTAAGTGGTTCTAGAGATAACTTTTTAAAAAAATACTTAATTTTTATTTATTTGAGGGAGGGAGGGGAGAGAGAGAGAGATATAGATACAGAAATAGGCAGATAGAGAACGGGCGCGCCAGGGCCTCCAGCCACTGCAAACAAACTCCAGATGTGTGCGCCCCCTTGTGCATCTGGGTCCTGAGGAGTTGAGCCTGGGTCCTTTGGCTTTGCAGGCAAACAACTTAACCACTAAGCCATCTCTCCAACTGGAGATAACTTTTATCTGTGGATGAACTTACTAAAATTCAGAGGCTGACTTCCAGCAATACAAGAGAAAAGGGAAGGGATTTATGAAGACGGGGCAGGCAGGTGAGGAATAGTTGATCTTTGCAGCCAGGCAACGGCGTACTAGGGGCTTCATCACACACTATCACTGAGGCTGTAGGAAACCCTACATAGTGAAAAATTCGTACATACTCAGATAATAAGATGCCACCATGACTAAAATAAGTGGAAGAGTTTTCCTTTCTTTTGAGGGAGAGTCTTACTCTAGTCCAGCCTTCTGAGTGCTGGGATTATAGGAATGAGTCACCATGATCAGCTTAAATAGAAGAATTCTTTAAAATCGAGTGTTAGCTGGGGCGTTGTGATGCACACTTTTAATCCCAGCATTTGGGAGGGAGAGGTAGGAGGATCACCATGAGTTCGAGGCTACCCTGAGACTACATAGTAAATTCCAGATCAGCCTGAGCTAAAGTGAGACTCTACCTCGAAAAACCAAAAAACAAACAAACAAACAAACAAACAAAAAAAAACCAACAACAACAAAAAAACCTCGAGTGTTGATGAGGATGTGAGCATTCAGAAATCTCACTGCTAGTGGGAGTGGAAAGCATACAAGGATAAAATGTGCTGTTATTACATGCCCTAGAAGTTTACTTTTTAAAGAAAATATCTAT
Source organism: Orientallactaga sibirica (assembly GCA_036365145.1). NCBI lineage: Eukaryota > Metazoa > Chordata > Mammalia > Rodentia > Dipodidae > Orientallactaga > Orientallactaga sibirica. Next base: position 12,092,446 of record JAEOAD010000026.1, read on the forward strand.
CTGAGAGAAAGAGCATGAGAGGGAGAATATGGGAACACCAGCCTCTTGCCACTGTGAACGAATTTCAGATGCATATACCACTTTGTGTGCCTGGGCTTTGCATGCAAGTGCCTTTAACCACTGAGCTATCTCTCCAGCCCTATGGGTTTACTTTTTTTTTTTTTTTTAATTTATCTGGGAGACAGGAATGAGTAAGGCAGAAAGAGAAGAGAGAGAGAAAATGGGCGTGCTAGGGCCTCTAACCCTGCAAACGAACTCCAGACGCATGTGCCACCTTGTGCATCTGGTTTACGTGGGACCTGGAGAATTGAACCTGGGTCCTTAGGCTTTGCAGGCAAGTGCCTTAACCACTAAGCCATCTTTCCAGCCCTTTCTTTTCATGTTTTCATAAAAATATAATGCATATAGTAAGGAGTACAATCCCTAGATGAACAGCCAAGTGAATGTTTACAAATACATATGGGTAACCACACCCCAAGTCAAAACAGTGTTAAACACCACCCTGTAAGCAGCACCCTGCCACCTCCTTAAAAGCAAATAGGAATCTAGGGTTTGTTTGCAGTGGCTACAGGCCCTGGCGTGCCCATTCTCTCTTTCTCCTCTCCCTTTCTCTGTAATAAATAAATAAATAAATAAATAAATAAATAAATAAAAATTTAAAAAAAAAGAAAAAAAATTGAAAAGAAAAAAGCATAGCTTGGAAAGGAGCTGGGTGGGATAACAACAGGGTCATAATGCCAAGGGCTTCCTTGCCACCAGAAGTAGTCTCTCCTTGTTTTCAGTGTCCTACATAACTGTCTAGAGAGGCCAGGGCTGTGAGAGGCCAATCACCCTCCCTTCCACAGCCCATACTGAGTCACAGGGGAAAAGTATTTTCCCAATACACTGTGAAGTAGAGCTGGACTCATGACTCAACTCTAGGCCCTCTACACTTCACAAATCCTGTCCACTCCAGCAGAAGGGACATCAACCTCTTTTACTTTTTCTTTTTTTTTTTTTTTTTTTTTTTTTGAGATAGGGTCTCTCTAGTCCAGGATGACCTGGAATTTGCTATGTAGTAGTTTCAGGATGGCTTTGAACTCAATTCTCCTACCTCTTCCTCCCCAGTGCTGGGCTAAAAGGCATGTGCCACCACAACTGGCTGGTTTTTTAACATAAATTAATTTTTTATTTATTTGAGAGAGAAAGAGAGAGAGAGAGGAGGAGAGAGGGAGAAAATGGGGAAACTAGGGTCTCTAGCCACTGCAAACGAACTCCAGGTGCATGCACCACCTTGTACATCTGACTTTACATGGGTACTAGGGAATCACACCTGGGTCCTTAGGCTTTGCAAGCAAGTGCTTTAACCATTGTGCAATCGCTCCAGTCCTTTTTGTGTTTGATTTTTAAAGATAGGGTTGGTTTCTAGCCCTGGCCTTTTTTCTTATTTGGTAAATGTTCTCACGGAGAGTTTCACAGCAGCTTTCACTATTAGAGCTGGAAGAGCCACAGAGAAGGATGAGCTCAGGAACCTCAGGTTTCTGAGACTAGAGCTGAGGCTCAGACCAGGGCAGAAGCAGTGCAGGGAGGAGACAGGAAGGTGAGATCACAGCTGACAGCGGGTCTCTTCCTTCTCTCACGGCCTCCTCTGCATTCTCCCCAGCCCTTTTCTCAGAGCCCCATTCAGGGCACCCCATTTCTTGGCCAGGGCATCACTGGTGAGGGTAAGGGGGATGGCCAACCACCACTGATGGAGGCTGCCTTCTTCTAACATAGCAGGCCCTACCTGCAGAGTCCTCGTGAGTCTGATGGTTACCAGGCGTACTTGATACATGTCACATCTGTGTTGGGCAGTATTTCCTACTTTTCCTATCTATGGGACCCCCCCCCCAGCACCCGTAGAATAAAAGATGTTTTTTCTAGGTCATAGTGTTGGTGAAGAAATTTCTGGGATTTAAATTTATTATTATTATTATTATTTTTGGTTTTTCGAGGTAGGGTCTCACTCTGGTCCAGGCTGACCTGGAATTAACTATGTAGTCTCAGGGTGGCCTCGAACTCTCGGCGATCCTCCTACCTCTGCCTCCCGAGTGCTGGGATTAAATAAATTTATTATTTTATAAAATAATATTTCTGGGTTTATATTTGTTCCATTAAAAAGAGGGGACACAAGCCAGGTGTGGTGGCTCCAACCTGCAATACCAGGCACTCAGAAAGCTGAGACAGAATGACTGTCATGAAGGTAAGGGTTGGACTGGAAATGTCACACATTGGTAAGGAGCATGCCTAGCACGCATGAGGCCTGAGGTTCAAACCATTACTGAAAAATAACAAAGTAAGAGGGGATACTGCACCACCTTTTTCAGATTCCTGGCCAATTCTTTCTAGACTCTGTGGCTTCTGCACATTAGTTGCTGGCGGCCCACTGAGAGCTTTGGTTCTTACAAAGGGAGTGAGCTACTTAGCAGAACCTTTAGTGGATCAGTAAGGTGCCTGCAGCCTTACCTCCAGCCCCTCAGTGCCAGAAAATGGCTGGCTACTGGCCCTAACAGGGAGGGCCTGGAGCCCTGCTGCTTGGGAACGAGAAAGAATTGGCAAGCAAAAGCCTGCCCTGTGTGGTTCCCAGAGATCAGCAACACCTGCTGGTCCAGTGGGAACTCCTCCAGCCCCAGTTTTGGGGAAACTCAGAAGGAAAAAAAAATCAGGGTTATGGGGAGGAAAAGAGGCATTCCTAGGAAGCATTTGGCACAATTACAAGCAGCGTATTAAGTGGCAAAATGCTTTACAATTATTTTCTAGACAACTCCACATACATCTCAGCAGGAGAAGTTCTGACAGACAAGTACAACTTCTTAGGCACTGGACAAAATTAGTTCAATTACTCATGCACACTCAGAGGTGCTTAATTAATTATAACAGCAAGAGAACAAAAGGCCAGGAGGCGCCTCACTCTCTGGCCAGTGACTGACTCACCACCTCGACTATGTGCCAAAAAAAAAAAAAAAAACAAAAAACCAGGAGGAGCCCTCCAAAGCAAGAAATAGCATCTTTATTTTTTTAAAGTTATTTTTATTTATTTATTTGACAGAGAGAAAGAGGAAGGGGGAGAGAGAGAGAATGGGTGTGCTAGAGCCTGCAGCCATTGCAAATGAATTCCAGATGCATGCACCGCCTTGTGCATCTGGCTTACGTGGGTTCTGGGGAATTGAACCTGGATTCTTTGGCTTTGCAGGCAAATGCCTTAACCACTAAGCCATCTCTCCAGCCACCCCCCCCTTTTTTGTTTGTTTTTCAGGTAGGATTTTACTCTATCCCAGGATGACCTGGAATTCACTATATAGTCCCAGGCTGGCCTTGAACTCACAGTGATCCTCCTACCAATGCCTCCCAAGTGCTGGTATTAAAGGTATGTGCCACCACACCCGGCAGCATCTTTTTTCAAAAAATATGTACTTTAATTTATTTATTAGAGAGAGAGAGAGAGAGAGAGAGAGAGAACGAATGAGAGAGAACAGGCGCATCAGGGCCTCTAGCCACTGCAAATGAACTCTAGATGCATGCACCACCTTGTGCATCTGGCTTATGTGGGACCTGGAGACTTGAACCTGATCCTTAGGCTTTGCAGGTAAGCGCCTTAACTGCTAAGCCATCTCTTAGTCCAATAAACAGCATCTTTGTATAACAAAGATGATACTAAGTGTATCTCTAGGTATGAACAGAGATGACATGAAATGCTTTTGTTAGTACACTGTATGAAGCTTAAGCTCACAGTATTCAAGTGAGTGGAAGTGGGGACACTCTTCATCTGACATCTGGGGGTGGGGGGCGGAGGCACATCATGGCACAGGTTTGCTTAATCAGAGTTGAAGCAAACTCTAGACCTCAGAACCTCTGCTTCCTGAGTCACTCGTGTGGGGCCTGTGTTCTGTTAATGAAACTGCCCGTTTGTCAGAGTTGGGCCCTGCGCACATCTGTTAGATGCCCAACACAGTGTGCAACAGGGTACCTAAGTGCTTCTTATAGAGGAACAATATATATTGCTTTTTCGAGGTAGGGTCTCACTCTAGCTCAGGCTGACCTGGAATTCACTATGTAGTCTCAGGGTGGCCTTGAACTCTCAGTGATCCTCCTACCTCTGCCTCCGGAGTGCTGGGATTAAAGGCGTGCACCACCACGCCTGGCTATTGATTTCTTTTACTTAGTAATAAGAGTTTAGCAAAGCCAGGAGTTGTGGTACATGCTTGTAATTGTAGCTCTTAGGAGGATTACTGTAAAGTTTTGGGTCAGCATGAGTTTGTCTTTCTACCCCCTCCTCCAAAAAGGACAGGCTTAGTAAAAATGCTTTATTTAAACCTAGTACCCAGTAAATTTTAATTCCTAATGTGAAGCCTGAAAAAAAGATATCAAAGTTGTATTCCATCAGTGGTTTAAGACAGCAGGACCTCAGTCACATAGTGATAGTATAAAGCAGATCAAAGGGGCTCCCTCGTGGTGGCAGGCCTTTTTGCCTTCCTTCTAGGGCTTAAAAAATTCTCCTTAAAAAAAACCAAAACTTAGCACTCGGGAGGCAGAGGTAGGAGGATTGCCGTGAGTTCGAGGCCACCCTGAGACTACATAGTGAATTCCAGGTCAGCCTGAACTAGAGTGAGACCCTACCTCGAAAAACCAAAAAAAAAAAAAAAAAAAAAAACAAAAAAAAACCCCAAAACTTTATTTATTTGCAAACAGAGAGAGAGAGAGAGAGAGAGAGAGAGAGAGGAGATGGGGGTGGGGGAAGTAGGGAGAGAGGGAGAAGAGAGAGAACGAATATGGGTGCAGGGCCTCCAGTTGCTGCAAATGAACTCCAGATACATGCATCACTGTGCATCTGCCTTTACAAGGGTACTGAGGAATTGAACTCTGGTTGTTAGGCTTTGCAGGCACGTGCCTTAACCACTGAAGCCATTTCTCCAGCCCCGAGGGCTTAAAACTCAAGGGATTAACTCATACCAAGGCCACTAATTTAACATCTTACTAACCTGTTAGGACTATTCAACTGTTACCTGAATCAGCTGGAATTTTTTTTTTTATTTTATTTTATTTTATTTTTATTTATTTATTAATTTGAGAGAGAGAGAGATACATCTTAGCCACTGCTAACAAACCAGATGCATGCGCCCCTTATGCATCTGGTTATGGGTCCTGGAGAATCAAGCCTCGAACCAGGATCCTTAGGCTTCACAGGCAAGTGTTTAACCACTAAGCCATCTCTCCAGCCCCCAGCTGGAATTTTTTTAAAAAAATATTTATTTATTAATTTGAGAGAGAGAGACGGAGGAAGAGGCAGACAGAGAGAATGGATGCTCCAGGTCCTCCAGCCGCTGCAAAGGAACTCCAGTTGCATGCGCTACCTTATGCATCTGGCTTACGTGGGTCCTGGAGAATAGAACCCAGGTCCTTAGGTTTTGCAGGCAAGTGCCTCAACCACTAAGCCATTTCTCCAGCCCTTGGATTTTTTTTTTTTTCCGAGGTAGAGTCTCAACATGGCCCAGGCTGACCTGTAATTAAGTATATAGTCTCATATATGGCCTTGAACTCACAGCGATCCTCCTACCTCTGCCTCCTGAGTGCTGGGATTAAAAGTATGTGCCACCATGCCCGGCTTGGAATTTTTATTTCTGTGTCAGTTTGGGCCATTTTGGCAACACAAGAGGCTTTCTGGAGGACACTGGAAACCAGTGGCAGCTTAAGATTTTCACATGAACAGAAGGCCCGGAGAAGCAGTTACACAAGCTGGCAGGATGAGAATTCAGCCCATAAATGTGATCTCTCCCACCACTTCTAGGTCCTCACTTACAGGTCAGAAATTAGGTCTTTTGGTTTGCAAATTCATTCATGCTGCACTGAAAGTTTCTTTTTGGCAAGGGTCATTTCTCTGCTTTCTATACTTTTTTTCTTTTCCTTTCCATGTTTTAGCTCAATGACAGGAGAATGCTTTGTGGGGATCCAAGTTGCTGGGGCAAGTGAGCCTCAGACAGGTAAACGAGGTGTGCGTGGGATGGCAGTTTCCATTTGGCCAAGGACTGTCTGTGACTTGGGATAAATGATCGGTGTTCTTTGTGCCTCAGCTTAAGCAGTTGTGTGGCAACTTTGGTCCGTATAGAGAGGCACACAATGTGCACTGTCATGATCATCATCAACCTTGAAAAATGAGCAAGCTTATTTTCATTGAAAATACAGCTCTGAGGCATTAGCCAGAACCACGCCCTTCCCGCATAATATGCATGTGAGCCAAGTGCTCTATCACTGAGCTACACTCCAGCCCTGTCTATTTTCTTCTTTTTTGTTTATTTGTTTTACAGGTAGGGTCTTGCTCTAGCCCAGGCTGACATGGAATTCACTATGTAGTCTCAGGGTGGCCTCAAACTCATGGTGATCCTCCTACTTCTGCCTCCCAAGTGCTGGGATTAAAGGCATGTGCCATCATGCCCAGCACAATTTTTTTTGAAGGTAGGGTCTTGCTCTAGCCCAGGCTGACCTGAGACAGAAAAAAAATGGGAATGGGCATTCCAGGGCCTCTTGTCACTGCAAACGAATTCCAGATGCATGTGCCACTTTGTGCATCTGGCTTTACGTGGGTACTGGGGAATTGAACCCAGGCTTTGCAAGTATAAGTACCTTTAACTGCTGAGCCATCTCTCCAACCCACCCCCAATCTATTTTCTATTTAACATTTTCAGAGGTCCTACTATATGCAAAGTTATTAGCATATACTACAAAAGTTTGTGTCACAACAACAATAAAACCCAGAGGGGTAAAAGTTGCTCAGCGGCACCTCAGCTCATGGTTCCAGTGAAAAGTGATATTACTAGACTCAGATCTCAGAGTGTGTTTCCTTTTATTCAGGGTCTCTATGTATCCCAGCCTCGCCTGGAACTTGCTACATAGCCTAGGCTGCTCTGAACTTGCATTTTGCCTCAGCCTCTCAAGTGCTGAGACACCACACTTGGCTTCAGTTGCAGTTTTCTCATCCCACATCTCAGGGCTTATAAAAAGCCCTGCCTGGGCTGGAGAGATGGCTTAGCGGTTTAAGGTGCATGCCTGTGAAGCCTAAGGACCCAGGTTCATTTCTCCTGGTCCCACATAAGCCAGATGCACATGGTGGCGCATGCGTCTGGAGTTCGTTTGCAGTGGCTAGAGGCCTTGGTGCACCCATTCTCACATACACTCTCCCTCTCTCTCCTCTCTCTCTCTCTCTCTCTCTCCTCCCCCTCCCTCCCTTTCTCTGTCTCTGATAAATAAATAAAAATACATTTAATCCCAGTACTCAGGAGGCAGAGGTAGGAGAACTGCTGTGAGTTCGAGGCCACCCTAAGACTACATAGTGAATTCCAGGTCAGCCTGGGCTAGTGTGAGATCCTACCTTGAAAAACCAATAAAATAAAATAAAATAAAATAATAAAAATAAATAAATAAAAATAAAAAGCCCTGCCTCTCCTCACTCCAAGAGACCATTGAGGTCTTCTGTGGCCTGGTCTTTGGGCACACTGGCATTTAAGTGTTACCTGGCCATCCACCTCTGCACACGGCACTGTCGCAAACCAGTGTGCTCTTTGCTCTGGCGAGAGAAAGTAATGTTCTCCTTGTCTCTGGAACCAGGGCGGCCCAGTGAAACACCCCAGCCGCAGATAGACTATTTCTGGGGAGACAGATTATTTTCCTATTTGGGGTTATTTCTTGTCAAGTGTGAGACTGGGAGTTCATCTGAGGACTGGGGGCAGTGTCCAAATAATGACAAGTATGACTTAGAAGCCATTTCCCTTGGGGGGACAAAAAGACTAAGTGGGCTCACAGAGGGGTCAGCCAGTGCTTTTCTTAACAGGCAAAAGCAGGATGTTTCTTGCTGGGTTCAGTGGGCAGCTTCTTGGTTTCTGCTTTGTGCCAGAAACAAAAATCCCTCTGCCTAGCAGCAGCAGAGATGGAACTGAGCACAGGCCGCAGGCTCCCTCTGAAATCTTCTGGCAGATTTCAAACACCAGGAGGCCAGAAGGATGTACCTGGCACTCCAGCTGTTAAGAGCCCAGAAAGAACTGGGTGACATTGCTCCAGGGACCAGGGACTTAGAACACATGGGGAGGGAATGACCTGAGGAGTGGGATGCACTTTCCTGGCTATGGACTGATAGTGGGAGCCCGGGGGAGTCACAATAGATCCCTGGGGAGACCGCAGGGCCACCCACTCTGACCCCAGCCAGGATGCTGGCTTGCTGGCTGAATGCTTCTACAGCCTGGCCCGTATACCACCTGACGGCAATGTGCCCAGTACCTGCAGGTCTTTGTCGTGGCCCTGCCTCTCCAGGATCAGCACTCGGTCCTGCAGCTCCTCCACAGTCCCTTGCAGCAGGTCATTCTCCTCTAAGGTGGCGCTGAGCCGATGCTCCAGCTCCCGCTTCCGATCAGACAGCATCTTGATCTGAAAGGGTGGAGGGGGTGGAGTTACACTCCGCTCGACAGAGGAGGGGGACTAGGCCCCAACACAAGGGATGTGTCTCTAAGTGCTGTGCCCAGGGACTCGGGGCCCCCACCTCGGAAAGCAGAGTTGTGCAATCCTGTGCTGAAGAGAAAGGCCCTTTCTTCTAGAAAGCTGCCTGAGAAGGGGTGGGAGTCAGCACTGGGGAAGCCAGAATGTGGACTGCCAAGCACAGGAAGGGGTAGTTAGTGCTCTGGAAACTCCAGAGATGCGTCAGAAAAGGCTTTACCTTACCTGCCCTCAGCCTTCCCCTGGCCCCACCTGGCAGAGGAACCTGATCTACCTACTTTCCTTGCTCCTCGTCAAGAGCACCAGGAAGTTCCCTGCAAGCTGCACTGTTTTCATAAGCAGACTCTCCTCCCCTCCCCACCCCACCACTGATCCCTCTGGTGCTAGACATCACAGCTCAGGCACGAGCCGAGCCACAGCTAAGGAGAAGCTAGCAGGGTACACAGGCAGAGCACGGCTTGCATCAGCCCAGACGGAGCTGGACAGGGCCTCTCAGGATTAACTGACTTTACTCAAAGCACTTTGAGAGAGAATAGTATGTGAACAGAAGCGAATGTTCTCCTCTACGAAGAGGCTGAGCTGTTTGCAGACCAAAGCACCTATCAGTGTCAAGATACACACATCTTCTCATACGAAGGTCTTCCCACAGGGAGAAAGGGAAGGAATGAGAAACCAAGTTGTCTCTGGCCTCCAGGTTTGTAGGGAGGAAGCTAAGGCAGTGTTCCTCAAAGTCAGCAATGCCTTACCCAAGCACCACCCAGCTCAGGGGCTCCAAGAAGCCTTTCCAAGAAGGGCTGGCTTTGACGGAGGGTGGGGTGTGTGTGTGGTGTGACTCTGTGCTCCATAGATCCCCCTGTTCCTCCTATCAGCTTGTTTTGTTTTGTTTTTGTTTTTGGAGGTAGGGTCTCACCCTAGCTCAGGCTGACCTGGAATTCACTATGGAGTTTCAGGCTGGACTCTGTCTCCCGAGTGCTGAGATTAAAGGCATTCGTCACCACCATGCCCACTTCCTATCAGGTTTTTGCTGGTCTGATTTTTCATTCAGCTTTGTGCTTGAAAATACTGTCCAGGCATGGTCCAGATGCTCTGTTGTTTAAAGGCCCCTGGACACCCCAACATAAGGCTTTTCCTCCCGTTCGCTCTGGGGACTGACCAGAGCACTTTTCCAAGGGAGACAGACATCAGTGCCTGACTTGTCCCAGGTCCTGAGAGCCCCACCTTTCCCTCTGACTTTTGGCTGCCCTGTCTCTGCACGAGAGTTCTGCTCTCAGGGCACACATCTTTCTTGGCCACCAATCAATCAGATAAGATGCTGTCCTGGGGAAGTGAGGTATGTGGCCTTTGTCCAGAGATCAGATGTCTGGCCAAACAAAGAAATACTGTCTCTCAAGTGTGCACCTGGGTAAGAGACCAAAAGGAGCAAGCCCCTTTGGTGAATGGGCCCACTATTTCCCATACGGAAACAGAGTCACCCTCCTAAAGGGAATTTTCACGCTAGCTCATTTCATTTTAATACCCTCTGACCTCATCCTCCTTCCCATGGTTCATCATCTCTGTTTCCCAGCGAAGTAATGAGGTGACACAATTCTGATACACAGCTGGCCCTTAAAAAACTCGTGGAAGTTCAAAGTTTCATGAAGTAACTCATTTGAAATAAACCATTTCACAACTAAGCCTTTCAAATAGCAGTGCTACTAACTAGAAGCAAGGGTTTGGCATTACGCTGCCAATTCCTTCACCCCACCCCACCCCACACACCCCTGAAAGTCGTGACCAAATCTGGCAATTAACATTCCTGGGAATGATCCTGAATGTCTAGAAAGTGATCAGGTGGGAGAGAGGAAGGCAGGCAACTCAAAGGAGTGAGAGCCTGGCAGGGCAGCTGAATGGCCAAATCATGCACACAAATGGTCCCAGACAGGCATGCTGAACCCCACCGGAGCAAACTCTACTTACTTCAAGAACCTGCTGCTCAATACCAGTAGGAATTCCAAGGGAAAGGAGGAAGGGAGGGAATGGGAGGCAGAAGAAAAGAGAAGATATTGACAGACTTTAGGAAAAAAAAAAAAAACATTCTCAGGTCACTTTTGACACAGGGAAGGTTTCTCGGGCTTTCCACAATGGCTGATCCTTTAACCACACCGGAGGGAGGGCCTTCTGTTTGGCTCTAGATTCCAAGAGTGGCTTAGCCAAAGGGGATAAGGAGCCTAGCGAGCAGATTAGGGAGACTTTCCTAGGGGAAAAGATTTTGTGGCTTGTGCTATGACCCTTGTCTTCCCTGCACCCCCATGGCTGGATGTTCACAGTATTTATTGTTCCCCAAGGGCTACTTTCTTCTTCAGGGACCCTGCCACTATGGTCTGACCTCTCATGTGCACAACAGCCTCCTCATGTCCCAGGTACTTCAGAAAACACTCCCCATGTATTAACCACCGGCTCTTCCCAAAAGCCTCATGAACTAGAAGGGAAGCTAAGCTTCTTTTACAGAGGAGATGGACTGAGCTGGGCTTAAGGGGAATGGAGGAGAAAGGGACAAGGCTCTTCTCCGGCTTTTGTGGGGGGCTGGCAAGGATGTTTTATACCCGGATTGAGACATGCAGTACGAGGTGGGCCATGCATGGTTTCAACTCCCTCAGCTGTAACCCTAAGTGTATTTATTTTTCCAAACAAGAGGCTCCCCAAAGGACCGAGGCCCAAGTGTTTCTCATTTAGGTTCTTAAATAAATGTCTCTCTTCAGAGGTTTCAGTCCTTTTATAGAGAGCAGGGGTTTGCTTCCCAGCTCAGAGAACGTCTTATGCAAAGGCCCAGGGCAAAGTCTCCAAGTATGGCGACACGGGAGCCTCACCTCTGCCTGAAGGCTCTCCAGCCGGATGATGTGCTGGTTGGTGGAGGAGTTCTTCTCCCGGAAGTCTTCTCTGAGGGCGTGGACCTGCATGGAGAGCTGTCTCTCGACTTCAGAGGCCTGCAACAGAGGAGACCGAGTGCACCCGGGGGTATGGGCAGAGAACATCGGCTTCCATCCCTGCCTTCCATTTCTCAAGCATCTCTTGGCATTTCTGTTCCTTAGGACTTCAAGGTGGGATGCTGGTTTCCCACCTCTACCAGAAATGACTCTGCCAAGGGCTGAGGCCACTTTACGGACCAGAGGAAACTGGGCTGGGGAAAAGTAATATTATCGTATTATTCCACACAGAGCAGAACCCTAGCAAGTATCCACTAAACTGAACGAGTAAGATGCATCTACCTTCTGCTTCAGTCTTTTTTTTTTTTCGAGGTAGGGTCTCACTCTAGCCCAGGCTGACCTGGAATTCACTATGTAGTCTCTGGGTGGCCTCTAATTCATAGCGATCCTCCTGTCTCTGTCTCCTGAGTGCTGGGACTAAAGGTGTTCACCACTACACCCTGCAGCTTTATTTTTTTTTAAAAAAAATATATTTTACTTATTTGCAAGGAGTGGGAGGGAGAGAATGAGAATGGGTGCACCAGGACCTCTTGCCTCTGCAAGTGACCCTGCACATGATGCATGTGGCTTTATGTGGGTATTGGAGAACCAAACTTGGGTAGGTAGGCTTTACAAGCAGCTGGCTTTAACTGCTGAGCCACCTCCCCAGTCCCTTTTTTTTTTTTTTTTTTTTTTTTTTTTTGAGGTAGGGTCTCACTCTAGCCCAAGCTGACCTGGAATTCACTATGTAGTCTCAGGGTGGCCTTGAACTCATGGCGATCCTCCAACCTCTGCCTCCCGAGTATTGTTTTGTTTTTTTGAGACAAGAGTCTCACTCTGTAGTCCAGGTTGGTCTCTAACTTTACAGCATCCTTCTTGCTTCTGCCTCCCAAGTGGTGGATTAAGCTGTGAGCCACAACATTTGTCTCTTCTCCTGTGAGAGGCATTCTTTTATTTCTCTCATCAGTTCCCTTGGCTAGGACTAAGAGATCATCCCTGTCTGCATGTGTCTCACTTCCACTCAGTGTTGGGAATTTCCTGCTGGGAAATTCAGGGGCACGTTTGCAATGTGCGTATCTGTGGGGAAGTGCAGGCTGAAGCGCTTCTTTGCTGCTCCATCCCTGTACTCACTGGATTGCGGGGAGTCTTCTGATACTAATGAACTCCAGCTGCCGCCTAAGGGCTCAGCACACTGCCCTGCAGAGTGGACAGCTACACGATAAAGACATAGTTGGGGGGGTAGAGGCCATTGGTTTGATCCCCAGCACAGAATAAAAGCAGGCATGGCGGTGCATGCTTGTAATCCCAGCACTTGAGAGGTGGAGGAACAGGTGGACAAGAGCACCTTTAGGGGCAGGGGAATAATGAGGATGTCACTGTCACACACTGAGCATCTGGTATGTGCCTTACCCTGACCCTGTTCCAAGTGGCCCACATTGACTATCTTGTCTAATCTTCACAATGTTAGGAAGAAGTAGGAACTTGAATTTATCCACTAAGGCAGAGGAATCTGAGGACAAGGCCCATTCCCAAGAGTCTGCTGGTGTGGGTGAGCCACAGCTGGGATTTCCACCCTGACCTGCTGCCTCTACACCTGTATGCACAGACTCAACACCCCAGTGCCCATCCTATCCCCTTTCTCCTTCTCAAAAGTGTCATGAGACTGAAAGCAACATTAGAGCAACAGCCTTGAACTTAGGAAAGAAGGTGAAATTATTTGAAAACTGACACCTTCCTGTGATCCCAAACTGCTGGTCTAGGACAACAGTGTTAAAACCTTTAAATCTGCCAGTGCTGTGGCACACAAATTCAATCCCAGCACTTGGGAGGCTGAGGTAGGAGGATTGCTGTGAGTTTGAGGCCAGCCTGAGACTACAAAGTGAATCCCAGGTCAGCCTGGGCTAGAGCAAGACTCTACCTCGAAAAACAAACAAAATACAAAAACAAAATCTTTAAACTTATTTAAATTTAGTAAAAATACATTATAGAATATAAATATTAAAATATTGGACTTATATGTGCATGCCTTTGGGGTTCATTTGCAGTGGCTAGAGGCCCTGGCGTGCCCATCATACTCTCTCTCAAATAAATAAATAAATAAATAAATAAATAAATAAATAAATAAATAAATAAATAATTTTAAAAATATTGTGGTGGGGGCAGTAAAGGCACTGATTTACAAAATACTGTTAGCATTTTGTTGACCCCCATCCATCCACCCACCCATCTGTTTCTTTTTTGCTTTTTCCTTTCTTTTTTTTTTTTTTTTTTTGAGGCTTCACTGCAGCTCAGGCTGACCTGAAATTCACTATGTAGTCTCAGGGTGGCTTCGAACTCATGGTGGTCCTCCTGTCTCTGCCTCCCAAGTGCTGGGATTAAAGGCATGTGCCACCATGCCCAGCTTCTTACTGGTTTTTAAGACAGGAACTCGATAACCCCAGTTGGCTTCAAATTCATTATGTAGCTGAGGCTGGTTTTACACTCCTGATCTTTCTTCTACCTCCTAAGGGCTGGAATCATGGGTATGTGGCACCACACCCATCTACGACTCCATCTTTCTACGTAAGTGTGTATACAATTTATTATGATCATACTGTTCATACATTTTTTCATTTAGCATTGTATCAAAAGCATTTCCATATTACTATTACTGATTAATTATTATGTTGTATGACTGCTATTTCATTTAACTAGATGGGTTCCAGTTTCCTGTACCACCCTTGTTATTATGCATCTGGGATACCCCTGGATTTTGCAACTGTAATGCATTGATAAACACCCATGAGAGAGTGGAGGTAAAACCTGCCTGCAGGAATGCAGGCTGGGGAACATTATTGTGTCAGCCAGGCAGATGGAGACACTTCAGAAAAGAAAACCCACACTAATTTGAACCGAAAATGGGTTTCTGATTAGCCTTTGCTCAAATGTACAATCTAGCCAAAGTCAATATTTTCTAATTTTTAATTATCTATTTGTTTATTTGCAAGCAATGAGAGAGAGAGAGAGAGAGAGAGAAAGGGCATGCCAGGGGTTCCAGCTACTGCAAATGAACTCCAGATGCATGTACCACTTTGTGCATTTGGCTTTATGTGGGTACTGGGGAATCGAACACAGGTTATTAGGCTTTGCATTGTCACCTTAGTCACTGAGTCATTTCTCCAGCCCCCATATTTTCTAATTTTTTTTTTGTTTTGTTTTTCAAGGTAGGGTCTCACTCTATCCCAGGCTGACCTGGAATTTACTCTGTAGTCTCAGGGTGGCCTCAAACTCACGGTGATCCTCCTACTTCTGCCTCCTGAGTGCTGGGATTAAAGGCATGCGCCACCATACCTGCCTTATTTTCAAATATTAAAAAAATTATTTATTTATTTATTAGAGAGGAGGGGAAGAGAGAGTGAAATGGATGCACCAGGGCCTCCAGCCACTGCAAACAAACTCCAGATGCATACGCCATTATGTGCATCTGGCTTACGTGGGACCTGGAGAATCGAACTGGGGTCTTTAGGCTTTACAGGCAAATGCCTTAACCGCTAAGCCATCTCTCCAGCCCTTATTTTCAATTTTTTAAAAGATTTTAAGTTTTCAAAACTTTCAATCTGGAGGACTGCTGCAAGCTGAAGATATATACACAGTGAAACTCTGTCTCATTTTTTATTTTTATTTTATTTTATTATTATTTTTAAATGGGCACACAAGGGTCTCCAGATATATACGCCACCTTGTGCATCTGGCTTATGTGGGTACTGGGGAACTGAGCCTCGAGCCGAGGTCCTTAGGCTTCACAGGCAAGCGCTTAACGGCTAAGCCATCTCTCCAGTCCCCTGTCTCATTTTTAAAAATTATTTATTTATTTGAGAGACAGAGAGGGAGAGAGGAGAGAGAATATGTTCACCAGGGCCTCCAGCTACTGAAAACAAACTCCAGATGCAGGTGCCACCTTGTGCATATGGCTTTACATGGGTACTGGAAAATCAAACCTGGGTCCTTAATGCTAGCTATCTTTCCAGCTCCCCCAAAAAGTTTTTTTTTTTTTTGGAGACAGACAGAGAGAGAAGGAGAGGAAGACAGGTAGAGATGGGCACGCCAGAAGCCTCTCAGCTGCTGTGAACGAAATCCAGATGCGTGTGCCCCCTTGTGGTCAAGTGAGGCATTGCACCCTTGCGTCACTTTGCATCTGGCTAAACGTGGGACCTGGAGATTGGAACCAGTGTTCTTAGGCTTAGGAGGCAGGCGCCTTAACTGCTAAGCCATTTCTTCAGCCCCCCAAAAAAGTTTTAAAAAGAAATGACATTTGTACCATTTTTGTTTTCCTTAATGTGTAATGTTAATCTTAACAATAAGATTTTCATCGATACTCTCCAAAGAAAAGGCTTCGTTTCTAGTAATGTGGTAGGCAGCTGACCCCCTTATCTCAGAAATGCTTAATAAATGCAAGAGCCTTCTTGCAAACATCAAAGAGCTGACGAGACAGAGCCAAGGCTATAATCACAAGTACAAACCGATTGGCTACAGGAACCCAAACATAACAAATAAGTCTACCTGCATTACAGATGAGAGATGTAACACTTGAAGAGGTGGAGAAAAACTAGAAGTAGCGGGAAGTAAGCATTTTGACTACATACTGTAAGGCTCAAGAGAAAAAAAGCTCAGGCTGGAGAGATGGCTTAGTGGTTAAGGTGCTTGCCTATGAAACCTAAGGACCCAGGTTCAATTCTCCAGGTCCCACGTTAGCCAGATGCACACTGTGGCACATGCATCTGGAGTTCGTTTGCAGTGGATAGAGGCCCTGGTGTACCCATTCTTTCCCCCCTCCATCCCTCTGTCTTAAATAAATAAATAAAACAATAAAAAAGAGGAAAGAATCTCTAGAATAATATATTTATTTCACTCAGGGACATCATGATTTTCTAATAAAAATAAACACATCATAGGGAAAAAAGTGAAAGTCAAATGTATCAATGGAAACAAGGACTCAAAAAAAAAAAAAAAAAAAGAAGGATCAAGGCTGGAGAGATGGCTTAGCAGTTAAGATGCTTGCCTCCAAAGCATAAGAGCTCATGTTCGACTCTCCAGATCTCATGTAAGCCAGATGCACAAAGGTGACCCATATGCAAGGTCACACATGTGCACAAGATGGTGCATGTGTCTGGAGTTTGGCTGTAGTGGCTCGAGGCCCTGGTGAGCCAATTCTCTCTCTCTTTTTGGTGTTTCAAAGTAGGGTCTCACTCTAGCCCAGGCTGACCTGGAATTCACTCTGTAGTCTCAGGATGGCCTTGAACTCTCAGCAATCTTCCTACCTCTGCCTCCCGAGTACTGGGATTAAAGGTGTGCACTACCACATCTGGCTTCTCTCTCTCTTATAAAAAATAAAAATAAAAAAGAATGATCAGTTAATCCCAGCACTCGGGAAGCAGAGGTAGGAGGATCGCCGAGAGTTTGAAGCCACCCTGAGACTACATGGTTAATTC
The DNA here is from genome assembly GCA_036365145.1 of Orientallactaga sibirica. NCBI lineage: Eukaryota > Metazoa > Chordata > Mammalia > Rodentia > Dipodidae > Orientallactaga > Orientallactaga sibirica. The sequence continues at coordinate 12,109,352 of JAEOAD010000026.1, forward strand.
CAGGTCAGCCTGGACCAGAGTGAGACCCTATCTCTAAAAACCAAAAAAATAAAATAAAATAAAATAAAATAAAAAAAGAATGATCAGACTCTTCAAAAGTATTGTTTGAAGAAAACAAAGACAGCCTGAGAAATTATGAGATGAGTGCAGAGAAAGGAAACATGACAACTCAATGTAACATGAGCTGGAAAAAGAACATCTCTGGGGTAAAGGGTAACACTCCAGTAGACATGTAGATTAGTTAATAACAGCAGTGTCTCATGTAAATTTCCTGAGTTTTATAACTATGATAGCTATGATTACTAAGATGTTAACATCAGAGGGAACTGGATGACGGATTGTGAGAATCACTTTGTTTCAGCAACCTCCATAAGTCTTTTTTCTTTTTTTCAGATTTTATTTTTATTCATTTATGAGTCACTAGAGAGAGAGAGAGAGAGAGAGAGAGAGAGAGAGAGAGAGAGAGAGAATGAGTGGGCGCACCAGGGCCTCCAACCACTGCAAACGATCTCAAGATGCATGTGCCACCATGTGCATCTGGCTTATGTGGGACCTGGAGAATTGAACCTGGGTCCTTTGGCTTTGCAGGCAAGAGCCTTAACTGCTAAACCATCTCTCCAGCCCAAAGTCTTTTTTCTTTTTGTTTAAA